>OU426891.1:11200000-12400000 GCA_911387775.1 Thymelicus sylvestris | reverse complement strand
ACCATAATGTAAACAATCTCGTAACTCCGTCCATCGTTTCGATTGTTATCAACTGTATCTGTAAAAACTGTTTCGTTTCATCTTTTTTATTACGTTCCCTTTGTCGTCATAAACAAAAACAAGGATTCTTACGAATATTTTTTTAACAATGTCAGAACAGGATTGTCTAATTGCCTTATGTACGAGTATCGTATCGAACGTATTATTAACAAACTCGTATCTACGTACCCGTATTAGAAAGTTATATTTGGTAAATGAACATGTTTTTCAGAAATTGCATACCTACTTGAGTTTTCTGTAATGGGCTGAAAGACCATACAGACCAAACCGTACTGGGTCAGCGTGGTATACTTTTTATGGGTTTTATCCCTTTAATTTTAGGATATATTTTTTCTTGCATTTATACTTAGGTATTACTTAAGCACCGAAGTGGGGCACTGAAGCCAAAAGTGATTATAATACTTTTGGAAACGTAAAACTTATAAGGCATATGTATAATTTTCGGACCTGTCTTTTAATTTATTCAAGAGCTAATTACATAAAAACTTCAATTTGCAATAAGTCTTTTATGCATCACACTTTAACGACCCCAAATGGAGGGCCTAAGAAAATATGGGTCTTAAAGAGAATTTAACTATGTATGAAGGAGACACAATTTTCCTTTTAATTTATGCTGACGACACTGCTATGAAACATAAAAAGAGTTAGTTAGAGGAGCTAAGGTAATAATATTATGTGTAATAACTAGTATTAGTAGTTGCTACACATAATATTAACACATAATATTTTAAAATGACATTAGTGTCATTTGTATGATTGTGTTTGTTCTTGAGTTATATAAGCCCATCAATTATTACCTAAAATAATTCATATGAAGGCTAGTGGCTGGAGTGGGATGATGGAATGGAATTGGTTATGTGAGGATGGATGGAAGAATGATACTATCCGATATATATATTTTATAAATAGAAACCTATCGACAAAATCGAAAATTGAGGAACTAATAAGGAAATAAAGCCTTCAACCATCGTAATTTGAAAGAAGGCTCATTCCTATCTTTATTAAGTCGCAGAAGATGATAATAACGTATTATAACCACTTAATTTAATAAAACGAAATTTATACTATGTTGCGAGCGAGGAACGTAAATAATGTGCTCATAACATTTTTAATATTTTATAAACGAACATTGAATTTATTAAAATAATATACAGGATATAAGCTGAATGAAATTATTGTTTAAGTTAACAAGTCGCATGATAAAATATTAATATTTTAAATTGTAATAAAAAAATCTAAACGTTTCATCAAGGTAACTCAGTAAATGACGTAAAGTTAGAGCCTTTATATCTATCTGATAAAATATATTTGTTTAATAAGTATTATTATCGTCTAATCCTTTCTGGGAAAAATTATAATTCACTCGACTTAAATCGATTATACCTTTGAATTCGTTTGAATTATGTGTTAGATTATTTTTAATTATAATATAATTATAGGGATAACAATAATTTGTGGATAAATATTGAATTGAATAATAAGTTATTAAAATTGCAGGCACCAGCCATCTATCTCATAATTTGCTAGTAAAAGTAACTGAAACGTGCTTATAATACACTTTAACCTCAGCACATACAATTAAAACGTCATAACTTTCCTTTTATACGAGCTCCTCGCTGTATAAAAAACATGGAGGTACATTATGTAGACGTAAATCTTTGGGAGTAGCTAAACGAGATAAAAACAACACTCTTCTCTAATGGTTCGTTATGTGGCTAACGCAGGTGTTACCCGAACATGGTATCTCGCACCTAAAAATGTGAATTTATTCCCCACCCAACGGCCACTCATGATCGCTACGCTCAAACCCTTAAATTATGGGTTGACGTTTATCTCTCGGCAGTAAATAAACCCAACTACTCCGGACACTCAGTTTATTTCCATTTAACGTTTTCATTATATCTTCGTAAAACACTGATAAAATTTAACAGAAATAGATAACGGATCGTAACATTTGTGAATTTTAAATTACATGTTCACTACAAAGTAGTGGGATGAAATTATATATGTGGGGTTTTAATTGCTATTTTATTCATTAGAGTTATCAATTTCGAACATTACATGTATTGTTTTTGAAAAACACAAACTATGTTACATACACTAACTTGTATCGAATAAAAATTATAATGTGTGGTGCGATCATTGATAAATAAAATTCGTGCTCCTTAACATATCAAGTACATTGACATGAAACCTGCTTAGTCCCGACTTTGCTTAAGTGTTGTAGATGATAAAATAGCTGCGGTGCACCTGAGACGGGTCCCTGCCTCCACAATTAAGGGTTTGGATCGGTAGCTCCCCTAGTTGGGCGCTAATTTTACTTTGTTTCCACGTTCTCCTAAGATGTTGGTTGTCAAAGATATCTTTGAAATATTACGCTTTTACAAGCAAACGGAATGCGCTTAATTCAATTTGTTGTATCAGAATTACAATTTCAATTGAATATCTCTGCTGAAGATTTGATTTGTTTATTACTTTACTATGTTTTAAGTAGTGTGGAATTTTTCATTAATCGTTGTATTTTTCTTTCAGATTCGTTTCAAGCTTTAATCCAGTATCCAGACACCGGGTCAGCGCAAATGGCAAAAACGGTAAGTTTAGTTTACTGTTTGTTTCTACTGAACAATTTGCTGAGTAAAGCTATAAAACTGTGACATATTATCCACTTTTATGACCCGCTTTGGAACTATCTAGAGACTGTGTCTTATCAAGTGTATTCGGAACTCCGTTAGACATGGCTTCCATATTGATAGCTGTTGGGGCCTACACGCTCCGGCTTAGACTCGCTAGTTATTTTAACTGTTATTGCTTCAAACATTAGTACAATTTTCCTTATCTTTTAAGTAACGGAGAGGTTCGATATTGGAAGCGGAGTTTTCGTGTTTGGATTGGATAGTTAAATTTTCTAATAGTCTGTTTCTATAGAATCCAGGAAAGTTGCGTAGATTTTCTATGGATACTGTGGATATTTTTAGGATGTGTAATATCAGCTTTGAAACGATATTATTGCTGTGTTAATAGCAGCGAATGATAACTGGGATGTTAACATATTTTTAATGACTTGCAATTATTGATATATTGTTTCTTAAGATTGACAAAATATTATGTTAATAACATACCATAGT
This sequence comes from Thymelicus sylvestris, assembly GCA_911387775.1. Classification (NCBI taxonomy): domain Eukaryota; kingdom Metazoa; phylum Arthropoda; class Insecta; order Lepidoptera; family Hesperiidae; genus Thymelicus; species Thymelicus sylvestris. Next base: position 12,396,815 of record OU426891.1, on the reverse strand, counting down.
ACACGATAGCGGTACAAAACAATGAGCATTTTAAAATTATTAAAAGTTAAGGCATCGAATGAACAGCATGTTAACATTTCATTAATAAATGAAAACGCGTGCAGTTTTTGCAAGTGAACAATAGTCGGTATCGGGGACCGCCGGCCGGACCGGCTGAGCAGTGCGTCCGTGAGACTGCTCGCGCCGGTTGGCGAGTGGGACACCATTTTTCTCCCCTCAACTTTTCCCATTCGCTATTCATTTGCGTTAGAAGTTCCTCCTACCGCCAACTGCAGCGACTGTTTTAACTTTATTTCTGATGCAGCGTTCAGGGCAAATTAAATTTCGTTTTGCAGCTTCCGCAAACCCACTTTACGAGTATAATAATTATTGAGCTTTTGTTTTTTCCATCGCTCGACAGTTATGAATCGCTGTTAATAACTTTTTTCCCTGTGTTTATGTTTGTTGAGGCTTCGTATTTCTTATTTCGTAATTGATATTATTACGTTTTTTCGTCCCATCAACAATGCGAGTTCTAGTAATATTATCACGTTAATAAGCGGTGGTATTTTATCGGTAGCTCTACAATCTCTAAATATTATTTTATATGGATAGGTATATTCGGTACTATGTACTTTTAGTTTTCGAGTTAAATATAAATTATTCATTACACACTAAGCATCTTTAGTAGCTACTTTTAACCAAGGAAATCTCTGTAGCAATTGCGATTTCGCTAGAGGAATGAACAGTGAAATCTTAGTAATGCTAAGTCTCGTCATGCTAGCTGGAGGGTATGTTCCTTAATAGTCTTAATAGTTAATTGCTGCAACGTGAAAGTCTTCTTTTAAAGCATTGAAACTCTTTAGTTTCAATTTTTGATATTTATCTTTTTAAAAGTCATGAAATTGAATATCGTCTGTGATTCAGATGTTAATGAAATTTTTGAAAGGAAATAGAACACTTGAGAAATCGCTTTGTCCAGAAGCACTACTCTTGCTGACTCTGCAGTGAAATATCTTCAATTGTGTATTTCGAAAATAATTATGGCCAGCAAGGTTTATATCAGCCTGCGGGCTGACAGCCTCCAAGAATAGAGATGAGATGAATGTTGATATTTTCGTCACATATAATTTTCTTTATCTCTTTTCCTATATGTAATTTTTGTTTCCAACTGTCAATTTATTACTTAACTATTAAGTTAGTAGTATTTTTTTCTGTTTAGTGATTTTGCATATATATCACAATGTACAAAATGTCACTAAGATGACAAGATGCTGATCCTGAAGATTAAGATGAAATGCCTTGTTTGTAAATTATCCTATCCTATGGTGATCCTATATCTTGTCCGATCAGAACATAAAATCGTTTGAAGCAACTCGCTTCAGTACAAAATCAGCAATTATGGCGGAGGTCTTGCCCCAGGCGAACAGCACAATGGTCCCACTGCCGATCAAACAACCTAAAAGGCAATTAGATTATTTCTCACGTTACATTCAATTCGCCCCTTTACTCCGCTAATTGGAAATGTGTTTTCATAACGTTTTGTAATGTAGGTACTTGTGTCATTAGCTACGTATCTAAATGCAGTCTCGCATGAAAACCACTCCATTTGAAGGCAATTTAATCCTCTTCATTACGTGAGCAAATTGTTTCCACTGTAGCGGAGATTTTGCGTGCACTGATGTAGTATCACATACATACAACTCATTGATGTTGGATTTGATAATATTAATCAAAATATGTCCCCATTTATGTTATAGAAACGTTTAATTTTACTACAAAGAGAACATTTGGTTCGTGAACTGAGATACCGAGATTCGTTTTAGCTGACCCATGGACGACTTGGCGACGGATTGACAAAACTTTGCAACGATGTATGTCACGTTATCATAAATAATCAGCAGAACTGCAACGTGATGGTTAAATTTCACCTTCGCCCATAAACAAATTCTTTAGAAAAAAAAATTGCCGGCCCAGCAAGTTAATCATGAACGTTATCAATTCAATTTTCAATCCTGCAACCGAAACCCGTTAAAAACATTCCATAGTTATTCTTATTACGAGATTAGGTAAAGAGGTATTTTTCTTTTTAATCTAATTTCATCACCATAGATTAAACTAATCATTCGCAACCATCACCTCACACCTCATCACATTATTTACCATATAAAAAAATACTTAGTCTCAGCTCTTGTGATGAGACTATTCCAGACAAATCCCGCAAAAATTCTAGCACCTCCAACAATATTTTTTCATATCAAATTGCTACAAGCGATTATGCAGCGAATAACATTTATTTTGAACGAAGTGGATTTGTGTCAACAGCAATTTAATTGATAGGTAACAATTTATTGAAAACACAACACACAATTTCGTTGCCAATTACCATCAGGTGGGTTTGTGGTGAAACATTAGCTTGTTATATAAAAAAATACACACAATACCGGCCTTGTACGCAACTTTGCGGGTACACTTCTTCAACATACAGCTTAAACACTCAACACCAACCCGACGTTTGCGGAGGCCGGTCGAGAATTTTCTCAAAATGAAATTGAAACGTCCCGCAAGGTAAGTGGCACCAGGAGTAAGAGGTACAAAGTGAAGTGAAGCCGGATAGCGCTCCAACCACAAAGGGCACAGTCGGATGCTGGAGCGCTCAAATCCCCCGATCCCCGACTCTTATGATCCTTGACATAAATCTCTAACCTCCCCATCAAATCTTTTCAGAGTCGGCTTACGCGCGCAGACACGAAATGTAAGCTCTTAATGTGCTCAATTCTGGTTATACCCATGTCGCGGAGACTCATACACAAGGTTAATGCCAGCCTGAAAATAAATGTAAAGTTCGAATATCTATTTTATTTTAAGCTGAGAACAAATTAACGCACGAACGTTGTCTCAAGTGAAACAAAAGAAAATTGTAACTAACTCATTTATACACACATCCTCAGATAACTAAGCTGGTTTAAGAGTAGCATACAGTCAGGTGGTAGTTTGCAACTTCAGAAATGATTATTAAACTATCATATTTCTGCTAAACTTTCATATCAGACCTGTAAGTTGATACGAGCTTGTAGTATATCTATGCAGTCAATTACCTACAAATTCAAGCGAGTAGACGAACCACCTAGTCTCCTCTTCTTATCTTAAATAACCATTGCGTGTGATAACGTATAAAAATACAGAGTGATTTTTTACTTACCTATTTAACAATAACGGCTTAAGTACTTGAAATGTAACTGATAGTAAAATTACATACTTACGAGTTAGTTATTTTGACGCTAAACTGACTCTAATGCTATACCATTATATATTTTCGCGATAAAAGCCTGACCGCTCCATTAATAAGTTATGATTGATAACTGAACGATTCAGGTGGCCGCTCTCAGACCCATCCATAACGTTAGTTTCGAATGACTGAGTGAATGAATACCGATTACTGCCTTCTTAACACATGACTGCTGGATACCTTTGATATGAACATTTATCATAAATACAGACATTATTATATCCTAGTGTGGTTTTTATTGTTCGTAATAACTTAGCTTTAATTCATGTAGGTACTTTTAGAATAAAACACATGGGTACGTTAGTGAGTGTTCACACTGTACTCGCGGGCGCGGGCGCGGTAAACGCTACATACACCGCGCGCGCGTTTTGATGTGAACACATAGTAGCTCATATGTTTGATATTTCGCGACCGCGCCCGCGCCCGCGAGTTCAGTGTGAACAAGCACTTAGAGTTTCCAATTTTACAATACTAAAAGCCATGTTAACGTGTAAATACATTTCGAGTACAGTTAATGCACTCTGGCGGTATTTTCAGAAAATCCATCACTACACTCACATTTAATCTACTTAACCCAAAATTCGAATGCAAAGCGTAACTTGTTTAAATAAAACTACTTTCAACATATTATTTCTTTTTTCGTTGAAATAATAATGAGTTAATGACGTCCAGAGCTCTTTTAAAAGAATGGCGACAAATATGTTAAACAGTGATTTTGAACATATGCGTTATAAGTAGATTTTATAATATTTTATTTATAACATTTTTTAAATCAAATGTTCAATAACGTTTTGGAACGACTTTGGTAGTGTTCGAACTAAAATCTAAAGGATATTGAGACTAAATAGTTGATAACGATAGTTATAGCTATGCTATAATGCTTACCGAATGCTTTGTTTCTTTAGAAAATGGCAACATTATCCACATGTATTGATAGGATGCAGATCCTTTCAGCTCAATACGTAGGTAACAACGTTCGACACATCTATTCCATAATTAAAACCAAACTCGAATGTTTTCGTATCGCCTCCCAAAACGTAGCAAGCAACTCTGTTTCGGCGGAACTGAATTAAACAGAGCCCGACCCGCCCCGAGCCTTCATCTTGTAGGTTCAATAAAGTGAAATCCTAGGTAGCTTTTACGGGTTGCGGTGAGGGGCTTTGTTTACATTTTAAAATTGCACTTTGCACCACGACCGTGTTTAACCGAGACCTTTCTTTCAGCGGGACTTATTCAAACAATGTATCCGTCGAATATCATACTGACACGTGGCGTGTGCGCTAGTAATTTGTTTTATGGGATAATGCAGTGGCACTGTACGGTACTTAAACCATGTGCTCTAAGTATCGTTTAATTTTAAATTGGTTTTACAAGTCTCATCGAGAATCTATGGAGTGGACTTCTTATGGATAATTATTTTGTTCTCTTATATATTCATAAGTACATACTACTATATAATACTTGTATTTCAAGCTTACTTTTACTAAAAATAGTTAATTATTATTTTTAAATTTAAAGCAACTCACTTTGGTGTCGAGAACTCTTGCATGTTGCTAAACGAACCACTTGATGGCAGATGATCGCTTGATAGCAATGGCTGATGCCATAGTTGCGTTGCAGGCCAAAAGATGCACAGGACGTGCAATGTTCTTAGCTCTCCAATATAAACACTTCATAGTCGAGTTTACTAGAAGAGTGGTATGTAACTAGCCAGGCGGGTAAAAAACTCTACCACCATGCGAGAGTACCGTCAGGATACAGGGTAGTAAAGAAACCAGCGATCTCAAACAAAAGAGAGATCCCAAAACTTAGTCTGTTGTCATGCAGGGAGCAGGTGCACCACCAGCAGGGGAGGTTGACTTATGGTTAGACTCCAGATGGATGAGGCACCTTACATATTCTAAAGATCTTTCCGCTTAATACGTCCTTATTTTTAGAATGTTTGGCGAATGTTTGCGATCACGTGATATAATAGCCACAGTATGGCGAGGCGAGTTACAAGTTTCGTTTAAAATTGCACGTACAACGACCTCCACTGTTTAGAATCCTACAGCCTGTGTCAACACGATCCGGGCACCACTCGCCATCACCTTGTTACGTGTCAAACATTGTTTGGCAATTGTTTTGTTAGTGTTCTGTTCTGTTATTCTGACCACAGACGTACCTTAATAAGGAGTTAGTGGTTGATTGAAATTGTTATTTAGCATTTTAGTGGCTAATTATGGATTCATTTCTATATAATAGATATATAAAAATGAATCCATATTTCCCTTGATCGTGGCATCACGCGTGAATGGCTGAACCCATTTCGTTATTGTCAAGAGATAATCTTATGTGAGGAAAAAATTTTGAAAATTGCGCAGAAAATTTAAGAAAACTTAACGATCATATTAACTTTTCTAATGTAGCAACATAACTTTTTTATTTAACCGTCAGTCGAGGGAGAGAGAGAGGGAGAGGGAGAGGAGGGAGTTAGTTATTAGGCTGTATAAGGTTCGCCGGGTGAGCCAGTTAAATATATTGTGACATGATGATTCATATATCGTTCTGATTGTTTAAAAGTTATGACTCTTATTTTCATTATTTTAGCTCAATATATTTTAGTTTTAAATTCGCTTCTTATTTTCTCCCTACGCAATACATATGTTATTTAAGATCAAAATAAAATCTTAAATATGTTATTTAAGATGTTAAAGTGGACTGAGAGGAGACAAAAACACACTACGGTGCGTGCACATTTAAAGTCTTATCCTGATTGTGAACGAACGAATGATATCTGAGCCGGTTTATTCGATTAAAACTAACCCAATGAGAAATAACGTTCATGTATAAATGTAATGTGTAAAATGTACACAAAAAGTGCTTCAACAACCAATAAAACTTTCTGTTTGACTACTCCACGGCTATCACAATTAGGGTATGTACACATTTGGGGACGCGTTGCAGAGCAAACCGTTCTTCGTGCTCCATTAGACAATGTAATTAATACCCGAGTTTGCCCTTAATTGTGGGCGACGGCATAGTGGCGACAGATGTTGATTCGCCGCGAACTATCGCTCAAAAACCGCTCCTGTTACGACCGAATAACTTGGTAATGACCACGCTAATAAATAAAATCGATAATGGAGGATTGATTAACTCGAATGTAACCTTCGGTGATATTCGTGTGAGCTACATTTTCCGGATTAGATGTCTGTGTAGCTAAGGTCTACGAGTCTACGACCCACAGTTTTTATAATGGTATCCAATATAATTAGCCGGTAAACGAGCAAATAATTCAATCAATAGTGTGTGAGTTAAGTAACTAATCAGTGCAGTAAATAATATCAGAAAAAAAAACTTAAACCCCCTTTTATTTTATTTTGGTATTTGTTGTTATACTGGCCACTTTCATAGGTAGGTACATACTCTGTAAAAATTTCAAGTGTATGTCTATTACGATTTGAGATCGAGAGCTCTGTGATTGCACCCAAAAGGTACGGAACCCAAAAAACTTACTATAAATAATTATTGGTGAAATTCAATCAACATACGTGTAGTGACATCGTGAATAATGAAGTCTTGAGCTCCGTCAGGGGCGGTAAGCGGCATTGGCATTGTATGCGGACAATAATATTGTTCGCAACATAATGGCATTGTTTTACGTGAGTTAAACGCTGGGAGCACGCGTTTACCAAATTCTGTTGTGAATTATTCAAATCCATTTCGTTATTTGTATGTTTTCGTAGCAGGAAAAACGCTTCAACATAAATATTTGTATTGTAGTAACTGTGCAGTTGTTTGCTCAAAATTACACTGTGTGTATTAATCTCTGATATATTGTCTTTTCATTAGTGCAACATTAACATAAAATATTTACTGATGGTGCATTCGGAAAATTGTCGTTGTTATGATTATTAAGTTTCATCAATTACAATATCTATTGTTGCAATTGGTAACTGAAAAACAGTCCAAAAATTATTCACTTTCAACAGAACTTCAATATTAACTTATATTGTATTCCTCGGGAATACATCCATTTCTCGGAATAGAAAGTATTTGAAATGTTGACCTAAAATATAAGTTGTAAATATTCTTAGAACTTACAATATCAGTTAAAAAAACATTCTGTCATTGCTATTTTCTTTATTCAAAGTTTCAGAAAAATATTTCATGGTAAAAAAATGTACAACGGACAAACTGTTGGTTTTTTGTAATAACATAGTAGATATAAACATGGTTCTACTTTAAAACGAGTATTCCATGTACACGGTACACCGAAGGGCTAATTAAGCAACTTTTGGTAACTCTCAACCTCATTTCCTGCTATTGAAATATTTATGTTCCTTTTCGTGTGCACGGCGGAAACTCGACAAAATTCAATGTTTGTCTTGACTTTTGATTAAGAAATGAAGTGCTCTTTGTTCTTATTCTTCTTTTTGCCGTATCACCCCCGAGCGTCGATCCGATAAGTGGTCTTTATCCGCAACTAATCGCGCGAGTGTTAACCCCGCTAATACTAGAGCAATCTGTAATCAATTAAAGTGTACGGTGGAGATTTTAACAAGATTGTGGTACTATTTGAGGGCTGCTGCTATAGAAGCCGTTGGCAACTATAACAATTTGTAATTTTCTACAGGTTTAGTAGCTGGCGACTTGCTACTCCCGTTCAAGAATATATTTTCTACTTTTTGATAGTTAAATCAAAATTTTTTTTTATTGTTATTACGTTGTCAAATAACTATTACCGATCATACCGATTACGATTACCGAGCAATGAAATTTCTCGGCGAGAAGAGATTTGTGCTCGACGGTGGCCCGTAATATAAACTTCAAAAAACTTTTTTTTATTTATTGGGAGCGACAAACTGAAAATTTAATTTAAATGTAACTTAGGATTTCAAAAATCTTAAACGTCGTTTAATTTCCAAGACAGCCTGATAACACGAGGCATTCCGCCCGTGAAATTCTCTGTAAAAAGCGCAGCGCGACCGTGAAACTCAACAATTTCTCGACGTCATCCGCGAGCAAAAACCGAATGCATTCCGGCGTCCGCGTAATCCTTGCACCGGAAACAGAAGCACTTTGAGCTATCTACCCTCTTATAAATATTAAACGTGAAGCTCCGGAACCCGCAACAAAAACGTTTATCTGGTCTCCGCGGAAAAACCGCCAGAATTAGCAACAGGGGGTGGATTAAGGCGGACCGCACTTAATCCTTCTCTAAGAAGGCTTTGCTTAAACGAGTTCTAACGAGCTAAAGATAAAACAATTACCGACGACGTGATTAAGAGATACGGAGGACACTTGTTACGTCTTACAATGACTGCGTCCTACTGCTTTGACGGGCTGTTCGGCTCGCGTACCGACCGGTCCTATTTGACTTGTCACAAAATGTCCCAAGTCGAAAGTCTACCATATTAATTAATTACTTTGAGATTTGTTTGTTGTCGACAATTTCCTTTTACGTGATTTCATTTCGTTATGATACCGGGGGATTTTCATTCCGCTGTTGCCGTGTTTGCGGTTTAATTATTTTTTGAATTGTTTTGCGTACTTGATAAAAAATCCAACATTGATAGTCCGCCAATATCAATGTTGGATTTTGTTAGTCACTAGACTAACAATTTATCAATTAGTATAAAACCGATCAAGTCTATTTTTACACGCTTTATATTTTATTTTTATTCAAAACTATTCGTTGATTATACGCACCTTATGAGTCTATAAAAAAATATATTCCCAATTTGAAAGCAGAATAAAAAGTAAACTATACTCTGCGCGCCTTGCATCCGAAATGTTTAATGACAAACCGTTGCCTAGCAACCACTGACAACCAGGGATATAAAACTTTTTGTGGTTTTATGAGAATATTTATTTTTTTCCTTTATTTCTTAGTCTTTGCTACTAATAAATCGAGTGACTAATTTAATGATAAGTTAATGCATAAAATACATAGTATCATAAAATTATTGATTTCATATTTAAACCTTTATACCCTAACCTTAAAATAGCTTAATTAGTACGTAATTATTATTCTAAGGTAATTACATTGTTTTACCTTCAAAGATAAAGTAGGTATATTTATTTTATATGTAGATACTTTAGTAGAATATTGCTGTAAAACGGGACCACGAGAGCTTCGCCTCTCGAGGCGAGTTCCAATCGTCAGAGTTAAGCAATGCTTGCTATGCAGCTATGGTATGCCCAGCATTTGGAATATGTAATGAATAAACGACTGTAGTGACAAAAAACTTCTTGATCGAACTAATGGGCTAAGTAATTAAAGTATATACTCGTTAATTAAATAGTCGACATTATTAAAGCTTGACTACTAACCTTCCTCCTCAGTGGAGGTGCCCCGTGCTTAAGCAGCATTGAGGTGTTAACATGGGTCTCAGTTATGAGCAGACCTGTGCCCTGTCATGAGCCACTGAGTTGTTGGTGGCACACAGTTGCAGCTATAGCTATAGCAGCTATAGTGATAGGGTGAAGTAACAAAAAAACGTAAACGTATTTTTTACAATTTTATTTCAAAATTATCATTTAACAAAATAAATATGACTATTAAGGTAAAATGACTATAAAGTTTTAAACTCTTCAAGTTCAGTTCTTCAAGGACAGTAATTGAAACATGAATAAATATACAAAACTTTATCACATGTTGGTACAACGGACAACCATAGATTGTTAGTAACATTCATCTCCTTGTGGTAATCCCCATCTCCCTTTTGGCTTTCAAAAATTAAATGGCCCTCTTCTAAAAATCCATCTTCATTACCTGAAAAGAAAAAAATAGATACATTATATTGAAGGGGCCGTGGCACGGTGATCAGTTACCCTAACTGCCGAGCTGTGGATAACATGTTCGAGTCCCAGCTGGGGCAGATATTTATTTCACAGATAAATATTTGTACTTCGGTCATGGATGTTAAACTGTGTGTAAATTTTTTACAGATTTATTTTTGTACAGTTGTACAGTTTTGGACATGACAATTATTCAATAAAGTGAAAAAACATACCAATATGCACTATTATTAAGCGCTTTCTTTTTTCCACAAGGTCCTTTTAAATCCATCGACAACCCTTCTCAGAAAGCTTCACGGCTTGAAGTAATGCAAATCTTGCCAGACCTTACTTTTTGTATGACCTAAAAATTAAAGAATGTATGCTTTTTAAATTAAGATTTTCACATAATTATATTTTTTACAAGACAATACCCGCAGCTTTAGCTCCATTAATGTATTGCTTAAAACATATATTATATATCATCATAATCTCGACCCATCAAGGCCCACTATTGAGCATGGGTCTTCTCTTAGAATGAGAAGTTTAGGCCATAGTCCACAACGCTGGCCAAGTGTGGATTGGCAGTTATCAAGACATAATAGTAAGTAAACCTGCATAATAGTTCTCAAAGACATTGAGGTCGCACTTGGCTAGGGCATTAATCCACACTATGGATTATTTCTGAGAAGCTTTGATTTTAAAAGGATTGATTGTGAATAACAATATAGCCTTTATTAAGTAATTAGTGAATACGTACCTTCGATATGCAATGTTTCATCAGTATAATATATTTTACGGCCTTTTTCTCTCATTTTAGCAATGAGACACAAGTATTTTCACCTCCACATAACTATTTCACGTTTTTCTATATGTTAACTTCTTGACTTTTTCAAATATTTTATTTTAAGAATAGCGGATGACGCGCGACGTCACGTCAGCCAATCTGGCCAATCAGCCATTGTTTCGGTTCGTACGTTCCGTTCCTTTAAATTTTTATCCTCCAAAATTATAATTGGGTATTTGAAAGAAGCTTAAAATAATTTAAATCCGCTTAGATTAGTTGCTGTTACCTAAATATCATATAGTGAAATTCATTTAAATAAAGAAAACCATTACTATCATTGGTTAATTTATTAAAATAAAGTATACTTCCGTGTGTAATGAAACGTCCGTATCGTCCATACCACAGATTAGTAAACGATCTAAACTTCGGAAAATAATACGACCAAATTGCAAAGTAAGTTAGCACCATAACTCAGTAAAGATTTTGGTAGTCATTTCTATTTAGAGGCATACGTAAAATTGTACATTAAGTTGAAAGGTTTCAAATCGCATCATGGAAATAAGGTTGTTACAGCAAAGTGTTTGAATAATGACAGAGTTATTTAATTTTGTTTGTTTCCACGTTTACTCGGAGTTTATAATTGTTATCGATCAATATGTACTTATTTAAGTATTCACAAATAACATAGTGAGTAGTTTGTCTAAATAAAACGCATTTGGTGTACAAATTTATGTCAGTTGGTGAAAACCCTAGAAAACTATTTTTATGGTTTGTTTACATTTGTTTCGGCTGCAAAACGCGTAGGGTATAGGTATTAAATTTCCAGTATAAATTATTGTGCTCTCACTGACCAAGTTAGTAATAGTCACTCGAAATGTCCAAAACAAAGTATTGATATAGGCGATCCTTAATTCTCGTACAGTCCTGCAAAGAAATGTAACCCATTGTGTTTATATAAACACACAGTAACAGATGGGTTACTTTTCTCTGCAGGTGACTGTACCTATATAACGTAATATTGAATTGAAAATCCATTAACAACAGACATATCAAGCGTCAAAGTAAATTTAAACGTTGTAATTACTTATAATATAAGCAATTTCATTAAATGCCAAAATCGCGTCTTCCTGCTTGCTCCCACTGCTATATCTACCTTCGCTTACTTTTTGCTAAGCGCGGTTTTCCCCGAAATCGAATTCGGAAGAGGGGGTACACAAAACTAATTACGTATCAAAACGATCTTTTTCCACGCTTTCTTACGTGCTTTTCGCATTTCCATATAAGTCGAGCTATAAACGAACCAATCTATTCACGTCTACACATCAGGGGTTCACATTTGCATATAGAGCAGAAATTTATTAAATCTACCGCCAATATCCACCTTTCCGACATCGAACTCTTACTTATTCATTGCGTCTCTTAAAATTTTATTAGATTGTTAAAAGTATTCAAAGGGAAGTTGAATTATTTTCATGGGCTTCATTGTCTACAAAATTCATTAGGTGGTTTTACTTTTTGATTTAGATTCTAAATTAAAATTTAATATCTCTTTAATGTTGCTAACTTGCTAAAATAATTTTTAAGGAAAGGTACCTACTTACCGGTGCGTAGGACCGTACGGGTTGTTTAATATTATATTCATTTTGTTTTCCAGCTTCATTGATATATAGTCCAATTATATACGTTACCATAATTATGTATATCACTAAGATATTTTTGGACGAAGTATGAGTAAATTAACAAAACAGATCTAGTTCTAGTGAAAAGTGTAGGTATTGATATGTGATCATGTATCGAAGTATTGTTTACCAATTTACTAAAAAAATGCAAAACTATGTTCTATATAAATTTAATAGTTATATAGTTACTTAAAGGAAAACAAAGCTGTTAATTGGTTAAATTAACAATATTGCAACAGACTCGCCAGAGGGCGTAGGCAACGTCAACCGTCTTAATGAAAGGTTCTCGGGGTCAGCCCCCGGCTAGCGGCTGTGTCGAACCATCTCTGTTAACTAAAAGTACTGAAACCAGAGTACCCTTCAAAAGGAAAATTGTAATGCGATATACCTACAATAAATTAATAATAAGCAACGCTATCTTTATTATGTATAATATAGCTGAAGAATTTGGTAGTCACAGTCATTAAAAGAAGGCATAATAAAAATAATATTATTGTATTTCTTGACGAAAAGGAAGTTATCAGGGGTACGGGTATTAAGGCTTAGATACCCGAAGCGAAGGAAGGGCGGATTACTAGTAAATTATAAATTGATAGAGATAGATTAAATTAATTTATTATGTAGAAATAAATTTATAAGTGTATAAGCACTGGCAGAACAGACTTGTTAAAAAAACGGTGGAAAAACAACATTTCCTGTTTTTACGAGGATTATCCTCACCTGTAGCATTTTTCACTACCAAATAGAACTTGGAGTTTCCAGAAAAAATCCTGAAACGCTGATTCTGTCGATGGGTAGGTACTGTAGTGTAGTGCTTAAGCTTATCACAAGAACTCTGTTATTTTCGTTCCATTCTGTATCGTTGCCCAAACATAAATAAATTCTACAATCACTATTTTATGAAGGTAACTTTAGTCATTTTGTTAATTAACCCACTAACGTCTTTGTCATTGTTAAAGACCTGCCCAGAGATATTTATTAATATATTTATCCATATTTATAATATTGTATCCATTGGATTGAAAAACTGTGTAACGTATTTTGTTATTTCACGATACCAATGCCGTAACATTAAAGATTTCGCTGTTTGGTTCATTTTCGGAAAAATATCATGTACATTTTGTGCTCCTGAATGGCGGACATAAAGCTCACAGGAATGGGTTGAGTGCTGTTGCATTTTAATTAATTCTCTTTTCTATCGCGATGCGGTGTTATCGGCACCCCGCAGGCGTCTCGTGGGCAAACAAATAGGTATTGCGCGACGGGAACGTAACGATTTTGACACGGTCGTATTGTAAATTTTTCTTCTTTGCTCTTATAGTTATAGAAGAAGTCTTTCATGGGGTGGATTGTGCATAATTGTAGCGAGAAAATTGTAGTTGTTCATTAAAAATTGCGTGGGGAATATGTGTTTTAAGTTTTTTACTTGGAGTTTGAAGTTAACTTCGTGGCGTTTGTGTCATTTAACTCTAGAATTATAGAATTAACTATGGTATAAAAAAGACTATGAAATAATTCGACCTCTTGTTATAATTCTTTGTACCCAAAAAATTGTTTACCCACCTACGCAATGGCATCACGAATTAAAATATATATAACTTTGTTGCAGGCTCTCGACGGCCAGAACATCTACAACGGTTGTTGCACCCTGCGCATCGACTATTCAAAGATGACTTGTCTTAACGTCAAATACAACAACGACAAGTCGCGCGACTACACGAACCCCACGCTCCCCTCCGGCGATGGAGACGCTCACCAACTGTTGTCCAGTGAGTTGATGTCACAGCAGGCTCGCATCGCCCACGCGCTCGCCTCAAGGATGAGTTAGTCAATTCTACTCCCAGTGACAGGACATTTCCGGCGCACGTCTTAGCTACACTCACGCCTCTGTTTCGCACTGAAGTTTTAAATTCAACTCTGAGATCCATAGACAATGGTCTTTTTTAACGCGGTTGATCAGCCCAGCCCGATTTATGACAACGATTACGATAAACATAGATTTCAGAGTTCGATTTATTAACACGGGCCTAGAGACTTTTATATTTTTTATTTATTTTTACTTAATTAATGAGACTAAACTATCTTTATCAAACTTTTTATTACTATTAGGATCTCAATTACTACCAATTAAAAGTAAATTTCAGTTCTCATCTAAATTCTTCTTCATTTTCTTTGTTCCAATTTTTTGGATAAATGTTAATTAGAGCTTTCTCATTAATTTCCTTCCCACTAAAGTTTTTCCAGTAAATTTTAATGTATTGAATATTTTCAATGTTTCTGTCAACAAAAAGTTCTATTACTTGCTTGTATAAAATTCTTATCTATAACTCTTTTTTACAAGGTGTTTTCTCCTGCTATTCTTTTACTGAGTTTAACGTTAAGCGTTTGTTCTTCTTTATAAGCACCATTATCTGATCTTGGGTTGAGCGGTAATTAATATTCAACATTTTCTTCGCAGTTTAAAACTATTCTATCCTGGCGTACCTTGAATCTTGTTATTAATAAGATGATAAATGTGTCTTCCTGTATTTTGGCTTTAATTTTAAGAGAAGTCATTACATAAAATATACCTTCGAATAAATCTGTCAGTACCTACGTAGTGAGTTAAATCTTTAATTGCTTGAACTCTATTCGCAAGCGATGTATCTACATTTACTGTTTCATATTAGTCGTGTTTATTGTCCACGATCAATCGTGAATGTTGCCTCGGTGACTAATTACTTTTCATAAATCCTTATTGTGCCGTGGATAATTAAAATATATGAGAAATGTTTTGACAATGCCTATTTGCTTCTTGCCTGTTACGGAAAATTTCGTATATGTATAGGTAATTTGTGTTTCGTGACAGTAACGATCACTGAAGAAAATATAATTAAAAGCTTTTATTATCATAAATATGTAGACTATGTAGTTCTTAATTTTTTTTTCCTTACCGTTACCATTTACCGGAATTACTAAACTTTTAAATATACAATTGAACAAACTATATAAGTAAATATTAAGAATTATTTTCAGTATCGTATCACAATATGTAATATGACAAGCAATGGCAAAGCGCATTTTTAAATCAATTATTATTAGGTAACATTATTAGGTGATCTCCAAAAATTTCAAAGCATAAACATCAAATCAATTGTACACCATTGGGAGTAGAGTTCACTAAGTTATTATTTTGCTAATTTTACTTTGATGGAATTTTCATTACAATATTTAAGAAATATAATTAAGTAATTTTGTTTTCTTAAAATTATTTTGAGTACGAATATTGATTTAGGTGGCGGAGTCCTTGCCCCTCCGTTCCTGGGACTGGGGTCAGGTTTGGCTTCGCCGTACGGAGTCGGCGTCGGCGGAGTCGGCCTGCCTGCCTTCGGAGCCCTAACCCTGACGCCCACGTCGCCCGCCCTGCGCGCCCTCACCGCGCCCCCACTACCACTCGCCACTGTACTCCTAGTATCCAACCTGAACGAGGAGGTTCGTATTCAACACTACAACAACATGTATCGATAGACTTTCTTTCAATAGTACACTTTACCCCCCACCGAGCCTGTAAAGAGGCTTCGAAACATCGCAACGATGTAGCTTTGTAGACCGCAGTAAATATCGATTGAATTAGATAGGTATCGTAACAGTAAATTTTAGTGTTGATTACTTGCAACTGTTTTTGTTATCCGACGAAATGATCGAGTAAAATAAATGATCATAGACAAAATTTTTTGTAATACTTCCATTTGGTAGTTTAATGTTTATTGGCAAATTTATGCATTACGCTAACACAATAGCCAGTAACGACCGTCCGAGACGATGCATTCTTAATCAATTTGGGTACTCGAGGCCGATCGCAAGCCACTAATAGTCCGAACTAATCAACCGGCGTTACAGGCTATTATATTTATATATTCTACTTGAACTCTCTAAAATAAGTTGCTAATTTATTTATAGATATGATGTCAGAATATCTTTTATGACTATTTATAATACTATCTCTTTTCTCTTTCCTATTGTTTTAGATGGTCACGCCTGATGCTCTCTTTACCCTTTTCGGTACGTGTGCACATACATTCCGTATTTTATATTAAAACATTAATACCGTTCCTGAGCCCCTGTCGCCTGGAAGACAAATTGTCAGCTAACATTCTCGACTTCTATACTGATAACCGCATCCGGAGACCCTTTGTGTCGAAGCTTCGCTTGTTAACACTATCATTCTAAATTCACTCTTAAACGCTTATATTAACTCGTGTGACAATTTGTGTTTCAGACACCTAGATGTAGTGTGTTAGTTATGTTAGAGTTATATGCCCAATGTTTAGCGTTATATTTTGCTCTTATATTGAGACTATTACAAATAATGTCGAGATGAAATCGTTACAATGCCAGTAGTTACACATAGCTTATTAGCCCCCGACAATCAAATTCAGACTTGAATTTGAATGAGGAGTTTTATTTATCTTGCAATAAATGTATTGGTTATGATTACTGTAGATATTGCTGTAAAATTTAGTAGTAATCGACTTTGTATTGACAGACCGTTGAATATTATTAGGTGAATAAATCTAAAAAGTCCATTCTTTTTTCGTTCTGTAGTGACCGCTTACTACAGCCGTCAAACCGAATGTGTATCGCTGTTTTCCGCTAAAGCATTAATCGGAAGCTTTACGTGACCAAATTAGAGCTTTGAATTGTTTCCTTCTTGTATTATTTTCCGTCTGTCCCGTTTCACACATTATTATATATTAGGCTCATAATTATTTACTAAATCCTGTCTTATCGGTAAATGTTGAGAATATAGTCAGTATTAAATTATGTGTGTAGGTGTTTAGTAATTGTTTAGATAACTGCTTGGCGTTACAACTATTCGTTGTCGTATAGAAAGAAACATTGAGTCAATTTACACGTGCAACTTATAATCCATTAGGGCTGTCAAATAGCTGAAAAGAGAAGAATGTGCGGTTTGTAATGTGTTTTGTTATTATATAGGCGTGTACGGCGATGTGCAGCGAGTGAAGATCCTGTACAACAAAAAAGATTCAGCCCTAATTCAGATGGCGGAACCTCACCAGGCCCACTTAGGTGAGCGACTTCATTGCAATTGTCAACCTTAACGCAAACACGTCTAGGTAAAATTCGCGATACGGCGAGAAATTCACTTTTTGTTTAGAAACTCGAGTATCACGTAAGTTTTCTCTGCTTACATTTCATATCTCGCGAAGTGGTAAATCTGAATAACCTTCTTGAATAAGTAATTGTTACCACGGAAGGTTTTGTTCTTTGGTTTCGCTGTGCAACAACTGCTCAGTTGGAGGTTTTTGTTCTATTCGTGATGTTGTGACGACGTTTCTTGTAAATTATGTTTTTAATTTCATCAAATTTAATAACGATGTTTTATGAGAATTACATATTTTATCAAGATTGTTTTTATCAAATAATTTTAAATTCTCATTTCTTTCGTACCTATGGCTTCTGTAATACAGCAACGAAGAACTTTTTTAGTTTAAAATATAACATATTGCTACTTTAACGCTATATTATGTACCTAGGTACTTTTACTGTACTTAGGAAGTAGTTGTTTTGTATTTTTTTTAAATAACTACTATAATAAAATAAATGATTTATCGTACTTAACATCAACTTGGATATGTGGCTTTAAGGTAGCAATAGGTTAATGAGTGTACCTGTATATTAACGCAAGCGTGCCATCCCCAGCCATGACGCACATGGACAAGCTGCGCGTGTTCGGCAAGGCCATGCGCGTGATGCTCAGCAAGCACCAGACCGTGCAGCTGCCGAAGGAGGGGCAGCCCGACGCTGGACTCACCAGGTACGAGTCTATCCATCCATCCATCGCATCCATACGTCCAGCCATCCATTCAACCTTCTTTAAATTGCAGTCGTAATATACCTACCACTGTAGTCTATTTAAGTTAGTGCTACACAAATATTTTTTATTGCTTTTAAGCGTTGTGATAGGTAGATACTATTGAAAATTAGACTTTATCTGTAAGTGTTATAAATAAATAATTATTGTAGTCCACCACTCTGATTAATTGAAGACTTTACATATCTATCTTTGCCAACTATACCTACTAAAATATTCCATGTTTTTTTGTTGTTTTCCTGTACATAGAACAAAATATTATGATAATTAATTTTAAGACCAATCGGTTATTTATTCTCGTTTTCATAACAAGACAACAAGATTCTAGATAATTTTGATTCGCAAATTTGTGTTCTGAAAACTACTTAGAGGACTTTTATCAAAATATATTTGTGTCAAACGCCCTTTGAAGAATAAATATAGATTAATGTATTTACTACTAACTCCGAAAGTGAATCAAAGATTTCCATAATCTGTTTCAAAGTATTTACATTTTAATGTTGAGATTCTGTAGATCTAAGTATAAAAGATATTCAAAGTGATTTTGAGAATATGAATCTTTCGTCGTCTTTTTTCGTTAGCCTTATGATAAATTTTATTGAACTCAGCAAACTTCATTCCGTCTTCACCAGCTATGTTCGTATCGTAGTTTTTCCGACGCCAGCGCTATTGTGGTATGATGGTAGTAGGCACTGGAACCTCTATTTTCAGTATACAGCTGGACACTTTTTCAACTTTCCCCCCATATGAGATGGCTCTCCTTAGCTCTATACTCGATGGTTCTTGTTTGAATTGCAGACTAGTTGGTCGCCAACAGTTCTCTATATAAATATAACCAAATATACATAATTCCATGCATGTGATAACATAAAGCTTGTCATGTTCCAGGGACTACTCGCAGAGCCCGCTGCACAGATTCAAGAAGCCTGGCAGCAAGAACTACCAGAACATCTACCCGCCCAGCGCCACGCTGCACCTCTCTAACATTCCGTAAGTACTGTCTGTTGTCTGTGGTAGATAGGTGGCTCCTGTCTGACAAACCATTAAGTACTCTGTGTGACAAACCCAATCAAAGGTGTTTAACACGTGTTTGTCATTTTGATAGCTGCAACTCCGAACTCAATCGAATAAACTTTATTATAATCTAATCTTACCATATAATTTTCAAGTTGTTGCGATCCTTATGATGGAATAAATGTTTCTTTCTTTCTTTCTTTCTTTCTAACAGCCATTTGCAATAATCTATCTATCCGTGATCTCTGTATATGTTAGAACGTAGTGATTAAGTACTCTGTGTATGTTAGTAGGTAATAAGTAATAATATTGGACTTTGACTGTTGCTACGTGACTTACTTAAATATTAATGACGAGTAACCGCCCTCGCTTTGCTTCGGTTTTCTTATTTTTTTACACCTTGGGTTACATTATTTGAGTTTTAGTAAGGATCCCTGATTTTTATATATTAGTATAGATAGATAGAATATTGACAACAGTCGTCACGTCATAAAAGTCATAAACGTCATAAAAGCTCAGTATCTGAAAAGAAGGGGAGTGGACCAGGCTAAAACTACGACAACCCACGAATCACATACAGAACACCACATACAGTAGAAATGTGCAAACAGAAAGACACACAACATTATGGTGGGCATACACGCAACGAGAAATCGTTACGATCATACTGTACACTTAGAGCGGTACAGTTTATCGTATATGGCATACAAGCCATACACGCTACGAGAAATCGTTACGATCATACTGTACACTTAGAGCGGTACAGTTTATCGTATATGGCATACAAGCCATACACGCTACGAGAAATCGTTACGATCATACTGTACACTTAGAGCGGTACAGTTTATCGTATATGGCATACAAGCCATACACGCTACGAGAAATTGTTACGATCAGACGGTACAATAAACGGTACCAACGCATACGTGTCAGCGATGGCTTCGATGGACGACGTTTTAGCAGCCCTGAAGGAAAATTAAAATGTGTGCAATTCACTCGTGGTAGAAGTGAAACCTTCAAAAATAAAGGTATTCGTGTATCAGTTTAGCAGCGCACGTCCACCCGAACTGCGACTGACGACAAAACTGAACACGAAAACTGAACGAGCGCATACACGTTACGATCAGTCAGTACAGTTCTTCGATTCCGTTTATCAATCTAAACACGCGGTAGCGTGTAAGCCAATTTTCTAGCTAACAGAATTGGCGAGCAGCACCGTGTGTAATATTACACGAACCATTTGGAGCTACTTTTGACCACCTCATAACTCAAAAACTATTCAACATAAACCTGTCAAATTTGGCTCGTTTATTAAGACTTGCGAAATACATACGTCTTCCAAATTTCATAAACACATCTCAAACGGTTATTTAGATATTAACGTCCAAAAATCGAGAAATTTAACACTGACTGACCTATAGATCAAACTATATCCAACTTCCAGGTGACCTAGAAAGTTAAAATTTGGCATGCAGATAGGTAGTCGGGTGAATACAAAGGAATAAATCTGAAAGTAGTAAATTTTTATCATTTTATAATAATTTTTCAAAAAATTTATTCTATTAGGAACACTTACTTATAACGCCTGAAATTTATGAACAGCAATCAAAATTGATGACAGGTGGTCATTATGTGGAATATTTAACGAGTGGAATACCACCCTTAATTTTTTTTAATCGAAACATATCAGTTTTAGTACTTTGTGAAGCTTTCAACGGGGGAAGATGTTCAGTGTGCCAAGTGCCTGTTGGAAGTGCATAGCAAAAGTACGTATTATTTACGTACAGATTAGTAAGACGTCAGTAGCTGTTATTTCCAGTGTATTGCATTGTTTCATTTTTAATGCGTGAAAAATTATTCTTCTCTTATCTTGTATGGCATGTACACCACTAAATTTTGTATTATTTCCGAAATTATACCAGTTTAAAGTGATTCGAAGTATTGTTTCCAAATATATTATGGCACGTTATCTCATCGAACACAAACTACTTATAACTAATAAGAGTATATTCGACTATCGTATTTATTATTATTATTACTACTATCGTATCGTATCGTATAAATTTATTATTATTATAACAGACTGGGATTTAGTATTAATTATTATTTCAATATTTAGCGGACATGAATAGTAGAAGATCATTACTTATAAATAATGAAGTAATAGGTATTTTGGACCACGGTGCACTAACTACGGATTTAGTTGAAGGGCACTATTACAGTTCATGTATAAGGTAACAAAATTAATCAGTAACGTTATGAATAAGTACCTACTAATAATTTCTGTACAAAAAGTAATGATATCCCATCAAAAACATGAATGTAAAGTAAAAGCCAATTTAAAAAAAAAGAATTGAGATCTAAGTGGGTGCCAAGTTCTGTGTAGAAAAGCCTAAAATGTTAGTCACAAGAACATGTAATTCAAGCTTTACATTTGAATTGGCTAGTTTTCATTAGTTAGCAACCAACAAACCAAATTTTAGAAAAGTAACATAGGTCATCAACCTAACAGACTTAACAAAGATAATTATACAAATATAATATTATAGCCTAGATAGGTACGTGAAAACTAACGAAGTCAAATGTGGAGCTTGAATTACATGTTCTTGTGACTAAAATTTTAGGTTTTTCTACACAGAACTTGGCACCCACTTAGATCTCAATTCTTTTTTTTTAAATTGGCTTTTACTTTACATTCATGTTTTTGATGGGATTGAATTTTTCGTACTGTTTCGTTCGACTGCACAGTCTTAAAAAACCGGACGAAACTATACAGTTTCATAACATACATGCAGCGATTATTGGTACCGTTCGAACTTTACAGTCTGATCGTAACGATTTCTCGTTGCGTGTATGCCCACCATTATGGAGGACTCTAAACTGCGCAGTTTTCCTCACGATGTTTTTCTTCACCGAAGTAGGTAATCGATAAATTCGCCAAAAACTTAAATAAAATCGTCCAAGATAGTAACATATTGTTTCACTACTCGTGTTCTCCTACGGCGACAGACTATTTATTTTAAAATACTGTTCACCCCATTTTCCAATTCTCGCCTTCAAAGTATCCAGTGAGTAATCGTCCAATTTCACCGACCAATCATTACCTGCTGAATTGAGACATTGCTCAATTGTACCTCGTTCGTAAGTACCTATCGCGTCCGAAATAATACTGTTGTATAAATTGTACGTATATTTGTAGTATATATAATTTTAATATCTCGGCAAATGTAGGAGATATTCAAAGTGTATATTATTATGTACATATGTACATAAACATCAAATAGGTATACGAGGACTGCAACAACAATTACATATATCCAAAACACACCGAGTGACTAAGATTTCTGAGAGCCATTGATAAGAAAACGTTATGTACCACCTGTATTATTTTTATGGAAATAGCCGGCAAACGAGCTGACAATCCACCTGATGGTAAGTGGCTATCATCGCCCATGGACATCAGCAACACCAAAAGCATCACCGATGCGTTGTCGGCCAAGAAAGAGAAAAAAAAGAAAGAAAGAAAGAACTGGCTCTCAAGCCCCCAGCCGGAACACGGCGAATCGTATGATAGATTTTTGTTAATACCCTAGTCTAAGCTATCCGTGATGTATTTACTCGTATATTGAAGGAGGAGATAATGTCTCAAGCTAGCCTATATTGTGTGTGAGAGCGTGCGCGCGCGCTTGTATGTGTGTGTGTGTGTGTGTGTATGTGAGAGAGAGAGAGAGAGAGAGAGAGAGATAGGATATAATTATAGATTATTCATGTATTTATTTTTCTTTTTTTTTGTTCACAGAGCCACTGTCTCCGAAGAGGACATTAAGGAGGCGTTCACCAAACGCGGGTTCACTATCAAGGCGTTCAAGTTCTTCCCGTAAGTAGATCATTACTTCCTTTAACGACTACACAGTACACATGCTGGTCCAATGTGGGATATTGTTAATTATTACAAATAATAATGATGATTACTATCCCAAAAAAATGGCATACCTACTTTATATTATATGAAATATAAAATTCTGTTTTATTTTATACATTTATTATTAATTTCATTTATTTTTAGTTTCTAATTAAAAGTTAAATTTATTGGCTAAAAATAAAATGAAATAGCTACAGTTTTGTTTAGACAATTAAAAGAACAACACGGTGTGCGAAGCAATAACCGTTAATAAGCTGGGTTCTACAAAGCCTGTCGCCCTAGAAATAACAAGAGAACTTGTATCCTCTTTATCCTTCTACAAATGCATAAGAAAATAAATAATATTTATAATACGTATACTCTTGGCTTGAGAGCCAGTTCTTTCTTTCTTTCTTTTTTTTCTCTCTTTCTTGGCCGGAAACGCATCGGTGATGCCTTTGGTGTTGCTGATGTCCATGGGCGATGATAGCCACTTACCATCAGGTGGATCGTCAGCTCGTTTGCCGGCTATTTCCATAAAAAAAAATACTCTCAAGTTCAGCAACTCTTGGAGATTCAAAAGTAATTAAAATCTCACTTTGAGCATAAAACATCGGGCTGAAGTGAGATCTTCATTAGCTTTATTTATTTATAGTTAATTATTTTTCCAGCTTAATGTAAGCAAAAGAACCAACCTTTTGAAAAGTTATCTAGAAAGTTACGACGATTTTTATATCTGTTTTGCTATTTTTAAAGTTCTCAGTTTGAATGTTAGTTGAGGATGTGAATAAAACAAGTGAATATGGATAACTCCAGGCATGTATTCAGTTTGAAAATAGTATGAATAGTAACGTCAAAGAAAATTTGAAAGAAAGTGGATGAAGAATCTCCTTTATAAAACGAAAACAAAACTTTGTTGGTTGAAAAATTAGTCCTTTTGTCTTCTTTCATAATATTAAATTAATCGGCGGGTCTGTAATTATTAAAGTCGGGACCTTGTCCCCTGCAGGCGTCGCGACGTCGCAAATCCGTTAAATTATTTGAAAACCAAGTGCGGTATATTTTTCATACTTAGTTTCTACGTAGTACATATTGCGGTATTAATATTAGACGTAATTTTCACAGGTTGACTGATTAGATTGATCATTAATGTTCGTTTCAAACTGATTTAAATATTTCATTAATAATCATCGTTGTATTTCGATTCTAATATTAATATGATAACATATAATTAGGTGCTATATAAATCGATACTAAATTCATAAAAAATTTAAAAGCTTTTAACAATTTTTTAACATAACGTCAATTTGGATTTTTGTGTAAAATTAATACATGTAGAGTCTGAAATTTAAATCATTATCATAGACTTAAATTTAAAGACGGAACAGCCCGTTCCGAACTAAATCCGAATCACAGCCGCGCCAGCGCGGTGCCGGCATAGAATAGGGCGACGCTTACGCAGAAGCGACAATCATACGATTTATGCCTATTCCCAGTTCGCCTCGGAGAGACGTATAAACAATGTAAAAACTGTGCAAAATAAACAATAATGCGTTGTTATTTGTGTTCTTGACCGGTCGGGGTTTTTCAAAACATGACATCTACTTGTCTCGCTTGCTCGCGCCTGCCGAATAAAATGCGTTGGCACGGTGTCACCACTTGGGGTCAATATAGGTGTTCGTCTTTTTGGTACTGTACAGCCTGTCTAGTATAGTAGGTATATAAATATAGGTCTACGATAATTATAATTATACATACTTTACAATGACGGTAAACGGTTTTATTACAAAGACTACGGTAATTTTTTTACAAGGACGTTTACTTTCCAGTACTTGATACAAATCACAATAAAATTATTGTGCTTAAATTACAAAAATGTATATTTTTAATTGTAGGAAGGACCGTAAGATGGCGCTGGTCCAACTGCCAACTATCGACGACGCGGTGGCGGCGCTCATCAAGATGCACAACCACCAGCTGTCCGAGTCCAACCACCTGCGGGTCTCCTTCTCTAAGTCCAGCATCTAGACCAACAACAACAACACCCGAGGAATATCACACAACAACAACAACCACCGGTCTCTGAAACGCTGATTAATTATGATAAATCAAATTCAACCAACACGTAAGTCACGGAAGTTAACTTTACAATAAAATTGTGTCAAATAAAGTCGAGTTTCTGATTGATCAAAGAAAAGTTAACTCCATGGAGTTTTTTAACTATTTTGAAGTATAATCTGACAGCTCTGTCAGTTGACATGTTGTTCAAGTAATCCTGCTTTCAGCAACCCGATTGACGTTTGACAATTGATTTGACAGTAAATTAGTTTTTTCGTTGATCAGCCGTTCAGAAACCGGCGGATAGTCGCGTCCAATTCAAACATTTACTCATACAAAAGTCATTGTTGAAAATTGTTTAGACTACCGTCATTCGCAACGCAGACGGATCTACCGACCTCGACGCGACTGCGTTTTCTTCGTACCTCTCACACAAATCGAGAATTTTCACTCGACTGAAAACTTTTAAATGTATCTGTATTACGCTTACTCGGAACAGTCTAGACATAAGTGCTATTACTCTACTTCCTTAGTGAATACGTACCGTAACTGTAATTGTTATTGTACTACATAATTTATAAGGTAATTGTCGTTGTTCGATGGCAGCTAAGTTAATCTCTAATCCCAGGAGGAGCCGGTGTAAAATGTTAAATGTATCATAATTTATGAGTATTCGTAAACTACCTTCAACTTTAGATCGGAGAGGATTCCTTTTGTGTGATATTCATTCCGTATTAATTAATAATCGACATATTATTATTTTTATAATAGAATTATTAATGTAATATTTTCCAGTGATTTGTCAGTATATTGATTGTTTCATGCAAGTGGACGTTGAAACAGATTGCAATTAGATTGCGCTAGAATTATTTACATTTGGCAATTTACGTGTGTTGTACCTTTACGCAATGTAAGACATTGCTTCATTTGATTTGCGGTTGTTAAATTATTCAGCATGCATAACGCCCCTAAAATTTATTATTATTATTATTATTATCATCATATTATTCAACAATATAGCACCTTGTTAAAAATAATTATTACTTTGTCACATATAATTTACAGTTATTATTACTCATAAGATTATATTTTATACATATATTTTATGCTCTATTTTAATATGCACAATTTACTATTATCGCATTTTTTTTTACTATAATTATTATAATTATATTTAATATATATAATTATTATAATTATATTTTTTGTAAGTACTATAGGTTTGTACGCATACACATTTTTTTGTTTTGATTACTGGAATGCTATGTTTAGAAATGTGTATGTGTGTGCAATATTAGTTATAGAGACAATTTTATTAGCGTATTATAGATTTTAACCGTCTCGTGGGTGGTACGAGCCATCCCTTCTTCCATCTGTTTCGTTGTAGGAGTAGGAGAGGATCTGATATTCGGACATTCGGATATTCGGTTCACTTTCGATCGTAACTCTTAGTTAGCGTAATCACATCTCTTATCGCTTAACATCTAGTGAATAATTACTTTATACGACGTTATGTTCGGCGACATAATAGTGACATGATGCATTTATTTTGATGTTAATTTATATTAATGGTAGCTACAACATATAATAAATGCTCGTGCATACGTTCACTAAGCAATTAATTATAGAATAATTATTTATTTGCCTTTGGTCAGTCGATCTGGGGGAGTCCTGTAGTTGTGCGGTGTGGCCAATATTAATAAAGTATTTTTTAGAATAATTTTCATTGTAATATTACTGAGATATTGCCACACTGTCAATATTATATATGTGACGAGGTTTGTGAAAGTATTCCCGAGATCTGATTTAAGTGTACGATACGTTTTGTGAGCGGCATTCACTGCTGTAATGACACAGTATTTTAGTTAGTAGCTATTCTTCCGTACCTCGTCGACTATCGATTGTCGACTACTGACCTGTATATACCTTACTCTAACTCGTAACAGCTCTCACTTTCCGATAAACACTCGATTGGTTTTCACACATCTTTGCCTTCCTTAAATTAAATTAAAAATGCGTCTAGTCCAATGCGAAAGAGATTAAGTATGTGGATAAGGTGATTTTACGTAATGATAAATTAAATCTTTGAACTCTGGTATTGAAGCTTTGTAAAGAGAAATATTTTTCTAAATACTTTACGGCAATAAATGATGTCTCTTTATTCGGCGGCATTTCGTTTCCTAAGTAGACACGGAAGGCGCTGTGTGAAGAGATATAATTTATTTGAAAGTATTTCGGTCGAGTACCTACTTCGCTGACTGTTAGGACCAGTTTTAAGTGTTCAGTTGATCGTCCAGATTATGTGATTAGGCAAAGCATGCGTGTAACAGATACCTGATTTAATATTTAGGATACAGAAATGCCATTCGTCAGCACGAACAACGTCGAAATGATTTTATCTGATGACTTGTTGATGTAAATTTGAAAGATCGATGTGACTGCCCTCTGCCGTAGCTTTCGGGAAACGAAGCTCCTTAAGTAATTGTTGTCGTTTGTAAATCTGTGTGTCCTTGTGCTTGAAGGATTGCGGATTTATATTAAAATGCTCACTCGTTAGCACGATGTGTTGTGCGATTAGCAAAATGTAATTAATTCATTGAACATATTGTTTCGAACATATCTTTTCCGTGTGTCACAAATAAGGAAATTTATTGTTTTCTCTCTAGTAAACATAGTACTGTCATAAAAATCACATATTTACACTATTATAAAATTGTATAATATACATCACGTACGGTTATAAGAATAAAAACTAGAGCTTAGTAAGAAAAAGTAATCTGAAAAAAATTAGATTGTCATTACGATAACGTAAGGTTTATTAGAGAATTCGATTGATTGATTGATTGATTGATCATGTAATATTGTATTAATCAATACTATTAATGGTGTAAGAACGTGTAAGTAGTTATTGGTCTAGATAAAGCTAGGTGACCAGGGTGTGGTGATATTTTGCACGTTTTTGAAAATGTTTTTCTACACGGCGTGCGACTGGCGTGCGACTGGCGGGCGACTGGCGGGCGACTGGCCGGCGTTTCGGATATGATTACTGAAATTACGGTATGCGGTGGTGGTCTGTGTGAAGCGGCACTGGTTATGATTGATTGTACTGTATTGTATCGTATCGTATTGAGAATACTACGAGCGAACTACATTGTTCTACATGTTTATTGAAACTATCACAAAATGGAAATTACATATCCACTACAGCGGAACGCTACACACACGATGAGCTTTCCTTCGATGTTTGGTTGTCCGAGCAGCCGCCTGCCGCCAGGGGCGCTAGTGGTATCAATCCTCGCTTGGCCTTGTGCCTTGTGGTCACTGGTCACTGATCAATGAGAGACTCGGTCGACTGAGTGTGTGTAGCGTTTTGTGGCCTAATACTTTCTCAACATTGTTATCAATAGATAATTATAGGGATTTATGTGTTTAGAGAAGTATTTTAAATATTTAGGATAATATCTAATAATTATTATTAAAAAAGTAAATAAATAAATCAGTGTTTAGGATGAGATGCCAAATTTAAGTCAATACACGTTATTTTAGGTAAAAGTAATTGAGGTAAACTTAACATTTATTGAAAAGTTAATAATGAAAATGTTACAGTTAAATTATATTTGAGAGTTTTATTAAGCGCAATATATGCAATTTTATTCATTGTAAGTGAACATTGTTTCAATTTGTTAGTTAAAGTTATGCGTTGACAAATAAGAAAGTTGTTTTCAATGTCTTGTTTAACCCATTTGTGTCTACTTTATGTATTGCGGCCCTTGGAGCCAGCTTGGAGCGCCCAACGTTTGTTCGATGTCTTCATGTGTTTGTACTTGCGCGTTTCACATTCAACAAAACATATCTGTGCATATCACACCTGTAATTTCGTCGTGCTTCTTAACGTGTATTTCTTATTGTATTAGCTACTTATTATACTTGTCTACAACTCCTTATTAATACAAGTGAAAGCCAACATATCAGTACACCGACTTGGCTAAGGCGCATGATTTGTAATCAACACTCATCCCTCTAAAATCTTTTAAATTTTCATTCTTCTTTTGTCGTTTTATGTAATTTCATGATTGTGTTTCAATGTAACCTCGATGTCGTCGTTTCTTATTTCTTATTTTAGTTTTAGGTAAGCCTTTTGTGTGGTTAATTTCATTCTTATTTTTAATTTCATAATTAAACTATTATTATCATTGAATACTTTTTTGTTCTTTATTTTCTTTTTCCTTTCCGCATTCCTATTTAATTTCCTAATCAGAGTTATCATGTACCTCCGTAGCTTCGTTATCCGCTATGACCCCTGATTGTTTATTCGAGTCGATTTAATGGACGCTAGTGACAAAACTATTTGTAAATAAAACTTATAAAATTTTAATGGGGAACAATGACATGATGTACATTAGTACTCTGCTACTCTTAGACCTACTTAGATCTTAACTGTCCTGTCTGAATGCTAACAGTACTTGAAACAAACTTGTCATCTACATCACACATTGGTTATTTTGCGTTGAGGTCAGTTTGGTAAATTAGAAGCAACAGTGAATTTTAAAGGTTTAAGGGACTTTATAACCAGCGATATGTCATTGTTGTAATATTAACGAGTGGATTATAAATCGCACAGGGTATATGAATATGTAGCCGTCCTGGCACCTTCGAGCTGGGGCGGCCTTGTCAATGGCGTGTCCCTTATACCACCATCTTAAAAGAACTGACTTATTTTGAAAACTTGAATATAAAGCTCTGCGTAACTGCCAGTTGATAGGAAAAAATATTTTCTCTGTATAAAATATACCTATTATGTATAATACTAATTACAAAAAAAAACCTATGAAAAAAAAGTATAAACATTATTAATTTATTTTACACCTTTAAAGTGGCAGTTGCAATCATGAATTTGCGTATGTAAATATTATACATGACTTTATAAATAATTACAAATTAAATTAATAGGAGCTATTACAGAATAACATAATCATTAATTTAAGATTTACTAGATTAAAATATCCTATTCTGATTTCAGTAGTAGCTCTAGAAACTTATCTAATAATACAATAACATACCTGCCTATATTGATTAACTACGTAGCTACTTTTCAACCCATCTAATTTTATTCTTGATTGTTAGAAATTTGTTGATTTTATTAAAAATTATTAATAATGGCGTGCAAATTAAACGGTTGTGTGTAAAGTTAAAATAGTTTATTAGATGTTAACAATCGTTCGCGTGACGAATCTGTGTCATCGGTCTCTCTGCGCACACCTACTTTTAATTTTCTTGTTATTTTACATAACTCAATTCTAGGTATTTATTAAATTCAGCATGCCAAAGACCAATCATTTGGAAATATAACAGGGAGATATTGATATTTTTTAGTTTCAAATGACCTAACTATATTATTGAGTACTTTACTAATACTAACAATACAAGCTTTAACAAGCGTATCTATTTCTTAAAAAATGTATTTTCGATTATTCTTTTGTGAAAATTAATTTTGTGAATTGCCAAGCGGTCCCTATTAAAGGCCGAAAACACTATCTTACATACAGTTATGTAAATTATAAATATATACACTATTTTAACATCTAAGTGACAACACTATTAAACTCTAGATTTATTCTTTGTCATTTTATAATAAAATATAGTTGAAAATACCAATTGCATTTTTTACTGCCAAACCTTACTCAAATATTATATTTAACCTTACTCTTGATTGATTATTAAAAATCAATATTTATTAATAATGGACAGAAAGTCGCCTAAAAATGGGCTTAATTTAAATAAAATTGCCGTTTCGTACAAGTATTGGATAGTACCTATGTACGATAAAACGGCAATTTCATATTTAAACTCCTAGAGAATCTGTCAGATCAAAGTTTTACGATGCCAAGAAATGAATCTCTTTCATAATAGGTAATTAGTTTATTTTATCCAAGAACGTTATTTAACAGCTTAGCGGAGGCTTCTTTAAATTCGAAAAAGAGTCGCTTTGTATATTCGTCATTCGTTACCTACCTTAATTTTAACTGTTAGATACCTACTTATTTACAAATCAAGGATCAGTTTTTCAAAGGTCCGTAAGTTCCACCTACTACCTATAATACGAGATAACTGGCAACGGAAGACTTATTAGGAAAACCAATCAATCTATTTAGTTTGCCTCAACAACACCAAAGGCATAAGCGATGCGTTGCCGGTCAAAAAGAGAGCGATGGATCCGCAATCCGCATTATTACTGGCAATATTCTGTGCTGGCACTCCGACACTGCAACCGAAAAACACGTAAAAACAAGGTTCATTAATTCATTATAGACAAATTTTATTATCTGCATACTGCAATACAAGAGTAGGTACCGTTGGCTTAAAAACTGCGTGGTAGGGGTACAGATAACAGGCTTGCCCGTTGTCCAGCAGGATGCACCAAGAGCTAGGGAAGCTGGCTTAGACCCAAGGTGGATGGAGCCCTTTTCCTAATGAAATGAAAATAGTAATATAGTGGTTTCGGTCGCTGTCGTTGCGTGTATCTCCATACATTTCCATAGACCAGACTTCTGTTTCGAAATAAAAATTTCACCATGCATGCCTAGCCTAAGAATTATATTTATCCCAATAGCAATAGATAGCCCATGCCAGACACCTGCAGGCTGCACTATATTAGCGCTGTGCGCTGTCTTCAAAAGTTTTAGCTTAAACCATAGACATAATAATTCTAGACTAGGCAAGGTATCTGAGCATATGTAAGTGAAACCGTCACGCTGCGAAGAAAGGCAGGAAGTAAACCTATCCTTGTCTTACTTACGAGTTACGCGAGTCTCCTTGGTCTCTTTCTCTTTATAATAGCGTGACGCAAAGAAGGCCCGCTTGTCTAGTCTAGTAGTCTGTAGTATTATGTCTTTGGTTTAAACCCGTAGTAGACTTTCCTATTATAGGCTATGTTCTATGCTTTAAACGTAACAATAACAAATCTATGGTACTGTTTTCCGTGTTTTACTTGTCTTTGGCTGAGCGTATTTACGCCAATGCCATGAATGGAAGAAAAAAATCTATAGTACGTAAGTTAGTTTTTCTACTCTTTCACTGTGGTCTGTGTCTATGGTCTTTGTTATGACATATGTCACATTGTCATTATGACATTTTAAAATGAAACTGAAATACTGAAACTGAAGAAATAATTTACAAAAGCAATTCCATTTCCAAGGAGACTATATTCATTTAAATGAAATACTGTAAAATATGCTAAGTTCCCTATAAAATGTTCATATTTATTAATTCGAGAAGTATACTAACAACTGCAGCGCGGCTATCTCCATCCTTCGTGATCCCTATAATTGGAAATCGAAATGAAAATGACCATGATATGCTCAACACCCAGTCTAATGAAACCCCTAAAACTGGTTTCGAAAGGGTGAAAAAGATGTTTAGAAGGAAGTAAGTAAAAAACTGAAATGAATGTGTTCTAACCTAACTCATAATCTTTATTGAAAAAATAAGTTTATCTAACATAGACAAATACTTATTATAAGTACTGTATGACAAACTGGTCATTTAAAAATAAAATTCCAGTGTTATTCAAGTCCACTTGTGGGTGTCGGCGTCCAGACTATAAAATTCTATAAAGATTTATCCTCTAACCCTAAATATTTTTTAATTATTTGTGTGCCATTTTAATGTACACTTTTAAATTAAGAATGAAAACGTATTTAGATATCCGTACTTCATTAATTTTATTTTGATTTGAAACTTTATTCTTCTTTTTTAATTTTTAGTGAATTTGATGAAGTATCCGTTGAATTAAGTAATGTAGTGCAAATGTCTCTTTGTGGAGCATTTTTTGGAGCTTGTATGGGAGGATTTATGAAATCAAAAGATGCATACATGACCTTCTTGGATGAAAATCAAGCAACCATTTTTAAATCAACTATGCAAGCTAAGGTAAATTACCTGATGTACAAAAGCATGACTTCAACCCATTAATGGCCCACTACTAAACATGGATATCTCCCCTTGAGAAGACCTGGAGCATACTGCACCATGCTGCTTCAGTGTGGATTGCTGCAGGGCACCACTCAAACATATTCCTTCCTTGACATAAATACCTGATGAAACAAACAGATTATTATTTCTTTTGGTTTACAAATTGGAACAACAACATTGTTGTTGTGTCTGCAACAATGATGTTAATAATAATAATAATAAATGCTAACACACTCATACCCCACAGTAGGTTAGTATATTAGGTAAGTAGTATATTACATGGCATGGACGACACTTATAACATATCACAATCACACCCATGACCTGAGTACAAATATTTATCTGTCACACAAACATCTGCCCTAGCCGGGAATCGAACCCGGGACCCCTCACGTCGCAGGGAGGGTCGCTACCAACTAGGCTACAGGGTCATCATAATAATGCAATAGACCTATAAAAATGTCATCAAATTGTGTACATTCACAACAGTAAAAAAGTTCACATGTAATTAATCTTTTTTTTAAATTAATTTAACTGCACACTGTTTCCAGAAAAAACTTCAAGATTATGTAACAGTAGCGTTTGCGAAGGGTGCCTATCACTGGGGCTGGCGACTTTGGATATTCTCAGGAATTTTCGGGTATCACTGATTTTTAAACTCTGTTTTTAACCTTTTGTTTTGTTCATGTTTAAATGCAACAATTAGTAGAAAACAACTTTATTACCAAAATACTAGAGAGATAACCAGTAACTTTTTACATGTTTATAAAACATTTCTTTTCCTTGTTTCAGTTTAGTTACCACAGTAATTTCAGTGTACAGAGATGATAGCTCTATAGTAGATTATGTGACTGCAGGTGCAATTACAGGAGCGATTTACAAAGCTAATTTGGGCCCAGTGGCTATGATGGTGGGCGCTGGCTTAGGTAGGCCATCTCATAAACATTTGAACCAAATCATTCATTATGATGGATTAATCCCTTTATTTGAACATAGTATTCTTATCTCAGTAATCCATCAATATTTATACCATGTGTTTAATTATTGTTTTAGGTGCAACATTAAGTATTTTTGGAGGATTTGCAATTTTAACTGTATTGAAACTAACAGGAAGGAATATGCAGGAAATAAGAGAATCCTTGTTCAAAGTGAAAAAAGCGAGGTAATTTAATGATGGATTACTTAATGTTTACAAGTTTGACATTTTCAAAGACTAAAATATATTGTTTCACTTTTTTAGAGAAGAACAATATGATGAAGTGAAGGAAAAAGCGTCAACGGAGAAACATGACACTCTCACACTGCACCACGACTTCATTGTCCAAGAGAAAGGAGTTGTAAAGGTGGAAGAAATGTGCTAGGTAGTGGTTTATGAGTAAAAAATTTTGGTTAAAAATACCTGATTTTCATACGAGCAAAAAGATACTTCATTGTTAATAATTTATTTCAATTGTAAATAATGTATTTAGCTAGTAAAAAAATACTTATTTGTGATGTTTTAAGTTAAAATATAGTTGTAAATCATTAATAAATTTTGTTTTTTTTTTACGAGAACATCAATCTAAATGAATTTATGATATAAGAAATTCCTTGATACATCTATCACCTGCTACAGGATATTTATACAAGTAACTACTGCAAGAATTAAAAAAATATCTACATTTGGTAATTAACAAAACCTTGCTTTTGATTAGATTTCTATGCCGCCCAAAAGTTTTTCTGATTCCTACTGCTCCCTGATAATCTTTAGCACCCACACCGGGTGACCACTTCGAAGTAAAGTACCAGTGGTAAAGTGGTACAAGTTTTGTCGAAATAGGTTAAAAGAAAAAAAAAACATTTTTATAGAAAGCAATTTATTGAACGAATACTTTAACGGCACCATAAATACTCGGCACTTTAATACAAAAATATGATAAGGTTTTTTTTTTTATATTTTGTGCATTTTATACAGTAGGGTGTAAGAAAATAACTAATAACAAACTTTAAAAAATGCGTGTACTTCACTGAAGACATAATTTAAGAAAGTTAATAAGTGAGCAAATAGAAATATTACTGTATTAAAATTTCAATAATTATTATACTAAATAAAATACTCTCCTTAGTTTCGTAACTACATTATAAAAAGGGGCAAGATTCAATCGAAAAAGATAAAATTTATAACGCAAAGCAATATTAAAATAAATAGTAGACATTCTTCTAATAAATCCAAGCACGGTCACTAAATTGTCAAATATTAACATTGCTTATTCGTAAAGAGCTTACTCCACTTATATTATGTATTAGTTCTTATAAAACCAAATACCTATATCGAACAAAGTATACTTCTTGGTACTAAAATGATTTAGACGTTAGAAATTTCATAATCGAATTAATATTATACATTAATACAACAACATTGAAGTAAAAACATCCAAAAATGTAGCAATAACACTACGACTACGATTTACGTAAATACAAACAATAATATTATAATACAACAATATTGCACAGTTATCAATTTCATACGCGAATTGTTTTCGAATCTAGAGAACAGATTTAAAATTTATATTTGCTGCATTGAACATTTTTTGTAACAAAAACAATCACTGACATATTATTCTGAGAGCTAGATCATTTTTATCTCAATATTATACCAGTTTAACCACGTGCAGTAATTAACATGTGTTCATTAAAACTTCAAATGATATTAATACTGCAATTGCCATAAATATTTAGTCATTACATAAAGATAAATCGTTACCTTAATATGTTTCATTACAGTTCATAAATTTATTCTAACTGAATTATTTATTTAAAAAAATATTCAAAGACTTTAAAACGTTCTCAGTAAAGTTAGGGGTCATCCATAAATTACGTCACATTACATTTTGATCCCTCCCC
Organism: Thymelicus sylvestris; assembly: GCA_911387775.1. Classification (NCBI taxonomy): domain Eukaryota; kingdom Metazoa; phylum Arthropoda; class Insecta; order Lepidoptera; family Hesperiidae; genus Thymelicus; species Thymelicus sylvestris. The sequence continues at coordinate 12,360,614 of OU426891.1, read as the reverse complement.
CCTTTCCTTGTCACAGCCGGTCACATTTGTGAGACCTCCCCCCTAGTGTGACGTCACACTAGTAAGTATTATGGAATTTTACACCTAGAAATTATTAAATTAAATCAACAGTTCTGAAATAAGTTTTATTTCCATTAATTGTTTTTTTAATATTTACCTATACATACCAAATTATTCGATTTTAAAATGTGACGTCACGTTTAGGACCCCTCCCACCCCTTGTCACAATGTCTACATCGACCCCCCGCTCCCCTACCGTGTGACGTAATTTATGGATGGCCCCTTATGAGCTAAAATTATTAAAATCAATGAATTTAAAGAATTAAATTTAAATGTACTTTTTCAAAGACAATGTGTACATCCAATAATACTATAATTATTATTACTTATTTTATGAGCTAATTTAATCACATTACAAATATCTGTGACTTTTTACCGTGAATGAAAGCATCTGGACAGCACAGAGTACTTTAATCACTATGTTTACTGGACAGAACTAGATATTTTGTCAAATGTAAATTCTTGCAATTTTACATTATTTCTAGAAGAGTTACGTAATCAAAATGCATTCAATTCGGGCGCAAAATATCTCATTTTTAGAGTAAAACAGCTCATGCAATTGCTCGTCAAATAGGAATAAAACGTGAAACTTTATGGTAAAAATAAGTACCGTAATTTTATTGCATTGAAAAATGAAAATAAATAAATACTTGGGGACAAACATCATCAAATTATGATTCAATATAATACAATATGAACAGACCTATGGCCAATACCAAATCTGCAAATTTTACTGTCAAACAAGTTGCTTAAAGCAATCGGCGTTGCATTTTCATCATCACTGACGCTTACAAATTATTTACATGTACTTATGTCTCAAAGTTTAACTTTATAAGTAAAATTAACTCAGTAAAATAAAAATACAAAGCAGCTTTAAAGCTGGCTGGAAGAAAATGCTGTGTTAGCATTAAGCCCGCCTTTTGTACCATATTTTTTTTGTGTGCAATAAAGTATTTTCATTTCATTTCATTTCATTAAAAACCATATTCGGTGAATCTACTTCCAGATATTAAAAGCAACAATACTAAAAATATTTGATTTTACAGACGTTCAGGACTGAGTATCATAATATAAGAAAAACCATGATAAAATATTAATATTTACTATAATACAAATAATGAACATGGGTGGCTACTGTGTGGCCTGCGTCTTTGTTATCCTTTTGGCTCCTCTGTTTGGTGGTCCTTTGGGCTTAGCGAAGGCTGGCCTGTGTAAATTCCTTTTGGGATGGATTTCATCATACAAGAATTCTTCAGTTAGTTCTTTGCCATCATCTATTTCTAGCTGGAAATTTTATTGAAACATTTTAGTATTATGGTATGTTTTATTATCATGATCTTAATACTGAAAACAGATATTATGTTATGCAACCGTTACGTTAATATGTTTAACCTGTTAAATTGCAGATTTTTGCCTTTGCCTAATGAGGTCTAATTCATTTTTTTGATTTCTTGATTTGATTCTTTGATTTGATTGATGAATATATTAAGCAACTAATTTATTTTAGTGCTGGGATCAAGCCCAGTAATGGTCTCAAGTTGTGGTTATTTGTTATTTGTGATGTCTTTTACACACAACTATGGGCAACAGTGTGGCAGAGAGGACATGGATTATTTATTAATCTGTTATATATTATTATTGATTAATCTGTGGTTAACTACTTCAATATATTTTTGAAAAAAGTAGATGTGACAAGGTGAAAACCATAGGAAATTAATACCAAAACGTATGTATTAAATATGACCATGTATTTCAACACTAGGTAAGTACTGAAACCCCTTTTACAAGTCCTAAATTGATATAAATTAATAAAATAATTAATTTAAATTTCTTACCCTTTTCGAGATCTCAACCCCCATTTTTTCAATTATTTCTAAGAACTGTCCTTTACAACTGGAGTACATCATCCTCTCTTTTATACTGCAGTTATATCCAGGCATTGAATATATGAACACTGAAATTTTTTAAATAATTCATGAAATAACTTTATAACACACTGTGACCCAAACGCAGTCTTACGCCACTATTTCCGTGCTTAAAGTATCCCTTTTTTACACAGTGCAAAAATTCGTGACTTTAAATTTCTTAAATGCAAACAAGGTAATAAAGGGCTACTTTGGTCACGACAAAACATGACTAGGTGCAAGTTTAGGTCACACTGTGGGATAAAATAATTTACGATACACGTGACGTAAGTAGTATATTACTGCACTGCGTTAAGGCGGCTATACACCAGTGTAATAATAGACCACTTTACGCAACATATAATAATGTACTATTATAAACTTCCTTTAATTTAAAAAAAATGTTTCATATCCATTGTTAAGAGTAATTTTAAAAAACCCTGTAAAAAATATTTACTAATGACCAAACAATAAAATTATGATATGAAGTGATTGTATCACTTATCCAAGACATGGCATATATGTAGTGTCCGACCGAAGGTGCAATTCTGGCCGAAGCCGAAGCCGAAGCCGATTAATCGGTATTCACCAAAACCTTCGGCCGAAGCCGAAGCCGAAGCCGAAGGTGTCATTGACCTTGAGAAATACGATAGTTACTTTGATCTCAGAATATACTAGATACATATTGTGAGAGCTTTAGAGATTTAGCCCAATAACGAGCCGAGTGACCAACATATACAAGTAGGTAATAAAATATTGTCAAAAATAAAAGTTTCAAATATACAATGTTAATTAAATATTTATTTACTTAAAGTAATTTTAACAAAAATAATCAAATAATCAGTCACATTTTTTTAATTATCAGACGAACACAAAATATTTCTATAAAATAATTGAGCAAAGTTTAACGCTTTTTCAATATCTATTTTTTACATATAATTTTTTGGAATTTTTGAGAAAATTAAATACTTGTAAGTAATTTCTTAGGATAATTAAGTTAAACTTGTTTTGACTCGTTTAGTTTACTAACTGCGATTCGTTTGGGCCGCGGCCGGTGCGGCGGCGCGGCGAAACTCTGCTGCTCTGCACACTCTCCGTCTCGCTCTAGCATCGTTCAGTAAATTTCAATATTTGACAACTAGCAAACCTTCGGCTTCGGCCAAACCTTCGGCAAATTTTTGGCCGAAGCCGAAGATTTGGCCGAAGGTGCTTTTTTGGCCGAAGGTGGCCGAAGCCGAAGCCGAAGCTTCGGTCGGACACTACATATATGTAACTTACACCTACTACGAAGAGATTGAGTAACAAAATAATCGAATTAATAATGTAATCATAAAAACTTAAACTCGTGCAATGCTTACCAATACTTTCCATATGATCTCCTTCATGAGTATGCTGGAAGATATAAAGGTGGTATCTGGCTTGGTCACTTGGCACTTGGCTCGGCAACTGACTGAGGGTTATAACAGCCGCTTTCGATAAGTGAATTTGTTCTTCTTCTAAATCTGTAAATTGATCAACATTGGATAGTTGTTTTTAAATACAAGACAGCTTGATTTAAGTTGGATAGCCATTGTATAAAGTGTAGTAATTGCTATTATGTGCTTCTTTCCGCTTCTACTTGCGGGATCAGATACGATAAAAATTCGTTAAAACGATGGGGTATATTGATAGTTTGTCTAAACTAAATGCGAAATAAAATTCCTACTGTTTCATGGTACATCTATTATTTAAAGGCTCTGTTATTGCAAAGGCCGTTAATAGTTGCCAATGAAGTGACCGGTATTTTGTCCAGAATTAACACAAAAGATATCTTTTCTCAAAAAGATGATATTGTTGAAAAAGAAAAAATGTCAAGGATACTAACCAATTTTAAATTGTAAATAATTATAGGAACCACGTTGGAGATCAATAATACCCTGTCTCGCCGTTTCCGTAATGGGAAACGCTACTCCGCCCATTGTTGATTGTCTGAAACGTTAAACAGAGCAACTCAAATTAGATAGATGTTATAAAAAAAATTTGTTTCAGAAATGTTAACACTGTATATCATGTTGGTAATCCAAAATAAATAAATAATACAGCTACACACTCATAGCCCTACTAGGTTTCCGTGGTCATGGGTGTCATGGACAACATAAAAAGACAAGAACAAACATACCCAGACCGAGAACAGAAATTCAAACTCATCATGTAAAGGAGAACCCCATCTTCCATAGAGACACCGGCCCAGAATAGACAAGAATGAAAATTGGTGGTCAATTAGATCATTGTAAAAGCTTTAATTTCTCCAATTTTCACGTCTGCTAGCAATGGCCAACTAATGAAATCCTAATGAATCACCTTAAATATGGGTTATGATTATGTCACACTCGTGTCACAGTGCTGATGAAAAAAATATGTTTTTGATAAAGTTCTCGTTTATTATGGGTAACGTAAGGTCGGTTGGTCACCGGTTGGTGAGTACCTATCTACTGAATATGCGTTTTACTAGGCACTTACTACCTCAAACACCTACGAGTATATAGACAATGTCAGGAATATAATGAAGACCATAAATAAATAAATACTACTTAAACCATAATGGTTAAAACTGAGTAGGTGGGTATATTATTATACCCACTTTAATGGGTTTTACCCAAAAAAATGTCAAAAAGGTTGTGTAATAAAGGCATTTTAATTTTTTAAAGATATTTTATTCATTATCATCAAAATATATCAATATTTCGTCAAGAAATTGTGCAGGAGGCGCTATACTCCTATTTCCAATATTCAGGCAGTGGTAGTAAGAAAAGCAAATCTAGAAATTGTATCAAAAACAAATTCACCAACGCACGAAACGAAAAGCGAATGCAATAGAACATAGTGATTGAGTACTCTGTGCAATATAAAATTAAATTGTCATAAATGTCATCATAATATTCTTTTACTTTTTTTACACAGATAAGTTAAACTCAAAATGTCTTTTAATGAGCGTAACGATGTCGTTAAAGGATTTAATGGTAATTATTATATATTAAATAGTTTAGCTTTATATAGAACATGAAATCATATCAGAAAGGAATAAATATTGTTTTTATAATTAATAAATAGTTAATTTAATACATATGTTCCTTAATCAATCGATTATAAAATCGTTTGTAATGAGGTAAATACAATGAGAACTTCTATCTTTATTTTGTTCATTTGGCGATTGCAAATGAGGCTAAGATTTAAATATGTTTATTTAGTAAATAAGACGAATTTTTATGTATATAGTTTACTCTTGTCCAGTCTTATGTACTAGCACAGATTACATATAATTCGTGGCCGGAAACCGGGGTTCTCCTTTCCGCTTCGCTGGAAATCGAAACCAGAATTGTTTAGGATGTATTCTATGTTATGTGACTTATGTGCAATTGCGTCCTAATTGTATCAGGCGCTGCGTCGCTTATATGGGCAATGACCCATCTTGATTTTTTTCTATCTCACCGTCACTAATAAACGGATAGCTGCGAGAGCGATCAGACATCTGAATTTTATTTCTTTCAACCTGAATATTCCATGGTGCCCCAACATTGGTCCTTCGAGCCGGATGAAGATAATATTGTCCAGAAAATATAAATAATTGTGGAACAGGCGAACAAATAAGGGAAGATACACTTTAGCGGCAAACGACGTGTCGACATCGAGGTTATAGCCAGCACATCGGCAGGAGTCAAAGTGTATTTCCAGTGTTAAGCCAGTATAATTTTTATTTATATTTATTGCACCCAACACTCAATATTCAGGTAAATATTCAGGAAATTGTCTGAATATCTAAGGTCAGTACATACCATTATTTTTCACTTAATGTACCTACATAGTTACGTTGCATTAGGTTTTTTTCTTTGTTAAAACAGTAGTTAATGTACTTAAAATACAGTACAGTAGCTTATAGTTACATTATTTTAGCTATTTGTTAAAAATTAAACCTAAATTTAGCTTAATTTATTGCGTAACTGTGCCACTTAGTGAGTTTATAAAGTAATACATAGGTTATTAGGTACATAAGTAGGTAGTAAATATTTAGATATTTTAGCTCATAATTATAAGTAGCAGCTATTTATTATTCAACTAGCTGCCCGGACAGACTTCGTTCTGTCAAAAGTTTTTTATTTTGAGATGTAAGCTATCTTATCTTTCAAGTTGGATCAAGCTGCACACGGTGTGCAAATTTGATTAAAATCGGTTAAGTAGTTTAGGAGTCCATCGCGGACAAACAACGTGACACGTAATTTATATATATTAAGATTTGGTAAATTCTTCAATTGTTTGTGTATTAATTAAATATTAAACTGTAGTTGAACTTAGTCCCACTTAGTATCTTTATAGTTTATACTGGTATTCCATCAATTATAATTGTAATTAGGCATAATCTTAGCTAACGTTTTTATTGTATCAATTCCAGGTCGTTTAGCATTTGCTTCCCATAATGACGGACTTAAAGGAGCTGAAAAAGAAGCGTGGAATCTATAAGGCGAGACTAACTGTTTTTTCTGCCTTTCTATCATCTTTAAAACCTTCAGAACTGACAGACGTTCAGGTAATAGAACTTCAATTGCGTATCTCAAAATTGGAGGAACTGTTCAATGAGGAATTTGAGCAGGTGCAGCTAGAATTAGAGCTTTCAATGGAAAGCCCTGAAAGTGAATCAGCGGAACGAATAAAAATTGAGTCACAATATTTTTCATTACTAGCTACAGCAAAGCATTTAATAAATTCCTTTTCTAAATCAAACGATGAATCTTCAATATCTAGCCGCAGAGGTTCTAAACCTGTACATTTACCTACTATAAATTTGCCAAAATTTAGTGGATTGTATGATAATTGGTTGTGCTTCCGAGATACCTTTACTAGTCTCATTCATAACAACGACGACATTGATCCTATTAATAAATTCCACTACCTGAAGTCGTCCTTGGATGGGTCAGCAGCTGTAATGTTACAGTCATACGAGTTTTCTGCTCAAAATTATGAAGTGGCTTGGAATCTTCTTTGTGAAAGGTTTGATAACAAACGACTACTTGTTCAGAATCATGTTACTGCCTTATTTAATTTGGAACAACTCAACAAAGAATCATCCATATATTTAAAACGTATGATTGATCAAGTAAATAAAAATATTCGAGCATTAAGTGCATTAGGTGAACCAGTTACAAGTTGGGATACTTTATTAATTTATATAATCAGTCAAAAATTAGATAATAAGACGTTGCGTGAATGGGAGGAATTTAAAGGTAATTTAGACAAAAATGAGTCAATTCTATTTACAAATTTCATTCAATTTTTACAAAATCGGGCAGATGTGTTAGAAAATTTAGAGTTGCGGAATGCAGTTCAGTCAAAAACGGTACCTGTTCATTCGCAGTCCAAGAATCACAAAATAAAAGCAATGGTTTCTGTAGACAAAGGGTCACCGACGTCACCGACTAATTCTTGTTGTCCGAATTGCAACGCAGATCACAGTTTACACACTTGTTCTCAGTTTTTGTCTCTTAGTAACAACGAAAGATTAAAATCATTACGCAATTACAAGGTTTGCTACAATTGTTTTCGTCGTGGTCATTATTCTAATAACTGTAAGAAACCAGGCTGTAAAATATGTAAACGTAAACACCACACGCTTGTGCATGTTTCAGATTATAAACAAAACAGCTGTACTGAAATTGTCGACTCGACTAACGACGGTCAGCGTAGTGATTACAATGTCAAGGTCACGGCTCATCCTTTCACTCCCGTAAGCGGCGCTCCCGTAGCCCTCTCGGCAAACGTCATTGCGCATACGCACGGCGACAGCCTGCAGTCGCATTCAAGTTATCACGGCAATGTTTTATTATCGACGGCTCAAATCAAGTTATATGATAACAATAACCGTGAGTTTATTGCTCGCGCGCTGCTTGATTCTGGTAGCTCGTCATGTTTAATTACTGAAAGACTACAGAGACATATGAATTTACCATTCGTTAAAGTAAGTAAGTCTGTCCAGGGAATAAATAACTCGGTTTCACGTGTAGGTAAAATGTGTCGAGTGCATATTAAATCATTGAATGAAAACTACTGTACCGAGCTTCAATGTTTCGTGTTGCCGGCTATTACCGATAATATTCCTGTGAGACAAATAGACGTAAGTAATTTAAATATTCCATCGGATATTCAGTTGGCGGATCCTAAGTTTTATACACCTGCTGCAATTGATTTAATAATTGGCGCAGATGTTTTTTGGAATCTGTTAGGACCGGAAAGGATATCCTTAGGTGACGGAAAACCGACGCTCTGTCAAACAAGACTAGGTTGGCTAGTTTGTGGCCCAGTTAACGGCGGCTATAGTTCGTCGGGTTTTTCCTCTCCTATTAAATGCAATTTTGTTAAATTGTCAATTAATGATAATTCTTCACCTTTAATTAATTATTGTGATGACATTCAAAACCAATTAACGCGTTTTTGGCAACTCGAGGAGGTTCGCCATCAGTCATCTGCCTACTCGGAAGAAGAGAGGCTGTGTGAAGAACATTTTATTAACAACACTTCGCGGTTGGAAGACGGTCGTTTCTGCGTAAGGATTCCATTGAAGGACTCCGCAGACATGTTAGGAGATTCACTGCAACGAGCAAAGCGTTGTTTTCTATCACTTGAGCGTAGAAATCAGAATCGTCCTGAATTTTATAAAATGTATAAGGATTTTATGTCTGAATATTTGCTCTTAGGTCACATGATTGAGAGTGATATTAATAATGTAGGAACCGACTGTTACTTCATGCCCCACAGTGGGGTGCTGCGTGAACATAGTACTAGCACGAAATTAAGAGTAGTATTTAATGCTAGCTCGCCTAGTACTTCGGGAGTTTCCCTTAATAATATAATGATGGTAGGGCCTACCGTCCAAGACGACTTGTTATCTGTATTATTGAGGTTTAGGTATTATAAGTATATACTTTCAGCGGACGTGGAGAAAATGTACAGGCAAGTATCCGTACATCCCTCAGACAGGCATTTGCAACAAATTGTTTGGCGCGACGACCCATCTAGTGTCCTGAAGGCATTTAAATTGACAACAGTAACGTATGGTACCGCGAACGGAGGTTATTTAGCAACTCGGTGCTTGAAGCAAATTGGTCTGGAGTGTGCTGATCAAAGGGTCTCAGAGGTCATTATTCATGACTTTTACGTCGACGATCTCTTGACAGGTGAGGATGACCTTAAGAAAGCCGTCATTTTGCGTGATAAGGTTACTAATGCTCTTGCTTCTGCTTGCATGCCTTTACGGAAGTGGAAGTCCAATGAGCCCACCTTACTTCCAGACGCGTCTATGCACTCGTCTCTCAACTTAAATATGGGAGAGACTGAGGTGACAAAGACACTTGGACTTTGTTGGCATACGCAATCTGATGACCTTCGCTTTCCTATCAGTATCCCTCAGCAGCCCGGGACAACAAAGCGTGACATACTTGCAGTCATAGCCCGCATATTTGACCCGTTAGGTCTATTGTCGCCTTGTGTTATACGTATGAAACACCTGTTGCAAAAGCTTTGGTTAGAAAAGCTATCATGGGATGATTTGTTGCCGGACCACGTCAGTAAAGCCTGGAATAACTTAATTAAGGCCTTACCAGTGCTTGATGAGCTGAGGATCCCTCGTCGTGTTGTCTGTGAGTCTAATGAGTTGTTAGAGCTTCATATATTCACTGACGCGTCAGAACAAGCTTACGGTGCTTGTGTTTACATGCGCAGTGTTAACGAGCAAGGAGTACAGGTTCGGTTACTTGTTGCCAAAAGTCGCGTTGCGCCGATAAAACCATTAACCATACCGCGCCTTGAGTTGTGCGCCGCCTTAGTAGGTGCTCGCCTTTATGAGAAGGTGGTTGGTTCAATACGCACTCCAGTCTCTAACGTCACCTTTTGGACTGACTCAATGGTGGTGCTGGGTTGGTTGAAAATGCTGCCTATTAAGTTAAACACGTTTGTGCGTAATCGTGTCGCAGAAATCTTAGAGACCACCAGCTCAGCCACTTGGAGACACGTACCGACGCAAGATAATCCCGCAGATTTAATATCACGAGGAGTAGACATCAATTCCATGCAATCTTTGGATATGTGGTGGAATGGTCCTTCATTTTTACTAGAAGATAAGGACTCTTGGCCCTCTCCTCCAAAACCTCATGTCTCTTTACCAGAAGTGAAGGCGGAAGTTTCACTTCATTCAACCGTCGTTGATAACAATAATAATTTTATAGATTTTAAACGTTTTTCCAGTTTGCTAAGACTTCAGCGAGTAATTGCGTATGTTTTACGTTTCATAAGTGCGTGTAGAAAACGTAATGCGTCTTCTAATTATTTAAATACTGATGAGTTGCAGAAGTCATTAAAAATCATTATAATTCATTCGCAAATGGAATCATTCTCTGAATATAATTTATTATTAAATAACGGTAGTTTACCTAACAAATGTTTACTTTTAAAACTTAATCCTTTTCTCGATGATGATAAAATAATGCGTGTTGGCGGTCGCTTGTCTAATTCAAATTACGCATACGAGAAAAAACACCCAATTTTAATACAGTCCTCTCATCATTTCGCCAAACTTTTATTTCTTGGAGAACACGTTAAATTAATGCATGCTGGACCTCAAATGTTATTAGCAACTATACGAGAGACCTATTGGCCGTTAGGTGGTAGAAACCTTGCTAAAGCCACTTATCGAAACTGCGTTCTTTGTCAGCGTATGAAGGGGCAAACTGTTGTGCCGCAAATGGGAAACTTGCCATCAGACAGACTTTCGCCAGCTGCTTACCCATTCCAGAACGTAGGTGTAGATTATGCCGGCCCTATTAATTCTGTCAGTCGTCAGGGTCGTGGATGTAGAGTAGTCAAGGTATATATTGCACTTTTTATTTGTTTCACGACTAAGGCCATTCATTTAGAATTGGTGGGTGACTTGACGAGTCACAGTTATTTGCAGGCTCTCCATAGATTTATCTCGCGAAGGGGGAAGCCCCTCAATATTTATTCCGACAATGGAACAACATTTGTAGGTGCCTTTCATGAAATTTCTAAGTTCCTTAAAGATAATTCAAGTTCTATTCCTGAAAGTTTGGCTAACGAAGGCATTAAGTTTCATTTCTTACCAGCCTATGCGCCGCATATGGGCGGTTTATGGGAAGCAGGTGTCAAATCGACAAAATACCACTTAATTAGAGTACTGGGACATTGTCACTTGACGTACGAAGAGCTTAACACTACTTTGACTCAAATTGAGGCGATACTCAACTCTAGACCTTTGACGCCTCTCTCTTCGGATGCTGATGATTTGATGCCACTCACGCCAGGCCATTTTCTTATTGGACGGCCTTTAACTTCCCTGCCAGCCAAAGATATCGAAGACTGCTCTGTTCATCACCTGACACGCTACCAACGTATCGAACAACTTCGCCAGCATTTTTGGTCAAGGTGGAGCAAGGAATACATCAGCGAGCTTCAGCAACGAGTAAAATGGCGCTCCAGTAAGGGCACGTTGAAGCTCAATTCCCTTGTTCTAATCAAAGATGACAATTTGCCGCCGCTGAAATGGAAGCTGGGTCGCGTGGTTCACCTTCATCCAGGGACGGATGGTATCAGCAGAGTAGCGGATGTGAAGACGGCTACGGGCGTAGTTCGACGAGCGTTTTCGAAAATTTGTCCCCTTCTAGACGTTTGTTGAAAGACTAGCTTTCAACGGCTGGGGGTATGTTTAGGATGTATTCTATGTTATGTGACTTATGTGCAATTGCGTCCTAATTGTATCAGGCGCTGCGTCGCTTATATGGGCAATGACCCGTCTTGATTTTTTTCTATCTCACCGTCACTAATAAACGGATAGCTGCGAGAGCGATCAGACATCTGAATTTTATTTCTTTCAACCTGAATATTCCATGGTGCCCCAACAAGAATCCTTTTCACGGCGGAACTCAAATAATATAGGTATGCTTCAGTTTAATCCTAAATATATTCCCTCTTTGCATCAAATTATCTATCAAGTTACATATTTGCAACATAACTTATTTCAGTGTTTGGAACCGTATGTGGTGGCAATAAATATTAATTTTATCTCGGCATTTTAGAGAGCACTAGATATCAAGCAGAATAAGATAATCTGGGTGACCTCTTACCATCATATTGCATGTATGTTTCAGTCTTACCATAAAAAGATAAAAGATATTACCTAGAATCAGTGCTGTAGTTTGGTTCATGCTCAGTTTGCTGTAACTCTTTCAGGGCTTCTTCTCTGTCTGTGAGCGGTGCTGGAGCATTAATACCACTCACATGAGCCTTGTAACCCTTAAGAGAGACTTCGTCCTGGAAATTAATTGTTTATTTAAGTTGCAAACCATGTATAAATAATGACTTGGAGAAGATAAATAAAATTTTAGAAACAGCCAATATGATCTTCATTTTTTAATTTTAAGACAACAGAATGAATTATTCTATAGGAGTATTAATAAATATTTAATTAAGACTAAGTATTCTGATATACAAATAAATTACTTAAGTTTACCTTAGCAGTAGCATGCATCTCATCTTTGATATGAGCAGAACCAAATTCCTGTTTGAGTGTGGCTTTTGTGGAAGCATACAACATCTTATGTCTGACGGCTGCATTATCCGGCGACCAGCTTAGTAAGAGCCATTCATGGCCGAGGGAATTTGTTGTGTCAAACCTAAGGATTTTACAAATACTGCAATAATTAATTTCTTAATTTTCCATTTGCATAGTATAAATGAATTAAAATGGTAAAAGTAAATGTAGTATCCATTTTTTTTTTTTTTCAGAAAAATAAAACCATATTATTCCCTCTATTTTAGTTTAAGCCTATGTCACCCGGGGATAGTGTACCTTCCCTACAGTGAAAGAATTTTTCAAATCGGTTCAGTAGTTTAGGAGCCTATTCAATGCAAACAAACAATCAAATCTTTCCTTTTTATAATATTAGTATAGATAATCTAACTTATATATACTTACCTATAAAGTATGTAGCATGGAATATCTTCAACAATCATAGATGGTACATATTTGTCAAAGTCTTGCTCCCATGACCCTTTCACAGGCTGGTATTTAGCTAAACTTAACTGTTCTGAAATATTTAATAATTGGTTGTTAGTCAAATTAGTTTAAGGAGTAAGACCACTCAAACAGGTTGGTTTTTTATGTAACTTGTTGACAAATGAGCTGAAAATTCACCTGAAGGCTTCCATACCCACAGCCGGAGCATAACAAGCCATTTGGCAGCTGACTAAAGTAAATGTAACTTGCATTTCAAATGATATATTTACTATTCTAGATCTTGTAATCTCACAATTATTTTTTTACTGTCTTTAAACTACAATAATTTATTCCCAAACTATTCATGATTGCCATTTGACTGCTACAAGAATATCACTATTATACATCAAGCATCCTGCTAGTTATTACTAGCCGATTCTGGTTTGTATTATGACACTGCAGTTAATTGTATTTATAGCATTGTGAAAAATGTGATATAAAATCTTACCATTTTCAATACTGACTTTTAAAACTCTTATTTTCCCATCACGACATTTACCAAAGAATTTCTTTAGTTCCACATTTGCTAAAACAAAGCAATCATATTTTAATACAGTATCTATTGAATGAACTTATCTAAAAATATTACATGATAAGAAAGGGTATATTGATTAGTGGCTATTTTAATGAGACTCCAGTAGTTTTGGCTACGCATACCTTATTATTAGCCTAGGTAGGTTTGAACAACCAATTCTTGTATTGACAAAAAAATATATATAGGTACTCAAAAAGCAAAGGGTCTTAATCGGATTTGCATATGTATGTTTAGGGTCATGAAGCCCATGAAGGGCAGAAACCTTGTTAAAAAAATAAATTGAAGCCTAATAAATTCATAGTGATAAATGAAATAATTTATTAATTTCTTAATGCTCTCGGATTAATCAGTTTATTATGTTTAACGATAAAAGTGAAAGACACCTCAAATTATCAATTTTAAGCTTACCTTGTATTCCAGTTTGATGAGACATTTTGGTGGCGTAATAATAAATCAGATGTTACAGTTTATGAGTTGTAATGTATTATATATTTTTATTTATTTGGATTCTTCTATTTCTAACGGGAATTTCATAGGGGTGGGTGTGCTTAGATTCAATTACTCAGTAAAGTCAGTGTCAACTGTCAAATGTCAGTAAACCAATCAAGGGCGCGTTCCACTAGACGCTCAAAACGCTCACAACTGTCAAATTAGTATGATATTTTGATCGTTGTGAGCGTTGTGACGCGGCCCAAGCACAGAGTACTTAATCACTACGTTGGCCCAAGTTCAGCCACCTGTCAGTTAACACCTGCCTAAAAGCACAGTAAAGCGTCAAAGACCTTGGCATATTTATAGACAGCAGCCTAAGCTGGAACACGCAGGTCGCTGAAGTTTGCCGTATGGTGACCGCCTCACTGTCCACGCTAAATCGGCTCAGGAATTTTCTTCCTACAGACACTAAGGCTTATCTGGTCCAGGCACTCATTTTCCCGATCATCGATTATGGTGATGTGTGCTATTTAGACCTGAGTGAGGCTCTCTTAAACAAGCTGGATCGTCTCATAAACAATGCCATTCGCTTCGTATTCTGCCTTCGCAAGTATGATCACATTTCTTCTTATCGCTCTAAGCTAAAATGGCTTCCCATCCGCGAGCGACGGCGATTCAGGACGCTTTGTTCACTTTTCTCCATTCTCTTTGATCCCTTGTCAGCGGGTTACTTGAAATCCAAATTCCAGTACTTGCATTCTTCCCATGATCGGCAGCTTCACTCTCGTGCCTCCTACCTGCTTTCCATCCCGCTGCACCGGTCTGGCTTCGTCTCTAACTCTTTCACAGTTTTGGCCGCTCGATTCTGGAACTTACTCCCAGAGGATATCAGAAGACCCTCTGTTAAGCTTCTCTTTAAGAATAAGCTAAAGGCTCATCTACTGAACCGTCATCCATAAGTGACATGTTCATCATCTTTCATGTATGTATTTATTAATGTTATATATAATTTATGTATGTATGTATGTATATTATAGTATGTATGGTATATAATATATACCATACATACTATAATATACATACATACATACATAAATGTATATGTCGGTGAGGCCACGAATCTCCAGTGAAGGTCCAGGGACGGACCTCTATATTCTACAACGCTTGTCCGATGCAGAGGTTGGCATATAAGAAACGACATGTCATATTTAGATGAAGGTATTGTCAATAAGATAGAACGAATGGTCACGTAGTGTTGAAGTACTTGGAAGTATTGATGTGAACGTTAGGAGAACTTGAAATATAATATCATGGAGCAAAGTAAAAGGAATATTATTGAATAACCAACACCGTAGAATACCCCTTCTGTTACATCAGAAGTGGGATAAGTGTCCACATTTAAAATATCAGACTTAATGAGCGAATTATTCTTGACTGTAAATTAATAATGATGTGATGAATGACGAAAATAAAATGAATGTGAATCAGGTTAATGTAGTCAGAATAGCCGAGCAAAATACTGTTGAGACTGTTTTTACAGGATTCTGATTATCCACACGAGGTCGTGTGGGTCGTCAGCGATGGCCGCGTGCGTGATATGAAAACAACGAGTTGTGGACCCAGGAGTTAGAATGGAGACCACGAACACCAATTACAGCCCGATACACCGACGTTCTTATGAGGGCGTCTGGTATTGCTGGATGGGATCATAAGCGGAGGACCATGTGGCATGCCTTGTGGAGCATTAGATAGAAGAAGCATGATGATGATGTACCAAGATAAATTAAAGCGCGCACGAGGACGAGCGCACGTCAGGATAGCCGTGTCGGTGAGGCCACGAATCTCCAGTGAAGGTCCAGGGACGGACCTCTATATTCTACAACGCTTGTCCGATGCAGAGGTTGGCATATAAGAAACGACATGTCATATTTAGATGAAGGTATTGTCAATAAGATAGAACGAATGGTCACGTAGTGTTGAAGTACTTGGAAGTATTGATGTGAACGTTAGGAGAACTTGAAATATAATATCATTGAGCAAAGTAAAAGGAATATTATTGAATAACCAACACCGTAGAATACCCCTTCTGTTACATATATATTATATATTTATCATATTATATGTATGTTGCGTTTATATAAATACTGTATTTATACCGCCCTTCGTGTTGTCTCTGTTTGGCTTGCTTGTACTTGGTTAGCTGGTAGAGAATGCATTAAGCATTAAGCTCGCCAATTGTACCGTAATTTAATATTGTGGTCAATAAAGAGTAAATAAATAAATAAATGAATCTATACATTTACTGTGCTAAAAGGGAACTACAAACACTGGCCGCGTTCCACTAGACGATCACAACGATCAAAATATCATACTAATTTGATCGTTGTGAGCGTTTTGAGCGTCTAGTGGAACGCGCCCACTCCCTACGTTCCACTAGACGGTCACAACGATCACGCTCACGACCGCGATTTTTCCGTTCCACTAGCTTGTGAGCGTTACAATCATACACCCAAGTGGAACGGTGTGCTTAGTGCGAGTTGCATCGAAGAGTTTACGTACCTCGTTAATGTCAATACATGACTAACGAGAAATTGCGAGTGCCAGTCTCAAAACGTGACGTGTGTAATTCCACGTTAGTTCACTGAAAATATCTATTATTATGTTGGCAGCAAAAACGTCGTTAAATCTCGTTAAACGTCGTGAAACAACCCAACCAAATTGAAAATAATACATTTATTTAGTTGGAGCAATAGTATCAAGCTACAATTAAAATAGTGGTGTTATACTGTAGTTTACTTGCTATCGTGCTATAGATTAGTGTTTTGGTTGTTTGTTTCATATTAATAAATATAATTTTTTTCAGTACTTACTTATCAATCATCTTATACTGTGGCATTTTAAGCGAGAAAACAGGCAATATTAAATAATGGAACATAGCTACAGTGATAAATTTGATATGGAAAAGTTTTTGTGTGGTGAGGTTATGTGAATGAAATTTATTATTTATTTATCAAGCTCAGATCAATAATTAACAAGCTCACGATTGGTGTAATATTTATTTAATAGGATTTATATGTTTAGGCACAGTGACCTTTGGCTGTAAATACTTATTCACGATAAACAACAAATGGACATATCATGTCTATTTTGTAAAATGAAAGTTTTTATGATACCTAACATATTACAATATGAGGAAGTGTACAAAGTAAGAAATGTTATGTTCCTAGTATTTATTCATATCTTTATATTTAAGGTACAATTCAAGATAGATGGCAGAGTATCAAACTTGTCTCAACAGCACTAGCGGAGACTACTACTTCCAACAAAACAACAGCAATGCAACATTTTCCCCATTGTGATTTAAGAGTAAACGAGTAAACAAATACGTATATAAAGTAAAAGTATAAACACAGCAACATGGATTTGAGAATTGAGAAGATATGTCAGAATAAGGTCGCTACAAAATATATACTCATTAATTTATATTACAGTGTATGAAATGTGAAGTCTATGACCATTGTAATTTACTCATTGGTTTTCTATTGAGATTGGAATTGAAGGTATAACATTATGTAATGTGGGAGAAATAAAACTTTAAAAGACAGATTGTGGTTTTCTTGATAATTTTATTTTAGGAGGAATATTATGTTGAATATTAAATTAATGAGGCATTACAGCATAATTATTATGTGATTTTGATTTAAAGAGTGGAAATAAAACGTTGAACGGTAAATAATTTTTAATATAATATTTTTGTAATTCTTCTCCGGGCAACAGTATTCAGCTGGATGCCAATAGTCTTAGTTGTAATTCAATCTTCCCCTTTTGTTATTGTATTCTTCTTATTTGCTCTTCAACACCTTTCCTTTAATAAAAATATTATATTACAAATTTATTGTGTTCAGCAGTATATTGAAATCTTTTAAAACAAGGATTAAATATATGTATGTTTGTAAAACATAATACATAAATACCTATGTTTTATTTATTATATTATGCCTTATTAAATTATTCTCTATCTATTTTGAAATAAAAAAGGCCCATATCATTTTGGCACATTACAATGGCATGGCATAATATAGTGAAGTACTATCAACAGATCTTGCTGGGTATATTGGCTTGGCAAGAAATTTTAAACATTATGAACATAGATATAATTTAGTATCTCTAAAGTGTAGGTACTGATACATAATGATAATATAGTCCCAAGTAGATATATTGAATGTTAAGCTCACAGCTGGGTATTCAGTTTATGGGTTTATCAAATATGTAATTATTTAATAAATATTTTCCTTGATCCTTGAGGGCTCGTATGCAAACGATATTATCACCTTTGGCAATATTAAGTTGCATAATAAAATAATTCATTGAGTCCATACTTGTAGACAATTTTCAATAAACTTATTTAAATCTTAATTATGTAGGTAATGTAAGTTACTGTAAGTACCTTTTAATTCCAAGAGTCCAAGTCAAGACACAATAATATTAGGTTTATCGAGTTCCTTGCAAGTAGATTAAAAGGTATTGTCTTTAAAAATATCTCCTTAAACTTTTTAAAAACTTGGTGACATTCGTCATTGGATTAGTGTTTATGTTTAAGTACTCTGTGACTGTGATTGCGTAGTGTTTAAGTACTCTGTGATTGGATTACCGGAAATTATTTCTTGCATGAACAATACAAATACTACTTAACAATAATTTTATTCACTTTAAGATTTAGTGGCCGCAAACATGCGCCGAGCAATTATAAATATCCAGCCATAATTTTCAAGAAACAGAAAAAAAGTGTAATTAAAATAATAAACAATCTTTTTATGATTTCACTGGTATATTTCACGTGAAAACTTTTCGGTCACGTGGTCCCATAGTTTTCGCAAGCTACGTATTGGAACTGTCAAATAAAGCCACTCGCACTCGCGCAATGTTCGAGGAACAATACATTAACCACTGACAGTAAGGCTTCACTCGGGTGAACGTGAGCGCATGAAACTCGCACTCGCGCATTTTTTTTCTTCAGTTTCCCGCTAGATGGCTCTGCTTCGGTCCCATACAAATTTGCATTTACGTAGCGAGCCCGTTATGTCACGTAAAACTCGCACTAAGCACACGGGTATAATGAGCGACGTGAGCGTTCAAGCCACAGAGTACTTACACGTTTTGGCCGTTGATACAAAATGTACTCTGTGAAGTTGAAAATAAGTCTGAAACTTAGATTAGAGGTTATGTTATAATTTTTAAGCTTTAATTAAACATAACATAATTAATTATCAATTTTATTTATACCAGCAAAAAAGTATGTCTACAAATAAAACATTATTTTATGAAAAGACAAATAAAAAATTGCATAGTTTAATTAAGTTTATGATATTGACCAACGAGGAAAAATGTATACATGGCTATATGTATAGTGACTTAAACATTAAAATTATTTACATAATTTAACATATTTATATCAATTTGTGACCCCACGTCGAGCATCTGCTGGAGAAACTACTATAATCCACTAAAGTATCTCTTGTCGAATCGTATACAGTAATTTTTTCCATCACCATCCTTATCTTTTATAAAATTGCGCCAAATTTCTATCACCATCCATTTCTACCCAGTGTTGCCAGGTCTAAAAACTGGCGAGAGTAACTTCGTCGTATCTGGCAACACTGCAATTCGACCACTTCGACCCACCCCGTGAGGTGGGTTGTTTTGAGCGTGCCGTGAGCGAAATTAATGACGTCATCAATGACGTTTTCACCGCGACCATGACGACCGTGGTCGCCATGTGGAACGCGTTTTGATCGTTGTGAGCGATGTGAGCGTCTACTGGAACGCAGCCAAAGACAACATGATTAATGTTGCCTCAACGTAGAGCTAGATCGACGACTTTAGAGGTAGAGGGAATAGATAAGATACCTAAGTCCCAGGACATATCATTCGATGCATTTGATTATGATTTTTATAATGATATAAAATAAAACATCTAATATGAATATTATAGGTAGGTACCGTAATTGTGTGGTAGTTTGCAACAGTGCGCCAAAAATCAATGCAATTTTTCAGAGTAGCGATTATGGTCATCAGGGATTTTTGAAGATTGTGGTCATCGTAGGTACTCGTCGTTTACTGTGTTGCATAAAATGTGGTGTTGTATTGTTGTCGATAATTAGTGATAGTCTTATTTATTTATTGTTCATGTACACATAAAAATTAAAAGGAAAACAAATAACAGATACATTGTACAAAGGTTCTGCTTATCTCTTACGAAATTTCTTCCAGCAGACCTGCGACTGGAAAAGTGACAGAAAGGTAGATGGCGTGCACTCACTAATAAATAATGAATACTAACTATAACTATTAATCTATTTAAATATACATAAATAGATATATTCATAAATAAATATATACAATATTATATAATACAACAATATATCCATGTTATATATAAATATAAATAAATATATACATATATATAAATATATAAAACTACGTACAATCTATCATGAGAAAGAGGAGGAAAAATTTAATGAATTTATATAAACTAAGCTAAAGAAAGATAATAGTCTCGGACTTTTTTCTTAAAAGTGAATATAGTTTTTGAGTCACGTATGTTAGGTGGGAGCGAGTTCCATAGTCTGACTGCATGGACAGAGAAGGAATGGGTGTAACAAGAACTTTTATGTTGGGGATATTTAAGGAGGGTTCTTAAAGGAGTACGGCAAGGGGCAATAGATGGACGGGCGAAAGAGAATCTTTCGCGCAGGTAAGACGGGGATGATGGAGAATGTAGGATATTGTAAAGTAAACATAATATCCGAGTGTTTCGGCGAAAGCGGATAGGGAGCCACTTGAGATCCTTGCGAAGTTGGGAAACACGGTCATACTTACCAATTCCGAAAATGAATCTAATACACAAGTTTTGCAAGCGTTCAAGTTTATTAAGAAGCTCCTCTGTAGCATCTAAGTAGCAGGCGTCAGCGTAGTCTATGATGGGTCGAATTAGGGTTTGAGCGAGGGAAACTTTAGTTTTAAAAGGCAAAAATCCTTGGAGGCATTTTAGCGAATGGAAAGCATAATGTACCTTACGACCGACCTCACTGATATGAGCACGCCACGAGAGATTAGAATCTATGATCACTCCTAGATCCTTTACAGTGTCACTTAAGTGAATAGTCGTGTTAATATCCTTTCCTAAAAAATACCTACAACATTTTGAAGAACCATATCAAAATAGGACATACTCTTTCTAAGTATATAAGTGTGGTTATGGTTACCCTATAATTATGAAGGACAACCTCAATCCGGCCTGTGATTGGTTCGAATAGTTCTTTAGGGAGATTAGGTTATGACGTCATCGATGACGTTTTATCGAAATCGAACGTCAGGCACCTCTACAAAGTCAGCGATCTAGCTAGAGTATATATCTATGGTCACCTGTAATTCACTTCCATAGATATAATTTTTATACTCTAGGGTGAATTCACGTTTTTGAATTATTTTGTTGGTTTTTTTTAAAGTATGTGGAAATGCGTGCAAAACCATGAAAAACATTAGCACATAAAATTTCCTTTTTAATCCTACAAAAATCCTCAAAATTCACTAAGCAAATCAAAAGTTAGTGGGTCGTAAAAAAATTTATAAGAAATGGTAATGACATTGAGCAGCCTGGTAATGACTTTTATTTAACGGTAATGATTTTTTGTTAATAGGCATGACAAAAAGCTAATGCAAATTTAATGATAATCAAAAAAAAATTTAAAGCCGTGTGTATTATAGCTATGTCTATATGTTGCTTAACAAGATAATAAAAAATATCAAGGTAATGAATAATGAAATTATAACTATGGAAAAATCCACGGTTTTCTTGGGTGTCACCTTAGATTCTAAACTACAATGGGGCAACCTTATATCGGCTCTCATGAGTAAGCTAAGTCAGTTTATGGCTTTATGCTATTAGAAAGATAAAACAGTTTACTGATGTAGAAATTGCTAAATTTGTTTATTTTGCACACTTTCATTGCCTCGTGTCCTATAATATATTGATATTATTGATGTGTGGTTCAGCGGCTGGCATTGATGCGATATTTGTTTTGCAGAAAAGGGCAATGAGAACCATCTATAAATCAAAATTACGCCACTATCTGCGGGAGAGATTTAAAGAAATAGGCATATTAACAGTAGCATCTCAATTTATTTACAATTATATTTTATTCATTCATAAAAGACATCGGAGGTTGGTTCAAGCAGAATAGTGATACGAAAAATCATCTAACTTGAAACAGACATACTTTTGGTTTCGGATTCTTTTCGCCTACGTAGATTACGATGTTCTTTTAAGGGGATCGGAATACGGTTTTACATTAAATTGCCTAAATCAATACGTGATTTGCTCAAATGTTCAAGAAATCTCCGAAATCCCAGCTAGCAGGCAAAGGATACTATAGCAAAGGATAAATGGATATATTATTGACAAAGATGCCTGTAAATCAGTAATGTATTCAGTTCCGCGTCAGTAAGAACATCTTATGTAATTTTTCATTATTTTAAAAAATGTGCTGAGGAGTTTCTTTACAGATTTTCTTCTCCTCCATGACAAAACACCGTTCCGAAATGTTGGTAGATTAAAAAAATACGTTCATACGTCTAACAGTGATACCGACATGAATAAAAGATTATTCCATTTCATTAATTTTTTTCTTATCTCATGCATCAAGAACCTTATCTCATGCTTTATACCTAGTCTGGCCATAAATACTGTTACATAAAAACTTTTCTTTTTTTTTCAGCTTTTTAATTATTTTGAATTTGGAACATGTATATTATTTTAAAAACTTCTTTCGATTTCGCGCCATTTCACATACTTTTTCGTGTCCATTATCAAATTACAATATGGAATGGGGTGTTAAAGAAAATAGGATTGCAGTGATCGCCTTGCACAAAGTGGGTATGGAGCCGTCGGTAATATTCCAGACACTTCAAAAGCTTGGTATCAGCCATATGTGTCCGTATATAGTACAATCAACAGATACAACAACACTTGGTCTGTCGAAGACCAGAAAAGATCGGGCCGGCCGCGTGCTGTTAGAACTACAAAGGCTGTTAATGCTGTTAAAGCCAGAATTCGTCGAAACCCCATTAGGAAGCAAAAAATCTTATCGCGAGAAATGTAGATTCCCGCTAGGACTCTGTCGCGTATTATAAAACAAGACCTGAAGCTCGGTGCTTATCGTCGATATACAGGACATGCCCTAAATCAATCTTTACAATTAAAGAGAGTGGATCGATCAAAACGCCTTCTGTCGCGATACGCAGGTGAAAGGCACAGAAATATCCTCTTTACCGATGAAAAAATTTTCACGATTGAAGAACATTACAATAAGCAAAATGATAAAGTGTACGCTCACAGTTCTAAAGAAGCTGCTCAAGTGGTCAAAAGGGTACAACGTGGTCATCATCCTGCGTCGGTGATGGTTTGGTGGGGCGTGTCTTATCAAGGAGTTACAAAACTGCATTTTTGTGAAAAAGGACTGAAAACTTCAGCCAAAGTGTATCAAGATACAGTCTTGGATCATGTTGTGAAACCTCTCAGCAATACACTTTTTAAAAATATACCGTGGATTTTCCAACAGGACTCTGCACCTGGTCACAAGCCACGAACTACCCAAGCCTGGCTTGAAAGCAATGTTCCGGACTTTATAAGAGCTGAAGACTGGCCCTCTCTAGCCCAGACCTCAACCCTTTAGACTTCAAATTATGGTCAGTTTTAGAGGCATGGCTTGCTCTAAACGACACGGCGACATTGAGTCTCTTAAAAAATCTTTGGAGCAAGCAGTGGCGAAATTTTCCTTGGAAACAGTGCGTAAATCCATAGATTCGTGGCCAAACAGATTAAAGGCCTGTATAAAAGCCAAAGGTGGCCATTTCGAATAGAATATTTTTTTATTTTTTGTTGAGACTTTAATAAATATGTAGGTATAAATTTTATTAATATTACATCACTTCATTTTTTTTTAAAAACATTTTCATTTGTAACAAAACTTATGGCTGGAATAGTTATTATTATAAGCATATTATATATCTATTTCATTCTGTCTGTCTATTATATTGGTAGCTTCGCGTTTTTTTCTCTTTGTTGCGAAGAGACTTAAATTATTTTTCTCTTCAGAGAATTTTCTTCAGAAACTTTTCTTTATTTTCTTTTCTTCTAATCTCTTTTTTTGTTCTCCTTTTCGTACAATGCACGATCGCCTCTGATTTCGGTGTATCTCCTCCATCTAACAATTTTTGTTTCTCTAAACGGTTTTTGCCTTTACTTGCATAAAATTTTCGTTTATAATTTATTTTACTAAAAGGATATAGCAAAATTTAAAAGTTCTGTAGGTTCTTTACCAACAACTTGTTTAATTTACAACACAAATATCAAAAATTTATCGTTGAAAAAGAAATTGATAGGGTCATTACTCAATCAAAATTGATTTCAAAATTTCCAATCGTCATTACCATTCACAAAAAATCATTCCCATTTACAAAAAACAAATGCGAATGATGTTTATGGTAATGATATTTTTTTCTTTTTTGCTTAAAATTAATTTTAGTAATGATTAATTTATGAACTCCTCGTGAGTCGTGCCAATCAAAATCATGTTCCTATTACACATACCTACGTGTGGAGTATTAAAATTAATATAGAATTGATATTTACCTTGGAAATCCAGTAAATGGCGTTGATTCAAAATCGGGATGAACGTCGTTGTTTTTCATGAATAAAAGTTGTTTCTCCATGAAGCAGTAAAAAGTTGGCCTGTTCCACTTTTTACAATGTAGGTACCAGACGAGGAGAAACGAGGGGTACTTTTTAGCGTAGCCCAAAAAACATTTGAGAAATAAAACGTTTGACGGTACTGAGATGGGGTTGATGAATTTTCGTTACAAAATTTTAATTGACGATTTTTACTAATTCTGCATTGCTGATTCCATAATATTATGTTTTATAATGTACCTACCTAATTAAATATTATTTCAAAATATTAAATTAAACACGCAATGTGTAATGCAGCTTTTTCAAAAAATTTGGAATATCAATATCACCATTTTCCCTGCAAATGGTATTGATGTTTCGGGTGTGTTATTAATTTTTTTTATATAAATTACTTGAAATAATGTAATGTTATATGTGGGACCTTATGTAAAAATATGTACCTACCTATATAAGCAGTTTCTAAATTAAAAAATTATAAAAGTAGTAAATTAAATTTTTTATCAATCGGAACATCTTTTTTGTAACTTTGGCAAATTCACCCATATATTCATGATCCTATCACGAACCTAAGAAAAAGAGATCCTATACAAAAAAAAAAAAATTTCATAGTAAACGTGCGTTTACTTTACGCTAACTAAGGTGACCATACGTCCCGCTTTGAAGCTGTCTGTCCCGCTGTCCGCCGCCAGATCAAAAAAGTCCTGCTTTGGTATTAATTTACTTGTGTACATCAAATTCATTAAAACTATGGGATTACGCCCAATGACCTTTTTTTTTAGCTACAAATACTACTTCTTGTAAGACAAACACAAAATGTTGACCCAAGGTCATTACAGCAGTTCCCGAGATTAGCCGGAACAAACGCACAGAAAACAATTCTAAAAATCATTATTCTGGGATCTAAGCTGCGTTTTGCTCAAATATCTTCCATGTACAGACAAAGAGGAGTTAGTTTTATTTTGTATTGTTCGTTTGGCCGAATGTTAGGCCACTTTAGGTTAACGTTAGTGACAGAAACGAATCGCTGTAGCACCGACTCCACGTAGTCTTGTTTGCCCTATCCCTAGACTCCAAGAGCAACTTTGAGTAGGCACGAACACGGAGGAGCAGGTGGTTTCAAGGCTCACCGCAGCCAAGGCTGGCCGCAAGGCGAAGCTGCGGTGGTAATCAAAGAGGACCGTGACTAGGGTTCTAAGAAGAGTAATTTCAAGTCGTTCACAGAGTTCTAATGAGCAAAATATGTTATTCTTGGTTTCCCTTGACGGGTGTGTGACCTAGAGATAATATGTTGTGTTAAGACAGTTGCATGAAATGTGTTGCTTGGCCAAATAACTCTCGTTATTTACGTTATCTAAAGTAGGTAGTAACGAGAATATGGAATGCCACAGCAAAACAAGGTTGAGGAAACTTTGACGATGTTAAAAAATTTATTAATTTGTTTCATGTTTGTTTATTTCCTTATCTAAAGGTTCATTCAATAAGTAACTTTAAACAATAAAACAAAAGTCAATTAGCACTATAACTTACATTTTGTATTTATGGAAGCTACTATAATACACAAATTATTTTTTTACATTATCTTATAAAACAGATACAGTATTAAATACATGTTGTAAATAGTATTAACTAATATTTACATGTTCGTAAACCAACTATACATTTTAAGTTAATAATTTAATTATACCGGGTATTTTGGACAGACAACAATGTTAGCATTCATTCCTTTTAAACTTTTTACTTGATTCACTCATAACATCATCAAGTTTAATTCTTCTTGTTTTAACAAATGTGCTACTTTCACTATCATTAATGTTCTGTCGAATACAGTTCACACTGGATACACTTTGATTATGTACACCATGTTTTTTATCACCTAAAGTCTTATTATTCTTATTAACTATAAATGTGCTTTGAATGTCTTTAACGAATTCACTCGCTACACGCGTGATAGGAATCAGTATCGGACTGTCACCATCTCCTTTCTTAATTTGCATCACAGATCTATTTTCACCGTCACTTGAAAGTCTAATAGTCTTTCGTATGATTTCAGAGGAATCACTACTAAAGTTGCGCTTCACATATATGTCACCCGTAGGCATTTGTTTCACAATGAGCGTAGTCACTTCAGACTCCTTTCCTTCCGCTTTCTTACTTGTCGTTCCCTTATCTCCATCACCATTGTCATCCTGCTGGTCGTCATTTTCAACTAATCTACCTGTAAAATTAACCATCATTAGTCTTAAAAATATAAAATCTATATACAGTGTGTCCAGCAACTAACTAGCGATAATTTAAGGGCATGAAATATATCTAATTTTATTGACAAAAATACCCACATGTAGGGGTCACCCTGGGGCTGGACACGCTAGCTATATATATAGAAAACACAAAAAAGTTTGTACAGATATACTTTAAGACTTTAAAACCACCCAACCGATAATGGCCCCCAAATTGTTTCATTTTAATATGGTTTGAGATCACTAAAACAATGCATTAGGCACATTTTCGACTTTTTCCATACAATTTTTTTTGCGAAGTAGCACACGCCGGGTATCCATCCACTAGTAAAAATATAAAATGCTTACCGTTTAGCGTTGGGAACTTTATATCAGGTAATGTTAAATGCGAATCTGGATTGTATTTTTGCACTAGAATTTTTAATAAGTTAGATATTTCTTCTCTTTTTCGTGTCACTACAATCTCCTCAAACCAATTTGATAGTTGTTTAATAGGTAATGAGTAATCTTGTATAGGGTCCTGAAAGGGTAATCATTTGTTAAGTTGAAGGTTAAACTTTTGTTTAAATAAAGAATTTTTAATCGTCAGTTAAATTTTATTATCATAAATTAGTCTGTAATTGCGACTAATTTATATATTCGTAATTTATTTCTTATTTCTTTCTTTTTCTTCTCTCTTTCTTGGCCGGCAACGCATCAGTGATGCCTTTGGTGTTTTGCTGATGTTCACGGGCGACGATAGCCACTTACCATCAGGTGGATCATCAGCTCGTTTGCCGACTATTTCCATAAAAAAATTGTAAAAATTAAAAGCACTTTATTAATGTTCCTGACGATTGAAAAATTAAGACTTTTGTAAGTAAAAATGTTTACCTTAAAAAACTGTTCTACATATTGTAACAAATATAATCCACAGTCAGTAAAATTATTTTGTTGAGGAATTTTGGGGCAGCTTCCTTTTATATTATCTTTATTAAATATTTTATTTTTGCAGATCTGAAAAATAAATAATAGTCGTTTCATTAGATTCTTCCTTCTTAAATGGGTAAAGAAAAAAACATAGTTTTTTTATATAAACTATACTCCTATTCAAATTTAAAGCAAGAATTAATCGAAAAAAATACAAATTTAAAACATTTCTAAAGAATACTTATTTCCAACCTACTAATTACTACCTAAGTACCTACCAAAAATTGGAGGAACCTTAACAATATGGTAATAACGTTTTAAGTTTTCCATTTGATTACTAACAATAAATAGAATATAGGAGTAAAACTATCCAACTATACCTTTGTCTGGTATTCACAAGTGAGGTAGTCACGAAGAGTAGCCACAACCCTCGACCTCGACGCACCCGCTAACGAATCGAAGATAAGTATACAGGGCCTAAAACAATTTTAAAAAATAATGATCCACAAAATCATGCATTCTTCATTTCTTTTTTGTTTTTTAATGCATCCACAATGCAGTTACTATTTGTGGTTTCCAAATATGTACAAGAGTATGTGATATAAAGTTATTTGTTGCTAGAAATTATAGCATAGCTAAGTAATGTTGTTCAAATTTTGGAAAACATAATATCAACATTTGGAAACATTTATTATAGAAAGGTTTCTATTTTGCAGGTTGCTTCTTGCTGAATGTTACTATTTGTTACATTTTGTTAATTATTGTTGATGACTAGTGTCCGACCGAAGGTGCAATTCTGGCCGAAGCCGAAGCCGAAGCCGATTAATCGGCATTCACCAAAACCTTCGGCCGAAGCCGAAGCCGAAGCCGAAGGTGTCATTGACCTTGAGAAATACGATAGTTACTTTGATCTCAGAATATACTAGATACATATTGTGAGAGCTTTAGAGATAGCCCAATAACGAGCCGAGTGACCAACATATACAAGTACCTAGGTAATAAAATATTGTCAAAAATAAAAGTTTCAAATATACAATGTTAATTAAATATTTATTTACTTAAAGTAATTTTAACAAAAATAATCAAATAATCAGTCACATTTTTTTAATTATCAGACGAACACAAAATATTTCTATAAAATAATTGAGCAAAGTTTAACGCTTTTTCAATATCTATTTTTTACATATAATTTTTTGGAATTTTTGAGAAAATTAAATACTTATAAGTAATTTCTTAGGATAATTAAGTTAAACTTGTTTTGACTCGTTTAGTTTACTAACTGCGATTCGTTTGGGCCGGTGCGGCGGCGCGGCGAAACTCTGCTGCTCTGCAAACTCTCCGTCTCGCTCTAGCATCGTTCAGTAAATTTCAATATTTGACAACTAGCAAACCTTCGGCTTCGGCCAAACCTTCGGCAAATTTTTGGGCGAAGCCGAAGATTTGGCCGAAGGTGCTTTTTTGGCCGAAGGTGGCCGAAGCCGAAGCCGAAGCCGAAGCTTCGGTCGGACACTATTGATGACCAAGTGCGACCAAATGGCAACAAGTGGTCGCAAATGTTATTTTGTTACATAATGTGTAATGAAATTATTTGCGCTTACTGCTTTATAGGTTCATTTTTTCCTATGACTTGAGGTTCTGGCTTCTTTTCTACTTGACTTTTGTCAGGATCTTCTTCATCCGAGTCACATTGCATATCTAAGTCACTTTCCTGTAATAAATAATAGGTAGTTAATTTACTAAGTAAACTACACTTGACATTGACATTAGAGTTTTAAAGCCCAAACCAATGCATATGTAACGTGCTTTTCCCGTACGGGCCACGTTCCGTTCGGGATTCCGCTGCTTATTTCCAAAACTTCACGTACGGGAAAAAAACCCGTTACGTATGCATTGGGCTTTAGTTGAAATTTAAAACTATCTTTGTCTAATTTAAAAAATTCTTTCACAAATATGTTTAGAATGGACCTCCATAGGATTGGTCTATATAATATTATATCGTTAAAAGGGTTTTTCATATAGGTCTTTTAACAACTTTCATTGATAAAATAGTGGCATTATTTAACTATTATTTACATACAGAATTATAAATTAAAAAAAAACAAAGACCTACCTCCGCTTCAGCTTCATCTCTTTCACTAATATTATCACCGTCACAATTTAGTGTCAGCTGTTCCTGTTTATTTAAAGGTGTAATTGTTGTATTTCCTATTTGTATAGATGATCTTCGTTCTGAAATATAAGAATAGCATGTCAGTAAATATTATCAAATTCGAAATTAGTCAAAAGATGATCAATATCAAGTCAAGCCTCACCTCTCTTTTTAATCTCCTGTGGTTTAACAGCTTTATTATCTATCATACTTCTACAGCCATCAAGGCTCGGATAACATATTATAGCCACAAACCAATGACAATTTTCATTAATAGGAACAACAATGAAGTCTTTTTCAAATATATTTACGTTCTTTGTCCACGTCTTAACCCTTGCATGTCGCTTCTGGGCGGGGGTTAAAGTCGAGTCCCATTCGTGAGGATTTGAGCTCTTATTTACTTTACTGGGTTTTGTGGTAAGTCTTTTATAAAAAAAGGTACTAAAAATATGAGTCTTTTCTCTCTGGCTATATGTTAATCTGTCATGTACTAAGTGTTTGAGATAAAAATCGATGATGACATCGTTGAGGAATTGATCTTGTGCAAGACACATGTAGTCTTCAGTATTAATTGGTATGCCACCTTTTCCAGGTGGATAAATTAATATTTGCCTTATTTCAGCGGGGTTGGAGCTGTAAAAAATATAAAAATAGAGTAAATATCTAATTTTAACCAGTTATTATCACTTTCAATAGAAACAGACAGATCTATCTTATCACACATCAGACAGACCTTCATTATTGATAGATCGTAATATTAAGTAGGGTATAAAAATAAATTACTTTCAAGGTGATACAAACCTTTTGCCTCCTGACCCTGCTGGCGAATTATTTGACCTTGTAATCATTTTTGCAACATTATTTGGTTCCTTAGGACACGATCTCACTAGTAATTCATTAGCCTCTTTGCTGTTTAATTCATCAGTTACTTTTTCGAAGAGACTCTTTAATGTACCTTTGGCTTCTTCAGATATAAAGTCAGGTAGCAAAGTTATCCGTTTAAAAGGATCTATCTTCGAACTTGGATCATAATAAGGACCTGAAAAAGTAATTTAATGAATTATATCTCGTAAAAGATGTATAAGATAACAGACAAATAATTTGCTGAACTGAAAATACCTGATTCATCATTCATATCCAACGCTTTCCTTATTGAAACACCACATTTCTTTGTTATGTATAAAAAAATAACCGGCAGTCCTTTTCCAGAATGCAGTAGAATTTTAACAATTTCATTTGTAGGTATTAGTAGTGCTACTTCTCTAGCTTCATTTTTTAGGGAAGGTGCTATGATTTTTATTCCCTTAGATGTCATACAAACCTAAAAAATAAAAATGAGTCAGAAATCTTACTCGTATCACCTAAACATGACATTTAAACATTATAGGGTTTACAAGTGTCATCCATACAAAATACATAGTTAAAATATATAAATATAGTCATACCCTTTCCTTAGGATTGTATTTGTATGAACCAATTTTTATTGTCCGACAATTAAGCGAGGTAGCAACCCCAAATGTTGGTTGGTTTGAGTCATCTCTACTTTCATCTGTGGAAAAAACAAAAAGTAATATTTGTATTACATTCATCCTGTCGTAATACAATCGATTTAGGGATCAATTGGTCACCCCAAAAAAATTAGTTCTAACTCGTCACGCGCCAAAAATGTATTAAATTAGTACTAGTTCGTCACGTCTCAAAAAAGTTACAATTGGTCACATGTAAGGA
Source organism: Thymelicus sylvestris (assembly GCA_911387775.1). Classification (NCBI taxonomy): domain Eukaryota; kingdom Metazoa; phylum Arthropoda; class Insecta; order Lepidoptera; family Hesperiidae; genus Thymelicus; species Thymelicus sylvestris. The sequence continues at coordinate 12,328,818 of OU426891.1, read as the reverse complement.
TAGTTCCAATTCGTCACGTATTAATTTAGTTTGCACTCATCGTGCATTGTTTTAGTTATAGATTGGTCACCCCATACATTCTTTGTATATGGATATCAAACTTTGTTAACTTGACAACATCAAAGATAATTTTCACAATTAGATAATTATGACATTTTATTTGGAAGACAACCCTTATTCAAGATTCATTGAATATTTTATATTTAATCTTCTATATATATAAAAATGGATGTTGCTAAGCGCTAAACTCGAGAACGGCTCGACCGATTCGGCTAATTTTTTTTTGTATGTTCCTTGGAGTCCACGGAAGGTTTTTATAATAATAATAAAAAATATTGCAGCAAAAAAAATATTGTTTCAGCATGTATGGTAGATGGTAAATATTCGAAACGGTATCCACGGGAATTAGTAGCAGAAACAATTACCGGGAATAATGGCTAACTGCTTTAACGTCGCCGATCAACTGCAGATAAAAGACAGTGTTGCCAAGTCAGTGTACCAAGAAATGGCTAAACACTTTTGAAAAAGTGGCTAGAATGCCAAAATTTCGTACCCTTTAAAGTGGCTAAAAACTTTGTACCCTCTTTTTGGATCAGGAGTTAAAAAAAAACACCATTAAAAATTATATTTTACTTTGAAGCGTACAATATTATTTATATACGAATAAATCAATAGTCATTCGACTTTGATGGTTCTAGTTCTGGTACATACAAGGAATGAATATTTTTCTTGTATACCGGTTTGGCTAAAAATTCCAGCAGTATTTGGTAGGAAGAACATGTTTGCTTATTTTTTTAATATTCCTAATATAGAATTTAGTGCTTATTTCTATGTTTTGTCCATGGAGTATTGAGATAGAAGGAGAGCCATCTCATGTGTATGAACTATGAAGGGAAAGTTGAAAAAGTGTCCAGCTGTTTACAGAAAATAGAGGTTCCAATAATGGCCATTTCTGAATGGCGCTAGTGTGATACAAATAGCGATATGAACCATGAATATAGCTGTTGTAGACGGAGTGAAGTTTACTGAGTTATGCCACCCGTAATGAATGGCCCTATTGTCCGCCAAATAGATATTCGAAGTTCGAATCAAACATAGCTGTTGTAGACCACACCACTTTTTCAACTTTCCCTTCATATGAGATGGCCATTCTTCTACCTCAATAGGTAGGCTACTCCATGCTTGTCAAGTCAAAAGTTGCTAAAATTGTGGCTAAAATATTTAGCCAAGAATATTTGACATTTTTGGCTAAAGGAATCTTAAAAGTTGCCAGATCTAGCCCAAAAGTGGCTAACTTGGCAACACTGATAAAAGAAGATCAACAGTTGTAAAAGTAAATCAACAAAATATCGAAATTGAATAAATTTGCAAATATGCTGCGTTCGGGAAACTACGTCATATCTTGTAGTCCAAAAAGTTACCTCAGTAGCTCGAGCACGAATATTTGCGAGAAAGTATTCGTATGGTTAACGTAAGCAATTTGTCAAATTTGTATGGCATTTTAGTACCATTTACGCACGATAGGGGCGCTTTTGAAAAAATGCCATACAAATTGCTTACGTTAACCATACGAATACTTTCTCGCAAATATTCGTGCTCGAGCTACTGTGCCTGAAGTCGAAGGTGTTCGAGCAGTGTGTGCTGCTAGTGATGACATACGGATCCGAGACATGGTGCTTCACTATTGGCCTTATGCATAAGCTCAGAGTCGCCCAGCGGGCTATGGAATGAGCTATGCTCGGTATTTCTCTACGCGATCGAATCAGAAATGATGAAATCCGTAGACGAACGAGGGTGACCGACATAGCTCAGAGAATTAGCAGGCTGAAGTGGCAATGGGCTGGCCACATAGTTCGAAGGACCGATAACCGTTGGGGCAGAAAGGTCCTCGAATGGAGACCACGCCTCGGTAAAAGGAGCACAGGACGACCAGGTGGACCGACGACCTGAAGAAGACAGCGGGTATCCGCTGGATTCAGAAGGCTCAGGACTGGTCTGAGTGGCGTAGATTAGGGGAGGCCTATGTCCAGCAGTGGACCTCAAAAGGCTGATGGATGGATGGATGGATGGATGGCAAATATGTAACAAAAGGAAGTGATATGGCTGTGATTGGAGTTAGTGCTGAGATTTCTGTTGATGAAGTTAACCAATAGATACCAAATGGCCCGTTACGTTAGTATTAATGAAGCAATTTCGCGCATTTTTTCTCTTCCCATTCATGAAAGATACCCCACTGTAGTTCATTTATCAGTCAACTTAGAAATTGGCCAAAGAGTATATTTCACTGCACAGAACGTACTACAACGAGTTATTCAACCACTATCTACAACCTTGACCAGTTTTTTTGGTATGTGTTAGAATGATGATTTTGCCCAAACACTGCTAGCAGCGTTTGCAGCTGTTAGAAAATGATTCCCATTGGGATCAAACCTTAAATGATGCGGTAATTTTTTTTAAACCTCAGCAAATACGAACATAGTTTTCTATAATTATATTGATATGCTTCCCGTCAAACCCGTGATTTATGAATCAAATACAAACAATAAATGTGTGACGATATCTTGCATGAAATATACGTGTACGATGCATAGGCCAAACCCTTAGGGCTCGAAACTTAAAATTTCGCACATGTATTCCTCTTATGACATAGGCATCCAAAAAGGAAGGATTTTTCAAAATTCAACCCCTAAAGGGGTGAAATAGGGGATAAATATAATAAGCTTAATTTCTGCGTGCGAAGCTGCAGGCAATAGCATTTGTTGATAGCTGTTGATTTATTGTATTATGCAAAACCATGTAAAAAATTATTGCAGTAATTGGTTCCTTTGAACGGCACTGTGGTCGTCGTTCATTACCAACCGTATTTTAACACTACCATGTATTGGAGGAATTGTCATAAAATTGGTTAATATGAAAAATGACACCCAAAATGGATATATTCCAAGAATACTATTAGTTAAGAAGCTGCAAAATATTAATGATGCAGAAGAATTTGTATCGTCAAAAGTTCCAAAACGTAATGGAAGCTCACGCACTACTTAGCGTGTGTAACACAACACAATAGTTTCAGTGCTTAAAGAATAATGAGACAAATAAAGAACTTAAAAATACCTTCGTTAATATCAATCCATCCCGATCTCAACATGTTTCTTGATTTATTGATTAAAATTATAATATTTCGGCAAAACTACCACAACACATTATCGCACTTGACTTGTCAAAATCGCACACCACTGACACCACAGATAACAAATGTGTGTTAACTGTGTTGCCATAGTCAAAGCAGTGTTGTTGGTACCAAGAATCTTTAATTACGCAAATGTTGCCAGAATATAGGTATCACTTTTTATCGATATTAATAAATTACTATTTTATTGAATTTTAAAATATGTTAACTCTAAATGTCAACAACGTCAACCTAATGACTAATTAAGTAAAGTTCATTTCTTTACCTTTCGATGTCCTTGAAGTGTGTTAATCTAAATACTAACAAAAAAAAAATGGTTGTCTGTAAAGTCGGTTTACGGACGGTAGTTTAACGTGACAACGTCATGACAAAACATTGATGAAATTATTGCATACTTTTATAGATAAAATTGAGCGCTTCGGCCGATCGTGCCTCTCTATCGCTTGTTCCACGCTCTCGCTCGCGCGGAACGCGACAGTGAGTCATGCTTTTTCGTGCGTGTACCCGGCGTTCATTGTTTTAATAGACGTTGTCACGTCAAAATAAGACTTTAAAATAGGGTGGCCATCCGTCCTGTTTTCCCAGGACACGTCCTGGTTTTTGTAGTGTCCTGGGACGTCCTGGATAGTTTTTAAGCAGCGTCCTGGGTTTTTAAATTTTAAAATTCGCGCGATCTTGTAAAAAAATTTACGTTACGGGTGGCCTCACGGCTCGTAAGTAAAGCATGGATACCGAAAATCCGAGATTTCGCAATTCCGGAATCTCGGACAATTTTTCAGTTCCAGAACTGAGTGTTTCAATATCGTAACTCCGGTATTCATTGTTACTAAACAAAATAGATACTTCGAGTGTTTATTTATTTCTGAACGCACCCACGAACCCAATTATCCAATTCTCTCTATCCTTTATTACCCCTAGCGCCACTATTATTACGTTTATAGATAAGCTGACTAAGAAATTGTAATATTTGTATGAAATAATTTTTTTTGTCGTGTTCAAAAGCAGCATTTGATTCAGAAAGATTTAGTTGTATGTAATCCGTAAATATTCAAAAATATGCTATGATGAATATATCTGATGAAACTTTAATCAAATAATTAATTTTATTATGCATCCATCCGTCCATCCACCCGCCTTTAGAGGTAATGTTTTGGACGACAAGATATGACGCAGTTTTCCGAACGCAGCCCGATTTGGATTCTATGAGTGACTTATTTCTCGAAGTTCGATTTATTTTACCCATTTATATCATATATCCCAGGTAATGTATATGTCAGTAACTTCGAGAGTAGCGGCGTTAACAATACAAAACAATCCATCCATCCATCCATCAGCCTTTGTAGGTCCACTGCTGGACATAGGCCTCCCCTAACTTCCGCCACTCTGACCGGTCCTGAGCCTTCTGAATCCAGCGGATACCCGCTGTCCTCTTCAGGTCGTCGGTCCACCTGGTCGGGGGGCGTCCTGTGCTCCTTTTACCGAGGCGTGGTCTCCATTCGAGGACCTTTCTTCCCCAACGGTTATCGGTCCTTCGAACTATGTGGCCAGCCCATTGCCACTTCAGCCTGCTAATTCTCTGAGCTATGTCGGTCACCCTCGTTCGTCTACGGATTTCATCATTTCTGATTCGATCGCGTAGAGAAATACCGAGCATAGCTCCTTCCATAGCCCGCTGGGCGACTCTAAGCTTATTCATAAGGCCAATAGTGAAGCACCACGTCTCGGATCCGTATGTCATCACTGGCAACACACACTGCTCGAACACCTTCGACTTCAGGCACTGAGGTAACTTTTTGGACGACAAGATATGACGTAGTTTCCCGAACGCAGCCCATCCGAGTTGGATTCTACGAGTGACTTCTTTCTCGAAGTTGGACTTACCCATTTGGATCACTTGTCCCAGGTAAATGTACTCGTCTACAACTTCGAGAGCAGCGCCGTCAACAACAACCGGTACGGGTGTGACATGGACATTCGACATGATTTTCGTCTTGTCCATGTTCATCTTAAGACCCACCCGTTGTGAGGCGCTGTTCAAGTCCCCGAGCATTGTACCAAGTTCCTCCAGGGATCCCGCCTGGATGACTATATCATCGAAATATCGCAGGTGTGTGATGTATTCGCCATTGATGTTGATGCCACGTCGTTTCCACTCCATCAGCTTGAACACGTCTTCCAACGCAGCGGTGAACAGTTTTGGGGATATGACATCCCCTTGTCTGACACCTCTCTGCAGTTGGATGGGGTTCGTTGCTGTGTCCTGTACTCTGACGGACATGGTGGCAGATGAGTATAAATACTTCAACACCTCGATATACCGGTAGTCGATCCGGCTCCGTTGGAGAGAATTTAGTACCGCCCAGGTCTCGATAGAATCAAAGGCTTTCTCATAGTCCACACAACAATACAAAACAATATGGGTTAACAATGCAATATGAATATTAAAGAGCTCTTCATAATGTTTTCAAAAAAGTGTATCATAGCTTTTTTGATAGCAGGCGTTTTTTTTTTTAAATTTTAATTTCAACAACCAATATCGGAACTAATTCCGGAAATTCCGGAATCTGGGGTCAATATCGAAAACCAATTCCGGTATTGAGAATAGTTCCGATATCACATGGCCTAATTGCAACTCTATTACTGCGTCCTGTTTTTAAACTGAGTTGTCCTGGTTTCTCCAACTTCAAATCCTGGTTTTTTAAATTTGAGGTTGGCAACCCTACTTTAAAATAACTCAAAACTTGTCAGAGTTGTCAGATCTCATTTATTTATTTATTTACTTAGCTTTTTGCACCATACAATTTGTATAATAGCAAAGGCGGACTTAATGCTAATAGCATTCTCTCCCAGTCAACCTTCGGATAGTGAGAACCCAACGATATGGCGGTATATGTAGTTTGAATAAATAACACTACTTAGAATAAAAATAAATAAGATTAAATATATAGATACACTATATGCAAACATACATACAAACATAAATACATACATAAATAAATACATAAAAAAAACTGATAAACATGTCAGATAAACCACAACTATCAGACAGACGTGAGAAAGTAATAGGTGATATGATTATGAATGATGACGCCCTACACAATTGACTTAAAGTAATGTCCGTGAAGTCTTTTCTTGAACGTAAATTTACTAGCTGGCCTTCTGAGAGTTACAGGCAAATCATTCCAAAGTCGAGCGGCATTTATGTGGGATCACATGTTAAGCACCAGCTTTTGATTAAAAAAAGATTCTACAAAATCGGTTCACCCAGTCGAAAGTTCTGAGGTAACAAACATAAGAAAATACAGTCGAATTGAATACTTTCTCCTTTTTTGAAGTCGATAAATAAAATACAACTTAACTTTATTGATTTTAGCTAACATCGAATCATTATTTGGAAGGTATTTTAATTAGATAAGAAATACAAACAATCGTTCGATTGACAATACAACAAATGATTTTCGATTAAAGTCCGTCCACAAATGTTAGACTAAAGCCCAATGCATATGTAACGGGTTTTTTTCCCGTATGGAACGGGGACGGGACGGGGCATTCCCCGTCGCCGACGGGATTTTCAGAGGTCGATGCATACGTAACGTGTTTTCCCCGTACGCAACGGGGACGTGACGGGCCATCCCCCGTTGCCGACGGGATTTTTAACTCAGACCTAACGTGCTAGTGTTGTGAATAAAGAAAGATGAATTTTTCTTTTGAAGAATTAGCTTTAATTGCTATTGCATTACACGACGAAGAAGCTACGGCCGTCAAGAGAAAAAGGAGATTTTCTATACATCCTACATGGCATAAACAGAACAACAAACAAGAAGGAGAATACCACACTCTCTACACAGAACTTTTGGACGACGAGACTCAATTTTATAAAATAATATTTCCGTATGACAAAAGAATGTTTTTCTTTAAGACGCGGGTCTATCGTCTTCTTGCCAACAACGCGTTAGTGACGGCCCCGGTGTTGCTAATGTGCTAATGGGCGGCAGTGATCACTTACCATCAGGTGACCCGTCTGCTCGTTTGCCTGCTCAAAGCATAAAAAACATAAACGTTTACGTACGTACATGCGTGAGAAGTTATACTTCTTTGGCATCAAAAAACAAATTAAAAAAATAAAAAAAACAAAAAAAAGAACCATTTCAAAAAAAATACAATTGAAAAAAACAATATTAAAAAAATAAAAAAACAACATTAAAAAACAATATTAAAAAAATAACGCGCCTAAAGAAATATAACTTCAAAATAATATAGTTCTTCAAAATGTTTTATAATTTTTCTGCTGGTAAAATATTATAATATTGAAATAACTCGTTTAATTATAATTTCTTCAAAATTATTTTTATGAAATGAAAACTTATGTATTTATAATGATTATTTTTTGTACAAGGTGATTAGCTTAAACAGTAGGTAATACTATATGTATAATAATAATACACGTGCATCACTACTTTCTCCCCGTCGTGGATGGGGTGACTGTGAATACGCAACGGAAGCGAAACCCCGTCCTGTACGGAACGTGGCACGTACGTGACGGAGTTTCGCTTCCGCTGCGTATGCACTATCGCATACATTTTCTATGAAACGATGTTTGCCCCGTCCCGTCCCCGTTCCGTACGGGGAAAAAACCCGTTACGTATGCATTGGGCTTAAATTGACGTTTCATGGGTGACCAGTTTCGGGTGCAAATTAAATAGTGATGACCATAAACTGAAAAGTAAATCAGAAAGATACTCGCAGCTTTTATGGTGGGTCGACTATTTGTAATAATTACTGAAGAGTCCATAAAACTACTAAAAAAATAAGTTTAAGCAATCATATCATACACATATCACACATGGTATATCTATATTTACACTTACTAACAGAATTTAAAAGTTATTCCGTTTACAAGAACGAGTATTTGGTTATGGTTACATTCGGTATACAGCTAATTTTATACTATTTAGCCGAATACTAAATATCTAGGTAGGTAGATATGAGTGTCGCTTTTAATATGTCACAACATACTTTACGATTCAAAAAACCGGAAAAGTAAATCGCACTTTAGCTGGTATGGTATCATTATTTCGAACTTTGACATTAGTGGTTGTCATTTTAATCTCTATTCTCTAGACTCTAAGGCCCATAATTTCAACAATCGTTTAACTCACAGTTTAACTAAACTACTTCAAAAGTATAAACTATCGATTAAACTGCTCTCGTAATTTCAATGATAAAACATTGCCCGATTATTCATTACGCATTCGTGACGCTGCGGATGCACTAGGCATAGCTCAGCAAACTTCACTCTGTCTACAACAGCTATGTGCATATCGTAGTCATTCGACGCCAGCGCTATTGTCATAGGACGGTGGTAGGTATTCCTACGACAATAGGACTGCTTGCTGCTCCGCTGAATGGTTTCCATCCATATGGATATCAAGATATTTCATTGCTTATTTACCAAACGTCTCCACATTGCTTATCTTACCTTTTTTGGTGGCAACAAGCCCCTAGAATTTATGCTACACACCGCATTTGATTGGTTATTTATCAAACGACTCCGCTCTGCTTTTATCTTACAAAGGGAGTGGACGACCTTGGGGAAACGGATTTTAATGATTTTTCGTATACTGATAGTATACCCTGTGGGTACTAACACTGTAAAAAAATTCCGTCCAATGAACCTGTACAGTGTACACGCGGGAGTTCGAGTCTAGAGTCTTAGCGGTTACGCCAATGTACGCTCAGGTGACAAAAAACATAACTTTTATATAAAGTGCAGGGTTAACTTTAAAGGCATTTTTCTCAGCTTCTACTAGGCATTTATACGAAAAAAAGATCTACCAGTATACGAAAAATCATTAAAATCCGTTTCTCCATGGTCGTGCACTCACCTTTGGTGGAAACCGGCCCTAAAATCTATGCCCCGCTCCGCACTTCTCCAACGAATGGTTTTCACTGAAGATAGGCCGAGAGATGTGGAAATAAAAATCTGATGAATCTCTTATTTACAAAAAGATTCCTTTCTGTTTCTCTTCGCTTTCGTCGAAATCTACCCTGAAATTTCTGCTACGCTCCGTTCATCTGTGCTGTTATTAAAGTTTCTACCGCAAATAGGCTTTCCTTTACTTACCTTATCGTTGTCTCGTAACCAACCATTTTGATTTGCATACCTATATCAAGTGAGTTAAAAAAGAAATGGAAAAAACGCCATAACGGGTGGCATCTATTTTTATTGAAGTGAAACTTTTATAAACAACGAAATCGAGATTATACCAGAAGTATACCACATCAACAAAGCTTAAGTCAAAGTCAAAAATGTAAAAAAGTCATAAAAGTACAATTTGCCAAAACAGTAGAAACTAGTAAAACTGCTTTTATTCATAACGAAAAAAACCGATATCGAAAAAAAATTTCACCTCGTACACTAATCAATGCACACTTACTATTTTTTTTGGAACAATTTTTTGGAACCTTATGATTAATTTTATTATGTACTGTCACCAGAACTTAACACCTCGTTTACATTCAGCCCCTACCGCTGCTCCTCGCGCTGTCGGCAATAATCCCCTTGATACTGCCGTGGCAGGATCGAGAGAAGTGTAGTGTTTACATACTGCCCTACCACTCACATCGCTTTCGACTTTCGGCAATGGCAGACGTCGAAATATTACTGTGACGGAGCTGAATGCAGTGTTGCCAATGAAAATTTTTGGAAGGCCGTGTACATTATGGGCGCCATTGACGATGCGATCGATCGGTGCGATCCGTCGCGCGTCGTTGCCGACCGATCGCACCGACGGATCGGTAGTGTATGTTACCGCTATGAGTGGCACTTTTGAACCGATCGATCGGTGCAATCGATCGATGCGATCGATCGCACCGATCGATCGCATCGTCAATGGAGCCCATTAGATAAAAAAGCCGTGTTTATATGGGAAAGGATCAAGTGTGGGCCGTAGCAATCCAATTACGCCAATATTATACCATCGGTTCAGTGCTCGAACTAAAAAAAAAGGTCATCGGCAGTGAATTTGATGCCCACAAAACGAGTAATACTTTTCATTAGCCTACATTAACATCAATATAAGCCTGGTGGCGCTGTTTTAAGAGTTTAACATTCGTTAAATGTTTGCAAAACAATAAATAAAATTGACTTTGTGAAAATTTGCGAAAAGCCGTAGAATTTGCTACGGCAATAGGGTTCCAGCCGTAGCCCGTAGATTTTGTGATTTTTTGGCCTGAAAGCCGTAGAACACGGTAATTGCCGTAGCATTGGCAACACTGGCTGAAAAACCGCTCTTTTGGGGAGCGCCGGGCAGCGCGAGTAGCAGTGGTAGGAGCATGAGAAGTATCGTGTTCACATACTCGTCCTGCCCACTTCCCTACCTACTTTCCTGCTCAAATGAGCTGAATGTAAACGAGGGGTAAGATTAGTAAAGTAGGTATCTATTGCGTCTTTGTCTTTTTGTATTCTAACAATAAATTACTCATACATAAATTGCTCAACTCATGGCATAACAATAAATTTCTCAACTCTTGGCAAAACTACCTTAGAAATTTGAATGACTTCTTAATATACATTCCTGCTTCAAACTACAGTCTGCACTACCTACAAACAAAAGTAAAACTTACGGTATTTATGGAATGGACTGTACAATTACATGAACCAAGTGGATTCTAAGTAGGTACCTGTATCAAGAGACCAAGTGAGATGTTACTTACCATCCATATGATCAATGCCAATGCCACTATCGGGTGTTCCACCTTCTATTTCGCTTAATGTTGGTTCCTTAACATGAATTGTATGCTCATGCTGTAAACAAACGGTTGTGTTAAAATGATTTTCATTTTATTTTTACAAATTAAAATTAAACCACCAAATTAAAATGTTTTGAGGATAAATTATAATTTAATGCTAAAATTTATTTCTGTTCAATAAATATTATTTTTATACGAAATATATCAAATATCAATAAGAAGTAATGCTAAGATTATTTGCCAAATACTTTACATTACAATACATATATTTATTTTTAAACTTACAAGTAACAAGTAATAGGTCGTCTGCGGAAAATTAATCGAAAACCATTTCATCAAATGACATTTCTTCAAATAGCAATACATAGAGCAACCAATTCATCGTATAACAATTATTCATTCATCAAATTATAATTCACCAAATGACAAGTCATCGCATGGCAATTGATTGAATGGCAATTCATCGAATTGCAAATTTCCTTGTTTAAAAGATTTAGTGCTTGTTCACACTGAACTCGCGGGCGCGGGCGCGGTCGCGAAATATCAAACATATGAGCTACTATGAAAGTGTTCACACCAAAACGCGCGCGCGGTGTATGTAGCGTTTACCGCGACCGCGCCCGCGAGTTCAGTGTGAACACTCACTTAAAGGGGACACCCTCATTTTTCCGAAATTTTTTGTTCAAATTTCACTTTACTCGTAATAATTGATCGACGTATTTTTTGCTACATGTAGCATTTTCAATCATAAAATAGTAATCATAATTAGTCATAAAAAGTCAATGGTTGTGCTAAAAATTTTGTGAAAGAAACGAATCGCTGCAAAACCAAACAAGACTTCACGCAGTCTTGTTTGTCCTACCCCTAGAGTGTAATGTAAACCCGCGTAGGCGTGGAGGGGCGAGGCGGCTTCACGCGAGCTGAGGAGCAGGTGGTTTTAATGCTCGCCGTAGCAGCTGAGGCTGGCCGGCAGAGCCAGCCAGCAAGCCGAAACTGCGGTGGTGAGCATTAAAAGCATCTGCGACGAAAAGCTCGCTTGGGACCGCCGGAGCCCCGCAGCGCCGGAGCCGTAGCAGAAACTGTGCTTGCTGCATGCTGCATACGTCCTAGTGCTGCCTGTCAAGGATGTCTATGTGATGTATGATCATACGAAAATTATTATCATTTGATTAATGAAATGCGATTCGATGAATTTTATTGTCATTCTATGAATTGTAATTCGATTAATTGTTTTCGATGAATTTTTGATTAGACTAATTGTAATTTGACGCATTGTTATTCGATGAGTTTTGTTTTCGATGAAATATTGATTCGATGAAATGTAATTCCACGAATTGTGTTCGATGAATTGCTTTCGACGAATTTTCCGCAAATCGTAATAGCTACATACCAGGTTTCCTAACATGCTACTGTTTGAGTCTTCTTCATCTGAACTTAATGTCAATATAACCGGTTCCGGGTCGGGCTGCTTGCCTCGTGGTTTTCTTACTCTAGGAGGTTTTTTATCTTGTGGAAGCTAAAAAAACATCAAATTTTTCAAATGTACCGTCCATAACATTAATGTCTTTCTGGTCTCAAATACCACAAAATAATACTCACCGATTTATTATTTATTGTTTTCATGGTAGTTTTTAATAAATTCAATTTGATACCTTCGCTACAAGAACTGAAACAAATAATTTATTGGAAGACATTTGGAATGCACTTATATTCGAGACAATAAATAAAATTGATTTATTGTATTTTCATTTAACTCACTTGATTTTCTCAGGTTCTTTTCGCTTTTGTTCTTTCTTACTAGTAATAGGCACACTTTTGGGTTCTTCAGTAAATACACGTTTACATCTGCAATATAACGTTACATTACGATGGAGTTTAGAACGAGCTATCATAATTTTTTTTATTTATTTTTTATGCTTTTAGCAAGCAAACGAGCAGACGGGTCACCTGATGGTAAGTGATCACCGCCGCCCATGGACATTAGTAACACTGGGGGCGTCACCAACGCGTTGCCGGCCAAGAAAATGACGAGAATTGAATGAAGAGAATGAGAAGAATTGTACGCTTAAGTACATAATAATATAAAGTTTCCCTCTTCTGGAGCCAGCACTGGGAGTTTACGATGACCACTCATAGTCAGTAGCTCGTCTGCTAGTTTCTCAGCTTTTTAACATTTTTCATTTCAATGTAAAAAGGGGCGGGGACGTCATAATTGTAAAACAGATAAATTGAAGGTAGAATGTCACGTGCTAAACAGAAAATAAATTGCAGTCAACGTGTTTACCGCATCAATTTACGTCGCAAGTTTATATCATGGCTTATATCAGGCAGTTCAGCAAACACTTACCTTTGGCAGCGGCTAAAGTCACATCCAGTGTAGCCACACGACTTGCAGACGGCCAGCATTCCGTCCACATAGCGCGGCGGCGGAGAGCGCTGCTCCGGATATTCGGGACTGTTGTTTACTGTCACAAATATGGATAGGTTACAATAACACACGCAACCTCTGTCATTTTGAATAATCAAATAGTTATTGTAATTGAAAATTGTTTTTTTTTTTTCAATTTTATGTTATTCTACCATAGTCAATGTATTGTTCAGCTCGCAAACAATTTAATTTGTGGTCAGGTATTAATTAAAGAAAAATGTTTTCTATAGTTAAAATTCACATATAAAAAGCTGCCTATGCTTGTTTTGAACTGTAGCTTTTGAGCTGTTAATATCTTATTAAATTATGCACCAATTTCTTAATTGAAAATAATTCACTAATTTATTGGTTTTTTATTTACTGCTTTAAAAGATTGTCTGGAGCATGTCCATTGGATGTTTGTATTATGTGATTTTTCTTTATGTATATATTCGTAATGCATATAATAATATTACAAACAGTATTTTTACCAACCATTGTCAGATATAGATTTTTCAGGTGTTGACATTTCACTACTTTGGGGTTGAGACAAAACATTTGGGGAACTTCGGTTACTGATATCACCAATCAACATCTGAAATACAAGAAACTTGTTTAGTAAGAATAAAAGTTGAGAGTAATAATAATAACAACTTATTAAAACAATTCTTGACAAAAATTAGTGACAAAATTAAAATTCAAAATTAGGGATAACTCAAAAATTACTCGTCAGATCTCGATCAAAAAGTGGGACCACATGACAAGCACCAGCTTTCAATTAAAAGAATCATCAAAATCAGTTCACCCAGTCGGAAGTTCTGAGGTAACAAACATAAAAATATCCTCCTTTTTTGAAGTAGGTTAAAAAACACCTACCGGATGATTTTCTAGCATTTCTTCAATTCGAGTTGTTGAGCCTACTGATACAAAGTAATCAATTTCACTACTTGTGTTTTGCATACACTGAATATGGGTGTCTTCGGTGAAAGGAACATTAACCTGAAATAAATTATTAAATATATTTACTAAGCAATAATACTTGAAAAGATGACAATGATATGGGAACCACGTCTGGTCCTCAATATAACTTACTTGTTCAAGAACTTCTTGCAGAGTACAACTTTCTTTTGGTAATGTGAAGGTAATAAGTCTTTGTTCTCCGTTTTGTAGGAAAATTAACATTTTAGCAGATTGTGGTTCTGTGGCTGGTTCTGATCCCGCCGCCGCGACGTCGTTGTTTTCTGATACAAAATTGGAATCTTTTTAACAATGGCAAATTATTCCTATTACATAATGTTTATCTACAATTTTATAACGACAATAATAAGAAGCTAATAATACAGCACAAAGAAATCAAGAACACGTTATAAAAGTGTTTGTTATATTTATACACCAGACACATTCGGTTTGGACTCGATGTAAACAAACTGTTGCCTAGCAACCACAAACAAACAGGTGCATGAAATTTATCGTCGTAATAAAGTGCGTTTTTTAAGCAGTGGTAGCATAGCGTTTAGAATTGATCTCCCGAATAAAGGAGCCCGAGTTCTAATCCTGGCACGCACCTTTAATTTTCAATTAATATATGTGCGTATTACAAGTTAATTAGCACTTCCTTCGGTGAAGGAAAACATCGTGAGGAAACCTGCGCACCGGAGAGTTCTCGATCAAGTTCTCAAAGGTGTGTGAAGTCTACCAATCCACACTTGGCCAACGTGGTAGACTATGGCCTAATACCCCTCTCATTGTGAGAGGAGACCCCGAGCCCAGCAGTAGGAGAATTCCATAATTGTCCCACTGCTGTGCAACAACCCATGTTGTTGCTTTGCTTTTTTTAAAGTGCGTTTGAACTAAATCTGCAGCTCGGTATAATGTTGGTAGCAATGAAATAAGACTACCTGGCAAGACCGTTAAGCCGCGTTCCGTTTCACTCTCTATAAATTCAATCTTTCAAATTCAAAATTATTTATTTTGCAGTAGATAGTTTAAAATAACACGGAATAGTTACGTATAAAATGGATATAGTCTGTTTTAAAATACATAAATAAATACATACATGTTGATTTTGATTTGATTTGATAAACATAAATAAAATGTTATTCGGCTTTGTTTAATTATTATTTCATTTTTTATAAATAATTTATGCTCATGCATATTGGTTGGAATGAAATATCTGTTTAATCTGTCAATAGGAAAACAATGAAGATGTCACTAACGTTATATAATACATAATTATTTGGTGTGCGAAATACAAATCTGTTGGTGAAAACCCTACAAAGGAATTTTAATGGTTTGTTTACATCGAGTCCAAACCGAATGTGCCTGGAGTATAGTGTCACATAGACTCACACAAATGAAACATTACAAACAACTTCTGCCTGAGAACAAACACATATACGTATTATGTCTGTCATACAAAATCCTTACTAGGCTGTTTGTTACATGGCCATCCAAAATTAAAGTAACATCATGAAATAATATTTTTCTTATTCAAATTACTATTACATTACTGTTACAGGTCCTTTAATCTTAGCTTGTACCCAGTAGTTTTACAAGAAATATCCAGTTTAGGTATTAAAATTAGCAAGTTTGTTAGCAAGGTACGTACCAGAATGAGAAGCTTGCGGTTGCGCTTGCATAGGGGACACTCTTTGGACTGGCCTTTGCTGCTCTTTACTTCTAACTAGAGTCTGTCTTCCACTTTCCCTTAAGAAAAAAGAATTGATATTTTAATGAGAAATATAACAAATAAATATTATAAAACTAGAAACCACCCTCGTGTTGCTTTGATTTTCGTACAGATTGCAAATTTTTATTTTAATAACTCAATGTAGACCATGTTACTCAGAATAAATAAGAGCATTCTAGTAGCGAAAGATTTTTTAAAACCAGTCCAGTAGTTTTGTAACCTATTTGATACAAATAAAACTACAAAAACACTAATTTTAATAATATATAGAATGCACAGAAAAACATTTCAAGTAACTCACCGAGGTTGTTGCTGACTCATGTTAAGGTTAGACTTTTGTATCCGTTTGTAATCCGCCACGGTCATTCTCTGTCCATTTTGAAGAGTGATCACCTGTCTCTCCTCCTCTGGGCTATCGGGTTCCATTAGGAGCTGGGTGAGGGTTTGGGGACTTTGTTGGATGTGAGATTGATCATAAGCAACTTGTTGCTGAAAACTATGTTGAGGGTTAAAATTGATCTGGTGTTGTTGGGTGGTATGGTTCTGTCGCATGGCAGGCGGGGGCGTATGGAACTGTTGCGGAGAATTAATACTCTCCGCTGGTGCTTTCTGTACTATCGCCGCTGTGATACTGTCTTCCAAATCCGCCATATCATTGTTGGCATTGTTCGGTTGGACAACAACTTTTTTTGGCTGCACTTGAGGATGCGGCGAAGACCTTTGTTGCATCACATTCATGTTAGTTTGCTGAGGAATCGGACCGTTGCCCTGACTGGCTTGTACCACCATGTGCTGTTGAGGCATCTGAGCTTGTATGTTCTGCGTTACTATCGTGCCCTGTGGTGTGATGATACGTGAAGCTGGCTGATTCGGAGACTGGTGTTGTTGATTAATTATAATATGCTGAAATTACAAATTACATTACATGAAATGTAAGAGCAAACACGTAGCTTTATTTGGCCAACAGTTGGGTAGGTCGGGGAATCGGTTAGAAGGTACACACATTGACGATCAAACTATCAACCGATATTCCATAAAGATTCCCTGACCAACCAATGTGTTCACCAACTAAGTCTTTATATGCTCACCCTTAAAGATTAAATCAATTTGAACAACATAAACCTACCTGTTGTGTAGTAAGTTTTATCTGATTTATTTGATGTTGCATCTGTTGTTGATGCACCACTTGTTGTTGATGTACTTGTTGCCCCATAACTTGTTGCGCCAGTTGATGTGCGGGCATCTGCTGTTGTTGCTAACGACAAAATCGCTAGTTAAATCTTAGCCTTAGTTACCGTTTATCAAATAATTGTCAAGAACATCTCCGTTGTCAAAGCAAAATCTGCTATGTGCAGAAATTGGGATATCTTCACATAGCACTTATTATTTGACTATGTTTGGAACTTATTAAAATATTTCGTCATATTATAGTGCGCATATGCACTTAGCAAATCTTTTACTATGGTCAAAGAACTATCCGTTATGGTCCAAGATCCCAGGGCCACCAGACGTCACGTATTTTCTGACGGACGAATTGTGGACGATTGAGTAGTGTTAGTGTGTACTACGATCGTATGCCTACCTGCTAGCTTGGTCAAACGGCCAATTTCAAGTTATCAGGTGATCAAGGTACATAAAAACATTATTAAATTCTCATGGCTGATTTTCACGTACGTTCTAGAAAATATAGTTAAAAATAAGTCGTCAATGCTCCCAGACACTTTCCGTCGGCCATATTGCTTTGCAGACGCTTTAAATCTCCCAAAATAATAATTATGTTCGCGCCTACACCAAAACAGACAGTTTTAACCGCGCAATTTGATTGCTCCTCGAATTCTACAGGAGTCGATTAGTGTCGGTACCTATAAAATATTTTTTCTTTGTAAAACTTTCATATAAATCAAGTGAAGTGATTCGTAATCGCCTTCAATACGGGACACCAGTGAACAAATATACTAAGTATACGAGTATTAGTACATTGCGGGACACGAGCTACATCTTCTTAAAACGAAACCTAAATCAGCTGATACTTGTATTAGTAAAAGTACTGAATACAGTTTGTGAAATCATAAAACATCTTTATTTATTGAGCAAACATCGCTCCAGTGTTGCTGTTTAGCGACAATATTTCTGTTGATTTTTTTTATATTTATAATAAATTGATATGAGCAAACTGTAAGAGAGAGAGAAAGGTCTATTATTTTTTAGTTCTAATTAATAAATGAAAAAAAAAATGTCGGCTAACTTTAGTATAATTAAAAAAAAACTTTAAATTTAAATTTTAACATGTAATTTTTTTTTCTTCTTTTTGTTGTAATCATTTACTTGTTTATAAAAGTTCTAAAAATTATAAAATATCTGCTCAAGCTCGTAGATAATGCTCTCGCGCTCCCATCCACAGAGATATTAAAATTTAGTTTTGGGGATGATTGGCCCCTTGGATCGGTCTATCTTCTTGTCAAAGGTTTTAAAATAGTTGTCTGGAGAACATATATAAAAATGGAGCATCAGAATTTACGTGAAGTTTATAATGTTTTTATGTACCTTGATCACCTGATACCTGGAAATTGGCCGTTTGACCAAGCTAGCAGGTAGGCATACGATCGTAGTACACACTAACACTACTCAATCGTCCACATTTCGTCCGTCAGAAAATACGTGACGTCTGGTGGCCCTGGGATCTTGCTCTATTACACTACAATGTGCACATAGCAAATTTTAGTTTGAAAACAACAATATAATATTATGCAACTCCAGGAAACAAAAGCAATGTGCAGTGACAAAACTACATTCCATTTTGTAGACGAGACTTATTTAGTATAAAGTAGTTCGAAGTTAGCACTACTTTTTTATGGAAATATTCATTTTAATTAATATTAAAAAAATAACGGTGAACTGAAATTAGCTTTGGCATTAAAAATTTATCTTTAAATTATACTCATTTTGTCAGCTTTATTTTTAAATTAAAAATAAGGATTAAAAGTCAATGTAAGTTTGTATACTAAATAGGACTCGTTGTAAAAAAACGGAGTATACAGGGTGGAAAATAAAGTCGGGTATTTTCCACCCTGTATATTAAAGTGAACACTGAAAGCATGTAACACAAACCTGTAGGGTAGCACGAAGGCGCGGCGCCGGTTGCAGTGCTTGAGCGACGTGCAGGTTTAGCACCCTCGGAGACCCGCGTTCGTCATCAGGTTCCAATATCTTCAAGGTCTGATGATGATGATGATGATGATGACCAGTTTGGTTTAGAGTACTCAAGGGTTAATTGGAAAGGTTACCTGCTGTGTGCGGCAGTGAATAGTGGCGCCCTCAACCCGGATGCGATAACCCTGTCGCATGCTAGGCAATAGCACTTATAGTCTGGTGAATTTACGAAGTTTTCATTGGTTGAAGAAAAATATTTCGATAATATATTGATACTCTATTGAAATAGGTATTGGACATGGGCCTTGAACGTATTAAGTAATGCTCGCCAGTATTCATTGCAAATATATGAGAACAGGATAAACAAAAACAGCAATGTTGAACTCTGCAAGATAAATAAATTTTTATGTATGGTCAAAGTTACAGGCGTAATAATCTTTTTAAATAATGTTGTGTCCTGTCTCACCAACATAGATAATATCATGAGATTATATCAAGCATTTCTTGAAATTGCTTGTGCCTTGGTAAATTCACCAGACGATTATGACTTCCAAATGTATTTGGTCTGGCACATTCGAAATAATGTTTTTATATGCAATCAACTCGTGGAAGAGTTTGTTGACACATTCGTTTCTTTTTGTCAATTTATGGTCATAATTCCGGGTTCAATAGCCAATAATCACATTACTACTGTTTGTACTAGTCATAAAAATAAGTTCAGGAAATTAAATGGAATGTTGCCGACCTGAATGTTATTGAAAGACTGTAGCAACATAAATCTAAACTAAACATTCCGTTTGCAAAGTGTACTACACAACATAGCTGTACTAACTACTTACACAGACTAAGCTTACATACAATATATGAACAACTGTGCACAGAATAAAAGATAATGATTCAAACTTTACGACATACATAGTAGCAAACAATGATGAAGCACCAAGTAATCGACTTCTTGAATTGAATGCTTTAAACGCAATTTTCTTGTTGTATTATTTAAAACTAATTTTTAAATAGCATTAATTTTTTATTGAATTAATATTTCAATAAGAAATTGTGCCAAGATTGTATGTCAATAAGACTCATATAAAACTAACATAAAAAAAATCAACTATTATAACTTATATCTTTCTTAGTCTTTTTAATTTAAGATATTATGTCGTTTTAGACCCTTTCGGTTGGTATCATAAAATACAGAATGACTTTTTTCCACATTTCATCGGTTCGATTCCCGGCTCAGGCAGGTGATTTTTCAAAAATCATCAGCTTTACTTTTTTATTAAAAAAACGAAATGTCCCCTTTTAGTAAAATTTCCCATCATCAAGGGTACTTTTCCTGTAACCACGGTCTTGTTTTCCACCCTGTATAAATATTGTTTTATTTTTGAAAATAACGAAATGTCCTTTCAGTAAAATTTCTTTCAGGATACTTTTTTTCCAACCACGCTCTTGTTTTCCACCCTGTATACAATCTGTCGGTACCTGTGTAAGCGGCGTGCGCGGGCGCGGCGGCCGGTGCAGCGCCTGCGCAGCCTGCAGGTTGAGCACGCGCGGGGAACCGGGGCGCGGCGGCCGCACGCGCACCGCGTTGCCCACGTTGCCCGCTAGCCCCGGGCGGGGGGTCACGCATGAGGGCGATGGCTGGCGGAGAGACAGCGGGGTTAGTAACACACTTCCAATGTTACTAAAACACTGTGTTCAGAGAAACAGGCTTTGGAAAAGGACTGGTAAATTGCTGAACGTAGGTATGTATAATAAAGAAATTGGCATATAATATTTAAAGAGTTCCCCTCATGGATCCTTACAGAACTTTAATTTTGACAGGAACAAATCTGAAAGTATATTTTATATTTAAATATTTGTATTGAAATTAATTGATAACGGACTGACTTCTGACATAAAAATATTAAAAAATAAACGGAAGTTTTGGAGTCAGTTCCAATAAAGCGCCTCCTTTATTAATTCGATGGGTATGTTTAAAATTAGGTCGCTGCATACGTAAAGTGGACGAGACGTGGTTAATTAACACTGACGGGGATTTTTAATGCATATGCAATGTGATGGTAACTCGGACTTAACATACTAGTGCTGTGAACAAAGAAGATGGATTTTTCATTTGAAGAATCGGCTTTAATTGCTATTGCTTTAGATGAGATAGAAGAAGCTTTTCTGAGATTTTCATGACAGAAAATATAAATTTTAATATTAATGTTAAAGGTATTTTTTTAACCGACGAAAAAAAAAGGAGGAGGTTCTCAATTCGACACGTATATTTTTTTTTTTTTTTATGTATGATCACGCAGAAATCAGCACAGGGTGGTTCGATTTGGATGATTCTTTTTTTATTGGATAGGGTATGTCCTGAAGTTGGTCCCATATTTTTTTGAAAATTTTATTCCCACCCTAAAGGTACGAAAATAGGGAATGATTGATTATTCACCCGTTTTTTACCCAGAATTTTTACATGTTAACCCCAATAACTTTGTACTGGATGATCCGATTTCGATGATTCTTTTTTTATTGAATAGTGTGTACCTTGAGGTTACTCTTGTTTAAATTTCGAAACAAAATTTTACCCCTATAGGTACGAAAATAGGGGATGATTGATATTTCATCTACTACATTTTTACCTGGTAACTGAATCTATAATTCATAAAATCAATAATTTATTATTAATTATAAGTATTATAGCAACTAAAAATTAAAAAATAATTACTTTTTAACAAAAAATAAAACCAACGAAAAAAAAAACTGAAAAGCAAAAAATAAAATAAACCATTTAGTATTATAAATTAAGATCCGAAATTAACAGTAAATAAATAATTTTAAGGCGGTGCCAAACCAATGAAAAAACAAACGGCGAAAAGATGTGCGCCGCGCTGCTGCTGCCGTGTGCATTGCATGCCGCTGCCGCGCTGCCCTCATAATATTATGAATTTTATGTAATTAATTTTGGTTGTTTGTTTGGCACGGTCTCAAAATTATTTATTTACTGTTAATTTCGGATCTTAATTTATAATACTAAATGGTTTATTTTATTTTTTGCTTTTCAGTTTTTTTTTTTCGTTGGTTTTATTTTTTGTTAAAAAGTAATTATTTGTTAAGTAGGTACCTTCAATCGTCATCTATTTTTTTCTTACTTGTACGCTGTGCTGTAATTGCTACCCTCGAATAAATGCATTTCATTTAATTTCATAAAACAGCTGAGATCTCACCTGTTGATGTTGAGGGTTATGGAGCCTCGCTGGCACCTGCATCGGAGAGCTGACCATGGCAGGCATGCGCACGGCAGGTCTCCGCGACTTGCCCGCGCGGACAGCCGGCCGCACTAGAGTCACACCACCCGGGGTGTTCAGTGCTTGGTTCAACAACCGAGCCGGGGCTTGTCTGTTGGGTGTGGCCTGAAATATCCCAAGAATACAAATACTCCAAATATACATACATAAAGTATGTATATTTGGAGTAATCCAAATATACATAAAGTATACAAAGGGCGACCTTGACGCTAAGGTAGCGAACTAATCAGGCAACCTTTGAGTGTAGGAAAAAGTCAGAATACCTACGTAAATAGAGTGTAGAAGTGTACGAAAAGAAGGTAAAATGTTTACATTGGTATGGTAAATGATGAAATAAAAAAACTGAAGATAATTAGTCAGAATCTGCCCATTTTAAGCCTTTAAAAGTCTACTAATGGATCTATATATCCAGCACTACTCTATTGTAATTAGTTGTAATTTAATGTTCATCTTTAAGAAAAGATTGAGTGCTTGGGCAAGGCGGGCATAGGTGCTAGGTAATATAGGTATGTAGGTGTAAAACTTACAGTTTGTTGATTGATGTACGAATGCATTACAACTTGTTGTTGATGCTGTATTTGTGGTTGAATATGTTGCTGATGTTGTTGCTGGAGTTGATGTTGCAGCTGTTGTTGTTGCTGTTGCAATTGTTGCTGCTGCTGCTGCAACTGCTGTTGTTGCTGCTGTAACTGTTGCTGCTGCTGCTGTTGCTGTTGCAACTGTTGGATGTGCATATGTTGCTGATGTTGCTGAAGGTGCTGTAATTGCATGCGAGGTAGCTGCTGTTGCTGCTGTTGTTGTGGTGAAGGCTGTAAATAATATAAGCATTTTATTTTTCAACGAGACGATCGGCCGTCTGTTGCATACCCATAATAAAAAAAAACTACTCTCTTCTCAGAATGATCAAGTGACGCCACAAAGCTTAATGTAAAAAAAATATGCACGCAAAACCTCAGTCTTGTAACTTTTTATATAGATTTTATCCCATTTGTTTCATGTTCACAATTCATTGAAAAAAAAAACACATCCATTGGCCTGCAGTACTTAGCAAAATGAGTACTTCAAAAACGTGCACATTTTTAGTGTAACTACTGGATAAAATGGATACGTAGCAAAATCCATGCAGAAGTGAGGCATTTATAAGTTGTCCCCAAACTTGATGTTTCAACAGTCAACTCTTACCGGAGGCGGTGCGGGTGCATGTTGAGTTTGTTGCTGGGGTGGGGGTTGCGGTGGCGGCTGTTGTGCCGGGTGAATCACCGTGGGTTGCGTCAACACGTGGGGACTTATCAACTGCTAGAGTAATAGTAATAGACTCCACATTAGTTTACATTGCCATATTCGCCAGTATTCCTAGGCCCAGGAGCGGTATCCCCAATACTAATGAGATTTTAGTTAGCTAAGCAAATTAACCATATCCACATTGGAACATATCAATAAGCTATACCTAGTTATATCTTTATTTCACATAATTGTGTTTTTGCCGAAACAATGCTAACTGAAGGCTGTTCTTGGGCTGAAAAGATATACCACTGCACTGTTTATACTATAATCGCCTTGCAGCCGAAATGTGTTAAACATACATAACAAACCGTTGCCTAGCAACCACTGTCAACCAGGTGCATAAAACTTTTTATGGTTTCATGAGTATATTTATTTGTTTACTCGGATTTTCTAATTGTTATAGATAAATATGTATTTATTTAAGAATTCACAAATACCATAATTATGAGTAGTATGTCTAAATAAAACGCATATTTTGGTGATTTATGACATTTGGTGAAAACCTTAAAAAACGATTTTTATGGTTTGTTTACATTTGTATCGGCTGCCAATCAATCAACCCTACTATAGCTGTATGTATGTACTGAATGTCCAGCGACCAACCAGCGATAATTTAAGGGCATAAAATTTACCTAATTTTATCGACAAAAACACCCACATGTGTTGGTTTAGCCATCTTTTTTTCAATGTAGCACGTAGCTGGATGCAAGAAGTAGTGAAACCCGCATAAGCCTCATATTCAAACAGCAATAAGTCACCAGTCTTGCAACTTAGAGCAATGACTTTGATGTAGTTTTGTACTTGTAATCCTTGTTAATCAATGCATGTACTAAAAAAGGTGTGTTAATGTGCTAGTTTTTGAAGTATGTTAGAAAAACTTAAAAAAACTAGTGAAAATTTTGACTACAGAGTATTCCAGATGGTATTTTTACCTTTCAATTAATACATTTTTCACATCTATGGGACCTTTAAATCCAGAGAATCGACTTTCGGTAGAGTCGTTAAAACATAATAAAAAAAATGGCGGTCATTCCAAAAGCAAGAGAGCTAGCCCCCCATATATGGGTATTTTTGTCGATAAAATTGGGTATATTTTATACCCTTACATTATACGGTTGTTGGTCACTGGACACACTGTATATCTTGGAAACAAAATGCTTAATTGTAGTGCTAGATCACTACAACTGCATCTATAAACCGATTTTAATAAAACAATATTCATTCTTTATCATTGTTTACAATTTACAAATTAATTATTGTTACACCACATTTTATCATATCTGTTAAGACATTGGTGTTTTAATGTAATTGTAGATAATTCAGTGTATCAATATTATAATAGAGCCATAAAAAATAAAAAATATCCATTTTCCAGTAATTTTGTCTTGTAATAACTAGTGATAAAATTTCAAAATAAGATAAAATAAATTGTTGCAAAGAAATTTTATGATGTTTAGTTTGAACATACATATTTTTTTATTATATATATCATTTTCCAGTACGGAAATAAAAAAATATCACATAAACACATTCATTTGCTAGTGTGCCATACATTCTTTACATTTTGAATACTAAAAATACAAATGGACAACTATGTGGAAAGGGCATAAAGCTGCAATAAGCTGGTATTCCACAGCAACTAAAAGATAGCAGAAAAGCTCCTAACAAGCACTATTTAAATCCCCATCCATATAGTTACTATTAACTATTAACCTAAATATATTAATTATGTTAACTTATTACAATAAATCTATATTAATAGTAATTAAACTACATACTATAAAATAAACACAATATGAATAGTTTTCTTTGGTGTGATAGTATATTTCAAAATTTTGCTTAATAAATGAAATAATTAAAATAACTATTTCTGAGTAAGGGTTCAAATACATATAATAATAATAATACTTGTTTTACTAGTTATATTTTGTTGTTAACATTTGAATTTCTAATACCATTGACAGCATGTTGAGATTATTTTATAATACAAACAGAACCAAACCCTCAGTAAAGTTAGATTTCAGCCTAATTCACAATTAAAAAGCTTACAATTTTACTAGGGATTGTTCAGAAAAGTGTTACAATACTAATGATCAATGAAACTATTTATTTTTATTTTTAATAAAAGATTTGAAATAAATCCTATAAGTTGAAACAAGGTATTTGTATTTTTGTTGCTGCTAAGATGTGTTTCAATTTAGCTATTTTTCTATTTTAGCAGTTTTTATAATTTATTTATTTTTGTAGTTTTTTTTTAAGCCATATACTTCTTATAGGTTTTCCTATGATATTTAAGTAAAGAACTACTAACTCTCTGTATTTTTTTGAAAATTCTAATTTTCAAAAAAAGGGGAGTGGGGGGGATGGTCAATTTTTTGCTTTAATTTTCGTTCTTTCATGACTAATTTTGAAAATATCTATTGTAGAACTATAACAAAAACATATTTGAGATCCTTACAATAAGCTTTCATTTGATATACACCACGATACGGTTTGCAAAACAGTTTTTGTTTAATTCTGATTTCGTTAAAAAAAATCAAAATTCAGTTGTTATTAATTTATACCTTCATCTTTGGGTCACAAAAAAGTACATGAGTAGTAAATTTCAACTCATTTGGTCCAGTACTTTCGGAGTAAATTGGCGGTGAACGGCGGTCGCCCAGATGCACGAGTGATCCTATAAGGGTTCCGTTTTTCGGTTTTTCGTACGGAACCCTAAAAACTAAACTGGAAATCTATATCTTAAATATTAAGAACAGTTAAACACGTGCAACATGTCTCAGGATGATACATCTGGAAGATTGGGTTAGTGGAGTAGAAAAAGTTGTTATTGAATTGAAGTCAAGTTGTGGAGGGATAGATTTATCGAGATAAATCCTATTATTTCTATATTAAATAAATATTTCATTATGTAAGGAATTGTTGAGAATGAGATGCACCTATTTGATGATGATAAATCTATTATATTTATCTATGACTGAATTTACTATCCATTACAAATTTAAAAGCGATTAGAGTTATACATTTAGTATTTAATATTTTACACAAATAGAAAACTGCGATTCCCTTGTTACCAATATGTATGTACTACCTTTTAATAAAATTGCATAAATATATAATTTGTTACGAAACATATAAAAGAAGTTTGTAAGTGTAAGTGCATTTAATTTTATAGGTATCTGATGGTTAAAAGTTTCCACACAAACTTGTGGTGTTTAAACTAGTTAACCTAAACAATAAATTATGGCGCATGCTAAGCATACTTGAACAAAGAGAACTGTAACGGGTGCATTACATTTGAAAATATTAATATTTAAATTGTGTAGTAGGCTTTATGACACATACATGTTGTGAGCGTTGTGGAGATGACTGTTGCATCAAAGATGCATCAATGATCTGTTGTTGCAACACAACCTGAGCATCCACGGGTAAATCGGAAGTGTAGTAAACCTATAAATAAATTATTATACAAATACAATACTTCAACCTTACTACTTAATAATTAAAATTATAATATTTATATTTACTCATAAATAAATATTAAAAGCAATGTTTATAAATGAGCAACGAAAAATATATTGTAGTTTGAGGGTTATAAATTTAAAAAGGTAGGTACTTAGTTACACAATCAACAAATATTAGAGTATATTTACCTGATATACAAAAATGATAGTGAAAAAAGAAAAAGATCTGAAACACCAAATCCAGGTAGTCTGAACAAGACCCCTAACCTTAACAAAATGCAAAGGAAAGATGCATTTTAGTTCATGCGCGAAAGATCCTACTCACTGTTGGACTAAAACACATACAGCAACTAATATGTCACCAAAAACCCAACATTCAAAACAACTTCAAAAACTACAACAAATAAAACGTCTCCCACCACGACTGGTCCCGCGAGAGAACTAGACCACAACCCTCTAACAATACAGGAAAATAGAAATAAATGCGACAAAAATAAAAAAGATAAAAATAAAGAAGAAAATACTAAATTTAACAGAATTATCATATCCACTAAAACAGATCAAACGAGACATCATCAGCCTGAGCGAAGTAAGACGAACAGGACAAAAATTATTTCCCATTCAGACTTCTTACTATACCATATAGGAACAACCCCAGGACATCACGGGGTTGAATTTATTATTAAAAATCACCTCACAAATTATGTTGAAAGCTTCATTGGAATATCAAAGTGCATAGCAATGGTGAATTTGAAAGATACAAAGATTAGTGGTCTATTATTCAAATATACTCACCTACACAATAATCAGACATGAGAACATTCTTTCTACCTTGAGCTAAATAAAACTATCCAAGGGCATGCTCACAAAAACCTCATAATAATGGGAGACTTCAATCTTCTTCTGTGGTCATACTCCATTCACATATAGCAGCAAAACCAGGAGTAGAAATGGAGAAAAAATCTTGAACTTTGCTCTAGTAAATAACCTAACCATCTTAAATACTATATACAAGAAAAATAATAATAGGATGTAGACCTGGATCTCACCAGAGGGGAAGACAAAAAACGAAATCGATTTTATATTAACCAACAAGAATAGTTACACAAATTCAACTTCAACACCAACAACAGACTGATCAGAGCTGAACTGAAAGCAGAGCAACCAAGAAAACTTAGGCCAAGACAAGAACCAGAAAATAAGCTCGGAAAACGACAGATGAAACAATGCCGGAGAAAACAAAGAACTTTGAAACACAGGAAAAATACAACTGGATAGAGAATTCTATTAAAACTTAGATAACCTTAACCTTAAAAACCAAAACCAATCGAAAAAAGTATTTGTCAACTGAAACTATAAAATTACTTAAAGAAAGAAACCATTTAATGAACACAAAAGAGGGAATAGAATGAAGAAAGCATTCAGTGGAAATCAGCAAAGAAATCAAAGAAAGCATAAGAGCGGATGAGAGAAAAAGTACATTGGAAACTATTGAATGGTACGTGATTAAAACTGTAGGTGTCAAGAAAGCATAATATAATGAATTAATAAATACAAAGGACTGGATTAAAAAAATTAAAAACGATAGCAAGAAATGGAAAACACCACTGAACAGATACATTAGGAATTGCCACATCTTATTACAAAATCTTATATATGAATGCAATACTACACAAAACAAAGCCGAGGCTATTCTTAGCATACTTGCTGACGAAATAGATAAAGCTATAGATACTCAAGGAATAGATAAAGCACCAGGACCAGACGGTATAAATAACGATATCCTAAGACAAACCAAAGAAGTTATTACCCCTGTTCTCACAGAGGTTTTTAATGATATCATAAACACAGAAATTATCCCACAGCAATGGACAGAATCTAACATCATCATGCTGTATAAGAATGGAGATAAATATGATATTGGTAACTACCTTATGTCCAACATATACAAGATATTTGCTAAGAACTTATTAAACCGGATCAAAAGAACATTAGACGATCACCAACTCATTGAGCAGGCAGGTTTTCGCAAAGATTATTCCGTGATTGACCACATTTACGTAGTACGCCATGTTTTGGAGAAATACAACGAATAGCAACTTACATATTATATTGCAGTACCTGGATAACCCAAATCTCGGTGTTTTTTTGGTAAATCGTGTTATTTGGAACAGTTGATTTTCTTGGTCTAACCTCAAACCAAACACTCATTGGCTTAGTGTTGCTTATCAACACCATCTACTGAAGTAGCTTAGTGTTGCTACTCGCCAATAGATGTCAGGAAGAGTGTAATGTTTAAAGGTATTAGATTCATAGACTACAGCAAAGCTTTTGACTCGATATTTGACGAACAGATACGGGAGGCACTATTAGAACAAGGAATTGAACATAAATACATTCGCTTGATAAAAAATCTATATAGTAACAGCACTGCAAGAATTCAATTACAAAAGAAAAGAGAGAGAGTATTAGAATCAATCTTCAGACGTCTCAACTGACAAAATTATGGGGTTAATGTGGATGGTCTCTTACTAACGCACTTAAGATTCGCAGATGACATTGTGCTATTTGCTAAAACATCACAAGATATAAGCAGAATGATAAGAGATCTAGCAGCGGAAAGTAAGAAGGTAAGATTAAAAATGAAATCAGACAAAACAAGAATGATGATGAATGGTGGAAAACACCCCATAAATTTAGAAAAACACCCAAATTGTTACAGCTAATGACACAAAATAATCCAGTTCGCAAAGAAGTAGAGAGAAGAATAACCAACGGCTGGAAGAGATATTGGGCCCTCAATGAGATTATGAATAATAAAAAACTTGATATAAAAATTGAAAGCAAACTATATAACACCTGCATACTACCTATCATTACAGATGGCTGCCAAACATGGGCACTAACACGCGATGTTATAAGCAAACTCACAACCTGCCAGCATGCAATGGAAAGGAGTATGATAAATGTGAAGAAAGCAGACAAATTGAAAAACTGTGCAATTTGAAATAAGACCAAGGTATTGGACATAACGCTCAAGATCAGAAAGCTCAAGTGGCGATGGGCAGGACATATGATAAGAGGAAAAGACAAATGGAGTAAAATTATGTCACGGTGGTACCCTCGAGAAGGAAAAAGAAAAAGAGGAAGACAGCAGAAATGGTGGGATGATGACGTTAGACAAGTGGCAGGAGTGACGTGGAGTAGAGTGGCGCAAGATAGATATGAATGGAAAAGGTTGGAGGAGGCCTTTGCTGACTGGCAAACATATCTACAGAAAATAAGCAAGAATCAGTTACTAGATTATGTTGAAATTTTTAATCTGTAAATCAACAATCTTTATATATTCACTTTAAGTTGATCTGAATAAAAGGCTATTATTATTATTATATTTACCTGATGTCGTTGTATGGCAGGCTGATGATGTTGTTGCTGTTGAGTTTGTTGAAAGTCAGTGCGCGGGGGTGGGGGAGGAGGGTCATGGCGTATAATATATTGCTGTTGGTACTGTAAGCCATCTCCCACAACCAATTGTGGTTGAACACCTTCGCTCACTATGATATCATTAGGCTGCTCAGTTTGCTGTACAACCACCTTAAAGTTATAATAATAAATCTTAGAATAAAAATAAAGTTTAAAGTTGTTACTTTTTACATCATGTCCTATATATTGCACCTTTGTAGCTACACTGGATTCAATTTGTGTGAAATACACTTTTGAATCTATCGCTCCCTTAGTGAAAAACAGTGACCTAACCAGAGATGTGACTTATCTAAGATACAAGTATCTGAAATACAGATACAAGATACAAAATACGTATTTTCATCTTGTATCTATAGAACTTTTTTAAAATTCATTTCGTATCTTGTATTTAAATACCTTTTGTTTGGTATCTTAGTATTTTGTAGATACTATGTTTGCTGAAATACTTTTAGTAATAGTGACGGAACTCAGTAATAGTTTAATACTTGACATTGGCAGAATCACCGCACAGAGCGGGATCGAAGCTCAATAAAAATATAATAACTAATATTATGTTGTTATAAAATGTATCTAATATTACGTTTAAATAAACGATAAAATAAACTTTAATTAAATAATTACTTTTTAACAAAAAAATAAACCAACGAAACAAAACTGAAAAGCGAAAAATAAGCCATTTAGTATTATAAATTAAGATACTAAATTAACAGTAAATAAATAATTTTGAGACGGGGCCACACAAACAAGCAAAATTCATTACATAAAGCACATTTTATGAGGGCAGCGGCATGCGATGCACACAAAGTAATTATTTTTAAATTTTTAGTATATTTATCTATTTAATATATATTTATAATATGTGTCGAATTGAGAACCTCCCTTTTTTTTCGTCGGTTAAAAAACGTTGTCTTTTTACAGAAGTATTTTATCTATAAAAAGTATTTAAAAGATACGTATTTTATACGATAAAGATACGTATTTCAGATACCATTCCAGAAAGTTATTTGCATCTGGTATCTGAAATACTTAATTTGAAAGTATTTTGCATTTTGTATTCCAAATACTTTGTAACGAGGTGTAATAATACCTCGTTCAATATCCCTTGGCTGGCAGTTGCATTTTTCTTCTAAATTTTTAAATCTTGACAGTTCGGTTTGTTTACAAAAATGCAACTGTCAGCTGGGTTCCCATACAGGAGCTTGGAGGAATGTTGCTTTATTGAAATATTGTTTCAACGTTTATTTCCTTAAACTGTATTAATGATTTTAACGTAATTAACACTGTTGCTCTATTTGTGTTGGTGTGTACAATTACAAATAACTTTGGTACTATTATTGGGACTATTATTAACTTGCCCTGCCCAGCCCTGAGAAGTATTATATTTGTGGAGGACGTACACCCTCGCAACTTTATTTAAGGTATCTTGTACATCACTGGACCTAACCCAAAAAACATGTTTTTTGGGAAATCGCAAGAAACGTTTCGACAATCATGACTTTTCTTACATAATGGCTTAGGGGCCATTTATTAATTGCGTAAGGACTATTTTGCCTATTTCTGACTCCCCCTACTTCCATGCAAGTATACATAAGATTTCTCTGATTCAAGGAGTAATAATTGTGTTCTGTCGTCAGTGCATTTCATTTGTGCCTATTTATTTATTAAAATGCAAACCGGTTTTGTAAAAGCAGATAATACGAATCTGCCAAAAATTTATTCAATGATGGTTGCAAAGTTCTTTGCATGTAAC
The DNA here is from genome assembly GCA_911387775.1 of Thymelicus sylvestris. Classification (NCBI taxonomy): domain Eukaryota; kingdom Metazoa; phylum Arthropoda; class Insecta; order Lepidoptera; family Hesperiidae; genus Thymelicus; species Thymelicus sylvestris. The sequence continues at coordinate 12,296,356 of OU426891.1, read as the reverse complement.
CCAGACTTCTGTTCTGCGGAATTTCGGAATGTTAAAACATCTTTGTAAGTATTACTTTTTATATTATACTGTTTTTCTATGTAAGTTCCAGGTATACCTAATTAGTAAAAAATATTGGAAAATTAGGTTATGTTTTGATATAAAACTTTACTGGAGTTTTAATGCTAGTATTTGTACAACTAGACACTACACACCAACGATAGCGATTGTAATTCATTATTTTCCCAAAAAACATCAAATATAGCTGTTAATGTCGAATGAGTGCCGGTCGTACATACACCACTGTTGTTTTTACCATAATTATGTCACCAAAATGGTTGACAGCGTTTTTGGGGGATTAAACAAAACGTTTAAAATTTAATTTAATTTTATGGCAAGCGTGTTTATTTGGCCCTAATATATTTTTTTGTGGCTTTTTATTACGAAAATCAATATTTTGAAGTACTTTTTCAAACTAGAATACCCTATTCTTGAGAAAAATTCATACAGTTTTGTTTGTAAATTATATTTTTTTTTAAATATATATTTAATGTATAGTCACCTGCAGAGAAAAGTAACCCAACTTTTACAGTGTGTTTATTAAGAGATGGGTTACTTTTCTTTGCAGGGGACTGTACAATAACATATGAATACTAACACTAATGTTTAAGATATTAAATGTGGTTTGGTGATTTTAAAAAAATTGGAGAATACTAACCTGTTGTTGGGTGTATTGTTGGTCTTCTTGGTTGACTATAATACCATCCAAGCAAATGTTAGGACAAAATCTTTGTATATCCTCAAGAGTCAATGAATGTCCTTGCCCAACTATTTGGTAATACTGAGCCATTGCAAATCGTTAGCCTGTGAACCAAATAAAAAAAGATTTTATACTTCATAAAAAGTAAGACATTTACAAGTACCTGTCATAATTTAGTCCAGATTTAACAATTACCTACATCACAATTGTGCCTTTAATCGTTGTTAAATGGAGTAGGTAGTTAAAAATACTAACTAACTTTATTTACAAAATATTCGATAACAACCAAAACGACTAACGATATATTTGACGGATTGTTTACAACTATAACAATTAGTTTTCAAGTCATATAAGTCTTCAAAAAAGGTTTTAAAAAAATCAGGTTAAAATTCATTTTAGTACACGACTGGTTCGTTGACAGATATTTCAGACACCCTGAACTGAATACAAGTACAACAACAGGACCGTGACTCCGTGGATCGTACGAACACTTCCACTATGGCGACGGGTTCGGTCTTTTATCATTATCACTATTTCTACGAAACACTTATTTCATTGAATTCCTTTATTTCTACACTGCACAAAAAACAACAATCACGTCACAGTAAATGTTAGGTTCGTCCGTACAAGAGAATTTAACGAAATGGCTTCGATTCTTTCAATACCTGTCCAACCTAAATTCATTTCAAGATGATCATTTTCACGGATGTATCATCGTGAACGATATCTGTTTCTTACCGTTATTTACTTGGGACATTTTAAATGCCATTAATTGGGAGTTAAATTTATCCAGTAGCATCAAAATCCTAAATTTTAACTCAAACGCCAAATCTAGAAGCAATTTACATTATGGCGTGTGTGTCACTTTTTTTTTATGTCTTGTGTTTTTTTAACCAAGGTTTGTCGTCTAATGTTACCATGGATATATTACTCTATCTGGATCACTGACTTTGTAGGAGTACCTGAATCCGATATTATGTCTGTGCCGAATGCCAAAGACGAACTAATAAGACAGTTCACAGTCTTGTGAAAATGAAAACATTTAATAAACGAGTTAAACGACCCGGTAGCCTAGTTGGTAGCGACACTGCCTGCAAAGCGAGGGGTCCCGGGTTTGATTCCCGGCCGAGGCAGATATATAGGTGACAAATAAATATTAATTTGTACTCGGGGCATGGGTGTTATTGTGATGTGTTATATGTGTCGGTAGTTCATGCCACACGCGACACAGACCCAGCTCTTTTCCGGTTTTTTGAATCGTAAATTATGTCGTAAGAATAGTGATATATTAGTAGCGACACTTATATCTACCTTGATATTTAGTATTCGGCTAAATAGTATAAAATTAGCTGTATACCGAATGTAACCATAACCAAATACTCGTTCTTCTAAGCAAACATAAAAATTAAGTAGCAAATATACTATGGATATATGAATGATAATGGTTGCTTAAACTTGTTTTTATGCTAGTTTTAGGGACTCTTCAATAACTATACCTTGTTCACAAATCTTAGAGACTAAAATGACAACCACAAATGTCAAAGTTCGAAATAATGATACCAGCTAAATTTGTGCGATCTACTTTTCCGGTTTTTTGAATCGTAAACTATGTCGTAAGAATAGTGACATATTAGTAGCGACACTCATATCTACCTAGATATTTAGTATTTGGCTAAATAGTATAAAATTAACTGTATACCGAATGTAACCATAGCCAAATACTCATTTTTGTAAGCAAAATAACTTATAAATTTAGTAAGTAAGGGCAAATATATTATGGATATATGAATGATAATGGTTGCATAAACTTGTTTTTAAACTAATTTTAGGGACTCAATCAATAATCACACAAATAGTCGACCTTCCTTAAAAGCTGTGAAAATTTTTCCGATTTACTTTTCGGTTTATGGTCATCACTATTTATTTTGCACCCGAAACTGGTCACCCATGAAACGTCAATTTAGTCTCTAAGATTTGTGAACGGATTATACACAAATAGTTGACCTTCCGTAAAAGCTTTAAAAAAAATTCCAATTTACTTTTCGGTTTATGGTCATCACTATTTAATTTGCACCCGAAACTGGTCACCCATGTAACGTCAATTAACGCCCCAACTTAGAGTCACTAACGGTTACTTAAATCACTCCTAAGTACAGAATTTTGTATGATGATGCTTTACTATAATATTTGTGAACGGATTATAGGCATATTTAACTCAATAAACTTCACTCCGTATACAACAGCTATTCATGGTTCGCTTTTTGTATCACACTAGCGCCATTCAGAAATGGCCAATATTTAATTGGAACCTCTATTTTCTGTAAACAGCTGATGAGATGGCGCTCCTTCTATACCAATGCTCCATGATTTTTCCATTTTCCAATCTGTACTTTATGAAGATGATCTGTGGCCTTAACCTATCCAAATTATAATCTGTGATCTACAACCATAGAGCAGAGCAATACACAAACTTCTATTTTAATTTTACATTTTTCGTGTTTCATGGTTGATGATTCGCGCGACAGTAAAAATTAACATCTTTCTACAATCTCTTTTTATGATTTAAGATCAAGATATTCAGTTTAATTATTGATTAAAGTGATAAAATTATCCATTCTTAATTGGCGTTCGATTTAAAGGGAAAATTTAAAAAAGTCTTATTTACATTGATGACATTTTGTTGCTGTCTCTTGTAGCTACAGTGCAAATGGATGATACAGTGACTTCACCAGGTACAATTTGGTCCGAATGAGACTCGGTTACTTTGACAAATACAGTTAATTAATTTTTAAATTTTAACTATTGATACTAAACTTGGTTTTAGGTAACAAGATGGGGGACTCCGCATCGGAAAGTGATTCCAGCTCTCTCGATGGTGGAGCTATGTTGCCTCCGAGTACGGTTTCTCGTGATCAGTTACAGAAAAGAATAGAATCTCTGCAACAACAGAATAGGCAAGTTCATTGTAAAATATTGTATTTATTAAAATAGTTTTACAATCAAAATTTTAATATTAAATTACAATTTTACACAATTAAAAACTAACGCCTTTGTATAGAAGTAAATGTGCGGTCCACCTGCTTTTAAATGGGGAGATTTTTTTTATATAGGACTGCAATTATGCTTGAAAATTTAGAATCAATAAAAATATTCATTTTACAATTCACTGCAGTCTACACAACATAAAGCATTACTACTTGTTATATAAAAATATAGAACTGAATTTTATATTTTACGCGATATTCCCGCATCTTTTGTCTTTATTGTATTAATGTTTATTTATTTATTTATTTATTTATTCTTTTGAAACACCTTAAAGTAGGGGTTACAAGGGCGAACTTAATGCCTAATGGCATTCTCTGCCAGTTGACCCTGCAAATAGGCTAAATGTAAATGTAATGTTGTTCTGCAAATAGGCTAAAAGCCCCCTATCTTGTGCTGCCATATCTTAAAAGAATTCCTGCAGGGCTGCTTTTCTCTTGAGTCATTATACAATTGTCTTTGCAGTGCCTTAGCATCTGTTAAGAAAAGATCTCTTTGCTGTTGGTCAAAGAGTACAACACACTTCACACAGCACACACAAGAATGCATAGATTGTGGAATAGTAATAATAATATTGTCCTACATATCCCAAACTCTGTCTTTTTCTAACATTACTTAAATAGAGATAAAAGATGAAATGCACACTAAGTAAATGTAATTTCTATAATTATGTTCTAGGGTTCTTAAAGTGGAACTTGACACATACAAGCTACGTGTGAAGGCTCTACAGGAAGAAAACCGAGCATTGCGACAAGCATCAGTATCAATTGTAAGTGCAAACGCATTTTTAAAGCATATATTTGAAGCATGGGAATCATCACAAAATGCCATAGGTGTATTTTGTGACTTATCTAAGGCATTTGATTGTGTTCAGCACGAAACATTGCTGTTTAAACTTGGCCACTATGGTATAAAAAACAAGGCCCTTAGCTTGATCGCGTCTTATTTGAGTGATAGGATACAAAAAGTTAGTATAAAAGATATTAAGTCATCGGGGTCACCGGCTGTGTTGGGTGTACCGCAGGGCTCGATCTTGGGTCCGTTTCTTTTTCTGGTATACATTAACGATTTACCACATTATGTAAAGAACCAAGCGGATATTGTACTATTTGCTGACGATACATCATTAATATTTAAGTGTGAAAGGAATAAAGTAAATTTTGACGACGTAAATAGTGCTCTTTCGCATGTGTCGCGTTGGTTCACTATCAATAATTTGCTTTTAAATGCAAAAAAAACTAAATGTATAGAGTTTGTACTACCTAATGTTAAAAAAGTTAACAAATCTCTCAGACTGAATAATGAAATATTGCACATGGAGGAATCCACGGTCTTTTTAGGGGTGACCTTAGATAGTAAACTTCAGTGGGGCCCACATATAACAAATCTCGCGACTAAACTCGGTAGGGCTGCTTATGCTGTTAGGAAAATAAGGCAGTTTACTGACGTCGAAACTGCTAGGATGGTTTATTTTGCATATTTTCACAGTATTATGTCATATGCCATCTTGCTGTGGGGCAAAGCAGCCAGTATAGAACAAATTTTCATACTACAAAAAAGAGCTATTAGGGCTATTTATAAACTTAGATCTCGTGAAACTTTGCGTGACAAGTTCAAAGAAATAGGTATACTTACAGTAGCCTCACAATATATCTATAGTAACGTGGTTTTTATACGGAATAATATAAGCGCGTATAAACAAAATTTTGATATCACTAATCGCCAAACAAGAAAAATGCACCAGTTAGTAACGCCATCTTACCGTCTTTCTAAAGTGAAGCGATCTTTTATGGGCCGTGGTGTACAGTTCTATAATAAAATCCCAAAGTTAATACGTGATTTGCCAGGGGAATTATTTAAGAAACATGTAAAATCTCAACTTTTAGGCAAAGGCTACTATACTGTAGATGAGTACATAAATGACAAAGACGCATGGAAATGACCAGATCTGCAACCAGTTCCGTACAGGCTAGTGATACTTCTTTGTAAGAAATATACCAATGTATTTTATTTTTAAAAGATGTGCTGAGGAGTTTCTTTCGGCTTTTCTTCTCCTCCATGACAAAGCACCTTTCCGAAAAGCTGGTAAATTAAAAAAATGACGTGCATAAGTGTATCAATGATACCTACATGAATAAATGATTTTGAATTTGAATTTGAATTTGAAACAGTACATAAGCCTTCAAATCTTAAACAATATGTGTGTATAAAACTAAATATTAGTTATATTTCTAAAAATATAATTTATCATGCTGCATCATACTCTGAAAAAGACCCTAAATCTAATTTTTAAATAATAAGACAAGTAAATAAATACATGATAATATAATTAAAATAATAACTCATTAAAATGTCTGCCCTTGGGAGGAGTTCCCAGTATGATGTATATGTAATTATAGTGAATTTTATTGGTATGTCATTGTTATATTGAGCTCAGATTTCATTAACAGGTACTCATTTAACTGAATTCATTAAAAATTCTGATTTTTAGCAAGCTAAAGCTGAACAAGAGGAGGAATACATATCTAACACACTACTTAAAAAAATACAAGCTTTAAAAAAAGAAAAGGAAACTTTGGCCCATCATTATGAACAGGAAGAAGAGTGCCTTACAAATGACCTCTCAAGAAAATTGAATCAGGTAATGATTTTTGAATAATTTTAGATTTTTTTTGGTATTGGCAGACAAGTATTATTAGATATGTGAAATTAAAAAAAAATATAGTGACTCTGAAACATTGTTTAAAGTATCAAACAATAAAAACAAATGGAACAATACAATATGGGTATTAAATTAAATAGCTCATCATAAGTAGGGCATCGAAACTCGGTTCAATTTTGAAAACCCGGGTTTTCGGGTCTAAGAGTAATCAAAACCCGGGTAGACCGGTTTTTTCGAGCATTTCGGTCTTTTTATTGTAATTTTTTAAAATACACTAATCTGCGTTTATATATCGATTTCCTACAATGAGTACAAAATATAAAGGATGAGGAAGAATTTAAATAAATGAAACAGTACTTTACAAATTACAAAAACAGTTTTAATTTTTAAAAAAGAGATAAAGATTTATTTTTTCTTCAGAATATCTTAAAACTTAGTAAGTAATCTAGTCTTTTTTAAATCACAGACTTGCAGTGATATTAGTTTTAACATTAAATGAATTATTTTGGTAACATCGCTTGCTGTTTCCCTTGACATCTCGAAGGCTTTTGACAGGGTTTGGCACACTAGCCTTATTGGCAAGCTTCCTGCATATGGCCTATCCCCTGGCCTGATCGACTGGATCAAAGACTTCCTGAGTGACCGTTCATTCCGAGTGGTTGTCGGAGGTTATGCGTCGCAATCAATGACAACCAATGCCGGAGTTCCTCAGGGGTCTGTTCTCTCCGCAACACTATTTCTGCTGCACATTAACGATCTGCTTATGCCCGGTATCTATGGGTACGCAGACGACAGCACGGTTGTGGAGAGATACCTGCCAAAGGGTCGGGCCAGTAAATACCATATACAGTCTGAAAGAGAGGCTATGTTGGAGCGTATGAATGTTACACTTCAGGCAGTCTCCGAATGGGGCAATGCCAACCTAGTAGTATTCAACGCCACAAAAACACAAACGTGTCTATTCACCGCTAAAAGGAGTCCATTCATCTTGACTCCTACTCTCCGGAATGTATCCCTGGATTACACCGACCGCCTTCAGTTACTGGGCATTGAGATATTCTCGAACCTTAACTTTGGGCGGTTCATTGAATCCAAAGCTAAAGTAGCTGCTAGCTAGGAAGCTTGGAGTCCTAGCGAAGGTGCGGCGGTACTTCACACCACAACAGCTTTTAACCTTGTATAAAGCACAGGTTCGGCTTTGTGTGGAGTACTGCTGTCACATTTGGGCTGGTGTTGCCAAATACCACCTGTCAGCATTGGATTCAATGGAGAGGCGTGCTATGAGCCTTATTGGTGACTGTGAATTGGTTGAGACCAATCTTCAGAGCCTCGAGCACAGGCGCAGAGTTGCCAGCCTCTCGGTGTTCTACAGGATACATTTTGGAGACTGTGCGCAGGAATTACATAATTTGATTCCGTCATCCCCTTTCTATCATCGAACGTCCCGACGCACGGCGGGTATCCATCCCTTCGTCGTGAACATCCCCGCTGTACGGACGGCGGGCTTCGCCTCGTCATTTATTATACGTACAGCGAAGGATTGGAATAAATTGCCCGCGTCGGTGTTTCAGCTCGATTATAATGTGTCTTCAAGGCAAGAGTGAATAGACTTTTACTAAGTTAATGCGTTTTACCACCCATGACTACATCATCACTTACCATCAGGTGTGATAGAAGTCAAGCTTTAACTTATAAGTTATAAAAAAACACTTATTGTATTTAAAAGCTAATAAAAATAATATCTTCAAAAGACATTTTTGTAGTATCTGTATTTGTAGTATAGAATTATTAGAATTTCTTCTTACTTATGTAAAATGAACGTAAAAAAATTAGGGCAACCAAAGTTTTGTCACTCAAAGACGAACGCAATCTATTGCAGACAATTCCAGCCGAAGAAAATATACGCTCCGAAAAAACCCGAAAAACCCGAGTTTTAAAAATCAACCCGGGTTTTTTTGTAATCCTCAGAACCGGGAAAACCCGGGTTTTTTCGGTCCGGGTAAACCCGGGCTCGATGCCCTAATCATAAGGATTTCAAAAAGGTTTCATGATAGCTTTTTTGATAGCAGGAGGTTTTTTTATTATTATTAAATTTATACTAGTTGTAAGTTCTTTTACACTGTGTAGTTACATAATTTGATTATCATTGATCTGATTTTAGTTGCGTCAAGAAAAATGTCGTTTGGAGCAAACATTAGAACAAGAACAGGAGTGTTTAGTAAACAAATTGATGCGAAAGATTGAGAAGCTCGAGGCAGAAACACTAGCTAAACAAACTAATTTGGAAAGACTTCGCAGGGAAAAGGTTAGTTATTATTAGGGACCGGATTGCATGCATGCAACTATGCATGAAAAATGCTTGAAATATGCACGGAAATATGTAAAATATGCAAAATTTAGTTAAAAACTAAACTAAACAAAAACTAGTTTTAGGAACCCAAAGAAAAAAAAAAATGGTTGTCTGTAAAGTCGGTATACGGACGGAGATTTAACGTGACAACGTCTGTTTGTGGTATAAGTTTTTGGAACATAGAATTAAATGAAAATCACAATTTTAAATTCATAATTCACTGACATAATTCGTTGACGCCAGAAACGCTCGCGTAGAAGAGAGACGCGAGGCGCGCGCCGGTTGAGCGAGCCTCTCTCTTTAATGCTGCGCGCATGGTAACGTTCCGGCAAATCTTACACAGTTTTCGTGAATGACACCCGAGTCAACCAATTTATAGACGTTATCACGTCAAAAAGTATTCTTTATTTTTTTATTTCACAATCAGTGAAAGTTAAAGTTAATCCTGCTATATTTTTCCTAATTATAATTTTTATTTCCAATGAACGGTTCAAATAGGTAAGTAAAGGTAACTAATGAAATGATATTGGTTATAGGTAGAATTAGAGAACACCCTAGAGCAGGAGCAGGAAGCCTTGGTCAATAGGCTGTGGAAGAGAATGGACAAGTTGGAAGCTGAAAAGCGCTCACTTCAAATAAGACTCGACCAGCCCGTCTCGGACCCCGCCAGTCCTAGGTGATCTACTTTAATATTAATTAACTAGTGGATACCCGGCGTGTGCTACTTACTACGCAAAAAATCTTTGTATGGAAAAAGTCGAAAACCGAAAATGTGCATTGCAATGTGCTTTTGGTGCTCTCAATCCATCATCGCCATTTGAAAAAATGCAACCATTTGGGGCATATCGGTTAGATGGTTTCAATGTCTATAAAGGACATCCGTACAAACATTTTTTGTGTATAGTTTCCCTGTAGTGTCATGTCATTCTTTGTAAATTATCCCATCATTTTATTTAATGTAAGGTATCAATAAATTGCAATTATTTATTTATTTACTTATTTATTTACATCCCTAAAATTTATATTGTGAAAAACTTGCGAGAGTAGGGTTTTAATTACCTTTATATTATAATTGTTAGGCATATATTTTATCCTCTATATTGCCCAATAACAAATTATAATAATTAGAATTATATTTATTATAACCTAACCAAGTCTTTATGAGATATTAATTTATTGTTTGTAATCTTAATGTTAAAAATTGGCTACGTATTGGTGATGCCTTTGGTATTACTTATGTCTATGGCCTCTTACCATCAGGTGGATCGTCAGCTGACCTCACCTCATACCTCTTACTTTTTTATCTATTATTTATAATTTAGCCTTCCCTTATTATTTATTTTTATTTAATTAATTGCGTCCTTTCAATACTAGTCATATTAGGTGTAAAATCACGATTGATAATAATTTAATATTGTCAGGGACATCAGTAATGGTGATACGGCGTCAAATCTTAGCAATCACATCCAAACCTTGCGGTCTGAGGTTGTGAAATTAAGGTAATTATATACTTCTGCAATATAAACACATTACCAACAATACAAATAGGTATACAACCACATTGCAACCACATTACAAATAGGTATTAGTTAACTTTCGAATGTTTTGACTCAAGTCAAAAACAGTGATATCCTAATTTTTTTTAAGAATATTACATAAACATATCTTAATAATAAATTCTCACACCACCGCAGAAGAATTCCGTCTGTCACAGGTCACTAGAACCATATAGACATACATTAAAACACTAAAACGTCTTGCAAAGAACCATAAAAAGTCCGCAAAGAAATTATCAGACTCAACGCACAAAGTTTAATTTAACTAAAGTTTAAGAAAAGGAGGAGTTTCAAAGATAATTTCAGTAACTTGTGTGCGTTAGTTGATTAAGTTCTCTGGACTTAAGGACAAGAAAACATGGAATAACATAACAATTGAATACTGTATGTGATATGAGAGTAATTTTTAAAACTAAGGAACCAGTTGGCGGTGTCTCAAAACGAAAACAAGGAGAAAATGCATCGCTTCGCCTTAGAAGAGAAACACATTCGAGAAGAAAATGTTCGCTTGCAACGGAAACTGCAACAGGAGGTAATTTTTAATTCGTAGCATCTATTTACTGACGTCTTGTTTATTTCTTGGCGAATATTAAAATTCATCGCCGTTTAATATTCGTGACTATTAGTACAAGTCCAAATAGACCTAGAAGCATAAAACTTTGTACAGGGCTTCCTTGTCTAAGAAGACTTAGACTAGTATTCTACAAAATGTGAAGTTTGTCAATTTACAATCCGCACTATGGCCTTAACCCAGCTGTGGGCCACTTGGCTTGGTATGATGGTGAACATCTTAATATATATAAATTACGTGTCACGTTGTTTGTCCGCGATGGACTCCTAAACTACTTAGCCGATTTTAATCAAATTTGCACACCGTGTGCAGTTTGATCCAACTTGAAAGATAGGATAGCTTACAATATTCCTTATGGCACACGGAAGGTTTTAATAAAAAAACTTTTCACAGAACGAAGTCTGTCCGGGCAGCTAGTAGTATATTAAAAACATTGATTGTATTGGATGTCATCACAATGTAATATACCGAATAATTTATTTTACTAGTGTCTTCATGTTTCCATATAATTTATTAGATTAATAGCCGAAAAACAATGGATTTTTTATGTTAATATATTAACATAAATTAACTTATCGACCCATTTGATGGTATGTGGTCATCAGTGCCCATGGACATCAATAATGCCTTAGGCATCACCAATATCTAAGATTTTGTTTTCTTTCTTGGCTGGCAATTCTAGCCAGGCAGGGTTCTCGTAAAAATAATGAGTGACCATGGTGAAATAATCTTAATATAATATAAATTACGTGTCACGTTGTTTGTCCGCGATGGACTCCCTAAACTACTTAACCGATTTTAATCAAATTTACACAGTGTGCAGTTTGATCCAACTTGAAAGATAGGATAGCTTACATCTCAAAAAAAACTTATGACAGAACGAAGTCTGTCCGGGCAGCTAGTATAATATATTAAGCACTGCAAATAGACCATGGATTAAAAAAAAATATGTGAGAAGGGGGCATCCCTAGGCTTTATATATTGTTTTAGAATTTTTACAAGGTCAAAGTATTATAATATTGCGATGTGATAGCGCACCGCAATAATGATGTCCCAATAATTTCAACGCTTACGTTACTGTGCGTCTCGTACGAAACCACGATGGGTTGGGAGACCTCGAAGATTCTTATGCAGTGCGAACTCGACTTCAGAAATGTTTCGGTTCGGTCGTATTTTCTTTAATCATAGCCTAGTTTTATTTGTAAAATTAAGGTGTAGATTTTCTAAAGCGTAACGAATGTAGTTTACTAGTTACTACCTGCGGTTTCCTTTAAATTATGGGAAATAACAAATAGTATGGATTACATATATTCCAGTTTTTTAAGCCAGACTTATTTGGTTAACAAACTTAGCTCAACTTTTTTATAATTTTTTTTTATGGTAATTAGAAATTTATTTTGGTACTAAAACAATGTTTATACATCTTTAAATTATTATCATTTTGTGTCTGCGTTATTTTTAAATTATTAATAACGATAGAAAGATAGTGTAATTTTTTTTTACTAAATAGGAATCGTCGTAAAAAATATTTACAGGTTTCCAACATTATACAGTACACAGGAATGACTATGCTAAACACACAAAAATAATCAGTCAGTCCAAACTGGACTTGATTTTTTCTCTTATTTATTACATTCTCTTGAAACTATTTTTGTTATTACAACGGTAGATATATTACTAAATTTATTTGGTATTTGTACATTTAATTAATTTATTAATACTTAATTTAACAGGTGGAACGTAGGGAAGCCTTATGCCGGCACTTGTCTGAGAGCGAATCTTCTTTAGAAATGGAAGAGGAGAGGCAGTTCAACGAAGCTTTAAATGTAAGTAAATTATTATTAGTCTTATGCCCGCCTTCCACTGCGAGTGAAGCGGACTCCGCACGAACTCCGTTCGATTCGCAACCATTATACCTGGGCCAAACGGAGTAAAAGAGTTTCGACCTTGATAAATAATTAAACTGAACATTGTCCGTTCCGCTCACTCCGCTTGCAGTGGAAGGCAAGCATTAGGGTCAATTCACCTACATACTATCATGATGTTAATATATTTCTTGTTTGTGTTGTCAGGCGCGATCCCGCAGCGTGTCGTCGCCGGGCGGGTCGCGGCCGCTGTCGCCGTACGCGTCGCCGCTGTTGCCCAACTCTGGGCTCCCACGCCCAGCTTTGCACTTCAGCTCGCAGGTACATACACTACGCTTAATCTTGCACTATTAACGCAAACTGGATGTATTGGGCGGTCTAGAATACAGACTCCAATCTTACCGGCGAACCAGGGTGTCGTAACAGGCGACAGAGGTCGGCCCCCTCGGTGGTAGGGCTTAGCGTAAAGAACATATTATCAATTTACTGGTATTGTTATCTTTCAGTGAAGCCTATTTTCTTGTTTACCACGCATTTGCTTGAATCAGTCGCCAAACAACACGTAATGTACCGCTGGAACTTTGGGAGTTAGGACTTCACAAACAGTGGATCACTGATTTTTTACTATTTTTGTGATGAGCAGAAGGCAACGCTTGCCGGCTATTTCCATAAATAATCTGAATTTTACCAAGAAAAAACCGACTTCAAAATAACTCAAAAACTACTCGTCAGATCTAGCTCAAATTTAAGTGGGACCACATGACAAGCACCAGCTTTCGATTAAAAAAAGAACCATCAAAAACGGTTCACCCAGTCGAAAGTTCTGAGGTAACAAACATAAAAAAATATAGTCCAATTGAATACCTCCTCCTTTTTTGAAGTCTGTTTAAAAAATCAACCAAGCGCATATAATTTTGCAATGAGGTTTCCCGCGTTTCTTATTCAGTAAGCAGAATATATAATAACATTATTGTTACCAGGCGCGGCGACCCAGCGAACGGTTCGTGAAGCCAGCGCTGCCTAGCGGGCCGGTGGGGGGCGTGGCCCCCCGCGTCCCCCTGGAGCCCCCCGCGCCGCGCGTGCCCCCGTCCCCCTCGCCCGCGATCCCCCAGCCGGCGAGCCCCATGGACACCTCCTCCAAGGATTAGGCGGCTAACGGCACCGTGCATAACGGGTTATATACCTAGAATAGATACACACAGAAGGATAACTCCATACACGCTCGAGCAACGCACACATAGACACCGTTCATGGATACGAAAAGTAATAGACCTCAATGTCCTCAATACTGCTTTTTGGCTTCTATTGGGGTGTCTATGTAATATGCGTTGCTCAAGCACGCTTGTATGGAGTTATCCTTCTGTGTTTATATATTTTGTGCCTAGAGTCTGTTCAGGGAGAGTTGATAAGTATTATGAGAACTTCTCGTATAAGAAACTGTCGCTTATGTATCACAATTTGTATGTTGGGCGTCGTTTGTCGCCGCACGCAGATAGTTTCGTAGTACCAGGCAGTTGGTGTCAAACACGAGGCTAGGCAAGCGAGCCGTCATCGGTAGTAAATATAAATTGCGGGCCGCAGTTTTTGATGACGAATGAGTTTAGTATCCTTGCTATTGGTTTGTTTTATCGACTCTCACCGAATAGACTATATTATTATGAGAAAGATGGCGCGCAGCTATAGATGGCGCTACTGGAGCTGGAGGCAACTCGACGTAAATAATAATTCTGCTTTGAAGTGTCCATAACATAGCTTTTTAATATTTTGAAGCACGATTGATTTTTTATTTTTAAAGTGTATGCCCACTGTTTTTCAGGTTTTATCTATCGTAAATAACTGATTTCCTATATTTTGCATTCAGAGGCACTAAATAGTGTGTGTAATCGATAAAATAGTGACGTATGTATATCCCATCTAAATTATGTGAAATGTAACTTAATAAAGGCGCCTTCTTAATGAAAATTTATGTAACATGTCACACCACACGATGTCACAAAGTCTAGTAGCGCCACCTAGTAGCAATGTTTAGCAGCCGCCTTAACCACTGCAGCTCACATGGTTACCTAGGGGGAACTGAATAACTGAATTTATATTACAATTCAATTGTTAACAAACGCTTATTACATTACAATCGATAGCTGGTCAGTTGTTCTGCTGTATATTTAAATTGTTTTGTATAACAGACTTTTTAATAACTTGCTTGCACTGGACCCTGGCATTGGGAACCATCGCCTTGACGAAACAAAATAAGTTGTGCGAATGAATGTGTTAATTCGTTCAGATATTATCACTCATAGGCGCTCCAATAGGGATGTTGACTAATTTTAGGATTCAATTTCATTTTATAGATAGAATTTTAGATTCACGAAAAAAAATATTATAAAAATAATAATCTTCAATTTAAAAACAAAAATTGATAAATAAAAATCATTTTCAAATTTCCCGCCAAAAACGTCACGTGACGTCACTAGCCGATATTCAATACTATCTGTCGACTGAAGTTAGTTGCACTTTCATATAAAATAGGAACAATGACGTCATAAACTAAAAACGGCGTATGAGGTCACGTGACAGTGAGTACTATTTTTAACATTTTAAAATAATTATATTTAATTTATATTGATTGATTTCGACAAAAGAATAATATTTTAGGTGTTTAAATGTTTTCCTTGATACTTTAAACATAAATTTATTTTAATTTACTGATAGTGTCAACATCCCTATTGTATGTAAATATATGAAGTTTTTTTTGTTTAATATATCGATTCCTCTTATTACCTTTGCTATTCGTTCTGTCGCATTATATGAAATCCCTCTCTCGTGGATACTTGTACCCTCTTTTATAGCACCAATAGTCAAAAACTCGTTTGCGATAAGCTTTTGGAGCTGCCACTTCGATAATAGCGATGACCGGGCAATGGTTAGTTGATGAAATATATCAGTGAATATAAATAATATAATCTCATTTTTTTCCTTGGTTATTTACGAATGTTTCTTGTTTTGTTAATATGTAGTTGATTAATAAATCTATCAGTGATTTCAATCCGTTTTAAAGCACGGATCGTTACTTTTTATATTTTACATTATTTTATGCTATTATCGTCTGATGATAAATAAAGAAAGTAAAATCTTTTAAAATAGGCTTTTTAAGAATCTACAATATATAATAAGCATATTACATAACATTTTGATTTTTATTAAATAGATGATATTTTTCTCTACCTTTGCCCTGTTTTCGCATGTCTTCATATTTTCCGTCGTCTGGATATTTAACCTCAGCTAGTAAGCCTAATGCAAGCAAATGATTGTTATTTCGATGGCCACAACGCTATGGTATTTCGATGGTTTTTAGGCAGGACTCATTAGTCAAAGAGTTTGTGTAGAAGTTCTGTATTTAGCTAGTTACTTCTGGGGAGGAGCTACTGTGCCTGATAGCATTGTAAATTCTATTGATCGTTCAGGGTTCCTCGTTAAGGCCACTGTTTTGAACACTGTTCTGTGTATTCGACTTCCAGTTATTGTTGGGTTTTTTGCGCGATTCGAAGGCAAGGTATCATCCGAGGATTTGAATGCTTAGTTCCTCCCGAAGTTGTGCGAGTAATGTAGCAACGAATCAGTGATGCCAGATCTCCAAAAAATCATTTCAGGATTTTAGGTCTCATCTACGGATCTACGGAATTTTAAAAATCGGATCTGGCAATACTTCTCGTACTCGGTTTACTTCGAGGAACTTTGGAGTTTGGTTAGTGTAGTGGACGCGTTTCCGTTCACGCGACCATAGTACAAGCCACGGCGCTACACTGCCAATAAAACGCGCGATTTATTGTATACCTATGTTTATCAAAGCTTAGAAGTAGATAGAGTTGTATATTTGTGTCCCGTTGTATGTATTAAAAATATGTGCATAATTATTTTGTACACTACCATTTGCCATTCTTATTCCTTCCATTAGATCAGATGTATGCTTTGAAATAGTAAATGGTTCGCGGGTGTTTGGAATTTAGGTAAACATGGAAGAGAAACGAAATATTGTATTTGATATGCTGGTCTCTTGCAATAATTATTTATCTGTATGAGGAATTGGGAAGTTTCTAGTGAGTTGTATCGTTGTGCACGTGAGTAACTATATAAAATAATAAATACACACTTATCAATGATTTTAGTGTCAGAGTCAGTTCTTCGCGAGATATTCGCTTGTGGAAATAGCTTAAGGAACTCTCGCCTTGGATCGAGCTCCACTTTATGGTTCTTGCGTATGCGCAGATGAATGTAATGAAGAAGGATCATTGGTAGTGTAGCTGTTTAGAACGAACAACGGAGAGTGTTTGATTGACGTTCGAGTGATTGACTGATTAATATTGCTTTAGGCTCATGCTTCGCAAGGACGCTATTGCGACGTGTCTGGCTACTCTAGCCAGATATAGGCGCTCAACCCACTGAAGATGCGTCCCGCCGCGGGGCGCGGAGCGACGGAAAACGCGCGCGGCGACGGAGGCGCAGATCTGCCTTACTTAGCGATGTAATCTGCTCCCCCGCGCGGTGATGCAGATTACGACGGCATAAACTCATATGTTCACCGCGCGATCTGTCATATCCCGCGGCACGCCCCGAGCTCCCGCGTAGATTGGCAGAAAACGCGCGCGGGCCGCCTTCTCGCGCGTTTCCGCGTCGGTAGTGTGTTGTGCTAGGCGTTATTTCTATATAAATTGAGATACTTGCATACAATGGTAAAATCTGCCATCCCGCGCTACGCGACGGGGCGCGGTGCAGTGGGTGGAGCGCCTTACTACTAGCTCTTGACCGTAACTTTGTCTACTTTGACTTTTGAATTTTGGTGTGCCAGAAATGTGGTAAATGTATAAAATGAATTATTGGGATAAAAATGTCAAAGCTAGCAGGTACACAACATTAATTCAAACAAACACTCTCATATTTGTAATATCAGTAGGATTGAAATGTATAGTTACTTATTGTATTGGCCACAAACAACTCCATTATAAAATATCTGGTGTGTAGTCAAAGATGTCGCCATAATGCTCTAGTGAGGCCTAACGTTGTTGCAGTATATAGCTAGCGCTACGGTTAATGTTTTGTAATGTTTTTGTGTTTCTGAATCACTTTATTCATTTAGATTGTGTCTTCTTCACTCCAACGTTTTGTGATTTATCATCAATCGGTCTGTGGCATTTAATTGTAGTCATTTCATCGTTTTCACCATCACTACAATAAATGTACTCACTTATAATTTTTTTGTTTGGTTTTTTTGAAGCAAAAAACTTAATGTGTTCCCAAAAATATATTTTCAGTACCTGTATAGTGGGAAATATTATGCATAACAACTTATCCTACTGCCAGAAACAGTGATTACTACAAAAACAACTATGGCCAGAATACCTTGATATTGTTTTGATTTTTTGGAATACAATTTAGTTTAATATGATCTAATAATAATTAATATATTTGTAAATTTTGTCACACTGCCTTATTTAAACGTACTTAGTACGAACTTTTATATGATAATTTACTATCATGTATATTTAAAAACTGGTAAAACACACTGTATGATGTGAACCATTAAACGCCATTCACCGGAATATAGAAATAATTTTATTTCTAATAATTTCGTTTCGTTGAGTTTATAAATTAGTTGTGTATCCCTAGTACTGCTCATTAATTTTATTTTTCTTATCGTATACAAACGCGACGTTTTTACTATTTTAGCATGTGTATAGATTACTTCAGGGGCTATTTTTGAATCATCGAAATTAATGGCAGAGGGTTGTTATTATTATATAGGCTGTGTATAAATTCACATGTGAATAAGGGTTGTAGATGATTAATATAAAGATTGTAATGTATCAATATTATCACTAACGGGGTCTGGAGAGCTACTCCCAAATGATGCTTATAAAGTAGAAAAGAGCGTACGTTTTTAGATATGTTAATGATGTTATGTTGGGCTCTTCGGAGCATTTTGTTGTATTCTCTATACTATTGGGAGTAGTCTCTAAACGTCGAAGACTCGATTAAATTACGCAATTTTTCACTTAAACAGTTTATTTTTTTCAATGTTAATAAATATATATGCATTATTAATATAATACATGTGTTTTATTTTCGAACTCATATTTTAATTGAAGCGTTCATACTTTGTAGATCGAACCTTGCATTTGATGTAACTTCAACAAGCAGTGTGTAATTGTGGACTGTTGAATGGTAGTGGGTTCCTCCTGGATAGCTATCACCTTTGAACATGAGTCAGCCGCCAAGCGACTCGTCGTGTTCCGGCTGGGGGTTTGAGAGCCAGTTCTTCCTTTCTTTCTTTTTCATCTCTCTTGGCCGGCAACGCATCAGTGATGCCTTTGATGTTACCATCAGGTGGATCGTCAGCTCGTTTGCCGGCTATTTCCATAAAAAAACGTAATACATTAAATACCACTCATGAAAATTTCTTAGGTGTCAATAACACAAACGTTTTCAATTTTCCAATATCGATAAATATAAATTATTAAACAATAATATCAATATTCCAGAAAAAATAAAATAATCAGCACAACTGCTTTTCTTTCCCATGTCGCCATTCGGCATCTTCAATGGATGCAATAATAATCACATTTTACACACGCGTCATAAAACTAAGCAAACCGGAGACAGGCCAGGACAAGGTATATTTGTTTTGAACGCTGCTAGGGTTACAGGTAAAGTAATTTGCATAGTACCTCCCACGACGATTTTTTAGCAATATTGAAATACTTTATGGTTCGTAAACATCGAAGGAAGCAGTTGCGTTTGGTAGAATACCGAAAGCAAACCACACCGCATTCGGCCCCTGTATAAAAGGTTATTTCTTATTAACATTTAAGTATAGATAAGCAGGCATTTGTTTTTGGTGCGGCGGTGCACATTTCTGGGCATTTTTAGGGTACCGTAGTCAAAACAGAACCTTTATAGATTCGTCATAACAGTCCGCCATTGTGTGCTAGTAAGCTTTATTTGGCTTGGATAAACGACTTGATTAAATACCTATTTATTAAAATTACAAAGTGATAGAATAAAATCTAAAACTAAATGTTTTTGAGGGTAACACTCCTACAGGTAAATTGGAAATTTTTGAATAGGTCTTTTAAAAATATCCCTGATGGGTCTGCAATAATCGTTTTTCGATTCAGGGGTCCGTTTGCGAAATATTTGGCTTTAATGTGCTAATTTTGGCTAAAGACCCCTCTCCTACCAGCTAAAAGATAGGTGTTGGACATGTGAAAAAATTCATGGCAGTGATTTATGTATTTAAAAGGAAAACTAATACGGCAAGGGTAACATAAGCAGTTAATGAGTAGATCGATGAACTAATGAACCCCATATTGCGCGTGGCCTGACACTCACTTGGCCTTTTTTATTAAAATACAGGCTGTCCGTTTGAGAGTGAGACCCATTAGTCTTTGCAACTAATAGACGTCCAAGACTTATTCCTAAATATACATCACTAGTTGGAGCGTCCCGAGCTTTTTTTGTCAGTTTTGAGTTGCGTGAGATCTTTCATCTTACCTTATATTGCACTTTTAATGACCTGTGCAAGGCTGTGCAGACGAGATCTTATCCTCAGCGAACTTTTGCTCTGACCCTATTATAACGCTTGTACGCATGTAAGTTCAACTACATCTGTTAAAGAATGAAAGAATGAAAGTACCTACTGCGTACGATCAATCCCCCTTAGCACGGCAAAGAAGATAATTATTTTTTACCGTGCCCGTAGTCTGCGAGAACTACGACGGAAATTGACTTTTCTTGCTTGCGTCGAATTGAATCCCTGATGATATGTGTTCTTCGAGGGTTTTTTTTACACGGATCTTAATTTAAAAGTATTTTAGGTTCCCCCCCCCCTGGTTAAAGGGTCCCAAAATTATGAGTATGACGTATCAATACATCCATAAGTAGGTATGTAGCTACCTATGTAATTGAATTAGGTATACCTGGACTACAAAGTTAATACAACAAAGAATAAGCATAATTTAACCGATGACTCGATCACGCCTATTCTAAAATAAAATAGGTAGGTATACGTGAGGTCCAAGAGTAAATAAACGTCTTGGAAACGTACCTATTTAAAGTAAACTAACTTGGAAATTAAGATTCAAATAGAAACGTAAAGCACAGCCCGACAGGCGACGGTCGTAAAACATGATGTTTGCTAACCACGAATAGTTGGCATAGCGTTATTGATCTTTCCAATAATTATCGAACACGTTTCATGTCACCATGTTTAAGCACGCATGGTTAAACACAAAAGTGGACGAACATGGCGGAGACGTAAGTAAGACTTGTTTATATGAGTACACGTACCAGCACCGTGGAGGTAGGCACCGTAGGCAGTAGGTAGAGCTAACATTAAACCCGCAGTAAGAACAATGTCCGTTTTCATACAGATAATGTATGTTTGTGTACATAAGTTATGTACATTGTTGTCGTATGTATGTGTATTAACATTGTGAGTAGGTAACTAGGTAGGTAATCATCACGTTATTATTAAAGGAAATTTGTCTTTTAGACGTTTTTCCGATTATGTACTACGATAGTTTAAGCTTCAATTGAATTTATCATTCTCAGTGTCAATTCGACGGGTGCAAAGTGAAAAAAGTTATCTGCAATTTTGCGATTTTGCGATTATTGCGGTAACTTACTTAAAATATCATAATCCACAACATGGCAAAAAAATAAATCGAAATATCTCCTTATTTTTCGTACTTTTGTCACGTATAAGAAGACAACTACGCCTATTTTGTAAAATTGCACGACGTCAATGCGGTTACCTACCGTTGGCCGTTTTTACGACGGGCGCGCGGTCATTCCTATTGAGGCATCAGTCAAATGACATGTTACACGTCGGCCGGCGAGAATATTTTGTTTATTTTGGCTTTTTACATGTTAAAGTTTGTGTGAAAGTGTTATCATAATAATAAACAAATTGTTATTTTTTATTAAGAAACGACTTATAAACGGCCATCTGCCATATGTCTTTTTCTACGTCAAGATTATATGTAGATTTCTCATTCTAGATAAGTAAATTAGTATTTTTTGGTATGTTAGTGAGTATCTAACTATGTTACTTCTTATTGTTAGCTATAAGAATTGACTTATAGTTAAATTTTATTCACTTAACGATATTTTTTACTATTGTTTCACGTTCAAAAAATCCGAAATCATCTATTAAAGAAGACGATAGCTTACAGAATATAAGCAATGAATTTTTCAAGAATAATACTGTGTTGGCCGATGAAATTATTGAACATTTTATAGAAGAACTTGATGGGACCGCGATGAAGACAAATATGTATGGTTTAACTTTGCAAGATAAGTGCCAATTTTCTTCGTCACACTCTAGCACTCTCGATCTGAATTACAAATTTTTAATTCTGAAAATTTTGTTGTTGACAATAATGATACAAAAAGAAGATTATCGGATACACCAACACCCTTAGAATACAATTCATTTACTTCAAGTCCGCCACGTTCATTATTAGAGTTAAATCAAAATATCTCTTCACTAAAGTCAGGCAGGCTATCGAGCATGTCAGTTTCAAACTACCAGTCTCTGATAATCAACACCAGTTACAGTGATGCTTCTTCGGCAGTGGAGGCTTCAAGTGAGTGTTCTACGACTTCCTTACTAAACGATAGAAAAATATGTCAGTTCTGTATTGATAGATCAAAGAAAAAGCGATTGAGAAATGAAGACAAGTGGATTGATATGAGGCGTAAATTACTGTTAAATTCAGGTAAACAACATCAGTCTAGGGACGGAAAAGTGCAACCTGCGAAACATATTAAGCCGGCATGTGGTATTTGCAAAAACTGTAGTACAAAAATATTATTTCAAGATAGGACACGTATCTTTGATACAGTTGTAGTTAAAGCAGAGATTTCTTACGCAATATTTTATAAATATGATCTACATGAAGTAGAACCCCAGGATTTGAACTCGGGCCCCTTCGTTCGGGAGACCAACGTTCTACCGCTAGGCTATCACTGCTGTAATTATTAATGATCCCAAAAAATGTTACAATGAACCCAACATGATTACAATTGCCAAGTACAAAGACTTATTAAACCCATTTGACGCCATACAGAAACCGCGCGGTCCGAGTTGTCAACGACCCACGAGTCACTCACAGCTGAGCTTCAGAAGAGATATCGGTTCTCTCTGTGTGTTCTACTGACTTTACAACGGCGAGTGCTCCGAGGAATTGTTTGACTTGATGCCTAATGCACCTTTCCATCATTGCACAACTCACCGAAGATTGAAGTTTCATCCACACAGATTGGATTCGTGGAGAACCTCTACGGTCCGATTCTCACGATCTTTTTTGCAATGCACTTGCAAGCTGTGGAATGAGCTTCCTTCTGAGATATTCCCGAAGCGCTATGACATGGGGTTCTTCAAAAAAGGTGTAAAAGAGTTCTCCTTCAGGGCCAGCGATGCATTGGCGATTCCTCTGGTATTGCTCATGTCCATAGGCGACGGTGACCACTTACCATCAGGTGGCCCGTCTGCTTTTTCGTCAGCCCCTCAGGCTATAAAAAAAATCCTCTGCCAGCAAAATCTGATACCTCCTAGGTATCATAGCTTTTACAAAAATTTGAAACATGGTTCCTATACTGATGGTAATGAGATTGATTAATTTTAAAATTTGTTTTAAAATAATTACAAAAACTTTTTTAATTGTTGTTTCAGAATTATGTTTAATATTTTGTTTCAGAATTATGTTTAATATTGAGTTCAATTTAGTTTTTTACTTGCTTTTATCATAAGAGATATACCATTTTTTTTTAAATTTACGTTTAGATTAGAACGTTCCTTAGAGCATTTGTGTTTGTTAAACTACAGTTTTACTGACTGTGATTATAACTAGGTCATTGAAACGTCTATAACGTTGATTGTTGTAACTGATGTTAATTGTTTTTAAGTATTAAAACTTTAGAACTTCTCTAGATTCAATTTAAATTGTTTTTATAAGAAGTTTATAATTTTTAATGTTGAATTCTCAACCAAAGAAACTTCAATAAGCTCATTAATATTCCCTAAGATATGTATGCAGAATGAAGTTATGATAAGATTACATTTTAACTAAAATAAATAAATAATTCCTTACAAAATATTCCATATAACCTTCTTCTAAACCATGTAGGTTGAACTAACGTTCAGACGTAGAAAAAGACTTCTACGCATATTATGTTCTGAACTTGGTGTATTTAAGATTTAACACAGTCATGAAATTATTTCAATAATAGGAAATGTTTCACTTTTTGTATTTACTGTAATATTATAAAACGTACTTTATTAAATCCAGATTTTTGAATTCCCATGTAGAAACGACCAAGTGGTAGTTAACACAGTTGTCATATTTTTAAGCACAATGTAGAAGCAGACAACTGCAATATCTTGTAAACTAAACATAATTAGAAGAAATCAAACATGCACGTAGATGCCTTATTAAATAATGAAGCAGTGATAAAATTTTCAAAAAATTTGGTTTAAAATTAACGAAATGGGAGCACTTTTTCCTATTATACGCTCTCCTGAAAAGTTGCTGTTTTGCAGATAACTTTTTTCACTTTGCACCCGTCGAATTATTAGTACCTAGTGTACCTAGGTACATATTTACCTAATAAAATTAATTACCACAATTTTATAGATTATTTTTACAGGGTAGGTACCTACTCAACAATTAAATATCGTTTAAAAATCTCAGTATAGGTACTTATTTAATGAAGTTCAGTTTTCATAAATTGGTTTTAACCACATTCCAAAGCGTGGCTAAACATATTGGTAGTCGTAGTTAGATATCGTAACAGTTAAATCCACTGAGTTTAAAATATGTTATGTGGGTAAATGTTCATTTTCTACCAAGTAAATACTAAAATTGACATGTTTAGCATGCTGTTAACGTTTTGCTAATAACAATAAAATTATTAACTGCAATTTCAAATTTAAGTAGTGCGGTTAAATATATTTTGTTATAAAGGAAAGGTTCTTTCTCGGATTGAAATATCTGTTAACAGTTTTAAAAATTGTAACAGTTAGGTATAGTTCAACAACTTGAGCGCTTTAATAAATAGTTTTATCCGATTGCAGGTTGTAATGAGCAATATTAATGCAAAATTTAGTGCGATAAGTTTACATAAGGAGTGTACACAATGCAGACAGTCAGAATACTTACCAATCGAGCAAAATTAACGAGTTCCTTAGTGATTTGTCCAGTATGTACATATTTTACCAAATACCTACCAACTTAGTAGTTTACTGTAATTATTTATTTCGCATGTCTATGAGAAGAAAATTTAGTTTGCTTAAGTAAGTTAGAAACATGATTTAGCGATTTCTGTGACACTAAACTTGCAACTTGCTTAAATTTTAATATTCATGATCGTGAGTGGTAATTGACTGGGCTAAT
This sequence comes from Thymelicus sylvestris, assembly GCA_911387775.1. NCBI lineage: Eukaryota > Metazoa > Arthropoda > Insecta > Lepidoptera > Hesperiidae > Thymelicus > Thymelicus sylvestris. Next base: position 12,271,122 of record OU426891.1, on the reverse strand, counting down.
TTTTGTAGCAGTCACGTATACGGTATAACTTTCTCGTCCGCATAAGTCTTATGAAAAACACTTTATTTAATTCATCGGTTATTAATTTGAAGTAAAATCTTTTAAGTAGCGATATGTAGCCATTAAATCCACAAAGACCGTTATGGCACGAGATAACGAGACTAAATAGTAGGTATTTACGCCAAGGTGTTAATTTCAGGAGGTTAGAGTAGCGTGAATTTTATTTATATGAAAAGTTAATTCATGCCTTGCTAGCACGTAGTGTTTAAACGGAGGAGTTAGCACGAAGCTCCGAATAAACAAGAGTTGCACCGGAGTTTAGGTACGTGAGGTCGTTAACAAACAGCTGTCCACTCTCACGCCATGGTCGCCATGTAGATCTACTTCAACTTTTCCTGTAATTTCACAAGTTATTGAGCGTTTGTTTTTATTAGTCGAAACCCTAATACGAACATAATATCTTCAGATCTAAGTAGTTCGATTTGTCATAGGTAAGAGTTCTTGTATTGTAACGAGGTATAGAGCATTCTAACTACTAAAATATATGATGTTATATAGCCTATAGCCTTCCTCGATAAATGGACTATCAAACACCAAAATAATTTTTCAATTCGATCTAGTAGTTCCTGAGTATAATGTTAGTATAGATTATTTTATTGATTACCTTCTTACCTATGTAATAAATTCGAGTTTGTACCTTTGCTCTCTAAAATATGTTATACAAATATGAGATTTGAGACGTGAGATACAAATATTTTATAAAATTTATTAGGTGGTAGAGCCTCTCTCTATCTATATTCGGTTCGCCTTAAGGCGGGACTACTGCCATACCTTGCTACTAACTAGCGATATTATTCTTACGTAGGTAGGTAAATCGATAAGTTTTGAGACAAGAAAAAACTATACAAGATATTAATAATATTTATTTAACGTTTTTTCGAAATACTCTCCTTCATTCTCTGTGCAAAGTTCCATTCGAATAAACATATTAAATCACTTTTGCCAGTCTTGATCCCATAGGTCTGAAATTGCGACTTCGTAGGCAGCCAAGGCATCTTCAGGCACACGAAAAAAATTCCCTTTTATTTTTTCCTTCATTATCGGGAACAAAAAGATAACACAGGGAGGTACGGTGGATGGGGCAAGATTTCAACACCGGATTCTTCAAGAAACGCCTTTGTTCTGAGGGACGTATATGACGAAGCGTTGTCGTGATGCAGCATGATTCCCCGAAGCCCAGTCTTTGGTCTCCATTCTCGCAGAGCTTGGATAACTTTCGGCAATGCTACTGTTGTATGCCATTCCAAGTTAACAGATCTATGATTTTCCAACATTGTTGTCGACATATGACCGCTGCGAGAAAAAAAACAAGCCAGTAGCCACCCTTTTATTACCAATGCTACGAGGTCTTTGCAATTTTGTAGGCAACTTTCCTTCTGAAAAGACCCGTACTGCCGACTGTCTCTTATTTTCCGGATCATATTGATAAATCCACGTTTCGTCGCCTATGATGAAGAGCTTTATATACCTCTAGCTACAGTCCCTCTAAAGTCCTTTAATCCATATTTGTCACAGATATCACACACCTAAATTTTAAATGAAGTAGTAGATACATATGTATAGTAAGATCATGTGGGTCAAATCTCACAGCATGCATGCTTTGTTGTGTCCCTCACAATACTTTTTTAAACCAAGTAGGTTTTATACAGAACGTGTGCAGTAGTTTCCGAGAAGGGATGGGGTAAGTTTGACGAAATGTTTAAACTTTAAACTTTCGACAAGAAACAGGGAACGTGCTTCAACAGTGGGTTTTCGATTTTACATTCATTTACTTTACTTGCTACACGTTAGCGGCTATCTGCTTATTTAAGTCATCTAGAACCATCAGTTGCGTAGTTGTCCCAATATTATTAAGTATCAACGGATAAAAATGAGGAGTTTCATTATTTATCTCTGAAAACTATCATCATATTCTCATCACATTTTTATGGGACTACTCTGGAGCAATTCCCTGTACAATACCATTTTAGTCATCCAAATCGGCCGAACGAAATGTATCCTACTTTTATCATACTAAAAACTATATTTTTAAGTTTGTGAGGATGTATTGTATGTTACTCTCTTTCGCGCAAAAACTCAGAACGGATTTTCATGAAAAGCACGCAGGTAGACCACGATCTGAAATTACATAAAGACTACTCTTTATGTTACTTATTATTTAGTTTACTGATTATTATTGAAAAACTCCGGAAACGCTGCAGACAGAGCGCTAATACTGACACATAAGCGTCGAATTGATAAAATCTCCTTTTTTGAAGTTCGTTAAAAACTGCTGACACATCCATTTCCTATCCAATGCAACAAGTGCGATCTTACCTATTTGTACTGGATCGGCTAACGGTCGAATGTTTAAAAATGAAACGTTTCTGTGGAGAGCATTGAGCTCGGTCGTTGTTTGAGGTTTCCTTTTCCAATTAGCACTCGACCGGTAGACCGTAACTGGGTGAGGCGGGTTGGAATGCTGCTAGCTGCTCTGCTCCTCGCGTGAGGTATTCTTTGCTGCGAAGTTCAGCTTGTTTATGATGTCCACACATAAAAACTTGGGAATCTTACTTGTTTTCAATGAATATTTCTTAATGTGCTTATCTTAGATACTTTGTACTTATAAGTGAAATATTTATCTACCTATTTTCGTATGTAGGTAAGTACGAAGTCACATTTAATAATATAATGTAGATATGTAATACAATAGTAATACAATACTAATACAATAAATGAAAGTTTTATTGTTTGTTTGAATGCTCAAATCTCTGGAAGTACTAAAATCCAATTTATTTGAAAAATTCTCTTTGGTTATGATAGCCACATGTATTATCAGGTTATAGGCTATAATATTATAATTCATGACAAACAGGAGTTGCTTCAGGAAACATGGCGGCCGCCAACAAGAAAATTGTTGTGGACATCAGCGACACCAAAGGCATCACTATGCTAAGGCTAAGAAAGAGAGAAGAATCCTCCATCCGGCAAACGACGAGTCCTTTGGCGGTTCACTCATGAAAGAGGGTAGGCTATCCAGGCGGACCCCACGGAAAAAATATAATAGTAATTATAATAGTAGTGGTAGTAATTTAAGCAATTAAAATCAATATAACCAATAGGTATAATCCCTCCGACGGTCCCACCCGGATTTGATCGTTTCTTACAACACCCATTCGGCGGGGTACTGGAGATCTGGGGTTAGTAGGTATTCTAAGCCGCCCCAATATAGATAAAATCTATCGGTAAGTGTTCACCATCGTAAATATATACGAGTATATCAGTGAACCAAAGTCTTAAATATATAGTGCTCTGAGCTAGGCTGGAAAAAACTCGAGACCTAGGAGTATCGTCATGAAAGATCACCATCGATCAGATCCGCAGCAGCAGAGCAAGCGATAGTTCAAGTTCAAGTAAGGTCGGAAGAATTCAAGATGGTGAAAGCTTAGGTATTAGTTCCAACGTAATTTTTTTAAATATATAAAAATTCAATATCAAATTCTGGGTTCTAGTGCAATGCCTACATTATTTTCTAAGACCATATAAAATCCTACGGGGGTAGGAGGGGTCAAAAATAATTAATGAATGGTCCCTTATAACCCAATTAACTCTCCAATTATCCTATTAACTTGTAGGTACCTATTTATTAATATTTTGAAATTGTATTTTTGATGTGATGGGCGTTGATGATTTTTAACGGACGCCCAAGCCGCATTTTCTACCAAGATGTAGGTATGTTTGTAGGTATACTCCGTTTTTTCAGACAAGACTTATGTGGTAAACAATTTCAGTGGGTAGTTTTTATGGAAATATAAATATAAATTAGTTTAAAAACAAATCGCAAACAGAAATTAGTTATACCATTATTTTAATTTAATTTAATGAATTAGATACATGTAATCTTATATGACTGTCTGTGTTCAAAAAAAAAACAAACTTCCGTCACAATAAATGAAATTCTTACAAAGCTCGTGATAGAGTCGTTTTGTTATTTTATAAACTGAATTATTTTTTCAAAGCGTACCTACCTTTGAATACTATATAAATCAAAAATATTGTTAATAATAAGTACAATTCTTTTCGATAAATGTGAGTAAAAATACACACCTTTGTAGTTTCTCTTCGGGCTTATCTAAATCTAAAGCAATTGCTTACTTCGAAATTTAAAAAAATTGATTTGATTATAAAAAGCATTTCATAATTTGATCATTACCATTTTCTTATAGTCACTAAAACGACTACAAAGTTTAGGCGATGTAGACTCTACATTGTAGAGTTTGATTATCTGCTAATGATTGCAATTATTCAATTCATATTCTATGTACAATTATATACTTATCATTTTTATATTCTACTAGCTGCCCGGACAGACTTCGGTCTGTCAAAAGTTTTTTTTTGAGATGTAAGCTATCCTATCTTTCAAGTTGGAGCAAACTGCACACGGTGTGCAAATTTGATTAAAATCGGTTAAGTAGTTTAAGAGTCCATCGCGGACAAACAACGTGACACGTAATTTATATATATTAAGATGTACAAAATAAATATACAAATGATAAGCGAAATACTCTCGGGTGTAAGCTCGATGTTAAACGAACAAAAGGGTCAGCTGATGTTTATCTATCGGCTATATCGGGAAAAGCCAAAAGAGACAAGAGGGAGAAAGAAGGAGAGAAGAAAAGAAAGATCAAAAGGCACAGACGTTCAATCTACACTTTAATTGTTTACATAAATATATATATTTCGTTTTTTTTCAATAGATATATAAATCGAATGTGAATACACTGAGACTCGTTTCAATAAAAATATCTATTTTACTATGGGATACCAATTTCAAATCTTAAAAATGTTCCTCAATCAATACTATTGTATTACACACAATAAAAAAGAATCTGTTTAGCTGAGTAAGGCAACCGCATTAAAATATGCGCAGGATTCTCCCGGTAGCGGGCAGAGATCGCCGCCAATCGTTTAGTTTGTCAATACGTTAGGGGCGGAGCCACTGTAACTTGTCCGTGGTTATACCCGTCATCACGTCAATCTTTAATATATGTTTTCAACACAAGACTGTAAAGCTCATTATTGCTTGCATCGATACTCGTCAAACTTTTTTCTTGGTGAAGGACTTCCTGTTTTATGTGCAGCGGTGTAAAGGCGACTTCACAGTGAAGATTGGCTGAGTGTAGTGGGTATGTAATCTTGTATGGATGCTAATGAAGTGTAGTGTGGTCGAGTTTGTGGTAGTTGGTCATACAGCTGGCACGTCATCGCGTCAGCACTGATTTGTTATGTGACATCAGAACTTATCGCCATTAATTTTGGCAATTACACTATTGGTAAAATTAGCGTGAAATAACATAAAATATTTTTTTTGTAAATTACTGTAACTATGAATGTGTAGAACAATAAAAAGTGCAGTGAACTGGAATGTTATATTGTTATATATTGCTACGTGTGTACATTTACTAGGATTTGGCGCCTTGAGGTAAGAAATTATCTAAATTCATAACATTATTAGGTATCTAAGTTATAAACGCTAGTTTTTTATATGAATAAATACAAAACTTTAATAAAATTTTAATATTGAATATGTGTAGGTATCTATTGAATTATCTAATTATATTTTATGAATACATTTTGCAGCGTCTAGATACTTACATAAAATATAATTATTCATTGTATAGCTCCAATGTTATTGGTGTCTTTATTCTTGCTTAATTAAAATTTTACGTGTATGTTAACCTTGTCCCTACCGCAACTTTATGTAGCTACTAGTAAATAACGCTACTTCTAAGTTCCTATTATATTTCAGTCGAATTGCCAATGTCGTCTACATAGCCATATTTTTCGAATATTACTTATGTTATGTAATCGGAAAATGATGTGAATTTAAATATTCCTGTACTTCCAACTGTATTACAACATTTCGTAAAATAAATTCGGTGAATACCTAACTTGATCGGTCGAAACAGTTGTTGATCCATAATTTTCTTCCTATTGATCGATGAAAATGATTATTCAAGTAAAAACTCGTAAATCTTTCAATGTTTTTATTTTAGTAAAAACATACATTAAATTCAAGACAAATTTATTTTTAATCAAGACAATTATGCGCTTGTCGTCCTGAACCACATTGCCATCTACCATCAGGTGGGATTGCAGTCAACCATTATTTTATTGATTGAAGCCATTAACTTATCACATGTAAAAAACTTTAACGCGGCTATGTTTATAAAGGAAATTTGTAAAAGGATAAGTGTATTTTATAAAAACACACATTTTTGGAGTTTAACTATTTATCTATCGATTTCAAGTTTTTAAGCTCGCGGTATGAGATGTTATATGGAGCAAAATCAAACTTTTTTCGTTACGTTATGCGTTATGTTTGTAATTCGTAACACTGAATCTAGATGGCGTTGGATGGCTGATCAGTATCAACGCCATCTAATGGTAATAATAATCTTGGTACATCCTATTCTGATGATGTGAAACATGATCATCATCATCACCATGGCGTTAAACTTCATTCATGCGTCGGAGCTGACACACACCTTTTTACCCGACTGTTCCAACCTGGCTGGAAATGACGTCCAATTCACGTCACCATCTAAAAACTATTTATATTACTTTTTTAATACGTTACGTAATCTGTAAAACGGTATTTTTATGAGGATTTTTTCGTCACTTGAATCGGTAAAGGAAAACATTTTGAGGGAATTTCCGGGCCTATCTAATATTTTTGACAATGTTTTTAGATGTATGACCTTTATGACAATGTCGCCAATCGGAACTTAGTCTGAGTGGTCTATTAAAGTCTTATTCCTTTAAAATCAAGCCATAAATTTTCAACAAAATGTAAGTAGAGTCAGGCGTCAGACAATGTAGAGTTTGGTTTTGACTTCTGGCATAAGATATGGTAACTTTTCAACAGTGAAAAACTTTGAGCATGTTAGCCTTGAGATTATTTTAAAATTAAAATACATGCAATCGGGTACAAACCGATTTTTATCTGAAGTAGCCATTTCGATCCGAAAATCTGTTCGCAGATATTTGAAGCATGTGAATGATAACTTCAGCTCATTCCGCAATCGAATCATTTACATCTATTACCTAAGTAAACAGTAATAATGTAATGTAATAAAATAAAATATATTACAACAGTGCAATATTTGAAATAGGTTTATTAAGCGTTTATGAATAAGGCCGTTAGTGTACATTTAATGGCTCAGTGCAAGAAAGAACCTTTTGGTTATCGAAGAGGCTGGGATTGTCCGCGCTGCTACACCCAGAGGCGTAGCTAGATGACCAATGGCACTGGTGCAAAAAAGAAAAGGGGGCCCTTACAAAACTGGAGGTTTTACCAAGTTAAAATATAAATATACAGTAAATACTTTAAAGGTCCAAAACTACTAGTTTTCAAGATGGCACAACAGTACTATAGTAATAGTTTGTCGGATAAATTTGAAAAACAAATCTATTTATTAATGTACCTAGTCTGGCCATAAATACTGTTACATAAAAACTTTTATTTTTTTCAGCTTTTTAATTATTTTTAATTTGGAACACGTATATTATTTTAAAAACTTCTTTCGATTTCGCGCCATTTCACATACTTTTTCGTGTTCATTATCAAATTACAATATGGAATGGGGTGTTAAAGAAAATAGGATTGCAGTGATCGCCTTGCACAAAGTGGGTAATGTGGGTATGGAGCCGTCGGTCATATTCCAGACACTTCAAAAGCTTGGTATCAGCCGTATGTTCGTATATCGTACAATCAACAGATACAACAACACTTCGTCTGTCGAAGACCAGAAAAGATCGGGGCGGCCGCGTGCTGTTAGAACTACAAAGGCTGTTAGAACTACAAAGGCTGTTAAATTTTTTTTTTCATCCTCTGTAAAGTTGTTTTTTTCTTTGAGACATACATTAGGTATGGTTCGTAACAATCGATATATTATTTTCTCTCATTTAAGAAAGCAATCCAAACGGTACTTTCTATAAATGAAATAGAAACTTACAGTAAAATGCAAAAAAATTCAAAGAGCAATCTTTTTACTGGTTCTCAATTAGTTTTTCAATTTAATGAGATCACACCATATCATAAATAAAATCTACTAATACGCCAAATGTTTGAGAATTTTAAACGGTAACTCTCTGATCGACAATTCTAACTTAAAGTCTTGTTGCAGTACCTTTATTTACTCAAAATACAGGTAAATCAGGTGTTGGATTGGAAGTTACGTCGCTTGAAAATCCCCGGTATTGCTTAGGAAGCTATTTAACTAACACCCGCGTCACAGTATACATAATTATAATATAATTAGCGTGCCCGCGTCATTTCAACATTCTTACGCCCCAACTCGAAGTCACTAACGGTTACTTAAATCGCTTTTTAGTACAGAATTTGTGTAGCGATTCTATACTTAGGAGCGATTTAAGTAACCGTTAGTGACTATGCGTTGGGGCGATAGTAAGTCAGTGCTGTGTTACTTCTTTGCATCCAATTGAGGCTCATATTCCAGCCTTCATGTAACTTAATTATCTGGAATGGAATAATGAGTTAAATTCAAGTAGTGTGAGCTACACGGGGAATACAGAACGATAGCTCACATATGCTCTATATATGAAATTTCATCCTCTATTGTTGATAAGCACATGTAATATCAACCCACAACTTAATTAGATACAAATTATCACTTAGTAACCTTAATGCAGATAAATATTTGAAACACTAATATTACTAATCTAAAGTTATGAGTAGAAGTTTTAAATGTTAAATTTAGGTTGCAAAACAGTCTAAAGTTTAAATTTAAAGGGGATACGAAGAAAATTCAGAAATGCAGAAGCAACGATATGCCAAGACAGCTATATTTCAGTGCATTTGTTATATTAAGCTTTCTGTTTCACAATCATCACATAAGTATTAGGTACTTGGCATAGCGGTGTGTATGCATTCGGTAAAAGTAGTTCGGCAGCTACTTTATTGTTTATTTATTTATTTATCCTTTATTGTAACAACCTTAATATAAAGGAGTACAATGGGCGGACTTAATGCCTATTGGCATTCTCTGCCAGTCAACCCTGGGAACTGGTGAGAAGATGTAGTAATGATGTATTTATCCATTTTGATAAACTCATAGGAATATATTTCACTCGGGTATTGTTTAAGAAATGTTTTTAATGACACTGCAATATGCATTCGCAAGCACTGTGAGACCTCACAGTCAGAAACAAGTTACAGGTGAATGGTGATACCTATATTTTAATGGATCGAAATTCTCACAAGAACTCTATACCCACTAATATTATAAATAAGGCTGAAGAGTTTGTTTGGTTGAAAGCACTAATCTCAGGAATTACTGGTTCGAATTGAAAAAATTACCATTTACCATTTACCGACGTAGGCTATAGGTAGGCTATAAAATATCATATATTTTAGTACCTAGTTAGTTTTTTCCACAAATTAACGCGGGTGAAACCGCGTGGCACAGCTAGTAGGTATTAATTAAAACTGCAATAGTAAATCATAATATTTAATTACATAATAAAGTAAAGTTCGAAAAAGATAAAATAAAATTATACAATTATTCACTAAATTGTCAAATTAAAATCATTTCATTAATTTAATTTAAATTAAATGTAGAACTTGATTTTTCTAATTGATTTAATGACTGCAACTTTAATATTACACCAAAGTTATTTGACATATTTGATACAAGGATACTTTTATGTACCAATAAACATTACAATATCTATGCCTCTATGGGATTTAAAATAATTATCAGGTAGTACCTAGTATATTAAAATTGGAGACCTATTAATTACATTGTGGAATATTCGACTTGAGAACAATGTATTGCAGGGTAGATACGACAATGTAGAGACTCGTAGAGACGTATGGTGTAAAATGCTAGAGATCAGATGGATTGTACCGGTTTTAAAGGGTCACAATTAATATAAAATTAACTATAAGCTCCAAGAACAATGGCATTGATTTCGCATTGACATTTGGTAACTTAAAAACTTCATTAGGCGCGTTGGGTATTTTTGAGATTGGAAGAAATTAATCAGCTTGCACACCGTTACCGAGTCTTACCCATAATGGGTCACACGAATGTAATTAAATTATTAAGAACGATAAATATTTAATTAACAATAACTATACCTATAATAACTATATTATAAATATTTAATTACCTAATAATAACCTTACACCTAAATGAAATCCCACCATACCTAGGTATTCCATTATTACTAAGTAATATTCGTCATGAAAATGTTTGATCTGATAAAGAGAGATAATTTAAAGTTTCTCAATATTATCTGCGGAGACAAGAAAGAATTTTGTTGAAACAGCCCTGCATAAAATAGTTTTTTATAAAGCTGTTTATTAAAACTTCATATGCACGTAGTTTGACTTGTCTTCTTTCAATCCTTTGAATCGTGTGAACAAGTGTTCTATTTTTATTATTGCTTGAGTGTGTTGAGTGCAGCAGTGGCAGTGGTACCAGCTAGATTGTAGTGTAGTGCACAGAATACATTGAGTGTGGTGATGTAGTGTGCAGTATGAGCCGGGCGCGGAGCCGCACAAAGACGACACAGGTTCCGTCATTGCCGGCGAAGGCCTATCGGCGCGTCCGGCTCGCCACAAAGCCCTACAATAAACTTTTACAGCTAACATAAAACCCTGACTTTTTAACCCGAGTTATTTGAATTAATATCAATTCGGAGTTTCTCAATGGGCTTTACTCGTCAAACTCTAAAGTTTTATGACGACCACAGAATTGAGGAATAAATTTTAATTGAAATGTAGCCCCGAAAAAAGTTTGATTGCGGTTATCAGCTTCCGAATTTGAATATTTACATTGAATATTCGAAAGAAAATAAAATTGGTCCTATTTAAATAACTGGCAGGAGTTCGTTTAACCAATCGTTACTTACTCAATTACGCATGTGTTACATTTAAAATATTTCGATTGGTCGGGTCGGGTCTATACCCGTATTTGTTTCCCCGGAATTTAAGATTTTTTATTAACCGTTAATTATTAATCATTCAACGAAGAGCATAATCATCTCACATACTGAAACGGATAACATCAGAAAATACTTTACAAGTTTTTCTTTGGTTTTCATGCTTTTCATATTGAGAATCATGAGACACGTTAAATGTAAACAAGTAATAATAAAATTTATAATTCTGGCGGAAGTTATATTTTGTGTAACTTAACTATAAATCTAAAATATATTTACATTAATTTAATATCTTATTAATTCCTGAATATTACGCGCTATTTTGTGAGATGAACTTTGGAATAAGGAAGTCGTCATAATTCAGAGACGAATTTGCTTTCGTCGTTCGGTAAATAAAATCTTCAATGAAAAATTGTTTTCTTCTGTAGTAGTAAGCACAGGAGTAAGTGAATACTTCTAGTAAGAATATATTGTACAAATTAAACAAAAAAAAAAAAATATGTTCAGCTCCGACGCACGACTGGAGTTTACTCCTTACGAACGATTATAAAATATTATATAGATTGGTAAATGAGGGTAAATGAACGCATTTTTATATTACTGAAAGCATGCTCGATACTTTTATTTTATATCTATTAATTATTTAATTTAACATGTCGTTATCGTCAAATCAGTAACAACACCATCTAGACTCTTGGTTGGAAACATAACGCATAACATAACGTAACGGAGAAAGTTTGATTTTACTCCCCATACATTTTCATACCTAGGGCTTATTTAAGATTCGATTCATAAGGAGTTATACTGCAAAAAAAAAATTACTTAATTTTAAAGAAGTAATAATCCTAATTATACTGGTATTTCTAGATGAAGATAAATTATAACTTCAAAGTAAGATGAGCTTAAGTGTGTAGTTTAGAAGATAGTTTATGAAATATTAGGTATTTTTAAATCCTAAATCCTTCACAATATTAACAGGGCTACTCGGTTGTGTACATATTCGGCAATAGAAAATTATTTTTGTTTGTGGTGACGAACCTTATTGATCATGTATGTTGCGGTATTTGATTTAGCCTATTGTTTGATTAACATATCAAGGCTGATGGATGTATACATACCAAGTGATAATAAAAATTCAAGTTTGAAACGGTCGGCGATGACGCAAGACCATTAAAAATACTTACTTGAGTTTTCGGCATCATTCCATTTGCATAGCCTTCTCGGCCTTCATTACGCAGCCGTTCTGCAAACTTTGAAATTGGAAAAGACAACACGAGCTATATTGTTTCAATGGTTTCAATTTCGGTTTGGTCAGTCTTGCATTTGATAATTAACACCTCTCGCTTCTCAGCTCGTACGTACTATGGAGGGGCGGACAATTGCGGCCGATACTCGGCGCACACACTCGTATATTTATCGAAGCGAGTGCCATGCCATAAACCTTCAATCACGGACCCCGAGTTCCTTTCGTAGGGACACTCGGTGTTATCTTTAATATTTTATAGAGATCAGTAAAACGACGGCACTGCAAAGCGATTAAGCGACATTCCTGCGTCCGCCGGTGATCGGGATGAATTCATCTTCGAGTCCGCTTTAGTGTCAGTCATAACGCTCTAGGTACCTACATGAGTGATTACAAATGTAATTAAAATGCGATAAATTTTTATGTTTCGTTAAGTTACGTGCTTTATGAATATTTTGTTGTGGGTTTTTTTAAGCTCAGTTAGATCGGGAACCGGGCCCATACTCGAACACCATATTTAACCTTACCATTAAAAAGAAAATGTTCGCAATACATCTATACGACTCGTCTTTAATATTTATACCTCATGGAGTCGTAAAATGATGAATAATGACGATGCAGACGAGTGAGCTAGTGCTGTAATTACCTTGCCTTTATACACAGGTAAGTTAGTACTAATTCTACGACGATTTCTTGTACTAAAAATTTCAAACATTGTTGTCAGAGAACTGGATATCTAGTTTGTTTTATAGAGGTAAATGTGAGCAGGTTTGTTTTGGTAGGAAATAAATTTTTCATTGCTAGAGAGCTATAATGGTCAACTGCATTTCGTGAAATGTATTTGTACAGCATTGGCTAAGTAACAATAATGTAAATAATATTTTGTACTAATACATAATATGAATATATACGTATACGAGTTTTGTGAGTTTGTTCTACACGCAAAGAAACCTAGTGGAATAATTCTTTCACCGCTTGTTCCCTTTGTTTTGTTATTATTCTCACCCGTTATTCCGGATAGATAAGAGCTACAAGATTCAATTAAAAAAAGTATGTAGGGATAGTTGGCATAAGTAAAAGAAATTGACATAAGGAAACCAACCAAGATGGAATGGATGGATGGTTGGGACGTTGAACTGTACCTCGGTCAGCCGCGATAATAAGCTCAATAAACATTGTAAGAGGAGATCGTGAGCCACACTTAAAATAAATGTTCGACTCATATTTGCTATAAAGATTTCGTGTTCTGTTCTGTTAGGTTTGTGATGCTTGGAGATATTTCACCACTGAGTAGTTCGTAGAACGAAAAAAAGGTTTTCCAAAAGCAGGTTCTATTCGTTGTGCAAGTGTCTAGTTTATGTGAACAAGTAAGTATGTAGTTCCACTCGTATATTCTTGAAAATTTGTCAGAATAGGAGATTGTTGATAACTAATGTAAGCATATATAACGATAATAAACACCGAAGCTATTCAGGTTTAAGCTAGATACTAATTCTATTATTTGAAAATTCTTTTTTCGTTTCACTTCTTAACCACTGAATATTGGAGATTTTTTAATTGCTAGGTACATTGCATTAGAACTTGGAAGTCGCGAGTCTATTAAGTTGCACCCACTTCTAATGGGCTGCCATCGGCGCTCATGGAAAACCATAACACTATTAAACTATGAGTTTTACTAGCGTGTGCCTGAATAAAGGAGAGGTCGTATCGTGGAGGATACACCACCACCACCATTAAACATTTCTTAAATATTGCAAAAAAACGTAGTTCATTTTAGAAGAACGAATATAAGATTAAGGCCGTTAAAGAACCGAATAGGTCAAAAGACGTTACAACATGTTATGTCAAAAGACGGATACTTTTCGTGTAGGTGTACCTAGTACCTGCACGACTACTTACGTACTTACGTACTAACTTAGATTACATGAAAGTATCTCCAAACTGCAACAGCAAACACTAGCTGAAGCACGAAGCTCCCCAGATGGAAAATATGTAATAAAGTTGCCGCTATTTTAATACTGTTAGCTACAAGGTGCTATCGGCCTGTCCCGGCGTAACAGAATATTGTCCTGTTTTATAACAGTTTATCCCAAAGGCCAAATTAGAAAAAAATAACATACTTGCTTTAGGCTTCTTCTCCAAGGAGAATTAGATCGTTGTTGAACTTATAAATGTATCACTTAAACATTAATGAAGGCCTATGATGTATGTGTTCTATAATGTATTTGCTCTACGATCTACGTATGTCTTTTAATAAGTAAGTACCCAATAATATCGAAAAACTTGTCAATTTTATACATGGTAGTAGCTGACAAACCAGCCGAACCACTCGTTCGTAAGTGACCGCCGCCACACTTGGACATCCGCAACAGTGGAGTTGACACTGACAACAAGAAGAAATTAGAGAGCTACGTTAATAACTGACTCTTTAATATTGCTACTAACATTTTGAACAAGATTACATTCAAATACACTGCTACGGTATTACAATTGAAATAGGTATTTAAATCTAGTATAATGTTATACACGCCCCGCTAAAATCTGTATTCGCTACAAGCTTCATTTCTAGTTCGGACACAAATTAAAGTAATATCGCTAAAATTTGTAGCGCAAATTGTAGCGTACCCTTATTCGCAGAGTGAATAGCGAAGGACTCGTAGCTCTCGGGTTACGACTTTTGTCTAATTGGTTTATATTACTTAGACGTCTCAGACAATGAATTACGACAAATGACCTCATGGTGACCCGTAGCGTCAGCAAAAATATATTGAAAAAAGAGCGGAGAAATTCGACGCTACAACTCTGACATTCCAATAATATAAAAATACCGACGAATGAGTGACTAATCTTCCAGCGTAACACCTTAGTGTAACCACTATAAAAATTAACTGTATTGGCTGGTCACGCCTGATAATTGTGACTCACAATATTGCCATCAATAATTTGCTGTCTATAAGTGTCTATCTTAATTTAATTCAGAAACCTTTAAACTATAAAAATAACTAGGATTCCACGTCTATAAAATATGTTTTTGGTAAGTAGGTACCTACCTATGTTATTTAAATAGTTTTGAATTTGATTCTGACCGAGATCAACGATTGATTGAAAATCATTTGTTACTAGTAACTAAAGTACTACGGTACTCTGGAAAGTCATACTTAGCTACTTTTTAACAGCGGAATAACATAGGAATTGAATGTTAACTTTAAGTTGACTATTAATAAAGTAATTACTTTTAATATCTTTTGCATTACCTATAACTTTTGTACAGATTACCTATATTTTACTTTATCCGGTATTATGCATTTTTTAATAACTATAAATGTATCGTACCTTCTGCATTTTTATTTGCTACGAACATAATAACTTACTGAGTTGTCGTCGAATTTGTCGGTGTCAGTCATCTTCGATTCAAAATTGGAGAGTTGGAAAACCTGTCTTTATCATAAACTCCATCTTATTGTCAATCTAAGTTGCGTTTGTGATACTTAGATAAATTATTATATTCATATACTTACCTCGATACTGAATAGACAAGACAGCCCTTTACACATTCATTGGCGGTGGAAATTTGAATGTTTCATATCGAAACGGAATACATTTCAATCGGTGGAAAGCCGTCCTCAATTTTATAGAATAGTAACTCCCCTGTTTAGCACGGGCAAAACATTTTATACCCACTCTTTTTCTATACCAGTTGCGTCGAACCTAGTCGGATAGTATGATTTATTTTAACATCTTAAATAATAATCGTCATATCATTTAATTTAACTAACAAAAAGTCTAATCGATCAATGAAGTGAAACCATCATTACACTGAAACCTTCCTTCCTTCTGTTGATGAAAACAGTATATTAAAAATAATAGTTTAAAAAAAACTATAATAAACAGGCTTTTATAGAAAATCCAACAAAAAAAAAATAGAAAATAAAATTGAATTAAGAATCGTGTAATTGTAATAAAAGCGTGGGGTGCATGGTGTCAATGAGTAGAAGGGATAATATCTTTAAAAGTACCCCACGCTTTTATTACAATTACACGATTCTTAATTCAATTTTATTTTCTAATTTTTTTAGTTGTATTTTCTATAAAAGCGTGTTTTTTATAGTTTTTTTAAACTATTATTTATTTTTCATTTTTAGTAATTATTTGCTATTTTTTGAATAAATGAAATTTAGTTTTTTCTTTCTTTCTTTCCTTCTTTTTTTCTTTAAATATTGAACTGTCATCGATCCTCGATAAGTCTACGAAGTTTGAAAGAAATCTGACCGTTTAAAGCTAATATAAAGCGTGTAATTAGGTTTTCTTTCCTTCTTTCTTTCTTTTTTTCTTTAAATAGTGAAATTCCTCAATAAGTTCACGAAGTTTGAAAGAAATCTGACCGTTTAAAGCGAATATAAAGCGTTTAATTAGGTTTTCTTTCCTTCTTTTTTTATTTAAATATTGAATTGTCATCGGTCCTCAATAAGTCCACGAAGTTTGAAAGAAATCTGACCGTTTGAAGTGGGTCAAAATCATGAACAAAGATTCCGTTACATACTAACATAGGTCTGAAGCTAATAAAAGCGTATTAAAAATACAAATCCGTTGGCCAGGAAGTTTTTATATTACGTTTAACACGTTCATACAGGCAGAGCACAGATTACTTAGTTTTACCTGTAATTTAATGAATGACATTCCCAAATGGCGTTTTGCTTAATAAAGTTGTGCGACATCGAATTTCACTCCATCACTGATGCTCTGTCCATCATTAAGTCCAAACAAATTTCCCTTGCTCTTGTTGTACCCTACTGAATCACCGCCGACGACTTTGGTTAGAGTTTCCAAGGACCAGTACTATATGAGTACATCGCTTTTTCTTTACTGGCGACTTATTGGACATGTTTTTAATAAAATGATGTTCAATAGTGATGATGACAATTTATCATCAAGAGGCTCGACCGACGACAGTAAACTTTGACATAAAAAAAACAAGATTGAAGCCACAAGAACCCTTCACCCCTTTACCGTTAAATGTACAGAGTACAAGAGAATAAATAACTTGTTATGTAATAGTTATGAAAGCGTGAAAATGATAAACGAATTTATTATTAGCAAACATAGTTTCCCCATTAACACCTGACTAAATAATTGTGTCAACAATTTTATAGCAATAATAAATGAATTAAATTTTAATAATAAGTTAATAAAGCCTTTCAAACAACATATTCAAATTTAAATAATTAATTGTGGTTATAATAGCTAAGGATAACTTTGATCAACCATTTAATAAATAGATTAGGCAGCTAAATGTCTGTTTGTTTAATTACTTATTTTCTGGATTTGTTTGTTAATTGTGACACATATTATGTGTCCATGCCGATAAGGAATGTGTAAGGTTGTAATATTGTAATTAGTTGTTTAAATCTTAATTATATAGCCTCTATCTGCTCATCTTACATTTATATGTTAAGATTCGATATACTTTGTTGACTTCCTAAAAGATGCCTGATAGAGTTTGCGCTTTAGCAATGACCGCTTTTTGTAGGTACTCTTCTATACATCTAGGTATATTGTGCGTGCCTTTGCCCTTTGTTCATCATGTGTTGAGTTTTGTTGGCTTCAGCTTCAATATGTTAATCTTAATATATATAAATTACGTGTCACGTTGTTTGTCCGCGATGGACTCCTAAACTACTCAAATTTGCACACCGTGTGCAGTTTCATCCAACTTGAAAGATAGGATAGCTTACATCTCAATTTATAGTCGCAATATTATTTTAATTTTGACAGAACGAAGTCTGCCCGGGTAGCTAGTATAACATTATACTTTCTTGGCCGGCAACGCATCAATGATGCCTTTGGTGTTGCTGATGTCCATGGGCGACGATAGCCACTTACCAACAGGTGGATCGTCAGCTCGTTTGCCGGCTATTTCCATATAAAAAAAACCATAATTTTCCATGTAAAGCATGGGTCTCTTAGGCAATATAGATACCACTATACTCAGATGAAAGAAATAAAAGGCTAAAAATGACTGAAATTATAACGACTTAAACACTTTTTTAATTTTTTAGCAAACATTCGAAAAAAGTATTTTGTAAATAACTGAATATGACATTTTTTTAGTCCATACATTTGCGCGATCAAAATGATGGGATATTAGCTCCTTTAACACAATACGTCAAGTTACAAATAACCCTGTTTATAGTGTATTAAGTACATATAAACTACATAACATTATCATTTATCACAGAACCAATAGGTTAGAACAACAACTAGAGTCCGACCGAAACTGGTTTTTCAGCCGAAACCGAAACCGAAACCGAACCTTCGGCCTTAGGTCCAGTTTCGGCCGAAACCGAAACCGAAACCGAAACTTAGGGTGAGGCCAAACGAGCGTATTTTTGGCGCTGTGAGTCACGTGAAATGAGCTGGTTTCATATAAAAGTTCTAATTCAATTCTTTGAAATTTGTATTTTACGCGATTTTACGATTTACGCTCGTTTGGCTACCCCATCAGGGTATTTTTTGAGCTGCTCATTTGTGGACTCAACAGAAAAAAGTAGGTTAAAGGAGCCGAATTTTTTAAATTTTACAAAGGTCATTTTTTGACGTTAGGTAGGTCAACCCTAAAGCTATCTGTCCCCTAACGTTGACCCACTACTTACGGGACACCCTGTATAGGTACTGAAATCTAGCGTGTTTTTTTACACATTTTTATTTGTACATTTTTATGTGTATTAACTGCCTTCATTTCGGTAAACTTATCTAAACGTAAACGACAAAATTCGAAAAAATGTGGGTACCTATGGATGAACGCTGTTTTTAACCCCTGACGAAAAAAGAGGGGTTTTATAAGTTTGACGTGTCTGTGTATCTTTATGTCTGTCTGTGGCATCGTAGCTCCCAAACGGAGGAACCGATTTTGATCTAGTTTTTTTTTTGCATGAAGGTGACTTAATCGAGTGTGTTCTTAGCTATTTTTAGTGTATATCAAACTGTCGGGGGTTTTTTAAATTTTAATTTAAGATCATTTAAATCTTAGCCCCATTTTACTAAATACGTCAGTGAAAACCGCATGCAAATCGATTTAGCCGATTTAGAAATTACCCTGAACAAACGCACATACACACAAACAGACGAAAATTCTAAAAATAATTTCTATGGTCTCTTTTGCGTTGACAAATACCGCTCGTGATAGATTTTCTCAAATATCTTCCATGTACAGACATATCGATCAGTTACCGTTTCATTGTAATGGATGATTTGGGATTTAGAATTCAAAAATACTACTACTGAATGTCCTCGCTTTGCTTCCGTAAACCTTTCGGTAAGCTCTCACTCAATAAATGTAAGTATGGGTGAAATTGACATAACGTAATTTATTTATTTGTAAACCGTTTGAAATAAACCAACCACTAAATGTTAACTAACCAAAGCTCACTACAATACGTATGTATTGTAAGTTATAAGGGAGTGGAAACCGCAGGTAAATCTGTTATGTCGTTCCTAAGAGTAGTAGAACAAATAGACGAAAACTACTTTTTATATAATCTATTACGTCTAATTAATACCCCTAGTAAAAGTTTTACTTAAATATCTTCCAGTTACAATTTCATTACCATGCTTGGATATGAATTCCAAATCATTATCTATACAGCATTAGACACTATATTATGACCTTTTTTCTACCTGTTGCCGTTATTAATATCGAGCAAAAAACGGCTAAAATCAAGCGCCAAAGCACCCTGTCAGACGCTCTTCAGATTAATGAACAAATATAATAAACATGTTAAATCAATGACTTCACTTGGAAAGTCAGCGCCCACGGGTTAGACACGAACTTAACCGAACGACGCACGAAAATTCACGAACACAGAGTTTCGGTTTGGCCGAAAGTTTCGGCCAAATTTTTCCAAAACCGAAACCGAAACCGAAACTAGATTTTTTGGCCGAAACTGGCCGAAACCGAAACCGAACCTTCGGTCGGTCTCTAACAACAACCAACCAATAGAACACACAGGAGACGTTACAAATTCAAGTTACTTCAATTCAAACTGAAATGAAAAGATCTCACAGCTACGTGCTACGTAATTTACGTAACTTTTTGTTTACTTAACGGTTTTTATTTTTGATTTTAATTTTTTGATCACTTTGCAGCTTCAGTGCGGTTTGGTGGACAAGTTAGATTTATATAGAGTAGATACAATCAACGTGTTTATTTTCAGTAAGATGTTTATTTTGAGTAAGAACATGGTGGCATATACATATTTTTGACCACCACACAGTACTATTTCAGATTAGTAGAGAAGTTGGATTTATATAGAGTAGATACAATCAACGTGTTTATTTTCAGTAACAATATGGCGGCATCTCATATCCTGAGTGCTGTAGAGCCGTCGGTAGGGGGCGGCGGGTCGCGCGGCGGCCGCGAGCGAGAAGTCAACGTCGCGCTGGATGACCGCGAGCTCTGGGTGCGCTTCCAGACACTCACTAATGAAATGATTGTTACTAAGAATGGACGGTGAGTTGAGGTTTAGTGTAATATTATAACTCTTTATTGTTTGCACATCATTGCAGTTAAAATACTCAAAACAATGGATACCTATCGCTTAAAAGCCATTTCTTTCAGACGACCCAAAAGGATTAAATAAAAACATGTCTGAAAGAAGAAGGAAGGAAGAAGGAAGGGAATTAGGGATCTATCTAAAATAGATAACTAATGAAAAACATACAAATACAGTATAACATGTCTAGTGGATTTTCATAAGTAATGCCCAACGGATTGAGGACATTCAGATATGAAATTATTGTTAAACAATGGATGGCAAATGAAGTTAATTTTCACCACTTTCGTAGAACGCATTACGACCTGAGAATATGAACGTATGTTTGTCAAAGCTCAGCTGCAAACGTTGAAACGTTGCAATTCAATAAAGTAGTGAAATTTTATAAATACGACTTGTCTATTCACACCTGCTACAGCGTCTCGACAAGGACAGCACAAAATTATGCACGAGTGAATAGTGCTACTTTAAAATTCAAAGCTATGTCAAACTATCGCAGCATTGTCGCAACCGCAAAAGCTACAGCACGAAGTGACAATAACCACTTCAATAGTTTGCAGAGATTTGACCTCTCGCGTATTTTACTCTGGTTACATGGGCTACCGTTTGGTCAATCATACTAATATTATAAATGTGAATGTAAGTTTGTTTGTTACGCTTTCACGCGAAAATTACTTAACCGATTTGGCTGAAATTTGGAATGGAGATAGTCTATCATCCATCCATCAGCCTTTTGAGGTCCACTGCTGAACATAGGCCTCCCCTAATCTACGCCACTCAGACCGGTCCTGAGCCTTCCGAATCCAGCGGATACCCGCTGTCTTCTTCAGGTCATCGGTCCACCTGGTCGGGGGGCGTCCTGTGCTCCTTTTACCGAGGCGTGGTCTCCATTCGAGGATCTTTCTTCCCCAACGGCAACGGTTATCGGTCCTTCGAACTATGTGGCCAGCCCATTGCCACTTCAGCCTGCTAATTCTTTTTTGATTGATAGATAGTCTATACACTAGATTAAAACATAGGCTACTTTTTATGCCGGAAAAGTTCAGGGTTCAGGCCGGATTTGTAAAAATCGATCTCCACCGCGGGTGAAGCCGCTGCAACAGCTAGTATTTTATATACAGTCACATAAAGAAAAAGTGTCCAGGAGTACCTATCATGGTGTAAGTACCCTAGTGTATTAACACTATACAGTGTGGCGTATAAACGACAGATAGTTTTGGGGAAGGATTAATAGCACGTTTTACAGTGACAGTACCGCTGCGTTGTTGCTGCGACGTTACGCGGTGTGTGACGTAGATACTCGTAGCGATGTCGCACATTTGTACTGCAAAATGTCGCACGTATGTATGAAACTACGCATTTTCATACAGATTTGCGCCCAACACGCACGTGTGAATAGACACTAGGGGAACTTAGGTCTCAAACAAATGACAGTGGCTTAATCTTATCATAGTAAAAGCCAAGTTATTTCAAATCCTAGTAGGTATATTTCATTTTATGATTTAAAATATTAATATAAAAAAAAGAAACAAAATGAACGTGGGCTGAAAAGAGGAAAGCAAGCACTTTAAATTAAATTTGAAAATTGTAATATTTTAGTATGTACGTAGTTAGTATCAAAGTATAACTTTTTGTAAAATTGGATTACAAAAGTCTTTTGCTATAAATGTCTCCCGGTCGGAAATAATTGTGACGTCTTAAATATTTACAAAAAAAAATCAATTGTGGGTGCATATTGGTCCCGTTACAATTTATTTTCTAGGATAATTATTATATTAATAGATACAGTTGAAGTATGTAGTATATTTTAACACGGAAGCAATAATAGTACCTATTTTAGTTAACTTCGTAAGTTAGTGCGGTGATAATAACTGTATTTAATTGAATTTAAAGAAAGGAGGTGGCCAATATTTACCCCGGAAATGGTTAAAATACGTTTTTTTGTACAAGGTTTTAGTCCTCTGAAAAGACATATTTTCCATTTATTATAACATAACTAGAATTTTAATTTTCTTCTGAACTCCGCCGTGAGTAGTTATAATAAATTAACAATAATAATAAGTTGTATTGTATACAAATATACTTTTACTACCTCCATTGCTATCACCCCGGTCACTCACATGCGCGCAAATGTTTGACATTTTTACGAATGTTTGCACATATGTGAAGGGCGGTCAGGCATGGGTTCGCATATGAGTATACAAGCCCATTTCCGCTTTCTCCTACACTTTGTTCACGAATGTTCAATCTTGCTGTTGTTATTATGTTGTGGTCATTCAAATCCATTTTCAATATAGAAAATAAATGGTAGTACGATTAGACGCCACGAACCACGAAAAATTAGGAGATACATCACCTTTTTAGTCGTGTGCGCAACTGGTCGCACGAATGTGTGGGAGACTACACGAAGGTTCGAGGTTCGCGCGCTTTGATGTGCGACAAAAAACCGACACAGCTTGGAAAACCCCGAATGCCTCCAAAACTTCGCATAATCATTCGCGAAGGTCGTCCCACACTTGTGGGTTCGCGTATTCGCGCGAATGTGAGTGACCGGCATCACTGGAGTTTGACAATTGGCTGACAGAAGTGCCAATGTCTACTATATTGTCATTTGCCAAAATAATATTTTTCAGTTTCATTTCTGCAAAATATTAATTGTATTTGATTTTTTGCCATGAGTTGCATTAATTGCGCGGTTGATATTGAGCGCATGGCACGTCACTCCATATCTTCCTTAGCAAGAAACCTGCAATCCATATTGGTAGAATGGATCACTGCAGTACAGGCAAAGATTTCTATACATACAACATCATTGAGTACAGGTATAGCATTTTTCTTTACTATTAAGTAGTGCTTACTACGATTAGGTTCACGCGGCAATGTACAATATTCCTGTTTAGAAAATAAGTTCTATTTTATAATAGGCTCCTAACATTTTTTCTTTCAACTTTTAGGCAAAGGCTACTATACTGTAGATGAGTACATAAATGACAAAGACGCATGGAAATGACCAGCTCTGCAACCAGTTCTGTACAAGCTGTATATTTTTTTGTAATAAATATATCAATGTATTTTTATTTTTAAAAGATGTGTTGAGGAGATTTTTTACAGCTTTTCTTGTCCTCCATGACAAAGCACCTTTGCGAAAAGCTGGTTGATTAAAAAATTACGTGCATAAGTGTATCAATGATACCTAAACGAATAAATGAATTTGAAAAAAAATTGAATGCATCACCTTATTTGCCTTATTTGGTACTATTGTTATATTTTATTCCTTAATTTTTACATATGTGTACCTAAATGTATATAATGAAACACTTAATAATATCAATATGCAGTTTTATTTATATTACGTTTGCTTGTGAATATTTACAGATAGGTAGGTGGACAAGTTAATACGTATATTTTATTTAGTACTGCTGGTACATCTTTTTGTAGGAATAAGGTCATAAAGTCATAATTAAAGAAAAGACATATATTAATTAATTATCCAAAAGATAAATACTATTTATTTAATACAAAAATCGCTCTTTAAAACACTTTTTCACGATTACATATGTTTTGCAGAATGTCAAACTACAAAAGCTAAAACTGCCCGTAAAAGGAGAATCCCGAGTTCTAGAGATTTTTATTGATAAAATTATCAAAGTAGATATTGTAAGCTTTAATTTAAGGTAAAAATAATATGTGTACATTATACTTCACAAATGGGGCAAATGCCCATACAGATGTTGGCCACCTCCTTTAAATTACTTCTTATTTTACTTAGCCAAGAAACGAAAATATCGACTTGGATCACATCAGATCACCTATAATATCTATCTACTAAACGGTTTTGTAGAATATACTTCAATGAGTTAGAAATAAAACGAAACAATACTTACAATAATGTTGCCTTTGTTTATAGCCTGACTTGACCGTGTACTTAAGTCAAGTCATTATACCTATTCGACGTCTAAAACATCTAGGACTAATCAACTTGCTTTGTGCTTACATAAAATTAATGGGAAGGTTCAAGTTGAGAATACCTATAAAAATTACGGTACACGCGTTTACGAAGAACGCAAGTCAAGAATATATTGTAAGGAAGGTGGGAAATGACTTCATGAGATGTACGTATATTTCATTTTAAGTACTGATTTGGGCATCTTGTATCTTTTCCTATTGTCTGAAATATTTTTACAAGGCGTTACTTTAGGATACGTACGTACAGTATGTACCAGTCAGTGGCGTAGCTAGCCCTTCCGGGGCCCCGTATCAAAATTTTGCCGGGGGCCCCCTCTCAACTTGAGGGCAAAGATCTATCTCAAAAGAAATAAAAATGCTAGCGTGAATTAAAACAAATATAATATACTTACATCGATTAATAAACCACAAACAATCAATACTCTAAAATTTTAATCTGGAGGCAGCTCTGTTTCGTTTCGGGAGATCCGAACGCGAGCGCAGACTCAGTAGCCGATGTGATACGACAAGGCAGGGAATTTTTTATTCGTAACTCATATTCATCGGTGGTAAAAACCAGCTCTGGTATAGCAGTCCCTGTATCTCGGTATCTAACCAAAAGCATGCCGCTTACCAGGTCTGATCATCCGCGTGCACGCATAGAGATCTATCCACCCCAGGGCTTAATACAAAGTTCAACGCTGCCTCCTGGTTAGCAAAGAAGCAAATGGCTAAAAGGAAGGCAATTTAAAGTTCATCGGCAGAATCGGCAAGCGAACGGTCGATTACCCCTCTGGTAGTCGAGAATTCTGGTCACTAGCTCAAGCTGCCGAGGGTAACTTCTGTCTTTCATCTCGACCACAACTGCGTAAATCGGACGACTCCGTGGTCCATACGACAAAGGGGAAAGCCGAACTTCTTGGCATCCTTTTTGCCGCCAACTCAACTCTTGATGATAGAGGGATCGCCTCCGCCTAAAAACTTGTGAGAGCTCGTTGGATTATATTATATACTTTTTCCCAAAAGTCTGTCAGAGAGCTCTTTATAGCCCCTTGATACCAAGAACTTAAGAGGACCAGACGGTATTCACGCAGTGGTGTTAAAGATGTGTGCTCCCGAGTTGATTCCAGCCCCGGATCTAGGGGCAAATCGGGGCACCCGCCGCGGGCGGCAATTCAGGGGGCGCGGCGCCAAAATCATAATATAATATGATTAAAAATAAAAAACTTGCAGCACAAAGCGCCTAACATACGGAAGCCTGGTTGGGAGAACAAAGTTAAAACTGAGTTCTTATTGTCCCATTCACGAAAAATGCCAACTATTATTTATTTGTGAGTTTTTTTTTATCTCATTCTTATCACTATCAAGTTTCTGCCCCGGTTCAAAAAAATCTTAGATCCAGGGCTGGTTGATTTCCCGTCTTAACATGCTTATTCTCGCTTTCTTATTCCACATGACACGTCTTCGTGGAAGGTTACCCTTTTTCATCCCATCCCCATAATGGGCAATCTCAGTGACCCGGCTAACTGCAGGTCTATAGCGATAAGCCTATAGCCTCCCTGCTTGCAACGGTAATGCGCGCGAGATTAACATGCAGCTCCTGGAAAGATCATCAGCTGATCTGTGATCAACAATATGGTTTTTGAAACGGCCGTTCAGTTGGTGATCACCCAATTTATCTTACGCACCTGTAGGCACCGTCAGGCTCTTGATCGCAACGGGGAAGCACTGGCAGTCAGCCTAGATTTCGCTAAGGCCTGTGACCGGGACTGGCACAGGGGGGTCTCACGAAGTTAACATCTTACGGTCGCTGTGAGAGGTTATGCAGTTGGGTAGCCAGCTTTCTATCTGAGCGACATATGTACCTATCAAAGATGCACCTAGTAGATGGTTGTTGCTCAGATATGAAACCTAGAAAATGCTGGTGTTCCCCAAGGGTCTGTGGTATCTCCTACGCTGTTCATTCTGCATATCAATGACATGCCAACTGTTGCTATGCAGATGACAGTACAGGCAATGCCTACTACACAGCCCCGCTTAATTCCTCTCAGTTGCAAAACTTGCAAGTGGCGGATAGCAGGCTTAAACTTGTGTCTGAAGTCGAAAACCCTCTGGAGCAAGTCTCGGAATAGGGTTGACTTAATTTAGTCGAGTTCAACCCCACGAAGACGTTGGGGAAGACGTTGGACAGCGTTGGTGCGTTTACCACTAAGAAAACCCCATTTCTCATAGTGCCTAAATCGAGCCTAAGTTGGCTTCCAAAAAGCTTGATGTTCTAAACCGGGCTAAGGAGTAGGTACTTCACTGCGAGGGAGGCACCTGCTCATGCTTTACAAAGCTCATGGCCGAATTGAAGTCTCATCCACACCGGTGAGACTCGTGGAGAACTTCTACGGTCCGATTTTCCCGATCATTTTTACCACGCACGTACTAACTGTAGAATGAGCTGTACTACGTATAGAATGAGCTTCCTCTTGAGGTATTCCCGGAGCGCAGTGTCATGGGGTTGCCGCCGGCATGGCTGCGCAGCACTTAGTGCCAGAGAGCATCATGAGTCGTGTAGAATGTTTTTTTTTTGTACATTTAAATATATTTTGTTTAAATTTTGATGCATCAATACGATGAAAGATCGTCCAGAAAGTAATTTTATTGTTGATTTCACTTTTTGATGAAGTATTGATGCTATCCGGAACATTTTTGAATCATAATAATTGATTTTCGGATCATTTTCCGATTTTTTTCTAAGACGCATTAGGGGGCCCCCTCAGCCCCGGGGCCCCGTATAATTAATACGGCTGATACGGCGGTAGCTACGCCCCTGGTACCAGTCAAATTCAAAAGTTGTGGTTTGTGGAAAACGGTGGTGACTTATATTCTTATCTACCACGTGAGACGTAAATTAATCATTCATTATTCACATTTATCAGTAATTCACGTTATTAAATGATGACATATTCTGGCGATTGAATTATTAAATTATTTTATTATTTTTATTAATTAATTATTTTATTTTATTTATTTGACATGACGATTTTCTTGACAAACTATGACATTAATTTAATTATCAATAATTTGACATCATTTAATACTATAAATCGACATCTATAATGTAATGTGAATCTATCGCATCTCGCATCTATAATATAATGGAATTTCTCACGAAATTCACTTGCTGCATGTTTTTGCTATCCTAGTACTGACTGCAAGGAATTCGTTCCATCCGGGTGTCCCTTGACACCTGTCAAGTTTTATTTATTTATTAAAATTTGTTATCTTTAATATATATATTTTAATTATAGATAATGCTTGTTGATTATATTTATTGCTTAAGAATGATAATGAATTTAATTATAATTTTTAATAAAATTTTAAATATATGTAACAATACTACTCTAACGCATTGGAAATGTTTTGTAATGTTACATGTAAGCTGAATAAATAAATAAATAAAATTATTTGTTGAGTTCTACATACATTCACCACTGGTGTAAATTGTGATTGATCAACCTAGCAAAGTAATGATCCGAATTCCGATGGTTTTCGTTAGATTTCCAATGATTAATTCATGATCTTCGGGAGGCATACCCTTTACCCATATTGAGATGGAGTAAGCTCTTGGCTTTTGGAAGTGTAGATTGCGAGACGGATTGTGTCGATCCTAGTGTTTTTTCGAATGGACAATTTATTGTTGACCTAGGCGACCTTTACAACTTAATGTGGACAAAGGGGCAAGCTTAGAAAGGCTCACCCGAGAAGAAAATTTTTGCGAAAAAGGAGGACTAGCTCTAGCGCTTCGAGAAATAGGAGATGCGAACGACTTAAGGCCAACCCCTTCGGAATTCGGACCTCGGCTTAAGACGTCACTATGAGGAGGGCGAGTTAGTGATCCTAGTGATCGAGTAGCGGGATGGATGACCGCTAGAGGTATTTATTGAGCGCTTTCGTGCTGGTTCGTCATGGTTGTAAACGTTAGATAGCAGATGCTAAGCCATGACGGAAGCCCTTGGGGTGCATAAGACCTTTGGTTAGCACTTTGATTGGCCAAAACCTCCCCCTCCAATTCTCACTGGACCATTATTAGTGAAACCCCGTGTTCTATAGTAGTAGTCTGTAGTTGAACCTCCGTTAAATAATCTAAATTTTACTAACAAAAAATAACCGACTTCAAAGTCTCAAAAACTACATAGTTGTCAGATCTCGTTCAAATTTATGTGAGACCACATGACAAGCGCCTGCTTTCGATTAAAAAAAGAATCATCGAAATCGGTTGGCGTGATGTTGAGTTATTCGTCAATTTGTCGCGCACATCTTAACACAAATTTACGACTTATGTGGTTTTCTCATGGATGCCATTGTCAGATCTCAATAAAATTTATGTGGGACCACATGACAGCTACCAGCTTCCGATTTAAAAAAAAATCATCAAAATCGGTTCGCCCAGTCCAAAGTTCTGAGGTAACAAACATAAAAAAAAATACAGTCGAATTGAGAACCTCCTCCTTTTTTGAAGTCGGTTAAAAAGATCAGTTATTGCCGTGGCGTAATGAGTTGAAGATAATGCTTTCATTGTTTTCGTTAGTAAGACGTCATACAAAATTTAGCAACTTTAAGTATGTACCTATAATGTTTGTCAATTTAGCAGTCAAGAATTTTAACGTTGACCCATGTATATAACAGCATCACAAAGTATAATCTCATATGCAAGAACATAAATAGCGCATCTCTTTTGCAGAATGAACGCATATAACACATTTGCCCGTGCTAACCGGTCGCTGAGGGCGGCTAGTTTTCAGTTATTAACACGGTAGGCCTTGCTCATTAACGCGCGGTTACTAATCAATGCTGTTCGATGAGCCATCACTACCTGTACCCTTGAAGAAACTTCTGAGAGACCTAAATCTATATCAGCATGCTTCAGTACTAGCAATAAACACCTTGAACTAGATGATGAGTTACATATGTTGTTGCTCAATCATTTTTTATCATGAAATTAATGTCTTTAACCTCTTTAATAATCTCTCTCTAACTTTCTTGCGGGGTTTTCCCCTTCAAAAAGTAGTTACATTCCAACACATAGTTTAATCCCGATTCCCGGCGGTACTCGACTTTAAGTACGTTCGTCGACGACCGACAGTCCGACGCCGCAACGGTACGTCGCGTCGCACTGTCGACGACCGACGTCATCACATAATTTTCCAAATGTCAAAGTTCAAAGTTAAATGCAAAAACTTTTAACAAAATGTAAAAGGGTGTGGATAATCTAGTGGTGAACAGCTTTTAACTAAAAATCTATGTGAAATCTACGTGAAAAGTACATAGCATTCCGCACTGGAGCATACGCTCTTGGGCCCCTATTAAAAAACCTCTCTTAAGATCTCTGCGATCTCAGGATTCCGTTTGAAATGCTGAAAATATGTAAACAAAATCGTATATGAAAATGACATTTGTAAGATCTGAGATTGCGCTCTTGGTTGCTGGTGACATGAAGTGCATGCTTAATACCTAGTGGGCCAATAATGGGTTCAAGCTATGTATAAATATTTAGTATTGTTTTGTTTTAGGCGAATGTTTCCTGTTGTAAAGGTGACTGCGAGCGGTCTAGACCCGACGGCAATGTACACGGTTTTGCTTGAATTCGTACAAGTTGATTCACATCGATGGAAGTACGTGAATGGTGAATGGGTAAGAATAATTGTTATATAATTAATATATTTTTAATCCCGATGCATATACTAGTGTTTTTATAATGACGTGTCACTGTGTGTGTGTGTTTGAGACCATGTGCCTGTCTCTGGCATCGTATCTAAAGCAATGGACCGAATTTGATGTTGTTTTATTTGTTTTAAAACCTACGTAATCGAGATGGTTGTTATAGCTATGTTTGGTAAAAATAACATTCTCGAATGTTTCCAAATTTTAAAATTTATAGTTATGTAATGAAATTGTGTAAAGTTTTTATTTTATCCAAACACTCGCAAATTAACTTATTTTTAGACTTTGTTTTATAATTTGTCTATAGGTACCTGGTGGCAAGGCAGAAGTCCCTCCCTCAAATGCTATCTACATTCATCCGGAGAGTCCCAACTTCGGAGCACATTGGATGAAAGAGCCTATTTCGTTTGCTAAAGTGAAACTTACCAACAAGACCAATGGAAATGGACAAGTAAATAAATCTTATGTTTCTTTCAGAATGAAGTAGCATTGATAAAAATATTTTAAAACTCTATTGATATTACAATAATAATTGTATTTTTTATATTTTTATTTGATCAAACATTAAATTAGATTGTTGAGATTAAAGTGGATAGTGTAAAGCCTCCACCAGCAGGGGAGGTTACCTTGTACTCGAAATGGATGGAACCTCTTTACACACCAAAAAAAAAAGGAAATTCATTTCTTTGTTGAGCTCATGCATAGTTAATGTAGTAAATATCGACCACCGCTTTCTTTTACGTAGCCGATGATTCGACTGGGTCGGAGCATAATTAACAGCTCTTACCGAGAAATAACAGAACACAAATTTTCAATAGTAGAAATGCAGGTCTTCCTAAGTACAGTGCTACAGTTCCGTAGCTACCGCTACTACCGCTAGTTCACAGGAGTTATTTCTCACGCTTATATGTGGTGCGAATGAATATGAAAGCAAACATCTGATACATCCAGATCCATATGTTGACGTCTCGGTGTGAAATCTGTAGCTTTACCAACTATTTAGCAGCTGCCCGTACGCACTATCATTTGTAATAATTATTGTCTCAGCGCAATGTTTACAGATCTTCTTTATGTTAAACGTTATTAATGTTTTGCGTATTCATAACAATTTCACTATCAATGTTGCCTTGTTTATTGTTGTAGATGTTTGCGTCTTTTAAAGCAAGTATTTAAGCATATACCTATTATGATGATAAATTAATCCATTGTATATCGCTGGCTATAATCATAACACTAATCTAATAATGATGATGTTAATCTGTTCAGTGATTTGAGAATTGTCAAAACAAGAAACTGACAGAAAATCCAGATAAAAGTGTTTTAGAATAAAATTTATCTATTAGAACACACATAACTTAAACACTACGTTTTAGAGTATGTGACTGGCTGGCCAGCCCCCTGTTCTGTTTTCATAAGTAGTAACAACTACTATATATAACAAATAATATTTAATAAAATATTATATCAAAATGTAATATTTTAAATTATTTTAGATAATGCTGAACTCTCTACACAAGTACGAGCCACGTGTCCACTTGGTCAAAGTCGGAACAGACCTGCGTCGGATAATGACGTACCCGTTTCCAGAGACACAGTTCATCGCAGTCACTGCTTATCAAAATGAAGAAGTTACATCTCTCAAGATCAAGTACAACCCTTTCGCTAAAGCTTTCCTCGATGCTAAGGAAAGACCTGAGGGTTATTATCAGAGAGATTTTGTCGGATCGCATTACCCTCAGCAGAGTTCTTCTCCACATCAGTACCCGCAATGTGAGTATTTTTTATGTTCCTTTTTATAAGTCATAACACGTTGTTATTAATTGAGAAAGTAAACTAACGCCTCAAGTCAGAGTCACTAACGGTTACTTAAATCGCTCCTTAGCACAGAATTTGTATGGTGATTCTTTACTAAGGAGCGATTTAGGTAACCGTTAGTGACTCTGAGTTAGGACATAAGTACCCATTGATTTATTATAGTGCATATAATATTAGCAGTAGATACTTACCTCTATTTTTCGAAACTTTTTTTATATATCTACATATTTGTTTGTCGGTTGAATGGTGTTTATCGGATTGACTGACTGATACCTCAGAGCCGATTTCGGCTACAGCGATGCTTCGGGACTCTCTCTAAGTCTGAGTGACCGTGCTCAGATGGTCAGCTCTCTGGTGGGCTCTCCAGTGACTTATGTATCCTATTTTGGCCGTGAATGTACGACTGCAATAGGTACACGTGAGCACACCATTGTCATAATTATAAGGGATAGCAGCAGGTGGACGGAGCTTACGTTCGTCTCGCTTCCGATCTAAATCGGATCTACGGTCTTGTTCGAAATCGCGGACTTTATCATGAACGAGGCTCCTCCATTCTGTGCGTTGAACCGCCATGTCCTCCCATTGCGTGTGGTCTATGCTGGATCTTTTAAGGTGTCTCTTAAGCACATCTTTATATCTTAATTTATCGGATTACTACATGGATAGGTTGTATTAATTTTTAAAATTGTAGAGATTTGTTAAAATATATTATGTAACAATGCTAAAATATCTCAACGCTATCAATGTCCATTATATACGTATTTCAGTAACAACTGTAATTATTATGACGACCCTGTAGCCTTGTTGGTAGCGACTCTGCCTGCGAAGCGAGGGGTCCCGGGTTCGATTCCCGGCCGGGGCAGATATTTATGTGGCAGATAAATATTTGTACTCGGGTCGTGGGTGTCATTGTGAGGTGTTAAATGTGTCATCCATGCCACCCGCGGTACAGATAAAAACCTACTGCGGAGGTATGAGTATTAGAGCGTTTATTATTATTATTATATTTCCTATGGTAGTCGGAGGCTGGTTCGTGACGTCACAGTCTCTGTACGGAACCAGCAACGCCGCGTCCCGTCGCCCCGCGCCGTACCCCCCCCGGCCCCCCTCGCGACCTCGCACATTATCGCCACCTTGTAAGTATCGCAACACAGTAAAAATACTTATTTGTACTATTTATAATGCTTGCCAACATTAAAGTTAAAAGTGTATGAAAATACATTTAAAAGTCAGTGTGTCAGTGTGAATAAATATTAAACATATTTTCTAATTCGTGAAGTTAGAAGCTTCGAGTATCTTTGCGAAGCTTTCTGTTAGCATTGTATTATGTACTTTAATGCAGTTCGCGAAAACTAATATGATTTGTAATAGATGTCAAATAGGTGCATGGATAGGCATGATAAGCATTAGTAGCAAGCAAGCATGCGCAATTAAACTGTTGTTACTTATTGTTAGGTACTTACCTACTAGCATGTGTATACGTGCTTTGGTAAAAATAAGCACGCTCATTATCACCGATGTATATGAAGGTACATGCACGTTACCAGATGTAACCGGTTTCTGTAAAATATTGTTGATATCTATAAACTGAATAAAACAAAGTGCTTATAAGTTACAGAAGTTTATATTTTTAGCCCCCGACACAAAAATAGGGGGTTATAATTAGGGTTGCCAGGTTGTCAAACCAAAAAGCCGGACAGACCAGCCAATTTTGCCGGACATTTGGGTGGAAAGGCCGGACATCCTAAATTATTAAGCATTTTGTACTAAGTTAACTTAGTTAATACTAAGATACAAAATGCTTAATAATTTAGGATGGATGACAAATTTTTTGTCGTATTAATATATGACAAAAAATGTGTATGTAAAACTATGCAGTTTTGTTCATTTACCATAAGTGTTCTATTATTAAACAAAATAAAACTCCTTAACCAATTAATTTTTAAAGTTATACTTTTTTGGCGCGTTTGGAAAAAAATAGAGTTAAATTTTTAATACGCGCGCGCACACCGACAGCCAAAAAGCGACACGATGAAGTTAGCTGATACTGATTCCTTCTACAAACAAAGAGTTCTGGAATACGGGATGAAATCTTTAGCTGTTTTTGTTCTGTTACGCCAAAGAACTAACTTCTTACGTACGCACATATGTACACACACACGTTTTATTTTTTATGGAAATACCCGGCAAACGAGCACACGATCCACCTGATGTGGCTTTCGTCGCCCATGGATATCAGCAACAGCAACACCAAAAGCATTACCAACAGATGCGTTGGCGGCCATGAATCGTTGTTTTATTACTGCCCGAAGGTTGACTGGCAGAGAATGCTTTTAGCATTAAGTCCGCCTTTGTTTCTATACTTTTGTATGGTACATAAAGAAATAAATAAATAAAGAAGAAAAATTAAAATGCAATGTGCAATTCACACGTGTTAGAAGAGAAACCTTCAAAAATTTTGTTGTCAAGATAATGAGACGAATATAAAAATTTCGGGAAGATGATAATTGTAGGTTTTACTACTCCACTCCACTCCACTCCACTCCCCTCCACTCCACTCCACTCCACTCAACTCAACTCAAGTCAGTCTCCACTTACCTCTAGTCTCCACTGGACAGTTTCGTTTAATAAAATTTCAAGTCACCCCCGTACTAAAGAAGTTTTCACTTCAAAAAGAAAGAAAGAACTGGCTCTTAAGCCCCCAGCCGGAACACGACGAGTCGTTTGGCAGCTGATTCAAGCGCGTGGATATGTAGGCGAACCCCATGGAGAAATAATAATAGTAATAATGATATTAATGAACAATTAAAATCAATATTACCAATATCTCTCGGAGGGGTCCTACATAAGAGGGCTGGATTTAGTCGACTCTTACGACACACATCTGGCGTGGGATTGGGGTTAGTACTCTAGGGGGCGGCTTACCAAGTAAATAAAAATTCAAGTAAACAAACCAAAAATAATGTATTTGGTTGGCAGACACGTACTCAATATTTTTCAAAATGATGTTGTAATAATCTTTAAACGTCAGATGTTTCACATAAGTGCAACCTACATTTGTTATTCGCCGTTTACGCATGCGTAGTAAAATAGCGTCGGCAGCGCGTACGGTGAAATACGTAACACATAAATACCTTTTACATAAATTATGGGAACGGGATCTGATCGAAAACCCGGACTTTTATTATAGTCCGGGTTTCACCCGGATTACAATTTGAACCCCGCCCGGACGCTCCCCGGACGTCTTCCAAACTAGGACAAATCCGGGGAAACCCGGACGGATGGCAGCCCTAGTTATAATAAGTATGACATGTCTGTGTGTCTGTCTGTGTCATCGTAGCTTCTAAACGAATGGACCTATTATGATGCGGTTTTTAATACGCTTTTTTTTGTTTGAAAGCTGATGTGATCGAACTGGTTCTTAGCTATGTTTAGTCTAAATAAAGTTTTCGGAGGTTTTTTTAATTTAAAAATTAATAGTTATCTATACTAATATTATAAAGAGGAAAGATTTGATTCTTTGTCTGCATTGAATAGGCTCCGAAACTACTGAACCGATTTGAAAAATTCTTTCACTGTTGGGAAGCTATCCCCGGGTGACATAGGCTATATTATTTTTTGAAAACAATTATTATAACCTTAATAAAATTCCAATAATGTAACTCAAGATGTAAAATAATAAGAAAACCGAAGCAAAGTGAGGGCGGTTATTCGTATTTAATAAACTTGTATTACAGCGACATACAGCAACACCGAGCGTACGGTAGCCACAACCAACGGGAGTTACACATGGGCGGGGAGCTCTGGGTACTGGGCCGCACAGGGCAGCAGCTCCCCGCAGCCGACCGCGTCCCCCGCGCCGTACCGCACCCCCCCTCACGCGTACCCCGCTCCCATCGAGTACGCACCACCTACCACCACCGCACCGGCGACAGCACCTGCGTCGCTCTACCCTCTTCAGTACGACACTCCTACACAACACCACTCGCCGTATTACCAACACGCGTATGCGCCGTACGCGCATCATGCTATAGAGGATATTTCGTATTGGCCTAACAGGTGAGAGAAAATCAAATCAATTTTTATTTGCTTGAACATGGGTGTGTTCATCATATTGTTCATAATAAAAATATCATATTGTTAATAATAAAAATATAAAATATAAGTCCGCCACAATCTACCTTTCACGGCATGCAAAATGTATATCACAGAAAATAAAATTAATATAATATTCAATTTGATTTACTTAAATTACCTAAATTACCCTCTTATTCATAAAAAGAAGCAAAGTTATTGAAGGTGTTTGGGAATCTTCATTTACTAGTTGCCTATTGGTGGCTCGCTTTAACAAATAGGTAGGTACGTTTTGAAATCACACCTCTGAACATTCTTGTCAAAGTCCTGATTGATGTGAAACAACACGAATAGAATTTGCGTATGCAAACAACTACGTAGAAACATGCTTTTATTGCGAAAACTGTGACGGCATAATGTTTTGTACAATGTTTACAGGTTTTTAAAGGTTTTAACACTGTTTAGTGGATAGATTACTTTTTTAGATAAAACCTGTAAAATTACATAACATAAATTGTAATTAAGGTTGTGCTTAATACCATACTTAGGTACTTTAAAATTGAGAGTTTTATCCGATGCAATGATAGTTTTAGTAGAATTAAAGACATCAACGCGTTCGCAGTTGCTACGAAATAGAGAAAACATCTTTATTTGACTTATTATCTGTGTTAACTTTTATTTAATGGCTTAAAAACACCATTATGTGAAGTATACCTAATCTTAATTTATTAAGTAATTTCTGCTTAATTAATTATTATATCTTAAGACGACCGATCAATGAAATAATTATTATTTTGCTTAAACTATAATAAAATAATGTAAAATTAATGTCTTAAATAAAATAAAGGCTATCTACATTAATTTAAAAAATATGTAAAGATTAACTAAGCCCAATGACGGTTTTATTATTGTTATATATTACATAAGTATGTATACAGAAACAAGGAAAGCAGCCATATTCAATTTGTTACATTAAAATAATAACAAATACAATATTATCACTTTCAGCCTAAACAGTTACGGGTACCAGCCATCCGAATACGTTGGAACGGGTGAGGTGGCGTACAGCGCTGAAGGGATCCCTTTTGGACAGACCGGGCCCCCGTTAGAGGCGGCGTCAGCCAACCAAGATGGCCGAACAACCCCAGGGTCTGAACATCAGGCTGGTGATAGAGAATATAAATATAATACTGAAGAGGAAAGGCATTCGCCTTGTGAAGACCCAAGTCATCCTCCACGGTCTCCTACACAGTGACCAATTGGCTTTTTAAATTAAAAGTGATAGGAAATTAATATGAAATTGAAAAATATTAGGTTGCCCAATGCCTTAGTTATAATTAACAATTTAGGCCTAATAGCATACTATCAATGTAAATATATCATAACTTAACGTAACATGTAACATTATTTCAACATTTATATCATTAAACAACATTATTTCGAACAGTAGATTATTTTTTGTGCCTTGGTAAACGTAATACGTAATTCATCAAATCATCTGTTTCTTGAAATCATTCTAATTTGTATAAACAACAATAATGTTGTAAATAGTATTTACACCCATTCTTTTTGAACTTTGTAATCCCTAAAAATAATTAATAGTACCTAACATGCAATGGGAATCGATGTAGATTACAAACAATATGTAGGTTACATATACTTGATCCGTTTTTTAGCCGAGTCATAATTTGGTAACCAATTTTTATAAAATAATGTACCTATATACTTAAAAAAAACTTAATACTGTAATATTTTCAAAAAAGTAAACAAAGTAGTATTTACATTAAATGATTATTTATTTTAAAATTCTTTTCATTTTAAATTACCTAATTTTTAATTTACACAATTACAAATTACAAATTACGATAAAATGACACTGCTTAGGACAAGTCTGAAAAACGGAATATAATATATCTATCGATACCTACAATGTATCGTTATCTACAATCATGCTATGATTGATCGAGAAAATGAAGGGAATGAAATGGAAGCTTTACATTCAAAATGGACCTGAATAGTGAATTCCCTACTTCTGAACTTGTAAAATATCTTTATAACATTGTTCGTCAAAACCTGTAATCTAATGAAACCCCATAATGTAGGCCATATACGATCAAGTGTACTTGATGAAGCGTCAAGCGGACTTGATCGTGTATGGCCACACTATTATATAGCTATCTGCCATACATCTATCTCATGCACACTGGATGGCGCGTCAAGTAAAACTGCTTTGACAAGTCAAACTGCAGACTTGATCAAGTACACTTGACCGTGTATAGCCTTAAAAATTATTTAAGTACGTATCTGTTGGTATTCATATTTAATAATTATGTAACCCATAATAACAAAATAGGCATCTTTATTTTGTTTCCGCTATTTCTTATTTTTATTAGTTAATTCGCATAGAAGATTTATCTAGTTTATAAGTTTCATTATCATATCGAACTAAAAGTAGTAAATCATTTTACCCACATAAAAATGTTATTATTTTGTACATATATCGTCCTGTACTAATACTTTGTTGCAAAAACCTAATATTGTCAAATAGAATCTGAAAGGAAAGATCGCTTCTTCGGACATTTTTGTAACTTTAATGTATAATTCTTAGTTCATTTAGATATATTATTTAATAGATTTAAGTTACTCAAATGTCAGTTTATACCTAATACCGAAATTAACAAACCGTCTAATTTTGAAGTTATATTTTGAATGCGATAAAATAAGCCAATTTTTATTTTATTTTATAACACCTTATAGTTTCACTGGCATAAGTAGCAGGTATTATATAAATATTAACATTGTCTTAAATATAACGGCAATGCGTTAGTATAAAAGATTACCAAGTTAATTACTTGCTATTGTCTTTATATTAATTTTCAATATATATGTAGGTGTATATAAAACTGTGTAAATTTCATCTTAAAATATGTTTTACAAGTTCGTTATACCTTGTAAGACTATGAGAAAAGATAAACGTTTTTGTTATTTAATGATGCTGTTTTATTTGAATGTTCACCTTTACACACAGTCCAAGATCATACACATTATAATTATACCAAATTTATATGTTCGTAATTCATTTAAAGAAAGAAAAAAGAAAGAAAAAAGAAAGAAAAACGTTTATTTCTGTGCTAACACACACGAACACAGATCAAGTTTTTTGATTTTGGTTTTTGAACCCCCTTTTATTTTTTAATGATCTCAAAAAAAAGTTAATTTCAGTTAAAAGTAACATACAGCTGTTTGTACTGTAAGTCATACTGTAAGACGTATTGAGATGAGTCGGGAATCTCCTACTTGTTCGTATTCAGATTTTAGATTCCTGATCAGCGCCATCTATCAATAAATCTTTGAACAAATTAATATTTATGTTGATTAAAGGTATTTTATTTTATTTAAGCACAATAACATGTTCAAAGATGTAGACTCCAGAATTTGTCCAGCGTCGGTGTGATTCTCACATAATCTAAATATTCATCCAATATCACGTGATCCGTCTTCACTTCAGGTACCTCTTTGAAGGTAAGAGTCCAGTTGTGTATATAACGTTCTTGAACTTTTTTCAATCAAGTTGTCAATGCTGTCATTGATTGTCAAAATATTACTTGTCAGTTGTCAGAGTTATCAATCAACAGTCAACTTATCAATGTCTGTCAAAAGTCAAGTCACAAGTCTACTTGGCGGTCGGGCGGTGTTTTGAATTGAAAATATTGAAATAATTACTCTAGAATGTAGTAGTTGCTGATAATACCTTAACCTTAACAATTCAGTGTACATTTACCCACGGATAAAATCAAACCAAAACCATTATAACCATTGTAGCCATTATTTCAGAAACAACTAACAATCTTCTTTACAAGTTTTAAAGTTTTTACTTTTCTTGCTAGTCTTGCTACACAGTTTTCAAAGAAGTAGACAAGACCATTCGTGACTTTTAGTACCTAACTTACCATTGAAGCTCAACTTATCTATTACAAGTAATTGGCATTTAACCATTAATTAGGCATATGCAATGCTCGAATTTGCAGCTGCAACACAATTTTGTAGATAAGTGTTACGTTTTGCCCGCGTTTTGCAAATTTATTTAAAATTACAAAGTACAAATCTGAGTGGGAAGTATTTTGTTTATTAAAATAGAAAACAAACTGAAATATGGATCCCACAATTTCAGTTTCTAAGGTACAGCACTCACTTATTTTTTAATTGTTGAAGTACATTACACTTTAGCTAATTTGTACTTATATTATTTTGTCTCTTGCTCCTTTTGTATGACATTACATCCTAACCCAATTTACTGTCTCATTGGAAGTCTAGAAATTATTGTTTAATTTAAATATTTGTTTACATTATTGTAATAAAAATCTACATTCTTGTAAAGATATTCTTAATTATTCTACTAAAAATTTATGAAGATTCAATGTCTGTTATATATTTTTTTTATTAATTAATCTGCTTGTTTTTTGTTCATATTTATTTAATTGGTTTTCAGGG
This sequence comes from Thymelicus sylvestris, assembly GCA_911387775.1. NCBI lineage: Eukaryota > Metazoa > Arthropoda > Insecta > Lepidoptera > Hesperiidae > Thymelicus > Thymelicus sylvestris. Next base: position 12,230,283 of record OU426891.1, on the reverse strand, counting down.
TGTATTCCTTTTTCGAAATGGATACCAAAAATCTAAATTCATTAAGAAAAAATCAAAGTATAGTCTTTTTGAAACTTTGTTTACGAAGGAGCCATGGTACGTCACATTTAAGAAGAATTGGGATTCAATTGAACACCAATTAAAGGTAATATTTGAGATAATTTTTTCATAGCACTCCTAAAAGAACAGGGTCAAGGGGAAGTGGTCATGGCTTGTGTTGATCCAAAGTGATAGACCAAGTCAAGCAACAGCAGGCACGGTTGGTAGTTGGATGAGTGACTACTAGTGACAGAAATGTCTTGAGTATTTCAGTGCTTCGGAGGGTACATAAAGCCATTTGGAAGGCCTTTGAAAGCTTTCAACATTTGGGTAAACCAATAACCTTGCACCACACCAATATGCACGGATCTTAATGGCAAAGAATGGTCTTGGCCTTCTCAAGAGTAACTATTTTAATATTTTGGGAAATGTGCGCAAATGAAAATTTTATTGCTGGCAAATTAAGATAGTTCCTTGAATTATTAGTTTGCAATTTTGGACTAAACATTATATTTAAAATGAGTAATCAGTTGTTAGAATTCAGTATATTCTTTCCTTTGTAAGACAATTTTATAATAAATGCTATGTACATATCTCTATTTAGCAATAAGATCGTCTTTTGTACAAAAATATTGTTAATTTTTATTTAAGTATGTGTCTCTTGACTGTTGATTGTAGTGTACAATAAAGTATAATAAATAAATAAATAAATAAATGATTAGTATTTTAATAATATTTTATTTATGTTTCAGGATCTCCATCACAAGACTTACAGTATATTATTACGTGATATTGTAAGTTACATGAATTCCATAGATTGGAAGCAGGATGTGGATTTGTTTGATGCTGTTATACCAAGTGCTACATTACTGACTGGGGTGAACCAACCAGACCATGTCAACCAGTTCACAGCACTTATTGATATAGTCAGGTAACTTACAATAACATTCAAAACTATAAATAACAGTAATAATCTTAGGTTCTAAGTGTAAATGAGAATGTGATCACAGCTTAATAAATGCTTTCATTTGATGTTTGTTGAAACTGTGTGAAAACTGAATGTTATCCTAGGTCTTTAAAATCACTTATTTTGAGGAAAAGCATTTAGGATAGTATTTAATGATTGATAATATTACATAGATATATTAAATAGTATGTAGATATATTAAATACTACATAAGATTTATTCTAGAAATATTTTTTGCATTTCCAGGAATGAGGTAACTCCACACGTGGCAATGGTTAGCTCGCAAGATGCACAGACAGTGAAACATTTAGTGGAAAATGTTGTTTGGCAGCTCATTCATGGATCTAGTTCTTATGTAAGTTATTAAATGATTACTTTCATATTAATGTATGCTTACTATTGGGGAAAATTAACTTTTCTTTGTTAATCACTTAATTTACATGACCAATTATAATGCAGTTGTAATTTGATTTTATATAATGTTCACATATAAATTATTAGCACTAAAATAATTTCATCGTTAAGGTTATTGTTGATGAATATGGAAAATTGGAAGGTTATTATAGAATCTTTGCTTTTGCAAACTTAAGTTCATTCAAGTTTAACTCAGTAATTATAATAATAATAACGCTATAATAACACTTCACACTCATAGCCCCACACTAGGATTCCCTGTGTCGTGGGTGCCATGGACAACAACACACTAGACAAGGACATTCACACCCAGACCGAGAACAGAAATTCAAACTCATCATTCAAATTTCCGCCTCGCTGGGAATCGAACCCAGGACCCTCAGTGCGGCGATCCGGCATGGTAACCATTGCGCCACACTGGTCATCAAACGTCAATTAGTGTTTTGCATATAATTTTTGCAATGAGTTTATTTTACAGGAATCATTGGATGATTCTGAGGTTGATGAAATGGAAAATCATCTTAAGAAAAAGTTGAAAAAGAGTCAATGTACAATGAAAGTGCTACAAAAATGGTACAACACCAAATATGGATCTATGTCTGATACCCAATATTCCCTAGTGGTGATCATGCCAGACTTTGAAAGCTTTAATTGCAATATCTTACAAGATTTTGTATTAATTACCAGGTAATAAATATTGCAAATTTTATGACATTTTTTCCTTTAAATAGCTGTGAAACAATTATAAAAGCTAATTTATGGTAAATGGTTAATGCCCATGGACTATAGTAACACCAAAGGCATATCCTGTGTGTTACCGATAAAAGAAGAAAGCATTAACGGGGATTAACAAGTTTGTTATTTCTTATTATAAATTTGAATGTTCCACCACTGTAACCTATAAAATATATTTACTAATACAATTTACACCTTATGTAATTTTTAGGGTTCCGTACGAAAATTCGAAAATACGAAAAACAATGGTTTATCTTAGTTTGATTCAAGAGCCTTTAATAAACGATTATATTTTTTCAGTTCCTACATATCTACATTGCCAATAATATTTGTATTTGGGGTAGCGACATCAGTATCAGCACTTCACAAATCCTTTCCATACCATGTTTCGTCCAAATTACTGATCAAAGTATTTCACTCCCATTCTTCTAACGTTTACATCAATGAGGTAAGTCTTACATTATTTGTTACCTTGCTTATTTTTGATTGACTTTGATAATATCTTTTTTTCCCAGACAGTAAACGTAATAGTTATGATTGACATTAATAATATTATATCTCGATTTCAGGTCCTTGAGAATATTTTCCTGACGCACACAAGTTCCTTCCATTTGTCCGGAAAAGCTTTTGAATTATTAACAGATGTCTTTCTGTTCTATGACTTCTCTGTTACTGGATTTATTCAAAGCCTAAAGGTAATTTTTATAATATTATCTTGCTACTGTATAACGATATAGCATAATTCAAATTAAGGGAGAACTATTGACTATGCTCATAAAGTTATTGCTTATCCCCAACCGACATCAATCCTAATATAACGTAACAATACTTTTTTTTAATGGAAATAGTCGGCAGACGATCCACCTGATGGTAAGTGGCTATCGTCGCCCATGAACATCAGCAAAGGAATCACTGATGCGTTGCCGGCCAAGAAAGAGAGAAGAAAAAGAAAGAACTGTCTCTCAAGCCCCCCGCTGGAACACGAAGAGTCGTTTGGCGGCTGGCTCATGCTCAAGGGTGGTAGCTATCCAGGCGAACCCTATGGAGAAATAATAGTAATAATGGTATTAATTAACAATTAAAATCAATATTACCAGTATAATCCCTCGAGGGATCCTACCACCAGCGGGCCGGATTTAATCGCCTCTTACGACACCCATCCGGCGTGGGGTCGGGGTTAGTATTCTAAGCCGCTCTAATACGGCTAATGAATTATATTGAATACCCAATAGAAAATCTTTTTTTAGTACTGTTTTATGGACCACTACTACGGAGATAATTCAAAAACCTTGTGCTGCGAACGAGACAAAATTGAGGATGTTATAATGAACTTAAATGCTGAAGACCTTGAAAACATACGGCAGTTACCGTCTTTTAGACCATTTTTAGAAAACCAAGATTGTCGGATGAGAATAGATTTGTTCAAAAATGACACCGTTTTTAGGGAAGTTTTGTTTAAACAAATGAATCAATTGCACGACTACTTACACAGGTTCTATGTGTGTGTAAGATTGCTATTGGTGTTTATAAAGGATATCCCCAAAAATATACTGGGAAAATCTGTGAGTATTTAATTTTTTGTATGGAAAATAAAGTTCATATCTTTCAGATTTTTTTTTAATGATAAATAATATAACAGACATACAAGAAGCTATGTATATAATTATTCTTTATATACAGACATATCCATGTAACTTGTCAGTTATTGAAAATGTATGTACTTGAACCTATTGAACAGGTTAAAACTATCTTAGATATTTGTTCTCATTCATTAAGGGCTTTGTTATATTGCCAGTCCTGTCTAATATTGTTGACAGTATTAGAGTAATTGTGAACATTGATAATTTAAATAAAAATTGGCATCCATATTGATAACCATCAAGGGATGAGTTTTTATTAGTTTTACCGAAGCTTGCCACAAAGTAGAGTCAAACACTTGACTGCATAGATGTAATACTCTAATTTTCGTTAGTACATGAAGTATGTATATGAATGAAATACATGACCGATTAGTCAATAATAATATAGATCTATTTCACAAGAGTTTATTTATATCTTCTTTATTTTACAGGTAAGAGAAATCTACGCAAAGTGCGCTGCGAATTGCATAACAGAAACGCCCGAGTTTAAGGAGTGTATGCAGTTAATGAACTTTCAATCTCAAGTTAAATTAGTGGAGAGCTTAAAGAATGCCGTTAAAGTGATCGATGCATCGTTACAACCAGCCCTTAAACCTTTAAGGTCACCTGTGAAGAATAAAAAAAATATGAATCATGAGAAAGACCTTGGAGAAAACTTCCTCAAAACTGTCAAAGTACATTTGCTAACATTTCTAAGACAAATTGAAAATGCAAGTAATGAAGCAACACTTTTTACAAATGCAGTCACAGACGAAGAAGTTAGTGATGTTCTGCCAGTGAATAGATATAAATTAAAAGAGGTGAGATTTGGTTGTTGCACAATATTATTTCCTTACATCTTATCATCATCAATACCATCAACAAGTTGAAATTCGATAAAAAAGCAAAGCAACAACCCATAATTGTCCCACTGCTGGGCTCGGGGTCTCATCTCACAATGTGAGGGGTATAGGCCATAGTCTACCACGCTGGCCAAGTGCGGATTGTTAGACTTCACACAACTTTGAGAACATTATGAAGTACTCTCATGTATGTAGGTTTCCTCACAATGTTTTCCTTCACCGAAGCAAATGATAATTAACTTGTAATACGCACATAATATTTGAAAAATTAGAGGTGCGTGCCAGGATTTGAACTCGGGTCCCTGCGTTCGGGAGACCAACATTCTAACCGCTAGCCTATCACTGCTTTTAAGCTGCGTTAAAGCTCCTATGAATGGTACCTCATTGGATTCGGAATGCAGAATAGAAAATTGTATCGAAATGATTTTACAGTACATTCAACAATCAAATAAAGTTAAAGAAATTAAGGCACTAAGTTTTTGATTAATATCTCAAAAATTATCAATACTCAAGAAATTTTAAAAAAGTATTAAAGAGGAGGATATTTACAATAAATAAGTCACAACCCCCAACTAAAATTTAAAAATAAAGGAGACACTTGTTATTTAATTACAGAAACTATTGAAAGCGACCAGAGTAGGTAAAATTCAATCGGAATTCGAGATGGTTCGTTCGAGGTTTGTGAGTTACATGGAAGATATGTTTAGAAGGGAACTGCAGCCGCCGCAAACACAACCGTTTAATGAAATATTGTTCTTCAGTGATGTGGCTAATGTGAAAAAACACATCATCGGTTCTCCGCGAGGCGCCATACACACTGCTCTTAGCAACCCTGTGCATTACTTACAGGTAACTATACTAACTATAGTGTGTTTTATTTCACACTTTTTAGTTAGGATTCATTGACTTCTTTATTAGGATTACTAGCTGCCCGGACAGACTTCGTTCTGTCAAAAGTTTTTTTTTTATTTTGAGATATAAGCTATCCTATCTTTCAAGTTGGATCAAACTGCACACGGTGTGCAAATTTAATTAAAATCGGTTAAGTAGTTTAGGAGTCCATCGCGGACAAACAACGTGACACGTAATTTATATATAGATTTTATGTTTTGACGACCCGTGTGGCGCAATGGCTACCATGCCGGATCGCAGCGCCAAGGGGCCTGGGTTCGATTCCCAGCGAAGCGGAAATTTGAATGATGAGTTTGAATTTCTGTTCTCGGTCTGGGTGTGAATGTCCTTGTCTAGTGTGTTGTCCATGGCACCCACGACACAGGGAATCCTAGTGTGGGGGCTATGAGTGTGAAACGTTATTATTTATTGTTTGTTTTTATTTATTATCTTTTTATAGGACATACTTACTTATGTGTTTTATTCTTTAAATTTTAAATTTGTACATGATTTTAAACTTAACTCATCGTGGACTGAACACATTTTTACTGTAATACGGGTACTCACGATATACTTATTTTATTTATTCGCCGATATTTCGACCCAGTTGCAGGGATCGTGGTCACGGCTAGACTGCGGTGGCGCGGAGAAACTCTTGACAGGTTGACAGACGACGTTGATTAATAGTCTTTGACGGATGACGTTGTCAGAAACCGGATGTTAGATGTCGGATGACGTTTGACACTAATACATCAGTCTGTCTACCTTACGTCTCGATCGTTTGTGAACCATATCGCGACACACAACACTGACCACATCTTGTCGCACAACACTAGACACTTTTCGGGACTTGCATAAACTAACCACTGGATTCCACGTCGGTGACAACTTAAAACCGTCCTCCCTATTAAAATTTTTTTTGGGGTGTTTTTTAATTTCAATGGCTTCACGCACTAGCCGTGGTATATAGTGGCGTTCCGCGGCAATCACCTGAGGATTGTGAATATAATAAAATAAGTATATCGTGAGTACCCGTATTACAGTAAAAATGTTTAAATTTGTACTTGCCAACCCATTTTTATTTTTTTATAACATACTATACATTTTTATCAAAATTGTTTTTTAAGTTTTATGTACTCAAGTATTTTTATTCGTAATGTGTTTATTTTTTTACTTGAACAAATTTTTTTACATTCCTCTATTTACATTTTATTGCTTTAGTATATAAAGGCCTACGCTAAGCTGCTTTGTGTGGGCCCACACTGGTCATTGCGCGGCCGCGGCGGCGGTGTTTATTTTCCTTAATTCGTATTATCTTCTGAATGGAATGTCCGATTTGAGTAATTCAAAAAGTTATCTATAGGTACTGAAACAGTTTTGAATATGAAATGATTTATTTGGATAAGGATTAATACGAAGGTATGGTTTTCATGCTCTGATTTTGGTCATCTTTTTTATTAACTTTTAAAATGTAAAAAGTGGTTATAGTGGCATAACGACAATAGTTGGACATATAGTATCGCGAGGTTTTTTGTAGATATTGATATGTTCTCTAATATTGTAGAACATTTTTTTGTTCTATCGTCAATAGCCTATGTTACTTCTGAATAATGTAGCATTCTAATGGTGAAAGAATTTTTAAAATCGGTTCAGTAGTTTTTGAGTTTATTCGTTGCAAACATACAAAAATATAAAAATATAAAAATACAAAAATACAAAGCTTTCCTCTTTATAATATTAGTATAGATAAGACGGTCAAATTCGCAATGTTGTCATTTCATTAAGGGAGTTAGTAAATTAACGAGAATGGTCGTTTAACCAACTTTAATTCGTTATATATCCTAAACTTTCACTTAAAATTAAAAATGACGAAAGGAACCCAAAAATCATTTTTAAATACCTATTCAATGATACCCCACTTCACAATTTTTTTTTTCATTTAGACATGGTTGTCCCTGTCTCTGTAGTGAATTTTAATTATTTTCATGTCTTTAGTGACACTCGCAAGGTTAAGACGAATCGACTGACGTAAGAATAGTCAAAATCGGTCATCCCGTTTGGTCTCCACAACCCCACATAAGAACACACATACATACATACACACACTGATAAACACATTACCCTCAGTTGCGTCGTGCAGTCGGGTAAAAAGGATTCGTTGCTATACCCCCCTATGCTTCGCTACAACGGTTACCATAGCAACGAAATTAGCAATTCTGCTTAATATGTGTCAATCCAAATCGCTTGAAATGTTGTATTTCCATTGGAACCGAATAGAGTTCCAAAATATATTTTTATTGATCACACTTTTAAGTTCGTCAAAAGCTCCTAATCACAATACAATAAAATTGGTTGTCTATTAGAGGAGAGAAAAAAGGTATTGAATTATTTTCTCTTTTTTATACTAACTCTATTGACTTAATAACCCGCCCTCGCTTCGTTTTACTAAACCTATGCTAATAAAAACACTCAACCAAATAATTGCTACTCATTTAATTCAGGAATTATGATACGATTTTATAAGACTTATGTTATTTTATCCATTTAGGGGACAATTTTTGTAGTTGTGTTAGAAACATATTATGTATATGTAACAGAAGGGGTATTCTACGGTGTTGTTTATTCAATAATGTTCCTTTTACTTTGCACCATGATATATTTCCAATTCTCCTAACGTTCACATCCATAACAATCTGTACTATTCCATGATAAGTAATCGAATCCCCCTGAATGTCCCACACGTATTGTTCTCAATAGACTGACACATTCCTAATTCTAAATAATATTTAGTTTCTCTTCATGACTTCTTGTATGACAGCATCTTTATCGGCCGATCATTCTAAAACCAAAGATTTCACTCGTCGGCATACAGGTACATTTATTGTATTTTATTGTATGAATGCTGTCAAAACATGAATTACTACACCTTACTTACCCATTTTTTCTGTTATGTCGTGGAAAAAAAATCCGTTTTCTTGGATAAATTATGTCCTAGAGATATACAGGGTGTCTCGTAAATAGTAGATCTACTTTAGGAGGCAGATAGCTTGAGGGTTGATCTACCAGATGTCAAAAAGTGACCTAAGTAAAAGTGTCACTGTTTTCGAGATTTTGACTTTTAATGGTGGCCACTCACGGTCAGTCAATCGCGTTAAATGGCGTGATATACAGCCAAAATTTGATCGTGAATGTAAAAAACTGATGGCGTGATATAAAAATCTGTATGTCCAATCGCGCCATTTTGACATATGTCATTTGGAGCCATGCCAAATGGCGCGACCGTGAGTAGTCACCTTAACATTTCAGGAATTCGGCTCCGTTACCTTACTTTTACTGTTTAGTTCACAAATGAGCAGATATTTATAAATCTTTTTTACAATTTTATCAGCGTGTAATTTCGTTTAAATTACGTATTAGGGAATGACTAGACTTAAAATAGGGCAGATTTTATACCGGCAATACATTCCCATGGGATAATTTGCACGTTAATATTTTGTGAGCTCTTCCGCGGGCGAAATCTAGTTATTATTAACTTATTTAAATGATTGAGCCCTTAGTAATCCTCATATCTATCGAACCCAACAACATGCTTAATTATCATCACATTTACCTGTATGCCTCAGGCTCGGGTCGGTTCCCAAGTCGAGAATGTTAAAGTTCAGCGCTTGCCACGCCGTCCAAGCGCAGAGTGATATATTTTTTATCCGTTGAGAACGTTACCGAGATATTTCAAGCTTCCTTAGGATTTTTTTCGCCGAAGCCAGTGATATTCCAATTTATTTCGTATTATATTAAATAAATATCTATGCATATAAATAAAACTACGATACATAATTATTGTCTGCCTCTGATTTCTAAATAACTGTTTTCTCAAGTGAGGTTTTATGGCAATATATAGGCTACTTTTTTTCTCAGAATTCCCACGGGATCGGGATTTACAAACAAAGTCGCGTGAAAAGCTAAAATTCTACCTTGACTAGGGCATCGAAACTCGGTTCAATTTTGAAAACCCGGGTTTTCGGGTCTAAGAGTAATCAAAACCCGGGTAGACCGGTTTTTTCGAGCATTTCGATCTTTTTATTGTAATTTTTAAAAATACACTAATCTGCGTTTATTATATCGATTTCCTACAATAAGTACAAAATATGAAGTATCAAAGTCCGAACAAAAATCATTCTTCTTCTCGACCCCGTGAACTACGTGCATATTCAAAATGCTGAGACTGCGAAGGATGTATGGATGAATCTTGAGAAAGCCTTTGACGACAACGGCTTGACTAGAAGAGTCGGACTATTGAAAGACTTGGTCACAACTACGTTACAAGGATGTGGCAATAGTATTGCAGAATACGTGAACAAAATAATGAGCACCGCACACAAGCTGCGCAGCATCAACTTTCAGATTGAAGACGAGTGGATTGGTACATCAATGATGTTGGCCGGACTCCCCGATACTTATAGGCCAATGATTATGGCTATGGCTATGGCTATGGATATGGATTATGGCTTTAGAGAGCTTTGGAATACCCATCACTGCGGACGCTATAAAGACAAAACTAATCCAGGAGGTTAAAAGTATAGAGCCCTCGGCTATTTAAACTAACAAAAAAAAAGTATAGGTCTGCACCGGGCCAAGGCCCTCGTTGTTTCAATTGCACTAAGCATGGACATATGTATAAGCCGATACTGCACAGCTCCGAGAAAGCCCAGTACTAAAGACGATGTCCATCCATCCATCCATCCATCCATCAGCCTTTTGAGGTCCACTGCTGGACATAGGCCTCCCCTAATCTACGCCACTCAGACCGGTCCTGAGCCTTCTGAATCCAGCGGATACCCGCTTTCTTCTTCAGGTCGTCGCTCCACCTGGTCGGGGGGCGTCCTGTGCTCCTTTTACCGAGGCGTGGTCTCCATTCGAGGACCTTTCTTCCCCAACGGTTATCGGTCCTTCGAACTATGTGGCCAGCCCATTGCCACTTCAGCCTGCTAATTCTCTGAGCTATGTCGGTCACCCTCGTTCGTCTACGGATTTCATCATTTCTGATTCGATCGCGTAGAGAAATACCGAGCATAGCTCGTTCCATAGCCCGCTGGGCGACTCTAAGCTTATGCATAAGGCCAATAGTGAAGCACCACGTCTTGGATCCGTATGTCATCACTGGCAACACACACTGCTCGAACACCTTCGACTTCAGGCACTGAGGTAACTTTTTGGACGACAAGATATGACGTAGTTTCCCGAACGCAGCCCATCCGAGTTGGATTCTACGAGTGACTTCTTTCTCGAAGTTGGACTTACCCATTTGGATCACTTCTCCCAGGTAAATGTACTCGTCTACAACTTCGAGAGCAGCGCCGTCAACAACAACCGGTACGGGTGTGACATGGACATTCGACATGATTTTCGTCTTGTCCATGTTCATCTTATTTATTTATTATTTATTTATATCTTAAGACCCACCCGTTGTGAGGCGCTGTTCAAGTCCCCGAGCATTGTACCAAGTTCCTCCAGGGATCCCGCCAGAACGACTATAACATCGGCGTATCGCAGGTGTGTGATGTGTTCGCCATTGATGTTAATGCCACGTCGTTTCCACTCCATCAGCTTGAACACGTCTTCCAACGCAGCGGTGAACAGTTTTGGGGATATGACGTCCCCTTGCCTGACACCTCTCTGCAGTTGGATGGGGTTCGTTGCTGTGTTGTGTACTCTGACGGTCATGGCAGCTGATGTGTATAAACATTTCAACACCTCGATATACCGGTAGTCGATCCGGCACCGCTGAAGAGAATTTAGTACTGCCCAGGTCTCGATAGAATCAAAGGCTTTCTCATAGTCCACATAGGCAACACATAGCGGCAGATTATACTCCTCGGTCTTCTGTAGAATCTGCCGCAGTGTGTGTATGTGGTCCATGGTACTGTAGCCTTTCCGGAATCCTGCTTGTTCGGGAGGCTGGAAGTCGTCAAGCCTGCGTGCAATGCGATTTGTGAGCACTCTCGAAAACAGCTTATAAACGTGGCTCAGAAGTGCAATGGGCCTGTAGTTCTTCAAAAGGGTCTTATCCGTCTTATCTTTCTTAAAGAACAAAGGCACAAAGAACTTAAGGAACAAAGATGATGTAAAGAGTCAAAAGTGTAAGAAATCTATTACTTTTATTGCAGCTTTTTCAGCGTTCACGGAAAACAGCATGAGCAATGACTGGTATATAGATTCCGGTGCAGCAATGCACATGACGAATAGGAGTGATTGGCTGTATGATATTCAGACTCCTCCTATATCTAAAATTACTGTGGCTGACAAGAAGTCGCTGCCTGTTGTGAGTATGGGACATGTTAATGTAAACTGCGGTGATAATAAAATACAAGTTCGAAATGTCCTCTATGTTCCAGATACAGCTGTTACTCTCAGTAAGTGTAATGAGTAAGAGTGGAATCAAACTGTTGTTCAACAACAATTACTCTAAAACTGACGAAGTTGGTTTGTATGAAAGTGACTTCCAACCCCTATTTTTACCACTTAGGAGATGAACTTCAAATTCTTTAATAAAAAATAGCGCAGAGAGACATACGTCCAACGTCGATGAAGACCGCAGTCGACTGAACCACGGAGTACTTAATCACTACGTTTTAGACTGAACGCAGATCATAAAGATAGTGAGGGAATGAGTTCTTGTATGAAAATTTTGAGACAGCTATACTGAGCGTGCGCTCGAAACTGACCGACATAAGCGCCAAACAACGTTTTTATTTGGTTTTTAAAAACTACTTCATGTTTTTTCACAAAAAAAATACATGGATTTAGATGTGATAATGTACTATGTTTTAAAAAGAATTCCATGCACAAATATTAAAAAATATCGCGGTGGCAAGCTATAATGTAAATAATTAGAGCCTAGTTAATGATTTTTTTTCTATCGAGAAAATTTCACGTTATCGTGTGATCATTTTCGAGCAGATTTAAAGTAGATAGTCAAAAAACAAATACCTTAGTATTACACTAATAGCGTATAAACTTTACGAGATATATGGCAAAGAAAATCAACCAAACGGGCGCAGTAGCGCTTTAACTTGCATGACTTGTTTTATTGGTAGGAACGGAGCAACGAAGCTACTTTTTACGCAATAAATAATAATTTATCAATGCGTGTTTTTATTCCATTTACTTATAATTGCATTCGAAGTGGCTTAAACTTAATAAATAACAAAAACAAAAGTATTAAAAAAAACCCGAAAAACCCGAGTTTTAAAAATAAAACCCGGGTTTTTTTGTAATCCTAAAAACCGGGAAAACCCGGGTTTTTTCGGTCCGGGTAAACCCGGGCTCGATGCCCTAACCTTGACCCTATACAGTAGTACTAAGTATACAGAATACGAAAACCTCAGGGTTGTGAATTTTTTTTAGGTGATCTATACAGTAAATGCCACTTTGTTTTAAGTTTGATCCATTAGTTATTGGACACCCTGTATATCATATCATTATGTATGTATTTATGAATGAGTGTATCATTAAATATTCACTTACTTAAATAAGTTATTTTGAGTTTGTATTTATGACTTGGTTGGGGCATTATAATAAATACGAGTAAACTTGACAAGTGCGAGTTAAACTCGCTTGGAGAGATTGTTCTACTGTTTGTTATACTAATAGAATTGATGGGAAAAATAATTAATTCATAATATCTGTTCTACTAAGCGGAATTATTTAAAGAACAAAAAAAATGTACTTTCTGTTCTAGCACAGAAGAAATAATAATACTTATAAATAAGTAGCTCTAGTAGTAGAATAATTAGGAAACTTTTAGATAAAATTAGCCTGTCTTTTTTGTTATACTGTTAGTAACATAGGAAGCTAGGCAAGTTAATTTATTCCTGTCATAAATCACAGTGCCCTCTAAACGTTAGGTTTGTTTACCAATTTGTCATAAAAACTAGAGGATGGACAGGAATGTTGTACCAGTATTTTTAGTAGTATATAATCAAGGTATCAAACTCGTCATTGAAATGTACGGTTGTTTGGTAAAAAATTATACCTACTTTGAAACATCGGTTGTCTTGTCTCTAGAGGTTAAGGTTGGAATTTATAATTACGTTCTGTCTGGTATAATTAAAAATATTATACTAAACATTATTAAGTGAACATCAATTCTTGTTTTGATGACGTATGTGGTAGATGTTGAAGGTTTTAGTAAGTCGAGTTTTGTTGATTGCGGAACACAGTTTGGGTAATAATTATTGAGGCTCTCTAAATTAAATAAATTGAAAATAAGTTTGTTCCTTTGTATGAAATGACCTTTCTTTCATAAATGATAAAATATACAAGTACCCGGATGACCGAGCTTTGCTCAGTATTTTTTAGCAAACAATGCCATCTACTGAAGTAGCTTCAGTGTTGTTACTCGCCAATAGATGTCAGGAAGAGTCTATTGTAGCAGATTTTCTTTGCCTGAAAACACGGATAAAACGACATTTTCTAAAAATGAATCCTAGCTAGATCGATTTATCGCCACTGAAACCCCTGCATACTAAATTCCGTGAAAATCGTTGAAGCCGTTTCCGAGACTCGGAATATCTTAATGTACATAAATTACGTGTCACGTTGTTTGTCCGCGATGGACTCCTAAACTACTTAACCGATTTTAATCAAATTTGCATACCATGTGCAGTTCGATCCAACTCGAAAGATAGGATAGCATACATCTCAAAATAAAAAGAAACTTTTGACAAAACGAAGTCTGTCCGGGCAGCAATATACATATATATATATATATATATATATATATATATACATATATATATATATATATACATATATATATATATATATATATATAGTAATTATATACAATATTTTATGCTTATACCTATTGTATATTATTAAAATATTTTTAATTTAATATTTTAATAAATAGTTGCGTTGCCAAAATCATTAACCAAATATGACTCGTCTAAAAAAATAGACTAAACAGCATTTCATAATTTTTACCAAATGGGTTATGATTTCACTTCAGCCTATATCTACACAATTATGTACTAGGTATGTACATACATATTATTATGTTAATCTGTTCTTGCAGAACTTCTATACATCTTAACAAATTCGACAAATGAGGTATCGTTAAAACGTTTTGATTGCCCGCCGGTTATAGGCTGCTATGTAATATAACGCTCTTTAGAGGCGATAAAGTCATAAATTAAAAATTTAATGGTTCCGCGTTAGGCATCTCATAAAATGGCTTACTTGTTTTCAAGTATATTCCAAATATGTATCTACTGTACCGACGTCTCGGAATGTGATTCTGAGCGTTTTTTACCTCAATTCAAAAATTATTATTGTTATTATTTTCGCTGTATTGGGACGGCTTAGAATACTAACCCCAATCCCACGCCAGATGGGTATCGTAAGAGGCGACTAAATCCGGCCCGCTGGTGGTAGGGATTATATTGGTAATATTGATTTTATTTTAATAGTAGTCTAGTCAACAAGTTAAATTTCTTATATTATATTGATACTAAAAGCCTTCTGTTGTTTATGTGCTGCAAAAACATTCCGATACATTTTTCTACTCGTCATTCCGAATCCATTGAGGTATAATGATACTTCATTGGATATATTTTGGACCGTTATCACTATTTTTCTCGAAAATCAACTTGTTGACTAGAATGTAGGTCATTAATACCATTACTACTATTATTATTTTTCCATGGAGTCCTAGCTACTATCTTTTCCCTTGAATCAGCCGCTAAACGACACTTCGTGGTCCGGCTTTGGGCTTAGAGCCTTAGACGCTAGCTTTTTCTTTTCTTTCTTAAAAAAAACTGCAAAAAATTTACATTGATATCTTATTAGGGCATCCAATCAAATATACAAAATTTCACAAGTAGGTATATATGTTTGTATTTTGGTTTGTCCACCGATTTATCCGAAAGTCATCCATTGTTACAATTAGTTACATTTAGGGAACAGAAAAGATTTCATCAAAACCGCTTCGGGAGATTTTAAAGAGAGACTAACGCCCCAACTCAGAGTCACTAATGGTTACTTAATTGCTCCTTAGTACAGAATTTGTATGGTGATTCTTTACTAAGGAACGATTAAAGTAACCGTTAGTGACTCTCGAGTTGGGGCGTAATTGCATTGACTTTGAAATTGCAGTCGGATTAATATATGAATATGTACCGCTGCGCCGCCGCGCCGCTGCTGATCTACGCGCGATAAACTGGCGCACTGAAATATCAGAGGACGTAGTGAGTAAATACCTACTTACTTCGCCATTTTCTGAGTGCGACCCGTTTCTGTCATTTTGGTAGCTGCAACTCCGAACTCAAACAAATAAACTTTATTACAAATTGTATTATATAACGTTGTTTCTATCCTTATGATGGAATAAATGTTCTTTCTTTCTTTCTTTCTTTCTAAAACGCGTAGCGGCCTGGCTTACTGATACGAACTATGCGTGAGGATTCAGTAGTAGGTACACGTGACAGGATATAGTCGGCCCATTATAGAAATAAAACCTGCGTTTCCCAAAAACAAGATTTTTAATATTGAAACATGTTTTTTTTTCACTATTGTCCGGCATTTGAAGTCGACCTTGACAATTCTTATCCAGAACGAGTTTTTCAATGGTTTTGTTTTGAGATGCTGTGAGAACTATTAATTTTAAATGTAGTACCTAGTTGTAAGGTAGTCCATTAGTCTAGGTAATTATAGATGCTACAAGGAAAGTCCGCTTTTATGAGAATATTATTTGAAAGGTAATAATACCATCTATTAATAAAATTATAAAAAAGATTGAATAAAGTTTCAAGTTACAAATGTCATTAAAATATTTGATGTTCTATGTAGTCAAAAATTTCAGTTTTATTTTTAGTTTTTCTAACTTCTAGTTAGGTACTTAGACTTATGCCCCAACTCAGAGTCAGAAACGGTTACTTTAATCGCTCCTTAGTAAAGAATCACCATACAAATTCTGCACTAAGGAGGGATTTAAGTAACCATTAGTGACTCTTGAGTTGGGGCGTTAGTCTAGTAGTGTATTTGTCTAGTTTTCAAAACCTATTTGTTGTATTCATAATGTAAGCAAATACAAACATCGTTTTTGCATTTACAAACCAGGTAATGTACATTATTTAATTTAAGATATTAATAGATAGGTACTTTACGGAAAACCATTGTTTTTATGCATATAAATGCATAAACACCAGTATGATGGTAGGTATACACTTTTATTTATAGTAACTGCACGTTGTTGTTGAAGGGAAGTACCTGGGTACTACGCATGTATAAAGCCTATAAAGGTTATTATCGTCATACATGTATTCGCCGAATGATGCAAATATCAGAATTTTTGAACGAAA
This sequence comes from Thymelicus sylvestris, assembly GCA_911387775.1. Taxonomy (NCBI): domain Eukaryota; kingdom Metazoa; phylum Arthropoda; class Insecta; order Lepidoptera; family Hesperiidae; genus Thymelicus; species Thymelicus sylvestris. The sequence continues at coordinate 12,213,395 of OU426891.1, read as the reverse complement.
ATAGCCGGCGACCGAGTACTCAAGCCGCCTTATGGTCAGTAATTCAGTCAATGTCATCGTTGTACATGGACATCAGCCACACCAAAGACAGCGAAACGTTTGCCAAAAAAACGAACCCTTTTTTGTGTTTATTTGACACTGCAAACAAGACACAAAAAATACCATTGATTTTAGGTGATAGCCAGGTTGGTCAATACCCTACCATGCGAGAGTAACGTTGGGATACTGGTTAACTAATAGGTACAGAGCACAGCGACCTGAGACATGAGACCTGGCGAAATAACATCGTCCTATGTTCAGCATAATGCATCACTAGCAATGGAGATTGACTTTACATTTAGGGGGTGCATCTGCATTAACATACTTTGCTATTAACCAGCAAATATTATAACAGAAAACAGAAAAAATATTAATAGTTAATAGTATCAGGCGTTACTTTGCGGAAATCCATTGTTATTAAGTTAGTATTAGTGTACTTTGCAACAATCCCCGGTTAACATATACGTTTAATTATTGTAGTGCATGTTTCCGTTGTGGGAGGGAGGGAGGTGCCACGCATGTCTTAAAGTAATCATACATGATAACCGCAGATTGTTGCAAAGTAGACTAATACTAACTTAATAAAAATATTAATATCATTTTTCTCTATAATTGTATTGTAGCTCTCGGCTGTGCTAATAAGTGCAATCGGCTGTAGGCGCCCATCCTTAGACTTAAAATAGATAGAATTTAAGGGGTCCCAAAGCTAAATAATTGTTAAGTAATGTAATTTTGTCGCAGTGTTCATGCTGTCACCTGCCGACTTCGGATAGCGTGTCGGATACGGTACCCGACGTCTGCCTGGCGTATACGTTGCACCGCGAGTGCGGGAAGCACATCAACCTATATGATTGGCTGCAGGCCTTCGCCGCGGTGCTACGCCCCGAACACGACGATGACAGCCGGTTTCAAGACTCCTCCTTGCAGTAAGAACACATCCATTAAAAAGCCGCCTATGCATGTTGGCCGAGCCTGAACTAAGCGGCAAGTGCGTAATGATGAACGGGATGAACCGACATGGCTCCGAAATAAGGCGAGCGTCGCGAGAGATCCCAAGTGCCGGCAAGTCACCGCAAACGACCGCTAATACACGAACGAGCTTGCCATCACTCGGCAAGCGTTGGCCAACATGTATAGGCGGCTTAACAAGGTTTTGTAAAGGGAGGTCCATGGACCGTTTTAGGGTTCAAGGTATAATGTTTAAGGTCATCAGCTATTCAGTTCTTTCTTATTTCTTATTTGACGACCCGTGTGGCGCAATGTTTACCATGCCGGAACACCGCACCAAGGGTCCTGGGTTCGATTCCCAGCGAGGCGGAAATTTGAATGTTGAGTTTGAATTTCTGTTCTCGGTCTGGGTGTGAATGTCCTTGTCTAGTGTGTTGTCCATGCACCCACGACACAGGGAATCCTAGTGTGGGGCTATGAGTGTGAAGCGTTATTTCTTTAGAAAAATTATGTAGAAATTCATGCATACAGTGATTCCTTAAATGTGTCATTTCCCTAAAATTTTCTTCAACTGGGGACTAAAATTCTAATTATTGCATATAAACTACGTGTTGAATCACATGGGTATACATTGTACCCGAAAAATTATGCAAATGAGACATCACAAACCCCAATTGAGACTGCAAGCTCGCCCATCACATTTAATTAAAAAAATGAATCGGTCACATAATTGCTTTGGTAGGGAATCTAACTAAAATAATTAATTTTCTCATGTAGCCAGACAGTCTTGTTATAAAAAAAAACACGTAACTATTTTCTCAAAATCGTTTCAATTGACCCCAGCTTCCCCTACTTTATTTTACAGGCTTAGATTTACAAGGGCGGTGGCCGAATTGCAGTTCCTGGGATTCATAAAGTCATCTAAAAGAAAGACTGACCACGTGATGCGTTTGACATGGTAATGCCAATATCGTATAGCTAGCTAATACCTAAGCAAATTGTGTTATGTAATAATGTTAAGAGTGAATAAATTTTGAACATACCCAGCGTGTTTTATTAATTCCGAAGTAACCGGCTGCCATATAATCTGGTCATCCTTTTATTATTAACGAATGGCAATATTTCATTTAACACCTTTACCTTAACCTTGTCTCGATGTATAAATTCTATTCTATCTTTAAAATAAATAATAGTTTATGACAGCGATTCTATATTCGAATGTTTGTTTTTGTATTTACAAAGTTTTCAAGAAATTAATTAGGATTAGAAGCAATTTCCAGTTTCCTATTATACGTACTCGTAGTATACGATCCTGCTATTTACTTTTTATATATAGGTATACTTTTTCTCTCTACCGTTTTTAATATTATAATCTCAATTAACTGCAGTTTTTTAAAATCCATTCATTTAAGAATCTATCTTCTGTAACAACTGATTGTAAAGTCATTAAGTTCCTGAATTGAATCCTTATACTGGCCTTATTAATTATCTAAATTGGCTCAGTAGTATAGGCGAATTACGGAACGTACCCAAAAAGAAACAAGTATGTACACAAAGACAATTGAGTTCTTCAGGCGTCACTTGCCCACAATCCCACCTGATGGTAAGTGGAGATATGGTCCAAGGTGGTGAGCACATTAACTTAGTAAAAGCCCATTCACTCTTTTCTTGAAGACATTCATACACGTCATAGACACGTCATAGGTTGGCGGGAACGCCGACGCAGGCAAGTTATTCCAGTCCTTCGCGGTGCGTATAAGGAATGACGAGGCAAACCGCGTCGTCCGTACTGGCGGGATGTTCACGACAAAAGAATACCCGCCGAGCGTCGTATCGTTCGATGGAGAAACGGAGATGGGGGAATTATCTCAAACAATTCCTGTTCACACTCTCCGAAATGTGCCCTGTAGAAAACCGAGAGGCTGGCTACTCTGCGCCTGTGCTCGAGGCTTTGAAGATTGGTCTCAACCAAATCTGGGTCACCAATGAGCCTCTTCGCATGCCTCTTCATCGAGTCCAAAGCAGAAAGGTGACATTTGGCTGCGCCTGCCCAAATGTATGAACAGTACTCCACACACGGCCGAACCTGAGCTTTGTACAAGATTTAGAGTTGCCTGGGTGTGAAGTACCGTCGTACCTTTGTAAGGACACCAAATTTCCTTGCATCAGCCTTAGCTTTGGCCTCGATGAACCGCCCAAAGTTGAGTTTCGAGGATATCTCTACTCCTAACAACTGAAGGCAGTCGGTATAATCCAAGGACACATCTCTAAAAGTAGGAGCCAAGGTGAAAGGGCTCTTCTTGGCGGTGAATAGACATGTGTGAGTTTTAGTGGCGTTGAATCTCACAAGATTGGCTTCGCCCCACTCAGACACAGCCCGAAGTATGAGATTCACACGAGCCACCATGGCCTCTCTTTCAGACTGAATTTCGCACCAACTGGCCCTGGAACTTGGTAGGTATCTCTCTACCATTGTGCTATCGTGGCGGAGAGAACGCACCCCTGAGGAATTCCGGCATTTGTAGCCAGATCGTCATCGATGAACAACCATCGACTACAACGCGGAAAGACCGGTCGCTTTATTAGTTTTATCTACTACATTATTAAACGTAGGTAAACCCTGTTTTATTAAGGAATAATGTATATAATATACACAATACTCTTTATTAATTAAACATCTCGAATCTACTAGCTAATAAATCTATTAATACTTCTAAGATTAGTATAGGCGGGTACAGGTGGCTACGTAATCATTTCTAATTTTAAACATATTATGTATTTAATAAGCTATGCGTAACAAGAAGATTACCCATAAAATACGATTTGACCTTGAATTATAATTTCACGAATTATAGAACGGTCTCGACCTTTGGAAAGGTTAGGGGCACATCGCTTTTATTTGCGTTTTGCATAGCGACGCGGGACAAGTTTTTTCCAACGAATTTTTAATTATGCATACGGGTAAGTTAATAATGATAGCCTACGAGATCTTCGCTATCTTTTTTTACATGTTTAATCATTCAGAACCTGTCTAACGAATGCAAATTTTTTATAGACAAAAGAACATAAAATATTATACAAATATGTTTAGGTACAACTTAGGTAATAGTTGTGTAGGTAGACCAGGTAAGTGTACATATTTATTTAATAATAAAATTGTGTGTCAGCTCCGACCATAGATTGGGGGGTTATCTATGGCTCCGACCCACGACTGGAGTTTACTCCTTACGAACGACTATAAAATATATAAATTAGTAAATGATGGTGAATGAAGGCATTTTTTATATGCAAGCATGCTTTGATACATTTATTTATTTTAATTTAACATGAATTTATCGTCAAATCAGTAACAACGCCATCTAGATTCTTTGTTATGAATTACAAACATAACGCATAACGTAACGGAAAGAGTTTGATTTTACTTATAAATAAATTATCATACTCGGGCTTATGCACAATATGAAAATCAATTCTAAAGGAGGAACTCCAAATAATATAAATTTAAAAACCCCCCGACAGTTTTATTTACACTAAACATAGCTAAGAACACTCGATTATGTTACCTTTCATACAAAAAAAACTAGATCAAATCTGTTGATACGTTTGGGAGCTACGATGCCACAGATAGGCATAGATATCTATAGATCCACAGACATGTCAATCAAATGTAAGAGTAAACACCTCCCTTATTTCCTTTCGTCAAGGGTTAATAAATAAAAAAACATGTTTATGTATGCAAGTCCCCGCATTCATTGGGGGAGTGTGGTATGGATAAGTATAAACAATTCATAAAATCAACGAGGCGGTTTATGTAGGGAGAAGGAATTCCTAAGAAGTAAGGAAGTTAAAAATATAAAAAATAATTATGTAACATTAGCTTAGAAACAAAAGTTACCTGTAACACGTTTTTTTCGGAAATTTATCCTCTGCAGTACATAATTAAAGGTCAGCTAGGTACATAAAAAAATATTGGTCTGAGGCCTGAGCCCATACTCCAAAATGTGCATAATAGGGAACTGACAATGAGAGGATCCTTCCAAGACCTTAACAGGGTAAGACATGGCAATCATTGCACCACATAGGTCGTCACACTAAAATGAACTAAGTAAGTACCTACATGGTCTAATTTTGTGCCAGCCAAACATTAAAGTTTGTTATAAGCGTTGTTCGGCAAAACGATGATGCCTTTGCTCTCAGATTATAATTATCTGAGCCTTTGATATTATTGATGTCTGTAGGTCGATAGGACGTACTCGTATTATGTACCTTTACATAACTACATTTTTAATTAGGAGAGTATTGGACCACGGTCCAAGTCATCCGTCGTCTGTAAGGTGGTCCTAATATCTTGCACCCAACTTAATGGCAATATTACCTACGAGTAAATTAAGAACAAGTACCTACCTAATTAATGTTGGTGTACAAGAATGTTCCTATCTTTATGTAGCCTCATTATATCTATTCGTAATTATCTAATAATATCATAGGTATATCTCTTTTCATTTAAATTAAATTATCTTTAAAACTTAATATTCCGATAACTAAATGGTCGTCGGATTGAATATAAAAGGTAAATTAAATCATATTCATATCAACTATCTACTAATATGAATTTCAGATTGGTAAATTTTATAACTTGTATAATTAGCCGTTTAGTAAATAAAATAGAATATTAAATATGGATTTTATAATGCTACACGGTTAGAAATTAGGTAGGTACCTACCAAAATATATTAAAGACTAGTTAAATTACTATTTTATTTATTAATAATCATATTATATCTAAATGTATGTTAAGCTACTTAAAAATAAACGTAGGCACTTATTAGTATATAACGAACATAGACTAAAAATATCTCAATGAGTATGAAATACATAGTTTCAAAACTCCCATATTATTTTACATTTTAATATTACAAATTACCAATTTAAATAGGTATCAACATCGATGTGTGGATACTAATTAATCCTCAACTCTAGATAACTTCTAGATAAAGCGTTGTTCTATATGCAACTGATGCAGAAAACTTCGATAGTGTGATAGGGTCGGCGCGGCGTAACGTCACCGTGTGACACGCGTGACACAATAATCTTAAGGCATTCATTGACAAGGTTTGCTGATCATCTAGTACTAAAAAACAGTAAAAAATAGCATTATTTTTTGAAGAAACAATATTTTTCAAGTAATTTTTAGGTAATTTGAAATTTCTTGAAAAGGTTGAAATATCGCAAAATAATCATTATTTTAAATATTTATTACAGCATTAATTTAACGTAACGTAATAATAAGCAAAAACCAATGAAAAACTTCATCCCATAGCAGTAAACAATAAAATAGCTTTTGATTTAAATTCACCCCTTGACATTGAAATGGCTTTTACTTGAAAATTTTCCCTATCAAAGTAGCTTGTATTGTACCTTTTTGAAATCTGCATTAAACAGACAAGTTTTTAAAATACTGGGGCATACTTGCCAAGTACATTTTTTTTCAACCACCTCGCATCAAAGTTGTGTCGAAGAAAATCAAAAACAAAAATATCCAAAATAGACGCTATTTCCTCAGCGTTTCCTGATAATTTCAACTAAATTGAAAACTGACAATAGTAAAGCAACTATCTGAGAGTTCCTAGAAAAAAATTTTATCAAAATATCTGCTCATTTGTGGACTCAACAGGAAAAAGTAGGGTAAAAGAGCCGAATTTTCTAAATTTTAAAAAATGGTCAATATCTCGAAAACGGTGACACTTTTACTAAGGTAATTTTTTGACATATGATAGGTCAACCTTCAAGCTATCTGCCACCTTGGGTTGATCCACTACTTACGGGACACCCTGTATATATAAAAATGGATGTTGCTAAGCGCTAAACTCGAGAACGGCTCGACCGATTTGGCTGAAATTTTTTTTGTATGTTCCTTGGAGTCCACGGAAGGTTTTTATAATATTTGAAAAAAAAAAATTGTGCGGACAATACTAAAACAATACTTATCTTTTCACATAAAAATTTGTTTCAGCATGTATGGTAGATGGTAAATATTCGAAATGGTATCCACGGGAATTAGTAGCAGAAACAATTAGATACCGGGAACAATGGCTAACAGCTATATCGTCGCCGATCAACTGCAGATAAAAGAAGATCAACAGTTGTATAAGTAAATCAACTAAAAATCGAAATTTATAATCTCAGCACTAACTCCACTCACAGCCATATGGCTGTGAGTATATATATAGATATATATATATATATATATATAGCAACGATATCGTTGACAGAACGAAGTCTGTCCGGGCAGCTAGTTATTAATAATAATAATAACAGTCTATTGCCAGGCGTGACGAATTCCACTAAGATACCTACCTATCTATCATCTATATAGGTATTAAGAGTAGACAAAATAAAGAATCGACTTAGGGACATAGGTATGTTATTTAAAAACCATTCTAAATCGAAATCATGAAATAGGGTGAGACTTCTTATCTTGACAAGAAAAGTGAAAAATATCTACAAGTGTTATTTAATAAAAAAATGTTTACTAAAAACAAAACGTTCTTTATTGTTCCGATAAATATTAAAACCCATAATTATCTGAATAACAATCTGATGAACTTCAACCTTTTGGTCTCCTAGTTAAATATTGTATTTTTGATGATACTTTACCTGGTAGGGCGCTGTTTTGACCATAATCCTTGTTTGATTCTACTCAACTGATTAGGTACCTATATAAGTATATAGTAAAACATGGCAGACAATGAAAACCATGTAGGTACTAACCTAAGTATACAGATAAAGGACGTATACCTTCCTACTACAATGCCTACATAAAATACTATAATAAGTATATTAATATTTTTACTTTATTTATATTATTAATAAGGATGTCCCGAATAAAAAAGTTTAGCTAGTAGATACCTTGGCCTAATAATACGTGTTAAATTCTTTCAAGTTTTCTAGCATATTACTAAGTAAACATTTTTTTAATAAAACCTTCAAATTGCTGCGCAAGCGCATGTGCGCGCACACACGCTCGAATATGTCAAGCAGATCACTGTTCAAACACAACCACAGTCGTGATCATAGGTAACCGAATCCGGCCAGCCCGAATATCGACATCGTATGTTTGGTGCCATTTGACATTACGTTACGTTGCGGAGCCGGGAGAAATGTATAAAAGAATATGATTCAACCGTTTAGGCATCAGTCGCTCATCAGGTAGCAACGCAGTCAAACCAAACCAATCAACCATGAAGATGGTGCGTCTCTTTTGATATCTAGGAATATATCAAAATTCACGCTTAGTCAATTGAATTCATTGTTGAGTTTTGCTGTTACAGATCATTGTCGCCCTCGCCCTTGTGGCTGTCGCCCTCGCCGCTGAGCTGCCGCCCACAAAAATCCTCCGCTCGCAATTCGACCAGTCCCCCGAAGGTGGATACAATTTCGGGTATGTTTAATGACAGTTCCACTTCAAATTATCTTGGTTATAAATATTATACTCGTAGCTGTCTGGATTGTTGCATAGCGACCCTGCCTGACTATTCAGGGATCCCAGGTCCGATTCAATCAGGAACATTGTGATTTACTTTGAGGTTTCTTAAATATCTATGTTCCTGTTTTTTGCAGCCGTTACTTCTCTTTGAGTCAGAACTATTATTTATTGGAACGAAGTTCCTTATTAGTTTCTTATTAAATTGAATGCAAATAATTTAAATAACTATATAAAAATATATCAACTATTATTTTTATTAGATCATTGAACTATTATTAATTTGGCAGTGATGGCCTACTGATTTGAACGTAAGGTAAAGGCGGGGGATCGAATTAGAATCATGCATGCACTTATAATTTTTAGAAAGATAAGTAGATACGTATTAAAAAGTTAATTATCACTTGCTTTAGTTAAAGAAAACATTGCGAGGAAACCTGTACTGTGTGAAGTTTGCAATCCGCACTTGACCATCATGGTGTACTAGGGTCTGTGCTCCGCACATTGTGTGGGACTCGATCCCATCAGAGGGACATTTATGAGTTGTGATGATGATGATGGAATTAAGAGTGTAGGTTTTGTATCACATGGTAATGGGGATACTTTTGCAGTGTACCTAAGCTTTTTTATTTGTCTTTTTGTTTTAACATGATATCGTTCCAATGGACTCGGGTTGTAATAATTCTTGACAAAAAATAATACCTACCTATGATCACAAATAAAGAATGATTATGATTATTATGATTAAAAAAAAGTAACCGACTTCAAAATTAGGGATAACTTAAAGATACTACCTACTCGTCAGATCTCGTTCAAATTTAAGTGGGACCACATGACCAGCTTTTGATTGAAAAAAGAATCATCAAAATCAGTTCACCCAGTCGAAAGTTCTGAGGCAACAGACAAAAAAATACAGTCGAATTGAATACCTCCTCCTTTTTTGAAGTCGGTTAAAAACTGAGAACACTACTAGCTAACATTGAAAAAGGTTGATACGGTCTCGTTTGATTGATATTTAATTCGTTTGCAGTTTTGAGACCGACGATGGAACCCAGCGCGATGAGACAGGGGAAGTGAGGGAACTCATTGGTGAGGACAACAAGCCCCAAAAAGTCGTTACGGTCCGTGGCTCCTTCTCCTACAAAAACACCGACGGCAATGTTGAAAACGTGAACTACTACGCTGACGAGACCGGCTTCCACGCTGAGGGTCCCTCCATCCCCAAGAACCCACCCACCAGGAGATAAATAACCAAATGATCACGCTCTCTCAACACGAGAAGTCGATTTGATGACCGAACCCATCAATCGAAGACTCGTGACTAATATTAGAAATATGGTTGCCATAAGAGTGTGAGACGGCACTCGTCTTGCATTTCTCTTGTTGCTCTCATCTCTAATACTCACTGCCATATTTTGTACGTTTTTTATTGTTTGTTGAGTAATAATTAATACTTATGATGTGATTGAAATAGTGAATAAATTTCATGGAAACAATTCATTTCTTTTATTTCAAGTTAATAACAAAGTTTGGTATTCTTTGTCAGAAGCAATGCTATAGGATTTTTTTAAATTAATGTTTTTACAAATTGATTTTAAAATTTTAGAGTGAAAATTTAGTTATATTGCAGGAAATAATGTTTTACGAAACCTATTAAAAAGTTTCCTTACCTCATATAAATAAGCTAATAGCTATTACCCGCGGCTTCGCCCGCGTGTTCAAAGGGAAGTATCTAACAATGAGTTGTTCAACATGCATGACACATTCCTGGTGCAAGAATAAATAAGTAACAGTCTAACAGTTCCAAAATTTAAAAGATACTAAGAGGAACCAACTGTAAAACCTATGACGCTCAATTTTCCAACTATAAATATAAAGTTATATCAATATTTATATCTATACTATAATAAAATTCAAAGGGCAAATTTTCTGTACATTGAATATATTTTAAAAATTTTGATTAGGGGGCACTTCAATAACGTGTTAGAGCACAAAAATATTTTTTTTAGAATTATTGTCTGTCTGTCTGTCTGTCTGTTTGTCTGTCCGGGCATCACATGAAAACCCTTGAACGGATTTCGATGAAAATTGGTTAAGTTGTTACTAATACTCCGGGTCATATTTTAGGATACTTTTTATCCCGGAAAATTAAAAGGTTTCCCCGGGAAACGGGATGAAAGTTTGTATGGAATATTTTTAAAACATCAACCGATTTGCTTCAAATTTGCAAAAAATATTCTTTGCTTAAATTTATGGAACACATATTTTTCAGTTTTTCAAAATTTTGCAAAAAAAAAAAAAATACAAATGAATGTGAATATTGCTTATTTTTCGAAACCCGCTCCTGGAGGTATCCTTTGTGATTTTATCGTGGGTTTCAGTATATAAATTACTAAATATAAGTACTTCAATATAAATTCGCCATTTTTTGAATAACATAAAATTTCCGTGAGCGAAGCTGCGGGCAACAGCTAGTACATAATATATTTCTAACTATAAATTGTTATCAAACCTTTACTAAGTTATAGAATTTGAGATTGATTAGAGAAGTTATAGAATTTGCTATGGGGCAAAGCAAATTTGTTCAATATCGGCTGATATTGAACTTATAAATTAAAATCAAGGGAGTCCTTGCGTGTCAAATTTAAAGAAATAGGTATACTTACAGTAGCTTCCCAATATATTTATAGTAATTTAGTCTTTATACGGAATAATATAACTGCATATAAACAAAATTGTGACTTATCAAATCGGCAAACAAGAAGGATGCATCAATTGGCTACCTCTTCGTACCGTCTTGTTAAAGTGCAGCGTTCTTTTATGGGACTTGGTATAAAATTCTATAATAAAGTCCCAAAGCAAATACGTGACTTGCCGGTGGAATCTTTTAAGAAACGTGTAAAAAATCAACTAGTAGGCAAAGGTTATTATAACATATATGAATATATTTTAAATGATAAGGATGCTTGGAAATTATCAGCTAGGCAACCAGTTCTGCTCAGGTTAGAGAATACCTATTTTTGTAATAAATATAAGTTTTATTTTTAAAAGATGTGCTGAGGAGTTTCTTTATGGCTTTTCTTCTCCTCCATGACAAAGCACATTTGCGAAAAGCTGGTAAATTAAAAAAATGACGTAAATAAGTGTATCAGTGATACCTACATGAATATAAAAGATTATTTCATTTCATTTCATTGAAGGACCAAAACATTGTTACTTTTAATACGGAGTGATCCAAATATGCAGGATCTATGTTTTACCGCGGTAAAAAGTATGAAATAACACGTAGTTAACAGAGAAGTAAGTTTCTTTTAAGTTATTTCTGTACATAAATGCTTAACTTTTTGTATAAATTGTCCTAGTGTAACTAATTCTCCTGTTCTTCGGATAGTGCTAAATGAGCAGCAACACCAGAGGTAGGTCTTAACACCAGCTGCCATGCCAGCTTTGTTTACCTACATACTATGTAACACAGACAGCCAATGTCGCTAAACGATTCATCGTAATCCAGTAAAATATGAACAATTGTATTGCGTTAGTAAACTGGGCGTGACATATGATTTTAAACTCAACAACCATCGCGGGCATTGAACGTTTTAAATGCAACGGGTACTCACGGGTGTTATAAAATACGAATCGTGAGTACCCTTTGCATTTAAAATGGGCGTGGTGAGTTAGTATGCCTAGCTATGGAGGGAAACCATCTCAATCCTACGGCGCTACCAAAAAATCTAAGAGGTCTACGGGCTGAAACTGTGGAAATGTGTGCGGAATACGCTAATCCATCTTTATATTTTTAGGAATGCTTTTGCTACTATCATGCCGCAACCCGATATACGGACGTACGAATGTATCTCTACGTTGTTGTGAAGATATTATTCAAGCGACGCAGTTTTCCTTGCTGTCATAATCGGCAGGATATTAATATCTACCTAATATTTCCCACACATGCATTGTCACGGCACACTTATGGCGAATATTCATACCAAAACGACAAATGTGTAATACCCATAATTGTCTCTTGTCTACCCATTATACAGTCCAATTGTTGATTAGTATGTGAGTGACATAATATAAAGTAGGTACCTAAATAACATGTTCTATGCAAGACACAGTTGGAATATAAAATAATAAGATCGAACTTAAACGACGATGAAAATATACGGTGAGACAAAAATATGCACGTGTTGAATGAGTTCACCGCCGAAGCTGACAAACAAATAAGTAATATAATTCAGATATCCTCTTAGTTAACAAAAAAACATACAGGTTGTCTTGATTTTGATCAACAAAGTTGATTACTTCACTTGATTCTGTAGATCACAAAATAGATTTAAACAAGTATAATATTAAAAATAAAAAATCCAGGTATTAAAAAAAGCTATCATGATATACCTTTTTGAAATCCTTATGGTGAGCTCTTTAATTCAATAACCATATTGCATTATTAATTTTTTTTTCCTTGGGCTGTCAAAACACATCTATTAAGGATATTTTAACTATATAAGTTGGTCCAACGATTAGGAAAATATGAGGTAATAAAAAAATATTACATGCATACAAGATACGCGCGAAAAAGTCCGCTTCCTTGACAGTCAGGTAAAAAGTAAACTTTGTTCACCAGATAACTTTGTTTATCAAAACCTAAGATATGAATCTTCGTCGATACAAAAGTATATACCTAATAAGAATATTGTTTAAATTTGGCTTCAATGGGTCAAGTTCTTCAGTGATTGTCTTCAAACTGATACGAATCTAAAACTCAATCAATACCTATTAGTTTTCTGACATTTATAAATCAGTGACTACTGACTATCGCATTATTAGTTTCTGGTCCTCACTTACATAAAACTTTCAGGATGAAAAATTTCAAAGAGATGAAGGTTATTAATTACACACTAAATTAACAGGGAGTTTTCCTTCTAAACGGCACAACAATTTGATTTGCCTCCCCCTGGCTAGAAGTGGAGTACACTCATGGGTGTAATTAAGCATTAAAATTCAAAATTATTTAATTATTTTTCTGCATTTCTGCATTTTTCTCCATGGAAACTTTATAACCAAATTTCATTATTCTTAAATAGTGTATTATGCATAAGTTTACCTCCACGTAATAATATAAGTAGGTATTATCCCTAAATTTTATTAGTGCCTACTTACACTACTAAAGTGCACTTACTAAAGTGCGCAAAGCAGTGATTGCCTAAAGTATCTAGTGCTTAAACGTTTGTCTCTCCAACGCAGACGCCTGAGATCGAATCCAACACCTTTAAGTTTTCAAATGCGCGTATTAAAATGGTCATTTTATCACTTGTTTCGGTGAAAGAAAACATCTTGAGGAAACGAAATCAAAAGTGTGTGAAGTCTGCCTATCCGCACTTGGCCAGCAGCTTAGCAGGTTGGACCAGTGACTGATGAAAGTGCGTTCACACATAATATTATTACAACTTCAGATTAAAAGATTGACAACCAATGAACTAATATACTAACTGTTGACAACACTGAAGTTTTGCTCTTTATAAAATATATTTTTAGGGTTCCGTAGCCAAATGGCAAAAAACGGAACCCTTATAGATTCGTCATGTCTGTCTGTCTGTCTGTCTGTCTGTCCGTCTGTCCGTCTGTCCGTCTGTCCGTCTGTCCGTCTGTCCGTCCGTCCGTCCGTCCGTCCGTATGTCACCGCCACTTTTTTCCGAAACTATAGGAACTATACTGTTGAAACTTGGTAAGTAGATGTATTCTGTGAACCGCATTAAGATTTTCACACAAAAATAGAAAAAAAAAAAATTTTGGGGTTCCCCATACTTAGAACTGAAACTCAAAAATTTTTTTTTCATCAAACCCATACGTGTGGGGTATCTATGAATAGGTTTTCTAAAATGATATTGAGGTTTCTAATATCATTTTTTTCTAAACTGAATAGTTTGCGCGAGAGACACTTCCAAAGTGGTAAAATGTGTGTCCCCCCCCCTGTAACTTCTAAAATAAGAGAATAATAAAACTAAAAAAAATATAATATGATGTACATTACCATGCAAACTTCCACCGAAAATTGGTTTGGACGAGATCTAGTAAGTAGTTTTTTTTAATACGCCATAAATCGTAAACCGCAATTTACCTCGATCAAAGTTACAACGAACTTCAAGAACTTTTATCTAGACACGCGGAGCGTGTCAGCCAATTTTCTAGCTAACAGAATTGGCGAGCAGCACCGTGTGTAATATTACACGAACCATTTGGAGCCACTTTTGACCACCTCATAACTCAAAAACTATTCAACATAAACCTGTCAAATTTGGCTCATTTATTAAGACTTGCGAAATACATACGTCTTCCAAATTTCATAAACACATCTCAAACGGTTATTTAGATATTAACGTCCAAAAATCGAGAAATTTAACACTGACTGACCTATAGATCAAAACTATATCCAACTTCCAGGTGACCTAGAAAGTTAAAATTTGGCATGCAGATAGGTAGTCGGGTGAATACAAAGGAATAAATCTGAAAGTAGTAAATTTTTATCATTTTATGATAATTTTTCAAAAAATTGATTCTATTAGGAACTATTACTTATAACGCCTGAAATTTATGAACAGCAATCAAAATTGATGACAGGTGGTCATTATGTGGAATATTTAACGAGTGGAATACCGCCCTTAATTTTTTTAAATCGAAACATATCAGTTTTAGTAATTTGTGAAGCTTTCAACGGGGGAAGATGTTCAGTGTCCCAAGTGCCTGTTGGAAGTGCATAGCAAAAGTACGTATTATTTACGTACAGATTAGTGAGACGTCAGTAGCCGTTATTTCCAGTGTATTGCATTGTTTCATTTTTAATGTGTGAAAAATTATTCTTCTCTTATCTTGTATGGCATGTACACCACTAAATTTTGTATTATTTCCGAAATTATACCAGTTTAAAGTAATTCGAAGTATTGTTTCCAAATATATTATGGCACGTTATCTCATCGAACACAAACTACTTATAACTAATAAGAGTATATTCGACTATCGTATTTATTATTATTATTACTACTATCGTATCGCATCGTATTTATTATTATTATAACAGACTGGGATTTAGTATTAATTATTATTTCAATATTTAGCGGACATGAATAGTAGAAGATCATTACTTATAAATAATGAAGTAATAGGTATTTTGGACCACGATGCACTAACTACGGATTTAGTTGAAGGGCACTATTACAGTTCATGTATAAGGTAACAAAATTAATCAGTAACGTTATGAATAAGTACCTACTAATAATTTCTGTACAAAAAGTAATGATATCCCATCAAAAACATGAATGTAAAGTAAAAGCCAATTTAAAAAAAAAAGAATTGAGATCTAAATGGGTGCCAAGTTCTGTGTAGAAAAGCCTAAAATTTTAATCACAAGAACATGTAATTCAAGCTTTACATTTGAATTGGCTAGTTTTCATTAGTTAGCAACCAACAAACCAAATTTTAGAAAAGTAACATAGGTCATCAACCTAACAGACTTATCAAAGATAATTATACAAATATAATATTATAGCCTAGATAGGTACGTGAAAACTAACCAAGTCAAATGTGGAGCTTGAATTACATGTTCTTGTGACTAAAATTTTAGGCTTTTCTACACAGAACTTGGCACCCATTTAGATCTCAATTCTTTTTTTTTTAATTGGCTTTTACTCATTATTTATTTATCATTTATCATTGGCTTTTATTTATCATTGGCTTTTATTCATGTTTTTGATGGGATATTATGTTACTTGCTGCTACGGAACCCTTCATGGGCGAGTCCGACTCGCACTTGGCTGTTTTTTATTTATATTTTACAAAAATATTTTCGATCTCATTAACTTGATCAAGTGGGTAAGTATAGTCCATTTTGTGACGAGTCTTATCTGGTTAACAATCTTACCAACCTTTTGATCGTAATTTATAATTTAAAAATAATGCTGATACAAAATGAGATTTTAGAGGCAAATAATCATTTAATGACAAAACATTTTTTTTAAATTAAGTACTTAAATATTTCAATTAAAATAAGTGCCAAGATTGTTTTTGTTTAACATTACTATAATCTGAATTTTACCAAATAAAAAATAACCGCCTTCAAAATAACTCAAAAAGTACCTACTCCTCAGATCTAGCTCAAATTTAAGTGGGACCACATGAGAAGCACCAACTTTCGATTAAAAAAAGAATCATCATAATCTATTCACCCAGTCTAAAGTTCTGAGGTAAGAAACATAAAAAATACAATCGAATTGAATACCTCCTCCTTTTTTGAAGTCGGTTAAAAATAACACTTCTCTAAAAATATTTAGGTACATGACGTGCAAAACAAATTTGTAATAAATGTATTAATTGGCTATTAAATCAATGTTTAAAACCAGCTTCTACTAAATGAATTCTTGAATAATCTAAATTTTATTAACAAAAAATAACCGACTTCAATTACTCAAAAACTAATTGTCAGATCTCGTTCAAATTTATGTGGGATTACATGACAAGCACCTGCTTTTGACTAAAAAAAGAATCATCGAAATCGGTTGGCGTGATATTGAGTTATGCGTCCATTTGTCGCGCACATAGCAAAGCAAAAGCAAAGCAACAACCCATAATTGTCGCACTGCTGGGCTCGGGGTCTCCTCTCACAATGTGAGGGGTATTAGGCCATAGTCTACCACGCTGGCCAAGTGCGGATTGGTAGACTTCACACACCTTCGAGAACTTTATAGAGAACTCTCCGGTGTGCAGGTTTCCTCACGATGTTTTCCTTCACCGAAGCAAGTGATAATTAACTTGTAATACGCACATAATATTTGAAAATTAGAGGTGCGTGTCAGGGTTTGAACTCGGGCCCCTTCGTTCGGGAGACCAACGTTCTACCGCTAGGCTATCACTGCTACTTCGCTCACATACTTAATACAAATTTAAGACTTATATGGTTTTATACTGGATGCCATTGTCAGATCTCAATAAAATTTATATGGGACTACATGACAGCTGCTTTTAATCGAAAAAAAGAATCATCAAAATCGGTTCGCCCAGTCCAAAGTTCTGAGGTAACGAACATAAAAAAAATACAGTCGAATTGAGAACCTCCTCCTTTTTTTGAAGTCGGTTAAAAATTAATACGGCGATTTTACTACATTGACGAAATTTGATTAATTACGAACAAAACCTGAGTTACCTACATGACGATATTGATTTTTTTGGTTAGGGCTTTTATTCGTAGATGTTCCTATCTTTCAAGGCTGACTTCCCAAGACGCTGGCGATGTTTTTAGGGTTCTGAAGTAAAATCGGAATCCTTATAATTTCGTCATGTCCGTCCGTCCGTCCGTCCGTCTGTCCGTACATCAACTCTATGTAGACATATACCTAATAAAACTGAAGTGTCTGTCTGTGATTTCAAAATAACTGTGTTTTCTCAGGTGCATATGGTTGTCTACACGATAAAACACAAACTTCTGTTTGTACGGGCTAATTTTTAAAACGGTTATACGGTTTTAATAAAACTTTTACTCAAAATCAAAATATTTTATTGATAAAAACACTTTACATTCACAAGTCGCAAGGGTTCTGCACTTGGTTCATCACCTGTGTTACAGGTACCCCACTCATCCACCTAGACAGTAATCAACAATTTTAAGTTTAATCAACAAAATACAAACATTAACATTTTGATATTTCAAATGTGTGTTTACTGGAAGATAAAAGGGGTTATAGGGCAATATATAGCCTAATTTATATCCCGGAATTCGGAAAAAAAACCATGTGAACGTTGCTTCGGGCACAGCTAGTTAAACAATAAAATTGAAAAATCTTAAAAAATAGGATGGTCAATGGTAATAAAATCATAACAATCTTGTAAAACCTCTGTTATCAGAGCTATAAAAAGTCAATTACATAGCAAGCAATGATACGTTTCCTGAAGTAGGTATAACAATGATGTATGTATAATTAAGAGCAACATGATGTAAAATCAGATTTTAATTGACAATTAGATTTTATCTCCTTAGTGCCGTGCCGAGTTTAATGGACACAGAATGGTTGGCCTTCTTGATAACGAATATTAGCTAAAATATTACAATGTGTACCAGTTTACGCGATATTTTCAAAATCTGTTATTTGGGTCAATGTAGAGCGTTCTGTATTTAGATTTTATTATATTAGCTCGACCGATTATTTGATAGATATGGGAATTCGCTAGATGATTAGGGTGTCCCTGTCCAGATGTGGCAGAACAACGTTTGCCGAGTCAGCTAGTTGTCTATAAAAATTCCTGTAAAGATAGTACCTAATTTGTAAAATAGACAAGCCTTTCTTGGAATCTTCATTAAATTGTTGGAACAGATTGTTAAAATACGTGCGTACGCAATATCCGGAATCCGCGATGATTGTCAATTTTGACAAGGAAAATAAAACTTTTTCCGTTATGTTATGCGTTGTTTATAATTCGTAACACAGAATCTAGATGGCATTGGGTGGCTGATCAGTAACAACGCCAACTAATGATAATAATAATCTTGGTACATCCTATTCTGATGATGCGAATCATCATCATCATCACCATGTCGTTAAACTCCAGTCGTGTGTTGGAGCTGACACACACAATTTTTTTAATGTGTTCAAGTTACTAGTCGGAGAGTCAGTAATACTCGTAGTATGTCGCTTCCTTGTTGACCGCGGTGGAGAATGTCGTCTGTCTAATCTTTTAACTACAAGTGAAGTTAAATCAATAAACGTATAAGTATGTCGGATTTAAACAATTAACAAAAGAAGCAAATAGAAGTCAGGAGGATGGATTTCTAGTCAATTTAAAAGAATAGGGTAACTTTTAGTGATCCGTTTATTAAAATCAGTTTACATAATATAAAAATATGTCAATTTCGAAGCGAAGCTAGGGTGGTTAGATACTCTATGTATTATAATTTGATATAGAGTGTAATCTTACATACATATACTTTGACGCGAATACGCGCATTGAAAGATATAAATTCTCTATTACTGCGATCAAAATACTTTGTTTTAAAAGTCTGTTATTATTATTATTCGGTATATTGGGTTTCGGACAACTATCCCTAGGACCACTGTGACCAGATTTGATCTATTGTGGCCGTAGCCGTTTTGGAGTTAGATCTGGTCGCCAAATCCTTCTATTCGGACAAACCGTAGGATGTTCTTGGGTTTCAATTCTTTGACTTGGTTGGGTGGTTAGTTATCTCATAGAATGCGGCTTCTGCATTGACCTAGCTATGGCAGGGCATTCACAGAGTATGTGGGTGGGTCTTTCCTCTGCCTTACTGCAGAATTTGCGTGTTGCTCAAGCCTGTCATCTGTAGGTGTCAGTTGTACGATTTTAGCTAAGAGCTAGAGCTTCTTAATAGTATCAAAGTATCTATTATCAAAATATCTAAATATCAGCCCCCGTCGGGAATCGAACCCGGGACACCTCGCTTCGCAGGCAGGGTCGCTACCAACTAGGCTACAGGGTTGTCGATATAAGGAAGTAAAGTGCACTAAACGAGCAAAAACTTGGCTTGCGGAGCCCATAATATTCATTAAGTATTAGATAAAGCCAGGGATGAGCTTAGCTAATAATACGAATTGCTAATAAATAAATCATTCTAATAATACAGCAATCAAGAATACGGTAACTATTTTGTTTAAAAAATAAATTGTATGTATCGACTAACTGCCTACATAATTGTGTATCGTAAAAAACAGATAGAAATAGGCAGTCCCAAATGGTAAGTTTGTATCCTTTGTACCAAAACGGCTGAATATGATTATTGGCTTCTTGAACCTGCCTGTAATTGGGTGGGTAATATCAGTGTATCGTAATCTAACATTTACAGTAATTTTGGGTTGAAATTGCTAAATGCTCTCTTCGTGCTCTACGACCATTCGCGAATGTGAGTATAACGCGGGTAATAATGGTTGGTGGGTAAAAGGGACGTGTAAGACTCACGTTTGAGTGATGGCATAACAAAAAATATGAGCACAAAGTAACCCTGCTGCCTATAAATGGAATATTCGGATCCCACGCAAACAGTAACATTCAGAGTACAACCAGCGCAGTCGGATTTGAACAAGCTCGTAAGGTAATACAATTTTAACTACATACCTAATTAGAACCGTACAAATGGTTTAACAAGCGTCATGAAGCGAAGAACTGTACTCAGCCTACTCCGCGAAGAGATCAATAAATCGGCAGGTATTATGGTTAATTTAGACATTTATGGTTGAATTTCCCATAATGTTATCCGGATCTTATGGGGCGATCTCCATTCATCGCCTGTCTTTTCCAGTTCTGATTACTTTTATTTAAAAAGAAATGGTTTTCAGGCCAAGTATGAACATTTAATTGATTTAATTTTAAATAGTACATGACGACTGCATCGCGCGAAAAATCTTCTCACCGATACTAAAGGTGTTTAAACTAAGTATTCCAATAAAATAAACTTATTATTATTACGCTTCTAACCATTAATGGCCCAATACTGAGCACGGGTCTCTCCAATTGAGGAGGCCGAGAGCATACTCCACCACGCTGCTCCAGTGCAGGTTAGTGCGGTAGTCAGTGGCCAACCCAAACATCGGAAGTTCTCATCACTCGAAGGCCTCCGACAAGGGTTGATGACTTATCTTACGATGACAACTTTACGTGCCCTTCTACGGAAGCGCTCATGAAAATTTTTGCCACTTTATCTGGTATTATTTCTTATGTATTAAATAATCAATTTTTTTTTCAGATGATTCGTCTTCTCAGTAGTGTCCTTTTATGTGTATTGGTGAACGGTGAATCTCTTCCCTATAGACCTCCGGTGGGATATTCCAATCCGAATGTCGTGCCACCGGTTAACCCTCTCAATCCCGGTGCGCCTCTCTATCCCTACGCGCCAGGCCGTAACCCTCTAGGACCTGGTTACAATAACCCTTACTATAACCCTGGAGCTGCCGTGCCTATTCTGTCCTATTCAAATGAGCGTGGTATTGATGGATCCTATGCATATAGGTAATTTTTTCTTTATTTATTAAAATAGTGAAATTACATTTATTATTATATCATATCCTAATTTATTCTTCTGAATTTAGACCACTACAACAGTATAAGCAGCGAAGTAATATTTGTCTTTATAATCTAGGAATCGAATGTTTCAGCGCATGTTGAAAAGCGCATACCTTGACCTTGCAATATCACGACCCTTATGGCTATAAACTGTACTGTACAATGTAGGTACATCATTTTTACGAAATATACCTGCATTGCCGTATAGCGTTTAAAATCCATGACATAGAATAAGATGTTATTTAGTTGAATGAGATGTAAACCGTTTAGTGTATTCATAGATTACCAACATTTATAAGATAGCATATATAATTTATCTATACTAATATTATAAAGAGGAAATATTTGATTGTTTGTTTGCATTGAATAGGCTCCGAACCTACTACTACGAAATCGGTTCAGTAATCGATTTGAAAAATTCTTTAACTGTTGGGAAGCTACACTATCCCCGGGTAACATAGGCTATATTATATTTTCAAAAAAATTTGGGATCCGTAATAAAACTCCAATAATGTAACCCAAGATGTAAAACATAAGAAAACCGAAGCAAAGCGAGGGTGGTTACTCGTTGATTATAATTTTAAATATACATTTTGTTTTAATCTTTCAGTTTTGCAACAGGCGACGGGAAACAAGCACAGGAAAGAGGTTTCTTAAAAGACGCTTTCATTGACAACAAGGGTGAACCTCAGGGAACACAGGTACGATATTTGTTGATTTATACCAATTAAGTATTGAAGAATTACCATGATAATTTTTAAACAAATCATAATAAACATTGAATTTATGGAATAATGTGAACCGCCTGCTTTATACGTATAATTAGTATTATTATCATTTTCTATTCTCGGCTACATTTTGAACATAATTAATGCAGTTTAAAATAAAATATTAATGATGGTATCCGTTGCGTTGCGACTAATCATTTTGAGGTTTTCTTTTTTTATATTTTGTATAATTAATAAAATGCATAGTTTGTAATTGTGTAATACTAATAACTAATAATGTACAACAATGTTGTAATTTAATTTATTAAATTGTCATGCAGGTGGTTGAAGGCAGTTACGCTTATATTTCTCCTGAAGGAACACCTATTCAAGTCAGCTACGTTGCTGATGAAAATGGTACGTAAAATATTTGATATTTCACAAAGCTAGTTAGGGTTCCGTAGTAAAACGGATGAATTTAAAAGGAAAACTATTACGGCATTATCATGCCAGCCAGTAACTGTAGATATATCTGTTTGGCCTAATGGTTAGGAATATTGGCTAACGGACATGCTCTAGTTATAGCGTCACACTAGTGCTTTTACTATACCACCCTCACAGTGGAAAAGAAAAAAAAAGAGAGAGACACCGTGCTGTGTGCGTTTTTTAAGTGTTAAACCAAACTTTTAAACCCGTTTTAAATTTCAAAAGATTGTTGTAAATTTAACTAAGTATATAATGAGTAACTATAAATATTGCTACATAATAGGTAGGTATGCTTTTCGGATATTTGAGAGCGATGTTTTAAATGTCGGCTCGTTTGTAAGCTAAACGTGCAGACAGAAGCACGCAAGCTACTAGGGACTCCTGTTACTGCTGGGTCTCCTAAACTGCGACCAAAACATGTAAAACATTGACGGTAAATATTAGGAGGGTGGTAACTATACCGCATAAAACAGAACCCCTTTACAAGAATGACGTTCAATATGTCCAGAATTGCACAGCTGGGGCATTCAAACCTTAAATCATTTAGTACATTCTTGTATGTTATACCTAAATACATAAGTACATAATAATATTATTTAAAAATAAATACCGTTTTCTGCTTCGTTTTTGCAATTGAAATATTTAGTATGCCAATGAAATTCATTAATTTATCCAAATTACAGTGCGTGTAAGTGTAAGTGCAATTACAAGCGTGAACATTGAATTGAAACTTGTTCGACGATCGATCAATTATTACAGAAATAAAGAAGATAATGACAGACTTTATAAGGCACGGAAGAAACGCCATGCAAGCTAATTTTTGCATCTTTTTAAAATTAATAGTTGCGGTATCCTTTTATTTTTTGCAAAGAATTTTATAACAGCCAGCGCATACTTATAACATGGAAATAATTATCACACAAAAAATTATAAAGAAATATTTTTATGCAATAAGTAATTCTAAACAATACAAATAAAATATTAAATAATATTATAGTTATTGCATAAAGATTTATAAACTGAGCAGGTAATTATTTTCAAAAGGCAATTTTAGTGTCCAGTGGCATTCTATTATTGTAAGTAAACCAGGTGTTACAAGTCCATTATACGGAGCGGCTACAATTAACATATGAGGCCGAAAATAAAGCCGTCTTCTTATGTTAATAGTAACAATATTCGAGTAAATTTAGCATCGTGGGTTCGAGTATAGGCCATAAGTTGTGAACTTACGTAAGATTATTCCTTATATTAATAAAAAGTGGAACTTTTCTGAAAATGATCCGATAACACCCACGGATTATAAAAACTCAAAGGAGTATTTGATCCTGATAAAAACTAAGACTGCATCATTGGATTTTTGAAAAATCAATAGAAAATCCAGGAATTGAACTCGTTGATTTTAGCAAGTGTTTCAGCCATAAAATAATTCAAAAAATATATTTAAAACATTTCGTTTACAGGTTTCCGTCCTTCAGGCGTTCATATACCAGCCAACGGTAAAGGTGTTGTTCCCTTCCCTGGGGTAGGATTAAAAGACCCTCAAGGAGTATATGATCCTCTGTATAACCGCTACAACCCTCACAATTACCGCAATCCTTACTTCGGTCAATACAACAACCCCCTTTTAAACCCAAGGCCTTATGATCCCCGATATCCTTATGACCCAAAGTTAAACTTACTCAACCCGTACCGATCTTGGGGATTGAACAAGGATGTAAAAGAAGAAACGAAGAAGGAAACCGCTGCAGTACGCTGATTACCTATTTGCCTTTATAGAAATGGAATGTGCTGATCATAATGTGACCTAATATTAAATAATAAATTCAGTTAATGAAATATCCTTGGCTATTTTTTAAATCTCAATTAAGTAGATATGTTTAATTTCGATTCTATCACTGTAATTGGCAATTAATTAATAAATTAATTATATTATTATACATATAACTTATTCCTGGGAAGAAAAAAATTAAGTAGATGAAACAACAATAGGGATGTTGACACTATCAGTAAATTAAAATAAATTTATGTTTAAAGTATAAAGGAAAACATTTAAAAACCTAAAATATTATTCTTTTGTCGAAATCAATCACAATCACAACTTATGACGTCATTGTTCCTATTTTATATGCAAGTGCAACTAACTTCAGTCGACAGATAGTATTGAATATCGGCTAGTGATGTCACGTGACGTTTTTGGTGGAAAATTTGAAAATGATTTTTATTTATCAATTTTTGTTTTTAAATTGAAGTTTATTCTTTTTGTAATATTTTTTCGTGAATCTTAAGGTTCTATTAAATCAAATTGAATCCTAAAATTAGTCAACATCCCTATTACATAATTCATACATAAAACATTGTACTATAGGCCGATGGTTAGAAAGTTCTTGATATTCTTCTTATGCGTGTGTGAAATTTGTTAATTTATTTGGTTAGCGAGTTTTGGTTGTAGACTTGTAGGGTGTTTCTATGCGCATATCGCTACGATTGACTCGGTCTGTACCACCTATTCTGTAATGGATTTACAGTACATCTTAGAATTTTGACAACTTATTTATAGGTTTATTGGATGTAGCTAGGGTTTTTTTGCCTGATTGATTAGCTGCCATACTTGTCGACAGAATATTTCCGAATTTTTCGGTTAGGTTCTGTCGGTTTGTTTTCTAAGTGTCCAGAAATAATGCGGCGCAGCCACTTCCTTTTAGTCGGCAACGCATCAGTGATACCGATGGTGTTCCGTGTTACTATAACTGCGCATCTCTACCATTTTAACATAGTTACAGATACATTTTTACAACGGGACAGATGCATTCGTCTGTTCACATCCAAATTTTCTAAAAAATGTAGTTTATCAAAAAAATATGTAGAATTATTTTGCTACTATTGTAGTATGCTTATGATGGTAGTTAGGGCGGAATTTTTAAGAAATTGTATTCGTTAATAAATATTTGAAGCTCAACCACAGAAGAAATAATAGTTCTTATAATAAGCTCAACAAAAGACGAAAAGCAATTCTCTAGTCTTCTCTAGTTAGAAATATTTTGCGCTTCGAAATTTATTATTTTTAATTTATATTTATGGATTGGACTGTCCGTCCAAAGTTTCGAAAGTTGTGTGTGCTTGTAAGAACAGTATACTTAGCTGTATTTATTCAGTCAATTTAAATTTATGAAAAGTGATCAATATAGAAATAAAATCGGAGAGCTATATTTTATTACTGTGTATGAATACTCGATGAGGCAAGATCAATAAATTTTTGTTTTAAAAAACCTTGTTGAAGTGTGTCACACACGCATTCTTGCAACTGGTTTGAGAGATCTGCCTGCACTGATGCTCCTACGAGTTAAGGTTAAATCTGCAGAATTTTATGTTACATCATTTTTGACACTCGCTTACTTCTCACATTTAGTATTCTGCGAGAACTCAAATGATCCATTATGTTCAGTATAAACTATTTTTTAAACATTTTTAGCATTGGTAAAATACGACTACTTAAATTATATTCCAAATTTGTCCTCAATTACATAATGTTGAATGTACTGAAAGCGTATGACAAAGTATGGGAGAAACCAAGACAAGTGTTGACATTGTCGAAGGTATGTATTTCCCCATGTAGGTTATGCCGTTCTTGATTGAGTGTTAAATATGTTATAATTTTCATGACTTTTTTGTGTGTGAGTATGGAGCCTCCGAGCCTAAATAGCAGTGATAGCCTAGCGGTAGAACGTTGGTCTCCCGAACGAAGGGGCCCGAGTTCAAACCCTGGAACGCACCTCTAATTTTTCAAATATTATGTGCGTATTACAAGTTAATTATCACTTGCTTCGGTGAAGGAAAACATCGTGAGGAAACCTGCACACCGGAGAGTTCTCCATAAAGTTCTCGAAGGTGTGTGAAGTCTACCAATCCGCACTTGGCCAGCGTGGTAGACTATGGCCTATACCCCTCACATTGTGAGAGGAGACCCCGAGCCCAGCAGTGGGACAATTATGGGTTGTTGCTTTGCTTTTATGGAGCCTCTTGATGGTGAGAGGTTACGCACGAGGTTCGTACAAAGACATCATCGCACATGGACATGAGTAACACCTTAGGCATCATCGATGCTGTAGGAGATGCTATTTAAAGTCTGTTGTTTAGGTAAATTCACTTTATTGATGAAATTATCTCCTAAATACAATTCGCTAGCTGAGTACACGCGACGCGGGCGACGATTGCTTATATAGTAACTTAATTGTTACAATTTCCCACGCGCGGTACTCAAAAATGCTGACAATACTAATATGTTAAGCAATGTACGGTGTTAGCCCGTACAGATGCTTTCCCCGCCAAAAAATCAAGAAAAAAGAAGGAAAGTTTGCTACTGAAGAAGACGAAACTACATCCTCATAGTCTGTTGACCGGCAACTTGAGAATTGAAACATAATTAATAAGATTAACTTGGAAATCATACGGCATACCTCTCATATTCATTAATTACTTGTTGTTGATTAGTGAACCAGTTACTGTGAATTAAATACCAGTGTGCAGATGTAACTTCTTTGCCGGGACGCTTAAACATAATATATTATGTAACTTCAAGTAATCGTTTTAGAATTAAAGGCTGATCACGTATTCATGGTATCACGTTTCTATAATGACAATAAAATAATAGTAACCTCATAAGTTTTATTGCTTTGGTTGACTTGACCCCAACTGTTAAGTATTTCCGTATAATAAACAAACATTCAAGAAGAAACTAAAGATATACCTATAACGACTATTGAAATCATAGTCGTAAAAAGGTTGAGGATAAATTGAAAATATATTTTGGAAGGGCGGTGCTAAATTTCTGGCGAGTCCTATAACATGTGACGATGCGAATATTATTCATACAAATTTATAACTCATGCGCTGTTGTCGTATGACCATATGTATCGTCAAAGGGACGAGCCGCGGCACCTATCCTTTGTGAGAAGAGATCATAAAGTATGTACCTACATCATATCACGACGCACGTAGTTGACACAAAATTTTTCGTATAAATACGTGGGGGTTAAATCGCAGTGCATCATTCTCATCCCATCTTTTCAGTGTACTTCAAGTAAGTTGCAGTTTAAACAACATGAAGTGCATTGTGAGTATAATCTAATTAATTAAAGTTTCTTTAATTTGAAATTACTAAACTCAGTATGTGCCTGGTTCATTGATCTTTGCATCAAATGTCTAAGTACTTATTTTTAAATTTCCTAAATGCGAATTTTTTATTATCAAAATAAACACCTACCTAATATTAACAATTTAATTTTAGAACATTAAAAATGGCTTGACAGTTAAGATAGTTAATCAAAAACAACGCCATTTCAATAAAAAGCTTTTATAAAAATTGTTTATGGTAAACACCAAACCAAAACGCAAATCTATTTACGAAAAAGATACCTCCATTTATTTAAAATTCAATATCTATTTATGTCAATTTTTTTTCAGCCATTTTTCGAGTTTCACTATGCTGGAAGTTTTCTTTATACTATTAAATACTAACTTAATTTTTCTTCATCTCTATACTGGTTAGATAATTATATTTTTACTGTTTCACATAATCTTTGCGTTGATGTCATTTCTTTGTTAATATTAAGAACGTTTCAAATTGATACACAGTTTTAATTTTCTTTTCTTCAATTATGTTCTAATTAATAACCTCTCCGGTATTTATAAGTTTGGTTTTTGCACCATGATGAAATTGATTAAAATTTAATTACACACCTAATCCAAAGTCCCTCATTTTAAATGATATCTTTATATTATTTCATTTTATATTCAGGTTATTTATAGTATTACAGACAGAATAATAATACCCTGCACCGGGCATTTTTATTTCATATAATAATATTGCGAATTAATTCTTCTCGTGTTTTAAGTAATTTAAGATTAGCAAGATCAGACTTATATTTCGTTTTTAGTTTTGTGCTTTCATCATAGACCTATAAAATAGCTTTTTTATCACTTTACTTTCTACCCTCGGGCACTGAGACATGAATACACTAAATTATTTCCTTAAAGTATTGCAGTTTGGTAGAATTTTGGGATTATGCTTTCGTATTTTCAAAAAAAAAATATATAAAAATAGTTGATTTCATAGGAATTAACAAGCTAAAGTACTAAAGCAACCACACGATAATCCCGATTGTGCAGATTGCTCGTTCCTCTGCATGCTATTCGTCACAAAAGTCGTTATAAATTTCATCACGTAGGGACGCACTTGTACGAATGTAAATTCCGTGACAGATGATGATCCAAAAAAAGTATACTTGTCCAGTCTGCACTTTGACTTGTCAAAGCAGTTTGACTTGACGCGCCATCCAGTGTGCATGATACAAATATATATGGCAGATAGCTATACCATGGCCATACACTATCAAGTATAACAGATGCCCCGTCAAGTCCGCTTGACGTTTCATCAAGTACCAAGTGTACTTGATGAAATGAATCGTGTGGCCTCCCTTATGAAGACATTATAATGAGATTAAAATATTAATGTAATGTAAATGACGACTTTTATTATCATTACCGAAAAATTATAACTAATTATGATTTTAGAAAACACATTTCGCTTTGGTTTTCTAATAGTAAGTTTTTTGCTTGTATAATCTATAGAATTTTTAACAGTTATTTAACTATCCAAATTACCACCATAATGTTACAATACATAAGGATTAAATAATAAAACGAATAACGCATAAGTAAATTGTAAATCAATAGTCTCATGCTTCAAGCTGTACAAACCAAATTTGCATAAAACAAGATTTGTCCTCCATTATTATAAACACTAAATTATGTCATCATACGAGTACCACTAAATCTATATGGTTTCCTAGATTCATTCATGCACAATAAACATTTTTTTTGGGGCCACTCCTAAGAAACAATCATTAGTATTTTTTATCAGTTAGGTACCGACTATATACGAAAATAAATTCACATAAGTTATATACACATTAGAAATAAATTATGAGAGGAATGGATATTCTAAACTGGATATCAAAGGTTTATACTAGATTTCTGGTTAAGGACAAACCTAGCATACCTAAGACTAGACATAGTCGTCGTGTTCCGGCTGGGGGCTTGAGAGCCAGTTCTTTCTTTTTTCTTTTTCTTTCCTGGCTGGCAATGCATCAGTGATGTCTTTGGTGTTGCTGATGTCCATGGGCGACGATAGCCTTTACCATCAGGTGGATCGTCAGCCCGTTTGCCGGCTATTTCCATAAAAAAAGTGTAATTAAAATTAATTCCCCTCATAGAGACAAATTTAACTTAAGACATTGTAGTCCCATTAATATGCAGGGTGTTGTGTTGTTCCCTATGTAGTGGATCAACTTAGGGTCCAGATAGCTTAAGGTTTGACCTACCAGATGTCAAAAATTGACCTCATTATAGAGCATCAATTTGAGCCTTAGATAACAATAATTACTTATTCGTTACTTATGTTCATTGCAGATTCTCTTAGCTTATTCCATCGGCATAGTGCTAGCCGATATTAGCTTTCAGTATCAACAGCAGCAGCAGGCAGCGTACACAACAGAACCGATACCTATCCTTCGACAGGAGCAGATCATTAACCCTGATGGATCTTATAAATGGAAGTTAGTATGAATACCACTATTTAATTATTTACTAAAATCCCTGAAGAAAAATAGATACACTAACGCCCAAACTCAGAGTCACTAGCGGTTACTTAAATCGCTCCTTAGTAAAAAATTGACTAACAAATTCTGTACTAATGAGCGATTTAAGTAACCGTTAGTGACTCTCACCATCAGTTGGGGCTTAAGCCAAGTAAGAAGAATTTTTTTATAGTGTTTAAATAAAATTACGAGTTGACTGGTAGAGAATAGTACTGTCTAGCATTAAATCCGCCTTTTAGACCTAATTGGTGTAATGGTCAAAAAGTATAAATAAACAAATTAATGAATAACAGTGTTGGTTCTATGAGAATTAAAACTCTTATGAACTTACTGCAACTCATAAGAATACCTATTATATGCTTTGATATTGTTTTAACATTGGAATATAAAAATACTACTGTAACAGGATATCCTGTGCCGCTCATGTACAGAAACACAATTAAGACATTTGACAACAAACATCCGAGAGCAAATATTTAGCTGCTCCACAAAGGTTCGACATAATATTTAAGAACTGAACCTTATTTATTTTGTATTTTTCCACAAAGGTTTTTCCATAACGAAGTTAAATTAGTAGTAGATAATCACCATTAATAATAATATTCAAATGTAATCAATTTTATAAACGAATAATAACATCTTACATCAGTTCATATTAATAATGTTTTTCTAACATCTTTAATAAATTTTCTTTACAGTTATGAAACTGGCAACGGGATAATTGCTGAAGAGCAAGGATACATTAAAAACCAAGGAATCCCTGAGCAAGAGGCTCAGAGTGCCCAAGGGCAGTACCAGTATACGGCGCCTGATGGACAGGTTAGGCATTTATCGCAATACTTATATACCAAACATCGTATTGTAACATGATTGACCAAACATTACATATCATAAACAATAACTGAGCAACATTATTCAAAACATTTTCAAATTTATGAACTATTTTTGTACATTTTTAGTAGGTAATTCAAAAACTTAGCTTTATCTATTGTATTTCTCTCTAGACTTGTTTAATGCGCCTGATTATATTGTCTTTTAAATTTTCCAATGATATATATCGTAATATGTTTAGTGGTAGGCGTTTAAATCAATAGCTATTATAATCTCTATACGAAAAATACTTTCTCATGATCAAAATTACTACGAAGTTACTAATATTTAGGAATAAAATAAAGAGTTCTATCTTGTGATTTACTTGTATCTTAATTTTATTGTCTTATAAAGTTAGAAGTGACTAGCAAAGCCCATCTTTTATATTTACTTACTTTAAATTGAATCTAATGAATTGGCATTTTACTATACCTAATCTTCGATTAGTGTTTAGTGCTCGCTAAAAACTAGTAGGTAAATTCAATTAAATTCTTCATATCTCGTAGACTGGATTAAAATTAAAGAAGCTTGACCTTTTATTAAAAGTTCAGACGGGACAGATAGGTATGTACCTACTTAAATATACATTATGTATCTAATAAACTACACATTCGTATATTAATATCACAGCATGTGGAAATCATAATGCTCGTGATTTAGTATAAGATCTTGAATTAATACAACAAAACATATTTTGCTGGTATCTATATTTAATTACCTGAGTAGTTATATTTTTATGATTACTATTACAAAATTGTTACATGAAAGTCATGAAACCTTAAGTTTTTCCTCGTAACTGAGATCATACTCGTATATTATAGGTACTGCACCACGCTGCTACAGTGCGAATTGATGGAGCACAATATAGTGGCCAAACTAAGTGATGGGAAATTATATACCTACCGCCTGAAAATTTCCAATATTGCATAAAACTGCTATCTATTGATTGTGATTAAATGTTATCGGGACCGATTGCTTTAGGTGCCTTCTAAAGCGAAGCGCTCAAGAAATTCGCTACTAGCTGTCACTTATCAACTACCGATAGCGAACGCTGTTGCTTTTATCAGTAGGTCACTTCGAATTGAACAAGTCGCCGAGCTATGAGCGCTTCAAGGGTCTTGGTTCTGATATTATGATATAATTACAATGTACACGAGGTACACGAGGAAAAGTATTGTTCACTATTTTGTTTTAGTTGTAAAAAAAATAGATACTTAACTATCGAAAATT
Source organism: Thymelicus sylvestris (assembly GCA_911387775.1). NCBI lineage: Eukaryota > Metazoa > Arthropoda > Insecta > Lepidoptera > Hesperiidae > Thymelicus > Thymelicus sylvestris. The sequence goes on along the minus strand of OU426891.1, from coordinate 12,180,900 downwards.
ATAGTAAGTAAATACTCTAATTATAATTAATGTAATTAATCGTCTATTATGATTAATTACAACTTAACTTCATCGTTTAATAATAATTTCATCGTCATAACGTATTTTTATTGTTTGTAGATATTGAAGTTTTGCTTTACTTTTAAGTTTTAACTGAATGAATTAGTCCACGATCCATGCCCTTTAATTATGGAAATTGCAATGTAACAGCAAAGTACTTACGTTTGTTATGTGTACCCAATAATTGGAGAGTTTTATTTTCAGTTAACATGCATTGAATTTTATTTTCACTGACAATATGAAAGTAGGTATCCAGTGTAAAATGCCACAGTATTTCAGAAACCAACCTCTAATAAATACGTCATAAAACGTAATAAATTCGAAATCTCTTTATAAATGTCGCATAACTGGTTCTGCAAAACTGAAAAACAATGAATTTGAAGCAACATGCTTCACGTCAGTAGAATTTAAACTTAACTTTAAATTATTATTATTTCTTTATCTTTGAATTAATTTAATTTGTCGCTTATGAATATAACAAGCGTGATGTATTTTATTTGATTTTTTACAGGTTATAAATTTGCAATACACAGCTGATGAAAATGGCTTCCAGCCTCAAGGCGCCCATATTCCCACGTCACCACCCATTCCTCAAGAAATCCAAAGGGCATTGGATTACCTGGCCACATTACCTCCTCCTCCCGCTAACTATAGGGAAATAAGACACAAATAAGATTTAGAGGCTATAATCTAGACTAATAATAATTACTAGTAATGGCATAATCAATGGCGAAATGAGGCTCTACTTTTAGTAACTTATTGTTCCAAGTATAAAATAAAAAAATATATTATCTCATTAAATTATAGAAATAGTAATTAGGTAATTACATAATTTAAATGTTTCAGTAAGGTTAGTAAATAATTTAAACATTGTTAATTTGTGAATGCGTAAATATATAATTTTATATTGTAAACTATATTGTAGTTTGATTAATTAAACCCTTTCTATCGTTCTTGACTCTTGACTCTTTGAAGAGCAAAAAGGGTATAATAATATGACTTGTCAACAAAGATATACATTTTATACAGATAAAAAAAGTTTACAAACAATCAATAATAGTAACTCATTCATTTTAAATGTGACAATTTGATTACAGTATTTACAGTAAATTACCCAACTAAGTAGTTATTTACCATTAACTACTTAATTAGGTACATGTAGTAAAAACCAATACATGGAGTTAGTCGCGACAGGTCATCAGAGGCGTCAGTGGACCACCTCTAAACTGATTGAGCCTGATAGCCGCCGACCCCTTACACAACAACCGGTCTTTTCACTTTCCCCACGACGTGTCAAGGTCGCGCAATCATCTCATCGCCATAAACTTCACATAGCATATACATACATGTTACATACGTTGCGAATTACCTTATTTAGCTACCAACTAAGGTAAATAACAAACCAAAGTTTCCGATGAATTGAGAAATATATCCTTTTGACAGACTTTTTTTCTAGGAATTTGTGTAAATAAACAACAAAATTATTCACACGAAAGAAAGAACTGACTTCCAAGCCCCCAGCCGGAACACGACAAATCTTTTGGTGTTTTTTTTATTTACCTTTTTGCACCATGCAATTTGTATAATAGCAAAGGCGGACTTCATGCTAATAGCATTCTCTCCCAGTCAACCTTCGGATAGTGAGAACCCAACGATATGGCGGTAGGTATATGTAGTTTGAAGAAATAACACTACTTAGAATAAAAAATAAATAAATATATAGATACACTATATACAAACATACATAAATACATAAAAAAAACTGATAAACATGTCAGATAAACCACATCTATCAGACAGACGTAAGTAAACGGTTAACTCACAGGAAGGTGGTAGTCAGATAGGCTTGAAGTAAAGATAGTAGTAATAGTAGTAGGCTTGTAGTAATAATATAATCTTTATGTGCAGCTTTGCCACCAATCGGGCCTGCTTCTTTCGCCTCTTACTACATCCTCCTACGGTATACCTATGATTGTGGTCAGTATTCTAATCCGCCCCAAACTGGCTAATGATACTCGTGCATGTAATAACTGTTAACTAGGCTACCTACCACACTGTTTAAGGCAACTTGTCAGTTTAACTTGTTTAAAAAAGTTAACTAAACAAACAATTTTATGACCAAACATCAAACAGTACCAGCTAGTCATCAAATAAGGACAAAATTTTTGTAAGTAAGTGTGGACACCCTACAATTATGAATGACAACCTTAATCCGGCTTGTGATTGGTTGAATGGTCATTTCGATATGTCGACATTGATCTTCAGGTACCTCAACAAAGTCTGTGATCCAGATAGAGTAATATATCCATGGCTGAAACTAATTAAGCCTTAAGCCTCCGAATTAAGCCTTTTAATTCGTGGTAAAAAAGGACGCAATGTGTTACTAAAACGCAAAAACTTTATTTGTGGTTGATAGATTAATGTATTTATTTATTATTATTTTATTTAATAATTTATGCACACATAGAAACATTATACAGATAAAACATAAAGTAAGGATGGTACAAAGGAACTGCTTATTTTATTTTTCTTTTAATGTGCCTATTGTTTTGAAGCTATTTTCTGTCAAGTCCCATAGAGCAAGTAACATTAGTATCTTGGCTGTAGAAGAGGTCGAGTGATATAAATATGTACATAGTAAAGTAGTTACCAGAAGTTCTGTGAGTCAAATCAAAATACATAGCTTGGGTAAACTTACCCACAAACAAACACATGACATTTGTTAATTACATTCAGTTAAAAAATCATAATGCAACCTCTGAACACAATCACAAGTTCACAAGAAGTTCAACGCATGTTATTATTATATTAACTGAAACATACTGTTGTTACACAATTCTCACGACCTTGATTTTTACATTTTGAATGATGACTTTAGTTATCGACCTCTGGCTGCAATGATCATAGTAGATTAAAAACGCTACATGAACTTAGTTACTAGCTGATGTTCTTTTAATAACCACTCAGATGTATTCATTTTTATGAAAGCCTCATGTGTATTTTATTCTAAATCCTCATGTTGTACTCAAGTTGCACTCTGCCTGCGGCTTTGTCTGCTTTTCCCGGGATAATAAATACCCTTTATCTTCTTCTACCCCTTAATCCTAAAATGGTATTAGAAGACCCATCATATTTTTTTAAATAACTTTTCAACGATACCCCTCAGTACAGGGTACGTGACGAATAAAAATTCATCCTCACGTTACCTGTAGGGAATTTACCCTGAAAAAAAGTTTTTCAACCTTTTATTCTACGATTTTGAAGTTTTAATAAATATGTTACATATCCATACCAAATTAGAGCTTTCTAGCACTAAAGGCCTCGGCGCTATGCTTCGGACAAATGGACGGACGGACGAACATGACGAAACTATAGGGGTTCCAATTTTACTTCGGAATCCTAAAAAGTAAAAAGGAATTAGGTATTAACACATTGCATATTCATAAAACGTACGTTAAAGACATAAAAACTGATGGTCAAACCTGCATTCCCATTAATTGCAAAACTGATGGCGTAAAAAATAAGTAAGTAATTGAAGAACATAACATGGAATAGCGGTAGGTATAATCGGTAAATGAATGTGAATTATACAAAGCAAGACTAAGACGAGCAAACGATATTCTATTTGCGTGTTCATTCATTACGAAATAGTTTTTGTACGTATCAGACTCATCCGATATGAACAAAGAGCCTTAAAATGTCAAATGACTTCATCACATTATCATACTTATACAAAACGGAGGTACACATCGCTCCTAGCAAATACTTCGATGTTAATGCAGCGAACCGAAATCCGCCTTGGGTCTATTTGCAAAAACTGCCTCAATCCGATTTACATAACAGATGCGAGTGAAATCCTTTGTTGCCTGAATATCTATAGTTACATCACTACATAGTATGAAATAGAGTCCCTGTCTGTCTGAAGCAATCATTTAAAACATTTAGCTTTAAACATTTCCATGCCTTTGGTATCACTGATGTCCGTGGGCGTGGATGACCGCGGCTAGTCTGTCTGTTTGTCGGATTTTAACTTAAAAATACTGCGTAACTTTTCATGCGGTTTTTATAATTGAATGACTCACAAGGAAGGTTTAGATGTTTGGGATGAAAATAAATTGTGAAGTCTATGAATTGTTGAAGAAAAGTTTCATTTTCCCAAGTGATACGAGGGCAAGTAACGAGTACCTATCGTTTATTATAAGTTTGCGAACTCTATTTGGAACAATAATCAAATATTAGCTTAATTTAGGACGTCTCTAGAATGAATTTAGGTCAGATTTTATGAAGATGCAAGTGTAGTGTACTAAAAATTAAATGAAGTTCATAATTTTAAATATTGTATAATATCGATGTTAGTTAAAACAAAAGAGCTTTTCACGAACCTAACTTATTCACCGTGACCAAATCTAGTAGATTCGTATCTTAATGGTTCAATATTTATGTTCGCAATAAAAACCAAATACTCTGACAACGATAATATTATGAAAGTCCTCATTGGTGTCGAAAGATCTTTTTCATCGGGATATCGTTCAATTGTTAGCGTTGCTTGATATGGGTGAGCAGTTGAGGTATTGTATGCGGGATGACTTAAATAAACAACCACTTCATCGTATAAATACTTTTTAATGCTTATTTCGTAAAATACTTGCGAAATCTTGGATTGTATTTGAGGATCTGCGTTCAAAGGTCGAGTAGTATGATACGATTGTTTGATCTTTGACATATTTATTATATAAGTTTGCATAATCGCAGTATAACTATGCATAATCGATCCTATTATGAGTTGCAGATGCGTCATTTGTTGTCTGTTTGTTGTTGGTTCCAAATATTTTTAAATTACATTATGTCTTCTTTATTTCCTGTTTCACTACCTTATTTTAGCTTTTACATTTTTTTACAATGTTACGTACATTTATTTCTTTGTCTTCAATCAATTCGGGATATAGTAATTTATGCAATGATGTTGTATGTATAGGGAGGAATTTATGGTATAAAGTTAGTTATTATGTAAATTGGACTTTAGATTTTATTTGGATTTTGTTACATTAAATTAAAGAGACTCGATAGAGACAAAATTTTATATTCTGGATAGATTCTGACAGTTAGTTGACAGTTTTTACATGGATAGAAAACTACATAAGGTTTGAAATTGTTTTGGCGATTCAACATCTTAATAACCCAAAATGTAAACAAATATTGTTCACGTAATTTAAGTATCTTGTTAATATGCTAAACTACGAGGTCAGGGAATATTCCGCATAATCCGGATTTTAAGATTTGGAAAACTACTGACAGTAAGCTACATATATAGTTAATTATTTTGTTATTGGTTTGAAGTCCAGCAATCCTTGATTTATTATTTTCTAAAGGGTTGACAAAAAGGAGAACGCAATTTTTATTGTAGGAGACTAACGTCGTCAGCGGATACGGGCAACACCAGAAAAATCGTCAGTGTATCGTCAACTCCGAAGGAGACCACTTTTTACGTATATTTTGAAGAACCTCATGTCATAGCGCTGCGGCAAAATTCGCAAGTGTGCGTAATATGCATGAGAGATCAATAAATTCAGATGATGGACAATGGCCACGACGATTTTAACACGACGATTTTAATTATAATTTTTTGAGCAATTAATGTGGGTGAGTGGTTAACGAAATCGATATACCTATCCACTTTTCAATGTAGCTTCCACCTTTCTTCTAATATAGACGTGGAATTGTTTTTTACGACTCTCATTCGTCGGATTTGGTAAGCTGTTTGGCTGATTTCGGCATATTTCGTGTCCATGTTATGGTGATTACTTACTATTAGGCTCGCTTGCTGGTTTGTCGGCTTTTTGCCTACATAAATAAAACTTTGAACAGTAATTTCCTTAATGAACCGTTCAAATGTAAAGCGGACTATAGAAGTCCGGTTTTTTGACATCGAAGTTAAGCCATAACCAAAACACAATTGACATAATTATGTATTTTTACTAATAAGTTCATTTACAGTTGTAGTTACAAATAAATTCAAATTCAAATAAATTCAGCGCCAGGTTAACATTAAAAATATTGTTGGCACTGAGGTTTTGCCTTAACACGAAAGCGTGAGTATAGATGATGCGGTAAATATTTCCTGAAGGAGAAGTTGTGGTATTCCGCGGACGTCGACCATAGTCACCGGAAGCGCATGTCACTTCGCTGATATTGCCGAAACTAAGTGAATAAGTTATAAATCTATTTATGTTAGTCTGAATGTTGCTCGAAATAAATCTATATTATTAGTAAGTATTATTGTACTTTATAGATATTCAGTATTGCTACCAAATTTCCATACATTCAAACCATATCGGTAATTATTTGCCAGTATTTTTTGTTTTTTATAAATATCTGCCTCAGCCGGGAATCGCATCCGGAATTCCTCGCTTCTCAGGCAGTCTCTAACAACAAGGCAACGTGAACAATATATATTTATTTATTTATAATTTTTAATTGAAATAAAATAAGTAACGGTACTTATTTTAATAATAAACTAGCTTTTGCCCGCAGCTTCGCATACGGAAATTATGTTTTACCTTATTTATACCTCTTGCAGAAGAAAATTTAAAAAACGGTGAATATAATATAAGTACTTATATTCATTAAAAGCAAAAAAAGCAAAGCAACAACCCATAATTGTCCCACTGCTGGGCTCGGGGTCTCCTCGCACAATGTGAGGGGTATTAGGCCATAGTCTACCACGCTGGCCAAGTGCGGATTGGTAGACTTCACACACCTTCGAGAACTTTATGGAGAACTCTCCGGTGTGCAGGTTTCCTCACGATGTTTTCCTTCACCGAAGCAAGTGATAATTAACTTGTAATACGCACATAATATTTGAAAATTAGAGGTGCGTGCCAGGGTTTGAACTCGGGCCCCTTCGTTCGGGAGACCAACGTTCTACCGCTAGGCTATCACTGCTGCGAGGTGGTTGAAAAAAAATGTACTGGGCAAGTATGCCCCGGTATTTTAAAAACTTGTCTGTTTAATGCAGATTTTAAAAAGGTACAATACAGGCTACTTTGATAGGGAAAATTTTCAAGTAAAAGCCATTTCAGTGTCAAAGAGGTGAATTTAAATCAAAAGTTATTTTATTTTTTACTGTTATGAAATGAGATTTTCAATGGTTTTTGCTTAATATTAAGTTACGTTAAATTAATGCTCTAATAAATATTTAAAATAATGATTATTTTGCGATATTTCAACTTTTAAAAGAAATTTCAAATTACCTAAGAATTACTTGAAAAATATTGTTTCTTCAAAAATAATGCTATTATTTACTATTTTTTAATACTAAATGATCAGCAAACCTTGTCAATTATTGCTTTAATATTATTTTTGTATGATAAAATAAACAAAAATAATTATTTGACTTACATTTTTTCTCATTCTTTGTTTTTTGTTGAATATTCGTACAAAAATAATCTTAAAACAATAATTGACAAGGCTTCCTGATCATCTAGTATTAAAAAAACAGTAAATCATAGCATTATTTCTGAAATAAACAATATTTTTCAAGTAATTGGTAATTTCTTTATTAGGTTGGAATATCGGAAAATAATCATTATTTTCAATATTTATTAGAGCAATAATTTAAAGTAACGTAATATTAAGCAAAAACCATTGAAAAACTTCATCCCATAACAGTAAACAATAAAATAACTTTTGATTCAAATTCACCCCTTTAACACTGAAATGGCTTTTACTTGAAAATTTTCCCTATCAAAGTAGCCTGTATTGTACCTTTTTAAAATCTGCATTAAACAGACAAGTTTTTAAAATACCGGGGCATACTTGCCCAGTACATTTTTTTTCAACCACCTCGCATCAAAGTTGTATCGAAGAAAATCAAAAACAAAAATATCCAAAGTTGACGCTATTTTCTCAGCGTTTCCTAACAATTTCAACAACATTACACACTGATAATTATAATGCAACTATCTTAGAGCTCTAGGAAAAAAAATATATCAAAATATCTGCTTGTTTGTGGACTCAACAGGAAAAAGTAGGGTAAAGGAGCCGAATTTTCTAAATTTAAAAAAATGGTCAATATCTCGAAAACGGTGACACTTTTAGTGAGGTAATTTTTTGACATATGATAGGTCAACCTTCAAGATATCTGCCACCTTCGGTTGATCCACTACTTACGGGACACCCTGTATATTTGGTAGACATATTATGAGAATAGGTCGTAAAGTATATTTCATACGGTAGGTGATTAGGGTGTCATTATCCAGAAAATGTTTGGCAAAACAACGTTTACCGAGTCAGCTAGTAATTTATAAATATAAATTTATAAATATATATGTCTATATCTATAAATATAGGGAATGAAATTTGGTTCCAACCAGGTGCCTTACCATGAACTCTAATAAAATGTGTCATGTTCAGGACAGGTCAGCTTATAGCTAAAACCTGACAGGAGTGTATTTTGTACCATGAACGTTTACCGATGACCTGCAATGCCTCTACTTCTGTCCTGCATCTTAGTCTATGACACTTGATTTGTACTAATTATGTTCTGAAATAGAGCGTTTTATCGGTTTACCGGTTTTTAAATGAATGCGTAATATTGATGTTTTTAAAAGTTTAAAATAACAATCTCAATTGAAGATTTTGAGATTTGTTATAAATACTTACTTAAGTGTTGTGATTTATTAACCTTTCGTTCTCTAAAATTACCAAAAAAATTATCGCTAGCTAAAAAAAGCATCACTGCTTACCTTTTTGAACGTAATCTTACAACACTTGTCACAGTTAGACATGTCATATTTAGACATGTCACTGTGTCAAGTGTGACACAGTGACATGTCTAAATGTCTATTAAAAATTGTGATTAAGGTGAACGCACACTTATCCGAGCCGAATGCGTCGAAAGAGTCGAACGAAACGAATTTCAGAATTTTTTATATGAAAGCGTGTGAAACCTCGTACACTTGCCCGCGTCGAATCGTCCGAATCTGGAAGAACCCATAAATCCTAGACGAATTCGGATGACGTCATCAGATTCGGCCCGGCTGATGCGGTCGACTCAACCGATGCGCTCGCATTCTATCAGTTGCGTACGTAACTGTGCAACAGGTGTAAAGGAAATAGAAACAATTTCTTCGGCGCGGTCGATTCTTTCGGTGCGGATGTGTGTGGGAGGCCTCCTTGAGTTCGACTCGTTCGACGCGTTCGGCTCGGATAAGTGTGCGTTCACCTTTAGGAGCGATAATTTAAAAAGCATAAGTGCAATGATTTTTTTGATATTTTCCAAACAAATGAAATGTATTTATTTTGTGATGATGGTGTATTTGAAATTCGCCATGGCTGCATCCCGTCGTGTTTCATATGAGCCGAAACAGGACAATAAATGTTACTTTCGGTGGGCTGTAATATTTTGACGTTAACATATGCCACTTTCTGATGTCAATACGTCAACAATCGCGTCATGGTACACGAATTGCAGGGCAGAAGATAATTTTTGAAGTCACACGACCGCTGTCCTGTTACGGTGACGTGGTCGCTGGCTGCCCTGTGTTTTAGCCAGATCATGGTAGGATATAGCAGGACAGGCCAATTATCGGCTAATATTGACCTGTTTTAAGAGTTCATGGTAAGCCCCCAGAAGTTCCATGTGACACCTGTCTTATATTTTTAAATTAAAATGAATTTAAACTATTTAAAAAGTTGTTATCGACTAAAACCTACTAAGTAATAAAATAAAACTTAGTTTTGAAAGCCGCTCTCCTTGTTATTTTTATTTTACGAGTGTTTAAGCACATACGCGGACAGAGTAAGTTGAGAAGCTTTTTTTGAGAGTTTTACAAAAGAAAGATCCTTATTAGTTACCACATTATCCAAAAACGGTCAAAAATACTCTATAATATTATTTCATTAAGAAATGTTATCATATTTATTTAAATAATAAGTCAGTCAAGTGGTCCTACACTAGTAGATGTCCACAAGCCGGTATAGTGACCCTACATATACTATTAAAGTAATTCATGTATGAATGTTGTGTAGATATTAAAATAACTTTAATGCAATGCAAAGTTCATTATGTATTATTATCAACCTAAAAGCATGAGACGATGAAAGCGACCGTTACCTATCGGTGTGATGCCGTATCCAGTATCCCACTGTTTCCTCATCGCACAAAGCATGAAATTCTGGACATTCAGGTTCTCAGTAGCTGCATTGAAAGGCACATTTGCCTTGGAAGTCATCTTGCCTCTATGTACGATTATTTTATACGCTTTATGTCTTCTCTGTCTCTTCTGTACATCGCTATCCTATTTGTCGAGTCGTATGAGTTAGATCCAGCCGTAATTGATCTATGCCTGGGATTAATTATATCGGTAATATTGGTACATATATGTACATTTGTAGCTGAACGAATTATGTATTATAAAATGATATTTTTGTCACTTTCAACAAAATTCTAATCGGAAAATAAGCAAAACTTTAAACACTGTTTTAAAGAAGTTGTTATAAGGAACAATTTAACTACTGGTAAAGTGATAACTGAGCAAAACCGGTGTCCTTCGAGATGCCTTTGCTTAGTATATAAAAATAGTAAATGTATAAAGATAATAAATGCTAAATATAACGGTAATTTTAACCATAACTATCTTTACTATAACCTTAATACTATCTGAATGAGCTGTTGATTTACGAGGTTCAGAAAGAGCGCGTTGATCAAAACGCAAATCATAGAAGGACTGAAATTCAAGGTAAAAGTAAAAGGTTTGTAAAAGTTCAATTATAATTTTAACCTAGCAACAAATACCTATGTGCATGAAGGCATATGCATACTAGTACTTAAGGTCAATACTAAACAATTGGAAAATCCGTTAGGATTGTTGACAACTGTTACGTCGTCACAAGTTGACATATACGACTCGAGGTAATTCATCTGCAGTTTACTTATTTCATAGATTTTGCGACATCGCAATGTATTACGAAACTAGGGAGGCTTAGGGAGGTGGTCGAAAGAGGCCCACTATAAATACTCAAAATATAAGGACATCAACATCAGTTGCAGTACACTTCACTCAATTGTTCAACAATTACCACCTAAAAATGAAATCCATCGTAAGTGTTTGTAAATGTTGTTATTACATAGGCGCGAGTTACTATAGAGCCAGCTGTTAAAGGATACACGTATAAAAAGTGAAAACAAATATCGTGTCTATTGTGAATTTCTAGTGTTTCAAAAGTTCCATTTGAAGTAATTAAACTAATCAGTGTTTTTGGTGTTTCAGGTTTTGGTTGCCCTTTTTGCTGCTGTCGTCTTGGCAGGACCCCAAGCTCCAAATGAACCGATCCCCATTGTTCGCCAAGACAGCCAAGTGAACGCAGATGGATCGTACCAATACTCCTTTGAGACTGGAAATGGCATAAGCGCAGACCAAAAGGGAGACTTAAAAAAGGTGGGCGACGTTGAAGCTTTGGAAGTACAAGGTCAATTCCAGTACCCCGGTGAAAACGGGAACATCCAGCTGACCTACACCGCTGATGAGAATGGATTCCAGCCTCAAGGTGCTCATCTGCCTACTAGCCCTCCGATTCCAGAATCAATTGCACGCGCTCTTGCTTACTTGGCAACTGCCCCTCCTCAGACCGAAGGTCAATAAGTGATATGATCATCGTTGCACCTAAGTGTATTTTCGAGCCAAATATTATGTTATGGGCTGGATTCATTGTTGTAAAATTTTATATTGATTTCGTATTTTTGTAAAATAAATATATTTTTATTATTTTTTTTTGTTTAACTAACATTTATTTTGGTAATATATTTCAATAGTACAATCTTGTATACTTAGGTACACAATTTAAAGTTCACACAAATTGCACCAGTAAAACTGTGCGAGTCACGTGACAAAATTCAGTAGACAGATCAATGAAAGTAATGCAAATAAAAAATATATTTTTAAGTCAATTCATTATTCAGTTCCCTCGTCTACAGCCAATCCTGTGGGTAGTGTCAGGTTCTTTTGAGGTATTATAATAATGCATTGTCATCGGAACTAAAGTGGCAAAAGAAAAATTTAAATTCCGAACGACAAGAAAAAGTTGTTCTATCTTTCAGTTTGCAAAATTTCACCCATACAAACAAACCTAATAAAGGTACAAAGACATAATAAATGAGCAAGTTCAGGTGTAAGCTTTTAAATAGTGAGTTAACACTTCAAAAAATACAGGGTGTTTTATTCACATTTTACAGGTTCGATTCCCGGCTTAAACAGGTGATTTATCAAAAATCTTTGAATGCAGTTTTACTTATTCATGGAAATAAAGGAATGTTTCCTTTCAGTAAAATTTGCCATCAGTAATATTCAGGGTACTTTTCCACCAACCAGATTTTTTTCCAACCTGTATATATAGCCTTGAACATATTTTTTTAGGCAACCCATTCGCGATACTTTTCTTTACATAAGATATTAATTTGATGTAAAATGTTTTTTATCCGGTAACGGTAAGATGGGTGCAGAAACGCCTCTACTTAATACGGCTCCTGTAATAGAGTCAATCAATCAAGGGCAATCATGAGAAAAGAAGAAAAAGATCAGCAATTAGGTCTTTATTGGAGTGAAAATAGAATTTAAATGCATACAATGCAAAAATAAAATATAATCAAAATATGTTAAGCACTTATTCATCGCGGTAGTCTTATTAGATACTTTTTAGAATACTAGGCTTGGCTGCGGTTTTGCCCGCGTTTTCCGGGCAAATATACCTACTTATATTTTTTAAGTTTTAGAGAACACAAAAAATTACAGTATTTACAAATGCAAAACTTTAACATCAGATTTCGTGTATCGATTTAAGTTGTTATACCTAGTTTATAATATTACTTATACAAACTGGATATAAAGCAGTAAACCATCCAAGTTACCAAGTTACCTATATTCAGTTTAAGTGAGGTCCAAGTTCCTTTTGCTTACGTAATACAGACAGGGCGGTAGTTGATCTTTGACTGCTATGAATGTGTGAGCCTGCTGTAATCGTCCGTCAAGCCATACGTTGTACTGGGCTTTTACTGACAGTCTTATTTATCTCTTCATTCGTTCCGACCTTTCGAGAGCGATTTCAATATAATTACCTTGGTGTTAGAGAATAGAAATATTGCATGACACGATTGATCATTATAGTACATCTGAGACATTTGCGAGACGTTAATTACTTAATTAAATATGCATAGACAACCTCCGTCAATACATTTTTAAACATAGGTAAAATTACAAAAGACCTAACGAGGTTTTTATGGTTTCACAATTCTTCAAGGTGAACAAAATATGAGATTTTGAGACTTTAGGCTATTTTTTCTTTAGTAACTCTTAAATGGTTTCTCAGGAGATGATTGAAGAACTTAGTATTAAAACTTTTTAAATTTATGACTGAAATAGTTTTTCTATTCATAAAGCACATACTTTGCTCTATAATTCCTTGTGCACATATTTACACTAATGCGTCATCACAAACTGCCACAGCCCGAGAAAAAAATATTTGCCACAGGAACGCTTTTCCTCGTTAGGTAGATAGGGTCATACTTATAATTAATTGTAAGTAAAGCTACAGCAGGAATTATATTATAATTAAGACTAGAGCAGTTACATTTTATTGGTGTTGAATCAATTTTGATATTTTCGATAACATCACAAACCCATATAAACCCACAAAACCAAAAATTATATTTACGTTACTAAAAATATCATGCAGAAATGAAATGGAATTTCATGTTTTTTTTTCAGTGAGCTTTTCTGTCTTTATAAATTCATTTTTAAATAATACCCTGGCACAATGGCTGAAGAAATCCAATATCCCGCTAGAAACCAGTTAGTGAAGAGTGACTTATAACAAATTGTATGATTACAACGTTATAAAACAGATGAAAATCATGTCCAAAGATATATGGGTCCATCCATTCTTGAGTCATAGTCAACCTCCCCCGCTCCCTGCAACCTGCACCCTGCTGAATAACAGAGGAGGTAATCGTGCTAGATCCCTCCTGTCGAAAATCACTGGGTTCTATAGCACTCAGTTTTGACCAATGGTACTTCATAAAATAGTGCTTATATTAAAAAAAATTGTTAAGAAAACTTAGCTCAGACAAGTGAGTGCCTTCAGCTGGATAACGCATCGGTGTCGGTTTTGGTGTTACAGATTAACATGGGCGAGGGTGAGCAGTTACAACAAGTGGGTTGTCTGCTCAATTGTTGACTATTCGGTAAAATGTAAGGGACAAAATAGATTTGTCTTTTTGATAATACGCGGAATACTAAACATACATGTTTGTATGATAATTATTTCTCGATCTATGACACCGGAATTTGTGGCAAAAATTCCGAAATTCGAACGGAATAAAAAATACAATGCGATTCTTATTCATAGAAAATCGATTTTGAAAACGCTGGCCGCAGAATGATTTTGTTTAAATCTATTAATATAAAGCTGAAGAGTTTGTTTGGTTGAACTACTGGTTCGAATTGGAAAATTATTTTTGTGTTTGATAGTCCATTTATCGAAGAAAGCTATCATAAGGCTATATAACATCATATTACATTTTAATAGTTAGTTTTTTTCCACAAATTAACGCGGGTGAAACCGCGGAGCACAGCTAGTATTGGATAAAATAGAGTTATCCGATTAAAACAGTAACTGAAACGGACGTAACCCCTGTCTAGTATTTATTTACTTTGTTAATCTTTTAGAGTAGTTAATCAATAGTTAACTCAAAATCCTATTATGAATTATTTTTTATTATTTTATTTGCAATAAGTAGTAAAAGCAATGTGACAATTAAAATTGACACATGGACGCTATACCCATACAAACGCATGACTAGGTAAACTTGCAGACAATTTAGACGAATTTATTTCGACGCGGCTGATGGTGTAATACCACCCATCGGTGGTAGGCGGTGCAGTGACCCACTCGTATATATACCGAATAACACTCTTAGATCAACATTGTCTAGTGCCTTCACCGACTTAATATAGCAGAATGAAAGTCTTAGTAAGTGCAAGTGATAAAGTGTTTACTATACAAGTGATTCTTCATTGTAGTCTTTAAAAACGGCTTTATTTAGTTTGACCCCGTTCATTTGTTTAAAATCTTGTGAAAGTTTTAAACTTCTACTGAACCAATTCTTTGAATCTGCGCATTGATCTACGTGATAATATATAACATTTTGATAGTTTCTACTTGAGTACGACGGACGGAGTACCTACAGTGGATCTTTTCAACCATTACTAAAAACCTAAAAAAATTGAGTTCATTTACTCGTACTTGGTCAGCTTGGTCTTTATAAGTCTTTCTTTAAGAGTCTTCTTCAGTACTACTGATAAACGCGTGATTTTAGTTTTAATACTATAATTTTAAATGAAACTTGACATTTATATTTAGACTAAAAACAACTTTACAATAGAATTAAAGTTAATTGCTAATATTTACTTGCAACTTATTTTAACAAAAGAAGCGATCATCAAACGCAAAAGAGCCTCTCACGTTTCGAGATCTTCTTCGAGTTATTTTTTTACATTAAAGTAAACTAAACTACACTGATATATTTTTTTTAAAGTAAATAATATGTGTGTATTATTTGTAATACGTTTGCTATTTGTAACGTACATATCTCTTTTCTAGGTAATCCTAGGGTTTGTGGCGGTTGCCTTAGCCGCTCCCCAATCTCCCACGGAACCAATTCCTATTCTCCGTCAAGACTCTGAAGTCAACTTTGATGGCAGCTATCAGTACAACTATGAAACTGGCAATGGTATCGTGGCTGAAGAATCGGGTTCCCTGAAGAACATCGGCGCAGAGGAGCCGGCTATTCAAGTAGAGGGGCAATACCAATACGAGAGCCCTGAAGGTCCCATCCAGGTCCGTTACCGTGCCAATGAGTATGGATTCCAGCCCGAAGGCGCACATCTGCCCACACCTTCCCCCATCCCACCTAGCATTCAACGTGCCCTGGACTACCTTGCCACGGCCCCTCCTCAACCTGAAAGGCGTTAATTTAACCTCAATAATGAGATTCATACAACGATAAAAGTGATTGCCAGAGTTTAATTTATTAAGGATTTTCCTACCGCCTCACGGGTTTTACCCAATATAAATATAGCTGGCTACACGTTTTGTATTAATTTTGTATGTAATAATTTTTTACCTTTTGTATATTTTCTGTAAATAGTTATTTAAAAAAAATATTTTATTTATTTTGTACTTTTTATTTTAAAGTCCTGGTTTTATTATTATGAAGTCTAAACTCAAAAAATTGATAAGAGACGATATGGCCAAAAATTTTCAAAGAGAATTCACGTAACTAAGTAACTAAAGAATAATTAGGTATATATCTACCTAATATCCTACTTCTAATCGTCGCGTCGTATTAAAATGAAATTTTGTACGTATTTGTAATTTGGATGACAATTCAAGAAATTAGTAGATATGTCGGAGCTGATCTGAAAAGTGTAAATAGTGGAACATCTCACCGGATACTGGTAGGTAAGTTCGAGTTTTGTCTCATATGGTTTGTCGACCTTTGTCGACCATGTCGACCATTTATATAAAAAGTCTATACTTTTGTCGTTTTTGGTTCGTTTTGACAGCATTTCTTGTTGAGCATTGATTTAAAATGGAGAATAATATTATTATGATCAGCTGACTATTCATTTGTTACTATATACTAGTCATTTGCTACTATTAAGTACGATAGATAGATATCCCATATCCTGTCCGAGACTTTTAACCTACATAAGCACCTCAAACCAATACTTATTCGGGTTACTACTGGGATTGCTACGGTCTAATTACAACGCTGATTACAGCGGCGTACAGAACCAAAGTGCGCAGTCCCGTTTGATGAACCTTCAAACCTGCTTAAAGCGGTTTCATCAAACACGTAAGGTTTGAATCAAACCGTTTGATCGTCTCGGAGGCGCTTATTACGTTCGCCTAGGCCCTAGGCAATTCTCGGTAGCTCCATCTGTGGTTAATCATCAGAACAAACATATTTTTCAACCGGTTGTGTAACACAGTTCTAAAAAAGTTTGTCGACATACAAAAGATGGCGTTATGCCATATTTGATAGTATAGTACATTATTTCTTCTGTGCCCGAACTTGGCAATAATATTGTAGAGTTTAATTAATTAAGTACTTTTGTTTTTATGTAACAAAAAGACAAACGAGCAGACGGGTCACCTATGCGTTGCTAACTCAAGCAAGGGAGTAGGTAGTAGGCGTGGTAGCTAGCCATGGCTAGCTGACATGTCTGGCTTCAGGAATAGATAACAATATCAGTAGTAACATCAATGGTTTAATAATTTTAATTGTTACGCGAAGCCCTACCACCAAGCAGAGCCAGCTTCTCTCACCTCTTACGACACACTGGTCTGCGGGCATGGAATTGCGATCAATAACCTGGGCAGCTCCAATACGATGAAAGCTAGAAACTGTTTGGCTTCACCAAACTACGGGATTCATACCGTTACTCATTTCTATGCCTTTTTGTAATAATTGAATGTCGTCGTTAGATTACAAGTCTTATTTTTTTTTTGGTTTTCAGTCCATTATGCTGACGGTAAATCACAGGGACATTGTTCCGAATTCTTTGACACAAACATTTGAATGCGTTGACACAACCATATTGATAATTGATTGCTTCAATCAAACAAAGATGTCCCATCAACAAGGTATGCCTGTGGATTGAAATACGTATTTTTACAGCTCAAGAGTCAAGACCATAAAGCTGTAGATAGAGCTGATTCAAAGTTCTAATGGTACGCAACTAAAGCTGCTTATTTAAAATTAACCCAGGTGTGCCTAATTAAATTAAATTAAAAAACTAAACAATTTTAAGTTAATATACAACGTGATACTTTGGAAAGAAAGAAAAATATTTATGTATTTCTGGCTTAATAACACACACTACTAATCTATACGAAACTTATATACGAGTACTGGACCTAAAATAAAGATAGGTAAACAACAGCACATCTATAATAGTTAATCTTATAATGTAGAGGGTTTCTGAAAATACTGATATATGGTAACTAACATTTGGATGGTGAAATGAAATACGACGTGTCAAGTTAATTTTTATACAGAATCCAAAGTATGTTCAAGAATATTTAATTTTAAAGTGAAACTTTTATTACATCGTCTCAAACTTTTTCGTCTGTGTGTTGCATGTCGCGTGACGGTTGGCGGCGGAGTAGGGATAAAGTGAAAGGCACTCGTCAGAGCAGCCCAGGCCAATATGGCGGCGCCTATAGTTCGCAGCAGCTGACCGTGTAGTGTATAGACTATTAATCATTTGTGCCAGTGCTCCACACTATTTTGTTAGTTTCAATAAATTATGAATGAATGAATGAATGAATGAATGAAATGCATTTATTTATTCGAGGGTATCAGCAATTACAGCACATACAAAGAAATGATATGCAATTAGAACAAATATACATAACAAATACTTGTTAAGTGGATATCTTCCAATATCCACTTAACAAGAAAAAAAAATACATCTAACATTAATACACATTAAACTTAATGGGTGCCTGTGCTGCAGCGTGACCCCCGAAAGGCCCAAACTCAGCATAAAGCCGTGTTGCACAACATAAGCCGTGAAAGCACAGCGCTGATATTTCAGTCTGTTCCTTTTTCTTTCTCCCATGAAGGAAGCTCGGCCAGACTAATTGAGTTGTTTCCTAAATTTTTTTTTTGTTATAAATGGAAAGTTCATATATAAGTTTTATAACAAAGTTATTTTAGTTTTTTTTATTCGCTATAATTTAAAAGTTACATTAAATCAAAAATACGTTTTTGAATCCAGTACCGAAAACACGCCGACAGTTCCCGAATACACCCGAGCGCGCGTATGACGTCACTTTGTTAATTGCTATTCATTGCAGCATACAGCTGATACTGTGATTTGACTTTAAACTGATAAAATCTTGATATTATTATTATCGTCAATATATTGATAAATATATCAAAAATGCTAAACCTTAAAAGTGATCGTGCTTGTTTTGTACCATTACGTGTGAATACTACAAAAAAGATAATGTTAAATGTGTACATTTATTTGGAACCTGTACATTTAATCCTAGTTTTCCTACTGAATGTTATAAATCTGAAATTTTGGATGTTTGTGACTCCATCACGCAAAAACGGATGAACGGCTGAACGGATGAAAGGCACACAGATAGTTTTTGACCTAACTTACCAGATAGGATACTTTTTATCCCCGAAATAGACCTTTTCCCGAGGTAAAATTTTAGTTTTCGTTCATAGATTCGTTTTTAGGGTTCCGAAGTAAAATCAGAATTCTTATAGTTTCGTCATGTCCGTCCGTCCGTCCGTCCGTCTGTCCGTCCGTCTGTCCGTCCGTCTGTCCGTCTGTCCATCTGTCCGACTATCCAACTGTCCGTCCGTCCCTCCGTCCGTCTGTCCAAAACAAAGCGCCGAGACCCTTAGTGCTAGAAAGCTGTAATTTGGCATGGATATACTTATTAAAAATATTTATTAAAAAGGTCTTCCAAAAATATTATGGGAAGACCATTTTTGGAATTAGGGGTACGTTTGCGAAATATTTGCTTTAAAGTGCTAATTCTGGTTGGAGTCAAGCGTCCAGGGGGGACAGTTGGCTAAACGGTTGGAGTTGGACAAGTGAAAAAATCTCGAAAATAGGTTTTTAGGATGAATTTACAAGGAAAACTATCACGGCTATGTTAACATGAGTAGTTAATGAATAATAGTCGATAAACTTACTACTTCGGAACTCTACATTGCGCGTGGCCTGACACGCACTTGCCCGTTTCTTTTATGTTGGTTTTATTTTAATAGGTTAGGAATTTTGCCACGTTGATCCTACTTCAATTCAATGAGGATTTTATGATGGGTTCTGGGGCTACAAAGTGGAACTCCTCAATGGTAGAGTAAAACGGAACCGTGTTTAAAGATAACTACTACTACTATTACTATCATCAACATTGTAAAATCAGTAGGAATAGTCAGTCATCAGTAGTTGGTGTATTTCGGAAACAAAAAAAATTATATATTGTACCAGTTTTATGGCCGGGAATTGAACCTGGGACCCTCGCTTCGCAGGTTGGATCGAATCGCTATCAACTAGGCTATAGGGTCATCGTATGTATGTACCTACTACTAGCATATAATTTCTGTAGCATTGCATTGTGCATTTTTTTATTAATCACATTCTTCATTTCTCTAAGGATCCATATCTGAAATTTACGCAGACGAAGTCGCGGATAGAAGCTACTTGAATGATAAATGAAATATAATTTATCATACACCCCTGATTTCATACCCCTAACATCCTGCCCTGATTCCTCCCAGACACGATTTACTAGTAAACAGTGTAACCTTTTCTTTTGGTGTAAGTATATAATCAATAGAGAGTTTTATTATATTTAATGAAGAATAAATCATTTAACGTTTAAATTTACAATAAAATTACGTGGAATATCTTTTTGCACTAAATTTCGGATATTTTTACTCAATTCACGTAGAAGCATCTAACACTGTACCTACTATCGTGTAATTCCTTTAACAAAATGACGTCACTAACATGGCGACCAAATTTGGCGCGTTCGTAGTCACGTGATTTTTTTTGAACTTTTATCAATTTTGAATTCGTTATTATTAATATTGAAAATGGTTTTTAATCGTTTTTAACAATGCCAATTAATATAATTTGTGATATAGATTTAAGATACATTTAAAAAAAAATTTTTTTTTTAAATGAACAACTCAATTGCGCGACATCAGTCAACAAAGTGCTTTAGACAAAACAATACTTTTATTATAATTATGTTATTATTATATTTATTTCTGTACTATATTATTATTATATATATTTTTGTGCTATTATTATTAAATTTATTTATATACTATATTATTATTATTATCTATATGACGGCGAGCGGCCTCTTTGGTTCTACAACGAGATGCTGTCATACTAGAAGTCATGAAGAAAACTAAATAATCAGAAGTGGGATTATTCTACGGTGTTGGTTATTCAATAATATTCCTTTTACTTTGCTCCATGATATTATATTTCCATTTCTCCTAACGTTCACATCAATAACAATCTCTACAACTCCGTGATCGCTATCCGAATCCCCCACCATGTCCCACACGTATTGTTCTCAATAGATTGACACATTCCTTATTCTAAATATTATTTAGTTTTCTTCATGACTTCTAGTATGACAGCATCTCGTTGTAGAACCAAAGAGGCCGCTCGCCGTCATATATATATAAAATTGAAAAGCGACACACCGCTGATTAAACAAAAAATCTCAGAAACTGCCGAACCGATTAAGATGAAATTTGGCAGGGAGATAGTTTATGCTAAGGAGACGTCCACTAAGAACGGATTTTTGGAAATTCATCCCCTAAGGGGTACAAATAAGGGTTAGAAGACACTTTCATACAAACCAACTTTCTTAGTTTTAGATTTATAAATTTGAAAATTTTTATGTAGGTTTATAGTAATAAACAAAAGTTAACTTTAATATATTTTTTTGGAAAATCATCCCTTAAAGGGTTAATTTACTGAATTGAACTTAGTAGGCAACTTCGTCATTTTTGAAGTTAAAAACATGAAAATTTACATATTAGCTCCAGACTAGAAACAAAATTTGTTAGTGTTATGTTTTTTTGGAAAATCATCCCCTAAAGGGTTAATTAAGCGTGCGAAAGTTAGTATGGCAACTTCGTCAGTTTTGAAGTACGAAGGGCAAAAATTTGTATATAAGCTTATAGTTAGACACAAAAAATAACTGTATCATTGTTTTCTCGAAATTCATCCCCTAAAAATAGGGGTTGGTAGTCAACTACATACAAATCAACTTCGCCAATTTTACAGTTATAAATATGAAATTTTTTATGTAAGTTAATAGTAATAAACAAAAGTTAACTTTAACAATTTTTTTCGGAAAATCATCCCTTGAAGGGTTAATTTAGTGGATTTAATTTAGTATGCAACTTCGTCATTTTTTAAGTAAGAAGGGTGAAATTTTGTATATAAGCTTATAGTTAGACACGAAAAATAACTGTACCACTGTTTTCTCGAAATTCATCCCCTAAAAATAGGGGTTGGTAGTCAACTACATACAAATCAACTTCGCCAGATTTAGAGTTATAAAATATATGATTTTTTTTATGTAAGTTTATAGTAATAAACAAAAGTTAACTTAGATTTTTTTTTCGGAAAATCATCCCTTGAAGAGTTAATTTAGGGGAATGAACATAATAAGCAACTTCGTCATTTTTTAAGTTAAAAATGGACAGGGAGCAGGAGAGGGAGAAAGAGCGGAAAAGGGAGATAGAGAGGGACAGGGAGCGGGAGAGGGAGTGGGAGCGGGACAGAAATCGGGAGAGGGCGCGGGTGCGGGCGGGAGAGGGACTGGGAGCGACAGAGGAAGAGGGAGAGGGATATGAAGTGGGAGAAGGACTTCGAGCGGGAAAGGGAGAGGGAGAGGGATATGTGGTGGGAGAAGGACCTCGAGTAGAAAAGGGAGAGGGAGTGGGACAGGAAGAGGGAGAGTGAGGGGAAGTGAGACAGGGAGCGGGAGAGAAAAAGGGACAGGGAGCGGGAGAGGAAGAGGGCAAGGGGAGAGATGGAGAGGGAAAAGAAAAAAATGTTAATGTTGTTTACTATTCCAAACCCGCTCCCGGAGGAATGATCTGTGATTGTATCGTAAGTTTCAGTATGTAAATTCCTAAATATAAGTACTTCAATATAAATGAACCTGTTTTTAAATTTTCTTTTGTAAGGGATACTAAATAATATGATAAGCATAATTTCCGCGTGCGAAGCTGCGGGCAACAGCTAGTATATAAATAATAATAGAGTTATAATAATGTGTAAATGAAACATAATAATTAATGACGTATTTAAAGGGAATTAAGATTAAAAACGCAATTTACCCTCAATCGAATAATTTTCTAAATTTTTTTAGTTAAATGCCTACAAACCGAAAAAAGTTTCACTTGCATCTTGGTTTCATAAAACCACACTTTATGTTTATTTTAATTATCATGATATTTTTACGTCTCAGGCAACTGGCTGAGTCGGCATCATTATTAACTGAAAGGTCAAAGTTTTATATGAATTGTTGCTCAAGTCAATAACAAAGGTAATTTCTTGATTCACGATAAAGTGTGAAAAGCTTAAATTTTCAATTTCCATATTTGATCTTCACAGTTGCGCAATGTATTATTCATGATTTTAAAATTATTTTAATTCAATTAACGAAGTTAATATCATGAAAATATATTACTTATATAAGATGTAAAACAAATGAAATATTTTTTTATAATTTTTTTAATCTTTTATAATTTTTTTAATCTCTTTGGTGGATCCAAGAAAAGGTTAGAAAATATAATATGTAACAAGTAAACTTTAGTAATTATATTTATACATAAGAAGTCGAGAAAATGTATAAAATTATCAGAGAAAAAAAAAACAAAGTGTACTTAAATCAACCAAAAGTAAACTTCCTATCTCAACTTAAAATAATTTCGAAAGAAGTTCTAACTACAGATATATCGAGTTCTATTTGGTAAACAATCTTACAGGGTTTTTATCTTTTTATTTTAGCTTTTTATCGTAATTTTTAATTTATTATTGCTACATGCTACCATGTCGAGAGCGCGCCAATGCGCGACTGTGCTCACCTCCGACGTCTCGCTAGTCATAATCTCGGTCTTTCCCCTTTTGGAGGTGGTACGTTGACATTTAAACTGAGTAAACTAGTTTTGGAGGTCTGCTGGTGCAATCATCTTCATAAGGCACCAGTTCTACCATCAAAGATATTCGGAAACTGACTTCCTTTAGTGTTAGATTACGGGTATCAAGACGGGGTGACCAAAGCCAGCTCTACACATTGGCCAGCATTGTAGCGAATTTAGTGGCCAATACCTATTGGCCATCATGTAGAGCGAGTGTTTGTGCCTATCTTTGTTTGTATTGGAAGATGGCTCTCAAGTTGGCGCGAGATCCGTGTGCGCACACGTTGGTCGTGCGTTTAGTTTGCTACGGACTCCCAGAGTGATCGCTATGTAGTTGCACACGAGTGTTTTTGTACCGTTTCATGTGGAGATTCTTGGTCTTCTCCTGGCTAATTCCGAGTCCCACCGTCTCTGCTTTCTTCTCAAGCATTCTAGCGGTTTTGATAACTTCTTCACAGTTTTCCCCCAAAAGAACTAGATCATCAGCGTACCCTATCACCTTATGTTTTCCTCTGAGTACTAGGCCTGAGTCCAGTGCATTCACTTCTCTCAAGACATATTCCAAGACTAGATTGAAAAGCATAGGTAGGTAGGAGAGAGCATCCCCCTGCTTCAGTCCGGTAATCACCGCAAAGTCATCAGTCAATTTGTTTCCAACTCGGACATACATCTTGCTCTCTTCAGTAGCTCGAGTTTCCTTAAGATTTCATTCTCATTAGCAGGACATAGGATAGGACTTTGTATGCGCACGGCAACAGGGCAATACCCCGTAGTTGGTACACTTCTTTTTACTACCCTTTTTGTGAACAGGAACGATAATGCCAGTATTCCACTCTTCTCAAGTCTATCAGCCTCGTTATGAGCTCGTATAGTTTATACTGAAGTCTATCGCCACCATATCGTGGCGAATAATTGTTAATATACGCACTCAACGCTGACGGTCGCAGAATGAATTTGCGTCTAGTGTTAAGGCTAATGGCCCTCGGGTTTTTTATGCCACTACTATACCTCGCTACACGTTAGGAATTAGTGAATTATTTTCCCAAGGTGTTGGAAGTTCGTATGAAGTGGCTTTACGATTGCTATCCGGCGAATGTCCTGCGAAGTTCGGAAGTAATATATGTTATCCATCCAACACAGCATAAGTTTCGCGCGTCTAGATGCTGATGGTCTACATGGTGCTCATTCTTCATCACTAACCACTAATAACATCAAAGGCATCAGAAAAATTTTAAAAGCAAGAAACCGATATTTAATTGGCAGTACGTATTAGATACTACATGCTAAAATGTCCATTAAAATCTCTTACATAGCTTGGTATAGGTACTCGTTGATAGTAGGAAACATGGTTTTAAAAAGCAGCAGATTATTGCCATAACAGATTTTACACTTACCAATCGTTTTCAGGGCCAGCGAGGATTTTATTATATTTTTGTTTGTATGTTTGTGATTGTTGAATGTAGGGTTCCGAAGTAGTACGTTTATCGACTAATACTCATTAACTACTTATGCTAACATAGCCGTAATAGTTTTCCTTGTAAATTCATCATAAAACCTATTTCTGGGATTTATTTCACTTGTTCTACTCCAACCGTTTAGCCGGCAAGGGGAGGAGACACTTGGCTCTAACCAAAATTAAAGCCAAATATTTCACAAACGGATCCCTAATTCCACAAATGGTCTTAAAAGACCCATAACATTTTTGAAAGACCTTTTCAACGATACTCCACACTATAGGGTACGCGACGAATAAAAAATTCATCCTCACGTTACCTGTCGGGGAGGTACCCTGAAAAAATTTTTTTTTCAATAATTTATTCTACGATTCTAGAGTTTTAATAAATATGTATAACCGTGCCAATCTTCAATAATGCCATCCCTTTTATATTATTTACCAATGTACCTAGTGATTGGTATAGTGAAACAAAAGAAATGTGTGTGTGTTGTACACAGACATATATACCTCATGTTTGTGGTGTTGTAGCTCTTTTCGGAACACATTTTTGGTTGATTTGTAAGGGCATAGCGTATCTAATGTGGTGAGGATTTTCTGCAGATAAGTTGTACATATAAAACTTTTAGGTCGGATGTGTCTTATCATAAGACACATAAGACTCGAGAGACATAAGACTCTTATGACTAATTCTTAAGGGTGACCTTAAGTGATCAGCCAAACTATATGAGATGTTGGAGTGCAACCTCAGCGTCATGATCGGTTAATTCGGGTTATCTCATGGACCTATGTATATAATTTAGGTCCATGGGTTATCTGTAACGTAATCTCAAACAAAGCTGCAAATTATAGTTTATAAACACAAAATGTTTAAATTTAATATTTATTATCAAATTTTATTATGTTTTTAATCTTTAATCTCTATTCAAATGGTTATATACGATATAATTATTTAATATGATAAGAATCTTCTGTATCGAATGTGGAATTCAACTCCAAAATCTTAAAGTAAAAATCTAAAGGTAAGTTAAATTTTATCGCATGAAGAGTTTTCTCTTATTTATATATATTTCCTATTCGTATATATTATTTTGTTTTATCTTAGTTACATATATTTCCAAGTAAAGCAAAGGTGAATTATTATGGAATTTACCAAAACTTCTTCCTATTTACACTATTGCTGTTATTGGGCAGGATGGCCATGACGGATTAAACTAATGTCAGGATGACACTGAAATGTATACTAGTCAAATTAATTATTATGTTATTGTTGTATTCATTAATACAAGATGACAGATAAAGACCTCGATAATTAAACAGGGTTGCCTTGCTTCCCACGCTTCAACTTTCTGTACGAAATGTTATTTTATGAGCTTTTACTTACGATGCAACGAATTCTGATGTAAGTATAGTGTATTTGTGTTACTGTTAAATAATAGATTCACACATTATACCGTTTTGTTGTTGTTCAATCATAACACAATAATTATAAAATAGACACACGAAAACATGTTTAGAGGTGTTTGGTTGGTACGAGTATGTAAGAAAAATATTAAATTATTGAACTCGTTCTAGCTGTTCCGCCGTGACGATAATACTGTTAACAAAGAAAAACATTCTTACTAACGGTTTATTTTTTAAAGTGAGTTAATTAAATTAAATTATACTTTAGGTTTGCGTTTTGTGTGTAATTTTATTTATTACTGGACACACCTATCAAAACAAAAATATTGAGGGCATGTGAAGTTGTTGATAATTTACAACGACGGAACCCTACACGTCGCATATCCTGACCCACACTTCGCCGGTTATTTTAACTATACCAACAATTCAAATCGATTAATTAAATAATGCTAGATGTCGCTAATAGCGTCATTAAAGTAATATATTTTATCTTAAAACGCTATTTAGGTATGTTACATTGAAAAGATTTATTGATGCGTAACATTAAATATCCTATCTAAATATTCATCATAGACCGACTTTATCGACTTGCAAGGATTCATGACTGCGGGCGCGGTCGGCAGTTGGTTGGGTGACCTGTTCCTTGTTTTCTGATGGTTCCAGATATTGTTGTCAAGTGCCAGCTACACTTGTAACTTAATTAACGCATTAAGAATTACGTTACGTAGGTGCGAGAAATAAGGTGAATAAAGGAAGGAAGTAAAGGGAATAAAGGTGTAAAACGATTTGAATTCTGTTGGCCTTTTCTGGGGCTTATGGGCTCTCTGGGGCACGCTTAGTAAAGCGAATTCCACCAAAGCTGTTAACATTAACTTTAACGCAGATACAGGGGCCTTAGATAACAGTTGCTTACCTAAGTCAGAAAACTTTGGACGGCAAAATAATTTCTGAGACCCTAAAGCTGGGGCACTGTTGTGAACTACGGTCAACTGCGATAAGGAACCCGGCCAACCCAAGTCTCATGCCACCCGAAGGCCTCCGACATGGCGTAAGATAAGAGTATCTTACGATAAAAAAATTGCCACTAGGGGGCACCCATCCAACATGGACTATACCGTTGTTGCTTACTTCGGCTCATAACGTAGGATCGACACAAGCCGCTGGGCTATGAATGCTTTGGGAGAATTTTAATAATATGGCAGACATCTCGCGAAAATAAATAAACGAATAAAAAGTATTTTCGTGTGGGCAATGCCGCGAGCAATAGTTATGCATAATATGTACAAACTTGAAGAAGATGATCTTTACCAAGTTCAAATGGATAAACCGCATTTGCGACGGTTCAAAACTTCCCGAACAGTTGACACAAAAGAGTTCCGCAGTATATCGACCGTACTGCATGATGCGGCTCAGAGCTAATCTTGTAAAAAATTTGTTAGTGCATAAGTAATTAGTCCTGTACATAAACATTAATCTCGTGAAAAGGTTTTTAGTATATTTTTATACAAGGTATTATTTAATTCTATTGTGGTTATACTTATTAAAATAAATCACTCCAATGAGTTCATTTCAATGAAATAACTACAACATATTACCGTATCATAGTAACATAAATTCCATAAACTACTGAGCTTCCTTTCAATGAAAACAAATAAGATATCCTTTTTATTGGTGCATAGAGATGTTGTTGAATTGAATATCAATAATATATAATAAGTATTCCAAGGATATTCAGGTATCGAGATCCGTGTCAAAGTTCCAAAGATGTATGTTAACATTGATATGTACCTATGTATATCTACCTACTATATGTATATGTAAACTAACTGAATGATGTCCATACATCGATGATATTGAAAAAAAAAACATTAAAATAAGCAAAACAATGTTTTAAATGGTTTTATTTAGTTTTCCCTGTTTGTTAACAGTTTGGTAGAAAACTTAAATAAAATAAACGTATTTTCTCTTTATAATAATAAATAATAATAATAAACGCTAACACACTCACACCCCCGCAATAGGTGTCCTGTGTACCTGTAGCACAAATACATAAATATCTGCCCCGCCCGGGAACCGAACCCAGGACCCCTCGCTTCGCAGGGTCGCTACCAACTAGGCTATATAAATTAAAAATCAATCTACTTCCACTTATCCTGAAGAGTTGAAATTTAACATATTGCTTTAGTTATGATGACAATGCATTTTTGTGATAAGCATGACCTGAACACACAGGTTTTGCTCCAGCTGAGGATGGTTAACAGCACAGTCCCAATTTTTTCTTTAGTATGTATTTATTACGTATACATTGACACTATGAAACCGTGTATTTAGTTTTTTAAAACTATTAACTTATTTATTTTTTATCACAGTAATCTAGAAATAATTACAACCTTTTTGGGTATTACGGTAGTAATAACAAGGTACATTTAGTTATAATCTGTGTATGTATATGGCTGTTCGAAGCAAAGCGTGAGTTGAGCCTGCACTACTTGTTGCTTATACGAAACCTGTTTTTTAATTAATTAAAATATAAAGTTACATTAACCAAACGTTTTCCTGAACTAGAAACAGTAAATTATAAATAATGTTAATATTATGTCACATGGTTTTAGATTTTTTGAACCAATTAATATTCACTGATTTAATCATATATGGCGATTAGTCGATCACTTTAATTTGTAAACTTGAAATTTGAAAGTCCTTGGGTTAAACTTTTAGTCTGACTAAAAATAATTTATTAAAATAGATTAATTAATGACGCAAAATTAAAATATCACGATTTAAGCACTGCCTAACTGCAAAGGCGACTACCGAAAACTTTCAGGTTTACATTGAATTGAAAGAATTTTCAGTAATTGAAATGGATTTTATATTGCGTTTATGTTTAATTTTTTGTTTATGTTAACAGTGACAAGATGAAGGATCGGCTTTGGATTCGGATGAATGGCTCCACTTGGCTGGTTATCCACAGTTGGGAGCAGTACTCTATGTACCAACCCTACCCATGCTTTTGTGACTTATATTATGTGTGATATAGTTCCCTTAGCCTAGTAGCCTTGGTGAAGTGTACGACTTGTTTTTTATCGAAATAAATTACTTATTTGGAGGTTGAGGTTACTCAAAAAAATCCACACATATTCTTTAGAGTTGAACGAAGATCTTAGGTCCAATTGGACTCCGAAGAAGAAGACGACTTAAAGATATAGGAGCTGTTATGGAAATGTATGGAGACAGACTTCCAACTTCCGACCGTTTCCAAGTCGGTTAGTTTGAGATTGAGACAACCAATACGAGTGACCTATTTATGACCACTTTAGTTTATAAACACACATTTTGTATGAAACAAAAATATTTTAAATAAAAAAAAACCTATAAAGCAGACCACGTTACTCACAAACGTATTTTAATGCAAATTTGAAGATGTGGTTCACATCCTGGTTTTAATAGGTTAATGTGTATGCATGGTTACTGTTATGTCATTATCATTAGAATATGTCTGTGCCTGAGGTCTGTTTATTTAATGTATCTAATATAATCTGAATTTTACCAAGAAAAAAATAACCGACTTCAAAATAACTCAAAAACTACTCGTCAGATCTAACTCTAGAGGGACCACACGACAAGCACCAGCTTTCGATTAAAAAAAAATCATCAAAATCGGTTCACCCAGTCCAAAGTTCTGAGGTAACAAACACAAAGACAAATACAGTCGAAATGAATACCTCCTCTTTTTTGAAGTTGGTAAAAATTGTTTCTTTTAAACAATTTTTATGGAAATAGCTGGCAAACGAGCTGACGATCTACCTGATGGTAAGTGGCTATCGTCGCCCATGGACATCATCAACACCAAATGCATCATCCATCCAATCGCAATATAATTCCTCCAATGGGCTCTATCTACCACCAGCGAGCCAGATTTAGTCGCCTTTCACCACACCCATCACACACAGCAGTGATAGCCTAGCGGTAGAACGTTGGTCTCCCGAACGAAGGGGCCCGAGTTCAAACCCTGGCACGCACCTCTAATTTTCAAATATTAAGTGCGTATTACAAGTTAATTATCACTTGCTTCGGTGAAGGAAAACATCGTGAGGAAACCTGCACACCGGAGAGTTCTCCATAAAGTTCTCGAAGGTGTGTGAAGTCTACCAATCCGCACTTGGCCAGCGTGGTAGACTATGGCCTAATACCCCTCACATTGTGAGAGGAGACCCCGAGCCCAGCAGTGGGACAATTATGGGTTGTTGCTTTGCTTTGCTTTGCACCACACCCATCTGGCGTGAGATTGGGGTTAGTATTCTAAGCCACCCAAATAAGGCTACAACGTTCAGCTTATATAAGAATTTTACTTTAATAACTTAATTATGTAATTTTTCTCGTCATTGTTTGGGCAGCGGAATGCTTTTGCCCTTATTTTAGTTAATATCGTTTAGCACGAAGCAGCGCGTTGTATCGAACTAATCTATGTGTGACATGTGTGATGACGTCGTGTGTGATAGACTTCGAACGTGTGACAGCCCTTATGAATTATCTGAATTAGCCCGACACGTCAAACGCGGCATGTACTTGTAACTTCATACCGAATTTTGATCATGTCGTTTCAAGAGGTATTACAGAGAAAATATTGTACGGACAAAGATGCTCGCAAAATCTTGTATTTTAAAATTCGTACGATGGACGAGATTTAGTCGATATCCCCTTAGTTTAAATCTTGATGACCTATATAAAATGTGACAAATTATTACAAAATTAAATGTTATGTATTTCTCAAGGCCAGTTTTATTTTTGGACGATATCCGTAACCAGTTTTATTTAACAGTTTTAATTTCCAGTTGCTTTTTTTTTGGTTTATTTAATTTTACTAATACCTAATTAATCTGTAAATAAACAGATTAAAACCGAATGAACGGTTTTGGAAGATGCAGAAGTAGCATGTTATTTGTTATATTGAGCTTGAATATGGAATAAGTCCAGTCAGGAATAACATTATTATAAGAGAGCAATCTGTTGGTGTTATCTGTAAACAAATAGAATTGCATTGGCTCGCACTTGACTGTTATAGAAAAGATAGTTTTAATTTTAAATTATGCATTCTCTGTCATCTGCTTTTACTCAATGTCTTCATGGAATGTGCTTTAATAAAATCCCTTGTAATCTGCTGTATTGAGTATGTTTTTACCAAAACCCTTCACAATCCATTAGGCAATCCAATCACAAGTAGGTACTAATATCGTTTGAAAAAAATCCGTGCTAGTGATCACTTTCTTGTGAGTCTTTTATCTCACAGTTAATTGTTAACCTCATGAACTTGCGTGAAATCATGAAGTCTTTTCTATTTAAAATTAGTATACACCCTCTTATAGTCCACTGTATTGTTGTAGTGTGGTGGGGCCTCTTGGCCTAGTCATCTGAGTAGATCCTGAAGACCCGTACCTAATACCCATTAGTAGTTTGAACTCTAAACACGCGGTAGCGTGTAAGCCAATTTTCTAGCTAACAGAATTGGCGAGCAACACCGTGTGTAATATTACACGAACCATTTGGAGCCACTTTTGACCACCTCATAACTCAAAAACTATTCAACATAAACCTGTCAAATTTGGCTCATTTATTAAGACTTGCGAAATACATAGTTACGTCTTCCAAATTTCATAAACACATCTCAAACGGTTATTTAGATATTAACGTCCAAAAATCGAGAAATTTAACACTGACTGACCTATAGATCAAAACTATATCCAACTTCCAGGTGACCTAGAAAGTTAAAATTTGGCATGCAGATAGGTAGTCGGGTGAATGCAAAGGAATAAATCTGAAAGTAGTAAATTTTTATCATTTTATGATAATTTTTCAAAAAATTGATTCTATTAGGAACACTTACTTATAACGCCTGAAATTTATGAACAGCAATCAAAATTGATGACAGGTGGTCATTATGTGGAATATATATAAGGAGTGGAATACCACCCTTAATTTTTTTTAATCGAAACATATCAGTTTTAGTACTTTGTGAAGCTTCTAACGGGGTTAAGTTGTTCAGTGTACGTACGTATTATTTACGTACAGATTAGTGAGACGTCAGTAGCCGTTATTTCCAGTGTATTGCATTGTTTCATTTTTAATGTGTGAAAAACTAACACACTAAATTTTGTATTATTTCCGAAATTAGACCAGTTTAAAGTGATTCGAAGTATTATTTCCAAATATTAATATATTTGGCACGTTATCTCATCGAACACAAACTACTTATAACTAATAAGAGTATATTCGACTATCGTATTTATTATTATTATTACTAATATCGTATCGTATCTTATTTATTATTATTATAACAGACTGGGATTTAGTATTAATTATTATTTCAATATTTAGCGGACATGAATAGTAGAAGATCATTACTTATAAATAATGAAGTAATAGGTATTTTGGACCACGGTGCACTAACTACGGATTTAGTTGAAGGGCACTATTACAGTTCATGTATAAGGTAACACAATTAATCAGTAACGTTATGAATAAGTACCTACTAATTATTTCTGTACAAAAAGTAATGATATCCCATCAAAAACATGAATGTAAAGTAAAAGCCAATTAAAAAAAAAAGAATTGAGATCTAAATGGGTGCCAAGTTCTGTGTAGAAAAGCCTAAAATTTTAGTCACAAGAACATGTAATTCAAGCTTTACATTTGAATTGGCTAGTTTTCATTAGTTAGCATCCAACAAACCAAATTTTAGAAAAGTAACATAGGTCATGAACAAAGATAGTTATACAAATATAATATTATAGCCTAGATAGGTACGTGAAAACTAACCAAGTTAAATGTGGAGCTTGAATTACATGTTCTTGTGACTAAAGTTTTAGGCTTTTCTACACAGAACTTGGCACCCATTTAGATCTCAATTCTTTTTTTTTAAAATTGGCTTTTACTTTACATTCATGTTTTTGATGGGATATTATTAAACGCTAACACACTCATACCCCCGCAGTAAGTTATTACCTGAGTCGCGGGTGGCATGGACGACACATAATAACATATCACAATCACACCCATGACCCGATTATAAATATTTATCTGTCACTTAAATATCTGCCCCAGCCGGGAATCGAACCCGGGACCCCTCGCTTCGCAGGCAGGGTCGCTACCAACCAGGCTACAGGGTCGACAATTTTTATACGGGTACTTTATGTCACTTACTCGTAAGAATCTCTTTCTCATTAACCTCATGAAATTGCGCTAATTCACGATTAGATTTATTTATATAGATCAATTCTGATTTAGATTTATATACTCATATAACCTATAGAACGAGTTAGAAACTATCAGGTAATAGCAATTAAAACGTTCCTGTTAGCATTTTGTATACATTGTTGTTGCATACGTTGTTGATTTAAATGTAAAATAGCATCGTGAGTCATGTTTGAGTTTGGACGGTCCAAAAAAGTGGTCAGAATTTAGGATTTGTCATTCGTAGCTAATCTAAGTCCTTCTAAATTTCAAAGTATTATGTCACTTATTTTATTAGTTATTTTAAGATGACTTCATATTTTTAATCGGATCCAATAAAAGTATTTGGATATATTTTTATAAATGTTATTTAGTGGTCAATTTTGAATAATTTTTAGTCGGTTATTTTTTTAATTATTAAAAATTATAATAGGGATGACAAGTTGTCACACCTCACGACAGATAAAAAGGAATTGCATTTATTTAATTAACCTGGTAGAAAATCACTGGTGGAAAGCAACTCGGGAAAATGAAAAGAAAAGGAAAATTCGGGCTTTGGTCAACAATTAAAGTATGGACCTAATGCCATTGCTTTGTCTGATATTCAGCAGAGTGACAACTTGCCACATCTCTTTGGATTAGCTTGAACTTATAGATGAGTTATGATCAAACGACGAGGCAAAATCATGACGTAATTTTGTAGTCATATAAGTTTATATGACTTTTTAAAGCTGCCAAGACTCGCAAGATCTGTTAACACTTTTTCTGTTCAAAGTTAAAACGTTACCTAACTGCCAGGTTCTCATGTAGAGCCCTTAACTCTACAAGGCGTGACTACTTTACAAAACCTACAATTTATTATGACTTGGTCATTTCAAGGCCTTCACATAAATACATACTTTTAGGGTTCCGTAGCCAAATGGCAAAAAACGGAACCCTTATAAATTCGTCATGTCTGTCTGTCTGTCTGTCTGTCTGTCCGTATGTCACAGCCACTTTTCTCCGAAACTATAAGAACTACACTGTTAAAAATTAGTAAATAGATGTATTCTGTAAACCGCGTTAAGATTTTTACACAAAAATAGAAAAAATAAATGAATTTTGGGGTTCCCCATACATAGAACTGAAACTCAAAAATTATTTTTTCATCAAACCCATACGTGTGGGGTATCTATGGATAGGTCTTCAAAAATGATATTGAGGTTTCTAATATCATTTTTTTCTAAACTGAATAGTTTGCGCGAGAGACACTTCCAAAGTGGTAAAATGTGTGTCCCCCCCCCCGTAACTTCTAAAATAAGAGAATGATAAAACTAAAAAAAATATATGATGTACATTACTATGCAAACTTCCAAAGAAAATTGGTTTGAAAGAGATCTATTAAGTAGTTTTTTTTTAATACGTCATAAATCGTAAACCGCAATTTACCTCGATCAAAGTTACAACGAACTTCAAGAACTTTTATATTATGTTACTTGCTGCTACGGAACCCTTCATGGGCGAGTCCGACTCGCACTTGGCCGCTTTTTTTCTAAACTGAATAGTTAACGCGAGATACACTTCCAAAGTGGTAAAATGTGTGTCCCCCCCCCTGTAACTTCTAAAATAAGAGAATGATAAAACTAAAAAAATGTATGATGTGCATTACCATACAAACTTCCAACGAAAATTGATTTGAACGAGATTTAGTAAGTAGTTTTTATTAATACGTCATAAATCGTAAACCGCAAAAAACATCGATCAAAGTTACAACGAACTACAAGAACTTTTATATTATGTTATTTGCTGTTACGGAACCCTTCATGGGCGAGTCCGACTCGCACTTGGCAGCTTTTTTTCAACACCCTTGCTCATAAATTGGTTTTTATCACATGGCTTTTACACTCATAAACCATGGTATTAAACACTTGTGCTTTTTTTTCTTGATCGCACTAGTGTTTTATTTTATATTCCATCAAATTAAGTTTGTACCTTGCTAAAAGATATTATTTATGCATTCTATTTGCTCTTAACTTAGCCGGGTTATAGTTTTATTTTTAAATTTCGGAAAAAAGTTTTGACTTTGATACGTTTTGTTTCAACATAAGACTAAAAATAACACTATTTTTGTAAAAAAAAAGAAGTGTACCACCTTGAATATGATAAATTTTCAACAACTTATTTACTTTCATGAAACTAATTCATAAATACATAAATATTAGATTTTTTTACATTTTGCGTTTTGGCTGTTTAGCGTAATTGTTCGTGCCTACGCTCCAATCTGCGCGCGCATAGCTAACACGCCGCGCGCAGAAAAAAAAATATCAGCGCGGAGCGCGCCATTTTTAACAAACTTTCCGTCTGGTCTGTGAGCATTGTTTATTTGTTTTTTTACTCGTAAGTGTGTTCAACACACGTCGTATGACACACGTGAGGTTTGGTCATTACACTCTCGGTTTTCTTGCAGCACTCGCCTTCGGCTTGCGCTGTGCAATATCACATCGAGTGTAATGACCAACATACCACACTTGTATCATAATGTACTATTATATGTATGGTGTGAAATTAAGTGATAAATTACAGGTAATAAATAGTTCTACGAAAATCAGGTGAAAATCAGCGTATTTTAGGTATTAATAAAATCTATCTGCGGTTATATACAATAATCTGCAGTTGATTTCCGTCACCGTACATCACGTACCAGGTTCCATCAACACCACCTAAATACCTGGCGTTCGTCCACAGTTCGGATTTCACGTAATTTCCTGCCACGGACGTGTAAACTGTGGAACAAACTTCCTGGCCGGCAACGCATTGGTGACGCCCCTGGTGTTGCTAATGTCCATGAGCGACGGTGATCACTTACCATCAGGTGACCCGTCTGCTCGTTTGCCTGCATAAGGCATAAAAAGTCATCAAAAATCTAAAATATAAAAGCTATATAGGTAAATAAAACTTTATTTATTTGATGAGTTTGCTGACCATAATTATTATTATATTTTGAGAATTTTAGACCTCTAGCATTATTTAGACCGAAGATATGGGCTTAAAAACTTCAAGAAAAAGTAGGTAGTGCCTTCCTCTTGGCAGTGATTTTAGAACAGGTAAAAATTAAAATAATTCTTAGGGTTGTATTTACCATCCCAGGCCAAATTATAAGACGCACTATGAGTATTTATGTATAATGGTAGGTAATTATAAGGTAATACCCCCTCACGTAATTTTGTGTGTTTTGTGTGTGTATGTGTTTCTAGTGTCCACGCTCGATAGACTGGGTGAAAAAAATCAAAATATTTTCAAAAATATATTTTCATTTTCTGCACTTTATTTTGGACCATTTTCGGGAAATTATTCCGATTCTTGCGAAAAAAATTACGTGAGATTTGCCGAGACCCCCGTTTTCTCCAATGTAAGATTAGATGAGATTCGGCTCTTGCCCCCCCCATGTAATTTTGTTTTGGCGTCCATGTAATTTATGGAGCCCCTTTTATTGTTTTTTACTAGATAGATATAGATATATTATATAGATACCTGTATAAAACTGTGCAAATGCACTGTGCGTATATTAATTTGGCCAGGGACGGATAGTAAATGCTCTGCCAAAGTTACAAAATGATGGAAGAGCTAGTCAAATCTATCCACAACTTTATTGTGTTACCGTTGGGGTCTCCTTCCAGAACACTAGAAAGATTTTTAAATTATAAATATGCAAAGTGCTGGCTTTATTAGTTTGCTATACCTACATCTACATATAATATTATGCACTAATGAACACTTTTCATATAATTCCCAAGTATTACCGTGGTCTGGGTTAAATGAGTTAATTTCAGCATATTTATAAGAGGCTTTACATTGGCTATTATAATTATAATTTTTCGTTCTTAAAAAATGTTGTCCAATACCCCCTATTAGCGTGTGATGTGCGTAAGCTGACAGTCGAATAGTAATAGATTATTATGTTAATTCAATAGTCAATCGACAGACTAGCACATAAAATTGACAAATATGACAGTTGTAACCCATCAGTCTAGATTTATAATAGTTCATAAGCGTTTAAAAATGATAATATTCTCATTAATGATTGACAGAAAATCTTAATATTGATTTAGTTTCTGATATTGTTTTATTTTGTGTGCGTGCTCTAGGTATATCTCAGATTATAATAATCCTGTATATAATATAAATAATTTAAAAGAGAGAGCCGTATTTTGCGCCTAGAATAGTGTGTAGTCTCATGTCAGCAGACCGTTCTAAAAGCAAAGAGCTAAAGCAAAAATGTCCTAGCAGGGTGTCCCAAAAGTTGGCAGAAGCCGCCTGATTGGTGGCAGGGCTTCGTGTTTAATATAAGTAGGTTACTGGTGGTTTTACGTTCCATGACTTCCGTCTGATTATCTACCATCCTCTTGCTTGAGTCAGATGCTAAACGACTCATCGTAAGTAATCGGAACGCGGTGAAATGAATGTTATAGGTACAAGTTGGATGGGATTAAATAAAGAATCATAATTGAAATGAGACATTATCAAGTACTTTAATACAACGACTAAACTAGTCCTTCTACAATTAAAACAACTAACAAACTGCTTGGATACCTACCACACTCTTGCAAAACTCGTCAAATCTCGCTCAAATTTAAGTAAAACTACATGACAAGCACCAGCTTTCGATTAAAAAAAGAATCATCAAAATCGGTCACCTAGTTCAAAAAGTTCTGAGCCCTGAGGTAATAAACATAAAAAATACAGTCGAATTGAATGCCTCCTTCTTTTTTGAAGTCGGTTAAAAATAAAATAAAATGTTACAGCATTGTTGACAAATTACTAAAATTTATTACAAAAGTGCCGTCTTACCCTTAAACAAAAATAGCGAAGGGTAAAAACAATTTTCAAGATACCTACTACACGCTGACGTCGACCACGATGCATTCTTATGGTGGCCACTCACGGTCAGTCCATCGCGTCAAATGGCGTGATATACAGCCAAAATTTGATCGTGAATGAGAAAAACTGATGGCGTGATTTAAAAAATTTGTATGTCCAATCGCGCCACTTTGACATATGTCGTTTGGCGTGGCTCCAAAAATGACGCGATGGAATGACCGTGAGTGACCACCATTATATGTGGATGGCTGTACTTTTATAATGTAGTTGACACAAATAAGACTTGAGGATAAATAGCCATACCTTTCTTGATAAAATAAGTTGTTCTCTAACGTACGAGACGTTAGCGAATTACGATGTTGTACTCGGCCTTAACTTTTATTTAACCTAATTAACGTTATGTGTTTTAATTCAAAGTTTATTAATGAATGTATGTATTAATTAGGTAAGTGCATTTTTTGTAAAGTTCGTAGTTTAGTCTGTGACAGTGTTTAGTGCTCTCAGATAATTCTGTTGACAAGGGTGGAAGGTACTTAACGTATTTATTTAATTAACTTTTTATTTTGTTGTGATTGTTATACTGTACTGAAATTCAAAGTTATCAGACGTTATCCGCCAAGGATTGGAATAGCTTGCTTGCGTCTACGTTCTTGCCCACCTATGACGTGCAAGTCTTCAAGAAAAGAGTGAATAGGCTAGGCTTTTATTAAATAGTGCGCTCACCATCCTGGACCACATCCCCACTTACTCGTACAGTCACCTGCAGAGAAAAGTAACCCATCGTTTACTGTGTTTTTATTAAGAGATGGGTCACTTTTCTTTGCAGGGGACTGTACCATCAGGTGGGATTGTGGTCAGGCATTAAATTATCATAAGTAAAAAAAAAAACGTATTTCAAATATAGATAAATGATGCCTTTGGAAAAATTATGCTCACCCACGCAACAAAAAATACTTCCGTTCTCCTAATTAATTGCCTATCGTGTTTTAAAGATTTACCTAATTAAAGATTAATATTAAGGATATCTTATCTGGAACAAAAAGGAGGTGGCCAAGATTTACCCCGGAAATGGTTAAACTACGTTTATTTGTACAAGGTTTTAGTCTTCTGAAAAGAAATGTTTTCCATTTATTATAACATAACTAGAATTTAAATTTTCTTCGGAACTCCGCCGTGAGTACTTATAATAAATTAACAATATTAATAAGTTGTATTGTATACACTTAATCTTCTACTTCCTCCATTACTGTCACTCAGTGTTGCCAATGCTACGGCAATTACCGTGTTCTACGGCTTTCAGGACAAAAAATTACAAAATCTACGTTCTATGGCTGGAACCCTATGGCGGCTATGGCCGTAGCAAATTCTACGGCTTTTCGTAAATTCTACGGTCTTTTTGACGTGATAACGTCTATTAAAACGATGAACGCCGGGCGCACGCTCAAAAAACCATGACTCATTGTCCCGTTCCGCGCGAGCAGGAGCGCGGAACAAGCGATAGAGAGGCACGATCGGCTACGATTGGCCGAAGCGCTCAATTTTATTTATAAAAGTATGCAATCATTTCATCAATGTTTTGTCATGACGTTGTCACGTCAAACTACCGTCCGTAAACCGACTTTACAGATTTTTTTTTATATTTTTTTTTGCAAACATTTAACGAATGTTAAAAACCCTTAAAACAGCGCTACTAGGCTAATTATGATTTTAATCTAGGTGTTCTAGGTTAATGAAAAGTGTTCTTGAAGTTTTGTGGACATCAAATTAACTGCGGATGACCTTTTTTTAGTCCGAGCGTTGAACCGATGGTATATATTGGCATAATATATGACACGGCCCACAGTTGATTTTTTTCCATTTAAATACAGCTTTTTTAAATAATGTACACGGCCTTCCAAAAATTTTCATTGGCAACACTGCTATCACTGGAGGTTGACAATTGACTGACAGAAATGCGAATGTCTGCTATATAGACATTTGCCAAAATAATATTTTTGAGTTTGTTTTCTGCAAAATAATAATTGTGTTTGATTTTTTGCCATGAGGTGCATTAATTGCGCGGTTGATTGTTTTAGTCTTTTTCTATGCAGTTGTACTTATATTGCGTTTGCTTGTGAGTATTTCCAGATAGGTAGGTGACAAATTAATTCGTATATTTTATTTAGTACTGCTTCTTTTTGTACGAATAAAGTCATAATTAAAGTAAAAAAATAAATGAATGAATTATCTAAAAGATAAATAGTATTTATTTAATAACAAAAATCTCTCCTTAAAACACTTTTCCACGATTACTTATGTTTTGCAGAATGTCAGCCTACAAATAAAACTGCCCGTAAAAGGAGAATCTCAAGTTCTAGAGATTTTTATTGATAAAATTATCAAAGTAGATATTGTAAGCTTTAATGCAAGGTAAAAATAAAATGTGTACATTATACTTCACAAGTGGGGCAAACGCCTATACAAATGTTGGCCACCTCCTTTAGAATTATTGCATATACGATGAGCTCAAAAGTTGTATTTTACCATTTTGTTGATATTGTCCTTGTTTAATGATGAGACATAATATATAGCTCAGCATGCATGTGTTAACTAGCCGGTTTACGCACCTAGTAAGAATAGGTCAAACTTACGTAGTTATGCTATGAGTTGACAATCAGTTTATCGGACGGTTCTCAAAGTATAATGAGCCACAGTTACATATTGAAAGTAACAGCCGGTATATGATTTTATACTTATATCATCGCGGACACTAAATATTTAAAATGTAATAGTGTACTCATGATTCGTGAGACTGATTTCAGTCTTGCTGTATCCCAGTGAGTCAAAATTGTTCTTTATGGAATTAGCCGATTGTATGTGGCTATACTAGTAGTTGCCCATGGACATCAGCGACACCGAAATCATCACTGATGCATTGTCGGCCAAGAAAATTAGAAGAAAACGAAAGAAAGAACTGGCTCTCAAACCATTATTATCTACTATGTTATTATTATCTAATAATGAAATCAATATTGCAAATATAATCCCTCCGAGGGGCCCTACTACCTTAATACAGCTATATATTAATTTATGTAATTTTTGTATTTATGTGATTGCCAGTTAATTAGCTAGTGGTATGTACCATAGATAAATCTACTAAAGCGATGTCAACCAACAACATATCACGAGTTGTGATAACGGTATTATTGGTTAAGATAATAGAAGTTCGGGAGAACAAAAGTATAATAAACTGAATAGGTATATTTTAGCACGTGTGCTGATATGGATATCATTCTAGTTTTTGCATTTGACAATGACAAACTTAGCGCCTCTAGAATTGACGAATGTAACCGTAACTATAACATTTTTTGAAGTTAATTTTTAACATTGACAATTAAAGAATGAATATAATTAGAGTGATAACTTTCATCATACAGGATTGAGAGTATAATTCGTCGTAAGATCGTGGTAAGCATAAAATAAAATTCCCTTTATACATAGATACAATCACATGGAATCGTTTTTTCGTTCGATTGAAAAGTTAGTATTTCAGCAAGTCGAGTCAGTTAATTCTTGCAAGGCAACGTTTTTCATCGTGGTATTATAAAATAATAGCCCATAAGCTTAACTGGTTACCACACTCTTTGTGCTCAAAAATTGCGTTTTTTAGCTCCGTGTAGGTATTTTAATATAAAAATGACATAAATATATAAGGGTGAAAAATACAATAATAAATAATATTATTATCATCATTTGTTAAATTATTTGCTCTTTGTAACAATATTCATGACTTTAAAGATAAAATAGAAAAGACTTCAACGTGACTTCAACCTTAAAAGCGCATGACATTAAACATGCGTTGTGCGATAATTTTATACACGCCATCATAGTCTAATGTTCCATTCATCAGTGACAATCTAGACAAACCTTTTCAAAAGAGTGTATCATACACATTATCACATTTTAGACAATTCCCATATAACATGTCGCTGTGACTTTGGCACCTTAATTAAGTATTATTTGCCTTCTGTGCCTTAACACAAAAGATCGCAAAAATAATGAGCAGAAAGATTGAGAAACTTAGTTAATGAATACTACACATTATAAATGAGAGGAACTGGACAGCGGAATCACTTCATAAAATTAGATGAAAAAAAGGTATAAATAAGAACCAATCTGTGAATCAGCACATTCAATTAGTTAAGCTCGTTGACAATAACAGAAAATGCGTGGCTTAGCGGTATGTGATGAAATAACACTAAATACGTAATCTAACATACTAATTAATTTCGATACATACATATATTATTGACAAAAAAATTTAACTGGATCTCAGCTGATTTTTGTATAGATTATTCTCACATTAAAGTACTAAAATTTATTGAATATTAATAAACTTTTTTCTTATTAATTATAGTCATATTTTAATGAAATTTACACAAAATTTGACATGTTTGAACATAAATTATTATTTTATTTATTTTCGATTTCAGATTCTATGTTTGTGTGCCACAGCTGCCTTGGCTCAGCAGACGGGACAGTAAGTTATTAAAAATGTATTTCTAACTTAATAATAGCGAGTAGTTAACATCCCATGAGAAAATAACTAAATGTGGATTTCATATTTAATTTTAATCATCTCAAAATCGATGTGCGATTTTAGTTTTTATTCTGCACACTAAATTTTTTCTCTACAGGCTTCTTACGATTGGTGTATTATTTATTTATTTATTGGTCTATTATGTATTTGACACCGATTTTGCTACCTAATGAGTAGGTAATAATAGTTAACGCACATTGATTTTATTTCTCAGGTATAAACCTGCTCCGTTCCTGAGCCGGCCATTCGTAACAAGCACTCGAAGACCAGACCCAGGGAAGTACAATCCAGGTCGCTACGACCCTGGCCGCTATGACCCCGGTCGTTACGACCCTGGCAAATACAACCCTGGCAAATATGATAGCTCTGGACGTTACATCCCTGATGAAAGCGGGAAATACAAGTAAGAACAAAAGTTATATACTTCATGGTTTTAATAAATAATTTTGAGGACATTTTTTTGGCATAGTTTCAGCATCAAAGTTATGAATGTGGGATAGCTTGATTTTGTATGGGATTGTTTATTTTTTTATGTGACAGAATAATGTAGTAGTGTATATTTTTGACCCTAAAGTCATTATAAACCATATTGTAATATTTGTAGTAAGTTAGTAGTCGTAGTGGGTAAATAGACATAAACACTATATGATAAATTAATATGAATTACGTACCAGACAAATTAATTATATATCTGAATAATCAACAAAAGACTATTTAAATAAGTTTAGTGCATTAAGTACAGAACAATATTTTTTTGGGAGTATTAAACCCTCTTCGTGGATCTCCCTGTGTAAGAAACCAGCATGAAAATCTTATCAGTAATTTTTGAGTTTATGGTGTTCAGAGCCCCAGAATAAGACGTTTTATTTTAAATTCCCTCTTTTTTCATTATTCTTTATTGGATAACATTGGTCTATTTTTAGAGTATGGCTATAGAATATTAAAAATAAATAATCATTCCATGCTCATTTTTAACTTTCATGCGGTCATGTTGCTTAGCGTAAAGCGTATTCCTGTTCTCCAATCATAACTTACTTTGTATAAAACGTAAGTTACTTTGTATAAAACTTCAATAGCGTGATTCAAGAGTATACGTGGCGCTATCTATTATCGAGTAGTGAAGATTCGTAGTAATATTCGAGGTATTTTCAGCGGCGACCGCGGTGACCGTGGCGGCGCGGGTGGGTTCTACACCGGCTCCTCT
Source organism: Thymelicus sylvestris (assembly GCA_911387775.1). NCBI lineage: Eukaryota > Metazoa > Arthropoda > Insecta > Lepidoptera > Hesperiidae > Thymelicus > Thymelicus sylvestris. The sequence continues at coordinate 12,136,346 of OU426891.1, read as the reverse complement.
GACGCTGGTGGCCCTGGAGGTCCCGGAAGCGGCTATGTAGGCAACAAGGACCCCATCGACAAATACAAGCCTGACAAGAGCTCATCTGGGTACGTATTTGAACGTTGTTAAAATATTATAAAAGAATAACGCTCACGCCTGACTCCTGTGAACAGAATCCTAGTATTCTCTGTTCCAAGGGTGGTCTGGACAAAAAAAGCACACAACTAGAGAACAAAATATGTGTGTGTCTATTTGAAGTACCTAAGTTATAAAGAGCTTAGGCTTATGACCTATATCCTAGAATGGACACTCCCTATTTTTGTCTGAAAAGTTTAAAGATTTTTTGTACTACACTTACTTCTAAATTATTACCTTACTGAAGACAAAAAGCTTGTCCATATTATTTTGAGTACCTAATAGGATATTAGTGAAAAGAATTGATGGCGTGGATGATCCTCAAGTATAAATACCTCGGGGTAACATTTTCTCATAATAATAATTGTTTTAAATTTATTAGTGGCAGTGGGTACAGTGGAGACCAAAACAGCGGAGCTGGTGCCGGTGCCAGTGCCGGAGCCGTCTCCAGCACAGCAGCTCCCGTCCCGGTCGTCACTGCTGCAGTAGTGAGACCAACCATCGCCGTTCAACCTCCCAGACCAAATATCGTTGTCAGCCAAAATACTGGCGACTACAACTACAAATACGGCATCATCCGTCAAGAAACCGACGTTGAACCTGATGGCTACCACTACCTCTACGAAACTGAAAACAAGATCCTTGCCGAAGAATCTGGTAAAATTCAAAAAATCGATAACGAAAGAGAAGGCATGAGGGTCAAAGGATTCTACGAATTCGTTGCCCCTGATGGAATCTTATACAGGGTCGACTACACCGCCGATGAGAATGGATACCATCCTACGGGTGCCCATTTACCCTGATTTCTAGTATTATTGTATAGCAACATGTTCCATGTATTATAGTTATTTTTAACGTGTTGTTCGTTAAGTTAAAATTAAATGTAAATATGTTACAAAGTATTCAAACTTTATTTTAACCTCGTGTCGGAACGGAAATTATTAGTATGAGCAATACTCTTTAGTCTTTACTCTAGATTATTTATTATTTTAAATCATTCAGAATAAATTAGATGATAATAGCTATTTTATGTGCATTATGAAAAAGACGTAAAATAATTTAAAAGGTCAATTACTTAATTATGTTCATGGTAATCGTAGAAACACAGTAATTTTAACCTGCATGTTACTAATGTTCTTATCATGTAGCGTTCCTTCTGACGGTGACTTCTGACGGGGAATTCATAGTTTTGTTCTTGTTTTGTTTTGTGAGGAATTGAAACCAATACTAAATACAACTAAGATATTTCAGGGTAACCATTTTTTTAAATAATGAACTAATTGAAGGGTATAAAAAAGGAAAAAAACAAAGGATAGTGACAAAATAAGTAAAAGAGCAAAATAGTGAAATTCATAAAGTTACAGATAAGACTAATAAATCATCAAACTGATACCATGCTCTATCGTCTGCGGAAAATTCATCGAAAACATTTCATCGAATTACATTTCATCGAATGATATTTCATCGAATGACAAATCATCGAATGGCGATTCATAGAATGGCAGTTCAACGAATGACAATTTTATTATTCATCGAATGATTTGTTTTAGTGAAATAGCTGGTACAAACGAGCTGACGATCCACCTGATGGTAAGTGGCTATCGTCACCCATGGGCATCAACAACACCAAAGGCATCAACAACATCAAAATCGTACATCGGATTCAAAATCTGCGATGCTCAAAATCGCTTTTACAACATTTTTTAGACAAAGCGCTATTTCTGTTGTTCCGCACATCATATATTCCAAACTAGCTTTTGCCCGCAGCTTCGCCCGTGGTAGAGATCGATTTCTTAAAAATCCTACTTACTTTTACTTAGTTAGATTTAGTTGCCTATGACTTAAGTATTTACACGTATCATTTGATAGCGTGATTAACAACATCCGGAACTAAATATCTAGCAACTAACAAAATATCGATCTTCCCATGGGGATGTTTTACCGCGGTAAAAAGTAGCTTACGTTACTCTCCACCCTCCTCACTATCTCCACACACAAAAACCATGCCATATAACAGCTTCGTTGCGACATGAAAGACGGACAAACAAACAAACACACTTTCACATTTATAATATTAGTATGGAAGTATGGATAGTATGGATTTTGAAAATATTATATTATTTTAACGCATTCATAAATCGGCAACCCTAAAAGCTCGATATCCAGATATCATTGGAACAATTCATAACACATAAAAATTGTGAAGAAAAATTTTTTATCGAATGTAGTGGCTATTTAGATGTACTGCGGAATCAATGCACTGTAGTGCCAAACCTCGTTCTGTCTAATTATAATAAACTCTTTATATCTTTTAAACAAGAAAAATTGAAATTCGAGAAATTGTTATTCGATTAATTGTGTTTTCCATGAAATGTTGATTCGATTAATTGTAATTCGATGAATTAATGTGTTCGATGAAATGTAATTCGATGAAATGTTTTCGATGAATTTTCCGCAAAAATCATGCTATAAACACATTTTTAGAGATAATTAAAGCTACGTAAAATATCGTGAGTCACCCGACGCATTAAAAGATAAATAAAATTCAGTAAAATGGAAAATAAGTATAATAAAAAAGCCTCCATTTGGCGCTGGCTACGCTGTAAAGTAGAAAGTGCTGATAAGTGGTACACTTACGAATAGTTTTATAAGTCGAATTATAAAACTACTCGATGAAGTTTCAATATGAAATAGTATGAAATATAATTATAACGTCTTACAATGTTATTACAACATTAAGTAGCAAGTTACAAACAAGGCAATAAAATAATTATTTAATTATGCTTGCCATAATTACCATTTGCATTATACACCCACTTGTTCAGTGTGTGATTACTATTGAAATTAATTAACACATCAGATTTTTATGGTTATTCTCTTTGGAACGATAATAGAGATATACCTGATAGCTGATTTGGTTACGCCTTGTCATTAATATTGTTTTAATGGCTTATGGCTTCTGTATATTTGTTTCTCAAGAAGGAAACGCCTTTATGCCTTAATAAGACAAATGAGGCATAAAGGCGTTTAATATTTTTAATATTAGATATTAAACGGTAAATATGCAATAGGTACAAGCAAATTAGTAAGTAAATAAGCAATGCTTCGGAGCTCTCCGGTTCTCTTTTCACTCGGCTCGGCGATCCAAGTCCGTAATGTTTTGTTCACTTCAGAATACGTTGCTTGTGTTTTTAACCGACTTCAAAAAAAGGAGGAGGTTCTCAATTCGACTGTATTTTTTATTTATTTAAACGTAACAAAGAATCTGAGCTAGTTCTTTCTTTCTTTTTCTTCACCCTTTCTTGGCCAGCAACGCATCAGTGATGTCTTTGATGTTGCTGATGTTTAGGGGCGAAGATAGCCACTTATCATCAAGTGGATCGTTAGCTCGTTTACTGGCTATTTCCGTACAAAAAATCACATCTTTCTTATAATAATCTAAATTTTACTAACAAAAAATAACTGACTTCAAAGTTACTCAAAAACTACTTGTCAGATCTCGTTCAAATTTATGTGGGTTTACAAAACAAGCACCTGCTTTCGATTAAAAAAAGAATCATCAAAATCGGTTCGCCCAGTCCAAAGTTCTGAGGTAACGAACATAAAAAAAATACAATCGAATTGAGAACATCCTCCTTTTTTTGAAAAATCCTTTAAAAAATCAGAAATAATTTACTTTTCATAATGGTATATTTATTTCCTTTTATCGTGCTTCTTCTTTTTATTTAAGGGGAATTTGGGAATGTTAGTGGTTCTTCTATCCTTCAGCATAAGCCAATTCTGTGCTTTTGTTACATTTTTCTAATAGATGAAGCTATGTGGAAAGATCCCTGGTGTTGTTGGTTGCTGGGTTCTATACCACACAGTTTCCTGACGGGATTCATGCAATGGTGATAGGGTTCTCTCTAGCCTAGCCAGCCTTTATTATATTTACCATTTTTAGACCGGTCGCAGTGTTGAACAACCAGAAATAATGCGGAGGGGAAATTTCTGTTTTTGCCAGCAACACATCACTAATGCCTGTAATGTGTGTGTGTGTGTTACTGATATGTCCATGAGCGATATTGATCATCAGTTGGTTCATCTGCTTATGTTTTGACTATGTATTTAAGTATATAAAAATTCACAAAGTCTTAGAAAGGTTGTTGTAGTTCGTTGTTGGTTGTCTATCTTCTTAATATATATAAATTACGTGTCACGTTGTTTGTCCGCGATGGACTCCTAAACTACTTAACCGATTTTAATCAAATTTGCAGACCGTGTGCAGTTTGAGCCAACTTGAAAGATAGGATAGCTTACATCTCAATTTATAGTCGCAATAATTTATATGGCAGAACAACGTTTGCCCGGTTAGCTAGTCTTAATATATATAAATTATGTGTCACGTTGTTTGTCCGCGATGGACTCCTAAACTACTTAACCGATTTTAATCAAATTTGCACACCGTGTGCAGTTTGATCCAACTTGAAAGATAGGATAGCTTACATCTCAAAATAAAAAAAAACTTTTGACAGAACGAAGTCTGTCCGGGCAGCTAGTACTAATATATAAAGAGGAAAGATTTGATTTTTTGTTTGCATTGAATAGGCTCCGTAACTACTGAACCGATTTGAAAAATTCTTTCACTGTTAGAAAGCTACACTATCCCCGGTGAACATAGGCTATATTGTATTTTAAAAAATTAGGGATCCTTACTAAAACTCCAATAATGTAACCCAAGGTGTAAAAAAATAAGAAACCCGAAGCAAAGCGAGGGCGGTTACTCGTTGTAAAATAAAACAATACGCACTGTCCGTACCAGAAATTAAAGATTAAAGATTTATTACGAACAAAAACAATTTTACAAATTATATGTTCGTGAACACTGGCTATAGTGTCAACTGTGTTATTAAATTATTTTCTCGTTACAAATTATTTCGTTTGTGAAAACCCTACTGAAAAGACGCAATGCAAATGTCTAGACCGTCTCGGCGTTTCTTCCGACATGAAGACGTAAGCCCCTGCTGATTATGTTATGTTAACTTGACATTAATGATTCCCATAAAATGTTTATGTTAAAGGCTTATTCCTACTTCTATAATGAGAATATTTGTAAATAATTAATTCTGTTACGTATACCATATAACAGACTTCAAAAACATGAGGTTTTCAATTCGGTATTCTAGTAGTTCTCCTTAGTCTAGTGGTAGTACTTCGGTAGACGCAAGGGACGGTTATTTATACTCATACTTCTATACTAAAGAGGAAAGATTTGATTGTTTGCATTGAATAGGCTCCGAAACTACTGAACCGATTTGAAAAATTCTTTCACTGTTGGGAAGCTACACTTTCCACAAGTGACATAGGCTATATTTTCAAAAAAAATAGTGATCCTTAATAAAACTCCAATGTAACCCAAGGTGTAAAAAAATAAGAAAACCGAAGCAAAGCGAGGGCGGTTATTCGCTTCTTTATATTTTTTAATGTTTGATACCTCAGAACTCCGGGTGTGTCCAGATCTGGCAAATGCGCCTTGTACGTGCGCCTTGTAGTCGATTTTCAGTAAATAAATGTCTACCGGAGAATTGAGCCAACTTTTATTTTAATGTTTGATGTAGGAACCTACATAATAGAACTGAAATATTTTTTAAATAGTAGGGTTAGGGGTTAGAGGGCCAACCCAAGAAGTTTTCATTTCATACAATGCTTACTACATATATATGTTACCGGATATCTATATAATTCAGCACTCTATACAATACCTAGGCAATTTATAGAATATCTAAAACGTTCAGGTAACATTTCGAATATTATTTATTTCATACTTCGCCCAGGCATTCTATACAATACTCCATGCGTAATTGGTAATGTGTGTAAAAGACAACAAGTGGGAGAGAAGCGAGACGTGAGGGCAGGCAGTTTACTTGGCACAAATGGTTTTGGCTGCCAAACCCAAACTTTGGCATTCTTACATTTAAGCAAGCTTCCAGCTCCGACATATCCTCTGTCCTTATCGGCTAGGTAATGACCCGCTCATGTCTATTGTCTATGGGTACGCAGGTGATAGCAGAGTGGTGGTGAAACGTATAAATCTCACAATTTGAGCTGTATCCGAGTGGGGCATGGCCAATCTTGTGGAATTCTAAGACTAAGATACGTGTAGGTATATTTACCGCAGGTACCAGTAGCCCGCTCACCCGAGCTCTACTTTTCATAACGTACATTAAGAATATACCGATCGCCTTCAGTTGTTACGAGTTAAGGTAAAAACCCCAACTTTTGGCGGTGCATTGAACCAAAGGCTAAAGGCTAAATCATCGAAGACATTTCATCGGTCACATTTCATCGAATGACAATATATCGAATTACAAAATATCGAATCACAATTGGCCGAGTCGAATGATATAATTTTCATAATTATGATCATTAATAAATATTTTTTTATTATTTCAAATGTCACCCATCCTTGAAAGGCAGCATTAAAACGTAAGCAGAATGCAACATGCAGCGAGCACAGTTTCTGTCACGGCTCCGGCGCTGCGGGGCTCCGGCGGTCCCACGCGAGCTTATCGTCGCAGATGCTTTTAATGCTTACCACCGCAGCTTCGGCTTGCTGGCCGGCTGCGCCGGCCAGCCTCAGCTGCTGCGGCGAGCATTAAAACCACCTGCTCCTTAGCTCGCGGGCCGCCTCGCCCCTCCGCGCCTACGCGGGCTTACATTACACTCTAGGGGTAGGGCAAACAAGACTACGTGGAGTCGGTTTTGCAGCGATTCGTTTCTGTCACTAACGTAAACGTTTTGAAAAAAAAAATGATTCAAGGAAGAAAGTAAACCTAAAATTTTTATGTACGGAAAAATGTTAAATTGTTATTGATAAAAAAATAAGAAATACAAAAAAGTCATAAAAAGCATTAAATTGTTTCTGTTTATAATAAAATCTTTAAATCTTTTAAACAAGAAAAATTGCAATTCAAGGAATTGTCATTCGATGAATTGCCATTCGATGACAGTTCATCGAATACACATACACAAATCTATTAATTTTATTCATTGCCGGTGGACCTGTAGGTATTCTGTATAGTAGTTCGGAAACGTATACATTACCTAGGTAAAGTATGTAATGGTGAATAATATTAATATCATTTAATACATTGCCAAAACGACCCAGGTATTATACACAGTGCCTAGGGATTGTGCTGAATACCCGCATTATACAGATATCCGGTAACATATACATATATTTACACAGAGACATTTACACGCTTATACAGAGATTTAGGCGAAATTAAATTTCCACCTCCGTATTTATCCATAAGTATAACGTGCCCTCCGACCAGTTCCTAATAGCTTCAAGGCTAGCATTGATTTTGGAGATCGCACTAAGGATATCTTCAACATTAGCTTGTGCATATAGTTGCAGATCGTCAGCGTACAGATGGTACGAACAGTCGAAAGTGGTACAGATAGAGTTGTTACTTATTTTTACTTAACATTATTATATTTGTTTAGTTAGTACCTACTACCTATCTACTAACCTCTTTTACATTGTTTTATGTCCAACTAATCAATTATAATTTATATAATCTAAATTTTACTAATAAAAAATAACCGACTTCAAAGTCTCAAAAACTACATAGTTGTCAGATCTCGTTCAAATTTATGTGAAACCACATGACAAGCGCCTGCTTTCGATTAAAAAAAGAATCATCGAAATCGGTTGGCGTGATATTGAGTTATTCGTCAATTTGTTGCGCACATCTTAACACAAAACGACTTATGTAGTTTTCTCATGGATGCCGTTGTCAGATCTCAATAAAATTTATGTGGGACCATATGACAGCCACCAGCTTTTGATTAAAAAAAGAATCATCAAAATCGGTTCGCCCAGTCCAAAGTTCTGAGGTAACAAACATAAAAAAAAAAAAAAAATACAGTCGAATTGAGAACCTCCTCCTTTTTTGAAGTCGGTTAAAAATGTATAAAAAGGAGCTTTATCTAAGTAAGCGATATAAATATAAGTTTTAATAAAAATAACAAACATTCTAGTACTTTAAGTACATAATTATGTGTATCCCGTGGGATAATAATATATAAACGAATTTCAATTATAATTTGCCATGACTGACGCACACAATTTTTTTTCAGTTTTAAGAATACTGAATTACAATTTCTCGAATTCAAAAGACGCGCCTAGTCCAAATACATAGCTATTGTAATTAAAAATCTGGTAGGTACTAAACATAATTATTATGTATGTATCTTACAAAATACAAAATCACCAGCTGACGATAAGATCGGTATACCTAGTAAATAGCAATACGAATATAAAAAACTTTGCTATGACAAAAGTTTCATAGAGCAGGGTGGTGAACTGGTGAATGAAATTAATGTATGTACTTATTGACTGTGATATTCTGGTATGACTAGTTTAATTTGAGGTATGCTATGATGTAGTTCTTAAGTCTACAACAAACAGCAAAATCCAAAAACATTGAAAAAAGAACGTACCAAAGTACTTAGGTGCCTACTTATGTTATTTTATTTTTAAGTCTCGATGTATCAATAAAATGAAAAAATCCTAAACAAAACCTACAAATTGCTTGAAAGAATTTAATTTCACAGTTTATCATTTGTTAATGTAAATTTTAAATATTAATAACAAATAGGTTCAATTTTTTAGTTGTTCTTGAGTTTGCTCGAAAATTTATAGTATAAGTGTTGTAGGTATATTATGTGCCTATATTTTATCCTCTGGGACAATTGGTTACCTATTTTAACAAACTGTTCATTAACATAAACAGTCGTTCACATTGAGAGAAACTGTTAATTTAAAAGTTTTAAAACTAACTAACTAAGCAAATTGTTCTAACTTTAATGTATGCCTAACTCAAATGTTAAACCAAATGTTATTATGGAGACATTGCTGTTGCCTTAACGCAGGTACGACTGAACTTTCATAGCAATTACGAGTAGCATAGGAATTTACTAGATTTTTGCCGTATTGGGGCGGCTTAGAATACCAACCCCAATCCCACGTCGCATGGGAGTATAATAAGAGGCGACTAAATTTGGACCGCTGGTGGGGCCCCCTCGAGGGATTATATTTAATTAATACCATTATTTCACCAGGTTTTTCACGCCATGACATGGTTTATGTGGCATATAAAGCGCAACTTCAAAAATGCAAACCGGCTGTCGTGCAGATGCGTAATTTCTCTCGGATTGACGATTGACATCAATGCCCTCAGGAGGGACGCCTCTACCATTGACTTCGAGGCGCTAACGTCGGCATCTATAGTAGACCAGAAAATCTACTTTCTTAATGACAATGTGTTGAAATTGTATGATGCCCACGCCCCCCTACACAAAATCAGGTTGAGACGTCCTCCTGCTCCGTGGATTACTAGAGGGGTTCGTATTACTATGTCCAGGTGCAATCGAGCTTTCACTAAGTTTAAACGAGATCGTACTGAGGAAAATTGGTTGAAATTTAAGACTGCCAGAAATAGATGCAACCAGATGGTGCGAACTGCTAAACGCCGATATATCCACAATACTATATCTAATTCTTCTCCTAATAATACATGGAAATTCCTTAAAACACTCGGCATTGGTAAGCCGAACACAATGGATTGTGAGCCTTCTCTAGCATTGGATGACATCAACGCTCATTTCTCCTCCACTACTCTGCTGGACTGGTTTTCATCTTATCTTCGCGGCCGCCAGCAATCAGTTCGACTTGGAGACAATTCCTCCGATTGGACATATCTCCATAATGGCGTGCCGCAAGGTGGTATTCTCTCTCCGATAATGTTTTCGTTATTTATTAACTCTATCTGTACCACTTTCGACTGTTCGTACCATCTGTACGCTGACGATCTGCAACTATATGCACAAGCTAATGTTGAAGATATCCTTAGTGCGATCTCCAAAATCAATGCTAGCCTTGAAGCTATTAGGAACTGGTCGGAGGGCACGTTATACTTATGGATAAATACGGAGGTGGAAATTTAATTTCGCCTAAATCTCTGTATAAGCGTGTAAATGTCTCTGTGTAAATATATGTATATGTTACCGGATATCTGTATAATGCGGGTATTCAGCACAATCCCTAGGCACTGTGTATAATACCTGGGTCGTTTTGGCAATGTATTAAATGATATTAATATTATTCACCATTACATACTTTACCTAGGTAATGTATACGTTTCCGAACTACTATACAGAATACCTACAGGTCCACCGGCAATGAATAAAATTAATAGATTTGTGTATGTGTATTCGATGAACTGTCATCGAATGGCAATTCATCGAATGACAATTCCTTGAATTGCAATTTTTCTTGTTTAAAAGATTTAAAGATTTTATTATAAACAGAAACAATTTAATGCTTTTTATGACTTTTTTGTATTTCTTATTTTTTTATCAATAACAATTTAACATTTTTCCGTACATAAAAATTTTAGGTTTACTTTCTTCCTTGAATCATTTTTTTTTTCAAAACGTTTACGTTAGTGACAGAAACGAATCGCTGCAAAACCGACTCCACGTAGTCTTGTTTGCCCTACCCCTAGAGTGTAATGTAAGCCCGCGTAGGCGCGGAGGGGCGAGGCGGCCCGCGAGCTAAGGAGCAGGTGGTTTTAATGCTCGCCGCAGCAGCTGAGGCTGGCCGGCGCAGCCGGCCAGCAAGCCGAAGCTGCGGTGGTAAGCATTAAAAGCATCTGCGACGATAAGCTCGCGTGGGACCGCCGGAGCCCCGCAGCGCCGGAGCCGTGACAGAAACTGTGCTCGCTGCATGTTGCATTCTGCTTACGTTTTAATGCTGCCTTTCTGCGCCGGCCAGCCTCAGCTGCTGCGGCGAGCATTAAAACCACCTGCTCCTTAGCTCGCGGGCCGCCTCGCCCCTCCGCGCCTACGCGGGCTTACATTACACTCTAGGGGTAGGGCAAACAAGACTACGTGGAGTCGGTTTTGCAGCGATTCGTTTCTGTCACTAACGTAAACGTTTTGAAAAAAAAAATGATTCAAGGAAGAAAGTAAACCTAAAATTTTTATGTACGGAAAAATGTTAAATTGTTATTGATAAAAAAATAAGAAATACAAAAAAGTCATAAAAAGCATTAAATTGTTTCTGTTTATAATAAAATCTTTAAATCTTTTAAACAAGAAAAATTGCAATTCAAGGAATTGTCATTCGATGAATTGCCATTCGATGACAGTTCATCGAATACACATACACAAATCTATTAATTTTATTCATTGCCGGTGGACCTGTAGGTATTCTGTATAGTAGTTCGGAAACGTATACATTACCTAGGTAAAGTATGTAATGGTGAATAATATTAATATCATTTAATACATTGCCAAAACGACCCAGGTATTATACACAGTGCCTAGGGATTGTGCTGAATACCCGCATTATACAGATATCCGGTAACATATACATATATTTACACAGAGACATTTACACGCTTATACAGAGATTTAGGCGAAATTAAATTTCCACCTCCGTATTTATCCATAAGTATAACGTGCCCTCCGACCAGTTCCTAATAGCTTCAAGGCTAGCATTGATTTTGGAGATCGCACTAAGGATATCTTCAACATTAGCTTGTGCATATAGTTGCAGATCGTCAGCGTACAGATGGTACGAACAGTCGAAAGTGGTACAGATAGAGTTAATAAATAACGAAAACATTATCGGAGAGAGAATACCACCTTGCGGCACGCCATTATGGAGATATGTCCAATCGGAGGAATTGTCTCCAAGTCGAACTGATTGCTGGCGGCCGCGAAGATAAGATGAAAACCAGTCCAGCAGAGTAGTGGAGGAGAAATGAGCGTTGATGTCATCCAATGCTAGAGAAGGCTCACAATCCATTGTGTTCGGCTTACCAATGCCGAGTGTTTTAAGGAATTTCCATGTATTATTAGGAGAAGAATTAGATATAGTATTGTGGATATATCGGCGTTTAGCAGTTCGCACCATCTGGTTGCATCTATTTCTGGCAGTCTTAAATTTCAACCAATTTTCCTCAGTACGATCTCGTTTAAACTTAGTGAAAGCTCGATTGCACCTGGACATAGTAATACGAACCCCTCTAGTAATCCACGGAGCAGGAGGACGTCTCAACCTGATTTTGTGTAGGGGGGCGTGGGCATCATACAATTTCAACACATTGTCATTAAGAAAGTAGATTTTCTGGTCTACTATAGATGCCGACGTTAGCGCCTCGAAGTCAATGGTAGAGGCGTCCCTCCTGAGGGCATTGATGTCAATCGTCAATCCGAGAGAAATTACGCATCTGCACGACAGCCGGTTTGCATTTTTGAAGTTGCGCTTTATATGCCACATAAACCATGTCATGGCGTGAAAAACCTGGTGAAATAATGGTATTAATTAAATATAATCCCTCGAGGGGGCCCCACCAGCGGTCCAAATTTAGTCGCCTCTTATTATACTCCCATGCGACGTGGGATTGGGGTTGGTATTCTAAGCCGCCCCAATACGGCAAAAATCTAGTAAATTCCTATGCTACTCGTAATTGCTATGAAAGTTCAGTCGTACCTGCGTTAAGGCAACAGCAATGTCTCCATAATAACATTTGGTTTAACATTTGAGTTAGGCATACATTAAAGTTAGAACAATTTGCTTAGTTAGTTAGTTTTAAAACTTTTAAATTAACAGTTTCTCTCAATGTGAACGACTGTTTATGTTAATGAACAGTTTGTTAAAATAGGTAACCAATTGTCCCAGAGGATAAAATATAGGCACATAATATACCTACAACACTTATACTATAAATTTTCGAGCAAACTCAAGAACAACTAAAAAATTGAACCTATTTGTTATTAATATTTAAAATTTACATTAACAAATGATAAACTGTGAAATTAAATTCTTTCAAGCAATTTGTAGGTTTTGTTTAGGATTTTTTCATTTTATTGATACATCGAGACTTAAAAATAAAATAACATAAGTAGGCACCTAAGTACTTTGGTACGTTCTTTTTTCAATGTTTTTGGATTTTGCTGTTTGTTGTAGACTTAAGAACTACATCATAGCATACCTCAAATTAAACTAGTCATACCAGAATATCACAGTCAATAAGTACATACATTAATTTCATTCACCAGTTCACCACCCTGCTCTATGAAACTTTTGTCATAGCAAAGTTTTTTATATTCGTATTGCTATTTACTAGGTATACCGATCTTATCGTCAGCTGGTGATTTTGTATTTTGTAAGATACATACATAATAATTATGTTTAGTACCTACCAGATTTTTAATTACAATAGCTATGTATTTGGACTAGGCGCGTCTTTTGAATTCGAGAAATTGTAATTCAGTATTCTTAAAACTGAAAAAAAATTGTGTGCGTCAGTCATGGCAAATTATAATTGAAATTCGTTTATATATTATTATCCCACGGGATACACATAATTATGTACTTAAAGTACTAGAATGTTTGTTATTTTTATTAAAACTTATATTTATATCGCTTACTTAGATAAAGCTCCTTTTTATACATTTTTAACCGACTTCAAAAAAGGAGGAGGTTCTCAATTCGACTGTATTTTTTTTTTTTTTTTATGTTTGTTACCTCAGAACTTTGGACTGGGCGAACCGATTTTGATGATTCTTTTTTTAATCAAAAGCTGGTGGCTGTCATATGGTCCCACATAAATTTTATTGAGATCTGACAACGGCATCCATGAGAAAACTACATAAGTCGTTTTGTGTTAAGATGTGCGCAACAAATTGACGAATAACTCAATATCACGCCAACCGATTTCGATGATTCTTTTTTTAATCGAAAGCAGGCGCTTGTCATGTGGTTTCACATAAATTTGAACGAGATCTGACAACTATGTAGTTTTTGAGACTTTGAAGTCGGTTATTTTTTATTAGTAAAATTTAGATTATATAAATTATAATTGATTAGTTGGACATAAAACAATGTAAAAGAGGTTAGTAGATAGGTAGTAGGTACTAACTAAACAAATATAATAATGTTAAGTAAAAATAAGTAACAAAGTAGAAATAAGTCTTGTTTTCACTTGGAGGAATTTCCGGATCTTGATTATTCATATCCATTAATATTTTTATGGTAGCGAATTCTTCACATTCTTATGGTGCTATTCATATAAGTCCTCGTTTACATTCAGCTCATTTGAGCAGGAAAGTAGGTAGGGAAGTGGGCAGGACGAGTATGTGAACACGATACTTCTCATGCTCCTACCACTGCTACTCGCGCTGCCCGGCGCTCCCCAAAAGAGCGGTTTTTCAGCAAGTGTTGCCAATGCTACGGCAATTACCGTGTTCTACGGCTTTCAGGCCAAAAAATCACAAAATCTACGGGCTACGGCTGGAACCCTATTGCCGTAGCAAATTCTACGGCTTTTCGCAAATTTTCACAAAGTCAATTTTATTTATTGTTTTGCAAACATTTAACGAATGTTAAACCCTTAAAACAGCGCCACCAGGCTTATATTGATGTTAATGTAGGCTAATGAAAAGTATTACTCGTTTTGTGGGCATCAAATTCACTGCCGATGACCTTTTTTTTAGTTCGAGCGCTGAACCGATGGTATATATTGGCGTAATTGGATTGCTACGGCCCACACTTGATCCTTTCCCATATAAACACGGCTTTTTTATCTAATGGGCTCCATTGACGATGCGATCGATCGATCGCACCGATCGATCGGTTCAAAAGTGCCACTCATAGCGGTAACATACACTACCGATCCGTCGGTGCGATCGGTCGGCAACGACGGATCGCACCGATCGATCGCATCGTCAATGGCGCCCATAATGTACACGGCCTTCCAAAAATTTTCATTGGCAACACTGCATTCAGCTCCGTCGCAGTAATATTTCGACGTCTGCCATTGCCGAAAGTCGAAAGCGATGTGAGTGGTAGGGCAGTATGTAAACACTACACTTCTCTCGATCCTGCCACGGCAGTATCAAGGGGATTATTGCCGACAGCGCGAGGAGCAGCGGTAGGGGCTGAATGTAAACGAGGGTAAGATCCGGCTGCAGGATTAGTGCGCTCAACGGTTTTTTACTAAAAACGAAATTTTTATGCACATTCATAATTACGAGAACATAATGAATTACCAGGTTGCCTATCAAAAGGCCGCTAGTATTTTTAATTAAAATATTTTAAATCTATTTTTGGGAAAAAAAATCGTTCTTTTTTTTAACAGTCAGCAACCCTTATTAGCGGCCGGATTTACTTAGGCAACCATAGATGATAATAAATAGAAAAAAATAGCTACAATTTGATATAATTAATTAATAAATGTACGTTATGAACGTATAAATAAATGTATCAAAATCATACCCGTTTACACCTGGCTGTGAAGAGGAGCGGCCAGGTGAGGAACGGCTATCGTGATTTTTTAGAATCTTCATATAAATGGCCGAGATTAAGACGAGATTTTATTTAAAAAAACAAGTGAACGAAATTTTTTCCCAAAAATAAATTAAAAATACTAGCGGCAATATTTTGATAGGCCACACGGTAATTATATATTCTAGTAATTATAAATATGCATAAAAATTTGGTTTTTAGTAAAAACCGATGAACGCACTAATCCTGCAGCCGGATCTTAGACTAATAGAATATATTTGTGGAGAATTACACTACTTTGTAGCGGCAATTCCTTGTAACTTGAGACGTAACTAAAGCCTTACGTGTGGCGAACATCTATATAAGACGTGTATATGTGAGTTTTTCGCCGCGGGACTTTTCTGAGTTGGCAATACTAAATATTGCTTACGGCCACAGACATCTGTTTATATGTCTGTGCTTACGGCGTGTACGGCGCTAATGTGCGAGAGGTTTAATAACACTGTCATAGAGGATGCCTGTCCAGTAGGGATTGCAATCCGGAAACCGGCCGGATCCGGCGTTTTTTACGCATACCGGATCCGGTCTCGCCAATTTTTGGCAAAATAATCATCCTGTTGCTAGCTTGCTAGTGTAGATGCTTTGAATGTCTGGTATATGGTCTAAGATCCCGCCATAGAACGACCTTCACCGAGCTGGTTAATGGATGAAACCTATTTTATATTAAATTTAATATGTCCTTAAATATATTGCATATGGGTTGCCTAAAAAAATCAGTCCAGGATATGATTAATTAATAATTAATTTTTTTTTTTTAATATTTCACCGGTTTGGTTAATAGACAAATTCCATACCAATCGAAAGTATGAAGTCCATGGAATGTGCAAACGTGAGGTTGCTTATTTTTTTCCCGTCATAACACTCGGGAAGCCAGGTATAAACAGGTACGTCGATACTAGTAACTTACACCGGTCTGGTTAATGAATGAAAGTTAAATGAAAATAAAGATTATTTCATTACGAACACGGTGGTATAGGGTTTTCTGCCAAAAATCAGTCCTGACTTCCGGTTGTCTAAGTTTAAAAAGTGAAATATTGCTGCGAGTAAATACGTATATGTGTGACTGAAAGGTCGCAACCAACCATCTATGCTATGCTATATCCAACCATGCTATTTTTTGTATCGACGTACCTGTTGATACCTGGCTACCCGAGAGTTGTGACGGGAAAAAAATAGGCAACCTAACGTTTGCATATTCTATGGACTTCATACTTTCGATTGGTATGTAATTTGTCTAATAATAACCAAACCGGTGAAATATTAAAAAATTTTTTTTTTTTAATTATTAATTAATCATATCCTGGACTGAATTTGTTTAGGCAACCCATATGTAATATATTCAAGGACATATTAAATTTAATATAAAATAGGTTTCATCCATTAACCAGCTCGGTGAAGGTCGTTCTATAGCGGGATCTTATACCAATAGAAGTTGTAATAATTAATCTTATATTGCAATCGGGAATTCCTAACGTTCTAAAGGGATGTAATGTACAACACCAATGATTACTGAATGGATAAATTTAAAGTTATAAAAACATGAAATTATATTTTCGTTAATATTACTTCTTGTTTATAATTTGTAATATTTGCCCTAAATGTCTTTGTCTTCGGTAAATGATTGAGATAACTACTAATATTTTTATGAGATTTTGTAGGTAATACCATGTAATTTAATTATAATTGATAAAATAATAATATTCATACGGTATTTTTCCAAGTTTTTAGCGAAATTAAATAAAAAGGGATAAATTTTTGAAAAAAAATTCAGTTCATTTCTTTAAAAAATATCCCATTTAATTTTCGGTAGATTTTATACCTTGTGTTATGTATAGAGTTGTGCGGTGATGTCGCTAGATGGCGCCTCGCTTGATGATCGAATGAACTAGTCATTCGATCATCTATTCGAACGACCTACCTCGGTACAAGACACTCAGTTCATACCGTGATCTCGGGGCGGACGGTTGTCCCTACAGTGTTGTGCGTACTTTCAGTGAATATTATAATACTTATAATATTGATTTATTATAAATAATAATACGCGTGGTTCGTTGAACATAACATTGGCGACGAGGTGAAGAATGACCAGTGGAATAAATTCGATTCGCTGTTGAAATACCTAAGGTATGCAATGTAATCAAAGAATAATAATATTAGCGTGTGAACGTGCGTGATTATGTGATCGCGCAGATACGAGCCACAAACATGTAAGTACCTGGAATATTTTTATAAAAAAATCTAAACTTCTACAGCGTTCATTATTACAATGTAACAGTCCAACCTTTATCAGGTTTACATCAAACAATTAAGGCTAAAAAGTGCAAATTGTTGCAATTGTTTACTGGTAATAAAACGATAATAAAATATTTATTACTAAAATAATACATTTTCTAATTATTGCTTCCCGAGTAATGCATAACAAAACAAATATAATTATTGCTTGGATGTAAGGTTCACCATAAAATTTTTATTACGTCTGAAATACACTTTTATAAGGACAAAGATAATATTATTCATTGCACGTGTGTAGGACGTACACAAAAATATTTTAAATAATGCCTACTAGATTTCGAACAGCAAAATATACCTGTATGCATTAGTCTAGGAAAACAAAGGATAATAAGATAAAAAGCGAGTTATCCATATTATTTTGGTGTTATTTGTGTTACACTACAATTATATTCACCTGAATAACATACTTGGTATTCAGTAAATGCAAATTAATATACTTATTAAGGTCTCATTAAGTAGGGCCTATTATAACAAATTATAGTTAATAATAATATAATCTTGGAAACAAGAGGTCTATAATACAAATCAGTACCTACATTATGCATCATAAAAATACCATATTTTCTAATGGCTTTTACAAAATGCAAATAACGTTAAACAAAATAAAAATAATAATATTTAATTGTAATTGAGATAAACATAATTATAGAGTACATCATTGTGCAAGAGTGCAAACTTATAAGTAATATATCACAATATTTCGTCTATATTGCTCTCGACATATTTTCTCATTGAAAAAGGGAGGGTATGCATAAAATGCCTATCAATGTAATCAAAGATAATTATCATTTGTTGTTATTCCACACCAAACCATGACTACGCTATTGTATCTTAATATCCTTAAATTAGAAGTTATTCTCATAAACATTTATTTAAAGGAATAAAAGTGTTCTGGTGATGCACAGATACCTACTTCTGCTACAAAATGATATAATGTTTGAAGTCCGGCAAAATGCTCGGCATAAAAGGTCAAGTACCAAGAAACCCCACCACCCATGACTACATCACCACTTACCATCAGGTGGGATAGTAGTCAAGCATTGAGTTAAAAAAAAAGAAATTACATCATACACATCACATGACATAATTATAATATATACGTCATGTACCACTAAACTTCGATTATTCGGAGACACGCAATTTCAAAGAGGAATATGCGAAGAAAGTACATATGTTATAATTTAACTCCGGTTGAAACTAACAAGTGCCCTAAACTTCATTAATGCCACTGAACAACATCAACAAAATGTGTAGAAACACGCAATTATTCGAATAATTAATTTGAACAAAGCGTCAATTCGCTAAAGATGCGATGTAATGTGTTCCCGTTAAAAATAGCAAGTATTACTAGTAACATTAATTAAGACTAAAATAATGTGTCGATTTATTTGAAGCTATTTCACAATCATCGTCATATTAAAACTGTTTGCAGATCTATTGGTGAGAATTATTGGTGGGAAAATTAAATCCAAAATTCACACGAGCTAATTCACTTGACAGTTCAAAATCTATTCAATTTTAGCATTAATCGTCTTTCACTATAGAGAGTGTATTTAAAATTATATTTGCTAGTCTTAACAGTGACAAAAAAATGTGCTGAAAAATAGTATCTGTTTCCTCTAACTACATGCAACTGGTGTGACAATTGTTAATCACAGGAAATAAGGCTAAGACATAAGGGACAATAAAAAGGAATTGACAAACCGAAGTGTTCAACAGTATTATAATGTGACCTATCATAAAAGAGATCTTTTATAGGATCCAACTACTTCCGAAATCAATGTCACACTAAACAGTGCCATATTAATATATGCTCACCGTGGTCAAACTACAAAATGGGACATAATGGAACACTACATCATTTGGAACAACATCTTAATGAGACAAATTATATTGAATAAATATTTCGATAGTTTGTTTTGTAAAATAAAACAAAAATAAGGAAAATTATAACTTTATTGCACTCCAACATTACTCATAGCATAGGTACAATAACTAATGCTAAAACAGCATTCCCTTACGTGGAACCGACATATATATTAAAATACGACAAAAGCTGACTGTTTAACAAAGTTTAAAGTAATAGTAATCTCTCTCTCTCCTGGTTATTGCGCTGATATGACAATGTCAGTTGGTGCTGGCACTAACGAGATACTATAACAAAACATTAAAATATCCCACGTTAGTGGTAGCTGTGGTAGTACGAGGTGAAGATGATTCCCATCGTAATCGATCACATTCCACCGATATGAAATCGCGGCATGAAATAACAAATTGCAGGTTTTCAGGAAGTTACCCCAATCAATATGAATCACAGATATCAAGTAAAAAGATGATACGGAATTAAAAATCAAGTATTATGTAAGGTATCTGTAAATCTGTTCTATAATTATTCGTTACAGACGAGTAGGTATATGTTCATAAATTCTAGTCAGATTATGACAAAGTATGACAAACGACAGCCGTTATGAGTTCATGATAACGGACTCGACTTTTATGATAATTATTTTTTACAATTCTTACATAATATCATGCACAATAAATTTTTGGATACATTATTATTGGAAAAATAATGATTCATCCATGTGGCAATGAGCACAAACAGACTCGAAAGATCGTAGTATTTTCATCTTATATCTTGTAATAGTTAATATTTTTGACCTGCCGGAAAATAAAGAAAAATATGTGAGGTTATGATTTTGTCTCCATAGTAAAGATACAACGAGACACTACATCGAGCTCAGTAGTATCTACTAACAAAATACAAAAATTAGGTAACCATCTATTATTTTATTACATTCATTTTAATATATGGATAAAGGAAAAGATAAATGCTAAGTAATCTATGGGAGATCTTGTGTCTAAACTAAGCCTTGATTGATATATAGATTATAGAAAAACAATCTAATTTTAATTGTTGCTACGCCGATCGTGTTTAAAAAAAAAAACGTATGTTTCCTACTTTTGAAGATTATATTTAAAAAAAAAACAACTTATATTATGATCTAGTGGTCCAATAAACACAAATATTAATAAATTAAAAGGCAATTTTCAATCAAAAACAAATATCAACAAAATAAATTCTACCTGCACTCGATACAAGTCAATAGTTCCAAGTTCCCACGAAGTTCCAACGATCTAATATCCTTAATCCAATGACCGAAATATTGTTAATCAAGAAGAAACATTAACAAAATAATATTTTGTTATAAAGATATTTGACGATCCGTGTGGCGCAATGGTTACCATGCCGGATCGCCGCACCAGGGGTCCTGGGTTCGATTCCCAGCGAGTCGGAAATTTGAATGATGGGTTTTAATTTCTGTTCTCGGTCTGGGTGAGAATATCCTTGTCTATGTTGCGTGTTGTCCATGGCACCCGCGACGCGGGGAGTCCTGGTGTGGGGCTGTGAGTGTGAAGCGTTATTTATATACTTGCCCACTAGCTTTCCAAGTGCAAATAATTGTTATAATTATTTTCCAGCGATTGAAATATTTTAATCACATACAAATTTTAACTCTGCGATCCGTATGGCGCAATTGTTACCATGCCGGATCGTCACGATTCTATTCAAGTTTGAATTTCTGACGCTGGTGAAGCTGGTGTGGTGACGACGACTTAACGTCAGCAAAAGGCATTTGGGCATGCCTCGTCATTGAATCCAATGCTGACATATGGCTTTGGCAGCACCAGCCAAAAGGACAGCAGTACTCCACACAACGCCGAACATGTGCTTTACATAAGGTTAAAAGCGTTTTGCTAGGATTCCAAGCTTCCTAGCAGGACCATAGCTTAGTATTCAATGAACCGCTAAGGCTAAGGTTCGAGGATATCTCAACGCCCAATAACTGAAGGTGGCCGAGGTATTTCAGGGATATATTTTGAAGAGTAGCAGTCAAGATGAACGGACTTTGAAGTGAATGAAGTGGCGTTGAATCTCACAAGGTAATCAAGTAAACAAGCAAAAAATTGTAAGCAAAGTAATCAAGTTTACTGAATTTATAATTTATTTGGGTATTGGGATAAATATACCTTCAGCTATTTTGTGGGGACCAGTATGAGAATGCTGGGCGCTCAACAGATCAATTTACTTCAGTCATTTGCGACGAAAATGTCAACAAGATACAATAACGAGCCGTTGATATTATGGGCAAATTATCTTAGTTATTCATCAACATCATGATTTGAAATTCCACCATCTACGAAAATATATTAACCGAACATCAAGTGGGATAGATCTAGGCTGTGTTTTGATTTAAAAGCCAGTTTAGTTATAATAGACCAATAACTGTTAAGTAAAATAAATAACAGACTAGGTCGGCATCAGGATTCCACCAGGTTCACTCTAAAAGAGAAGCTTGCATGGTAAGACACAATAAAATTGCAAAGGAGCAACTCGGTGTAATAATTCTATATTTCAGTATGCTATGAAAACGTACCATGTTAATGGATTAAAATAATGATAACAATATATTCTTATTAATTACAGAAATTACATTAAAAAACTATCAGTCTCCTGGCTGTTTGTCCTCCATTGCGCATCGCTTCCCGCTTAGCACCTGTGGATGTGCCGTCTTGATGATGGTACACGTCCTTGGTAACAGCAGCAGTGACGATGTCTTTCCAGGTATGGACTTGTGACAATATGTGAAAACCTCACAATGGAACATCACGTGGCAGACCTTACAGCATATTTCCATCGAGCAGGTGATCTTCCACTTTTCATCTACGTGCCTTAGATCATTAGACCTTCTAAACAGGCGATCTTACTTCGTAATCTAATAACTTTCTATGTTACAGGGTTCGAGCAATACACAAGTTTTTCTAATGTGAAAACGTGTAGTAGACAATGATATTATTATCATTAAATCACTGACACATATGTACACTAGTCCTTGGTCAAAACCTTTTAAAAAATATATATATCATCAAACAACGTCTATTAAGCTTTCAACCAAAGCAGCTGTTTATTGTTAATTTTATTACTACCTTGTTACTACTACCAAAAAAAAAAGAAAAAAGAAAATATGAGTAGGGAACACTATCGTCAGGTATCTGGAAGTATCTAATAAATGTAAGTTAGTTTCAGGCTTTCCAGCGAAGTAACATCAATATAAGGATTAATATAACAGGCACAAGATCCAAGAAGAATATTGTACATAATATTATGGAGTAGAAAAGCAACGAAATCTGGAACGTTGGAAAATAAGTTATAAAGCTGTATATTGTTTAAATCTGTCGAAATTAGTTCTACTATATGTTTGCTCAATTGTGTCAATAAATTAATTACATTACATATAAATATAGTCACATGTATTATATACAAAATTAATTAAAAAAAAGGAAGAGATGTTATGTATAGAGTTGTGCGGTGATGTCGCTAGATGGCGCCTCGCTTGATGATCGAATGAACTAGTCATTCGATCATCTATTCGAACGACCTACCTCGGTACAAGACACTCAGTTCATACCGTGATCTCGGGGCGGACGGTTGTCCCTACAGTGTTGTGCGTACTTTCAGTGAATATTATAATACTTATAATATTGATTTATTATAAATAATAATACGCGTGGTTCGTTGAACATAACACCTTGGATAGATAAACTATGATAACAGCTGGTAAATAAAAAAAAAACAGAATGAAAATACATGTAAAAACAATAAAAATATTTTGAAAATAGTGCAGCAAGTCAGGTTTCTATACAAAAAATTTAAAAAGCTACTAAAAAAACCAAACCGATAAGACCCGTACTTTCATGGTATTTTTTGATAGTTTTGTCCAAATAATCAATAGACGCCGGGCGGTCACTTGGCACTGGGACACCCTGTATATATAAAAATCAATTGCTGCTCGTTTGTCTCGCTAAAACACGATAATGGCTGTAACGATTTGACTAATTTTGATCTTGAAATATTTGTGGAACTTCAGGGAAAGCATGAACGATGAGCAACATAAATAATAAGTAATAGAAAATACTAAAAACGACAATTTAATTTTCCAATACAAAATGTTCCTAGCTGTAAATTTTTGATGTCTTTTGTCAAATTGTCAAATATTTATAGGTGCGTTCAGAAATTTGTCTAATTCCTAGCCGTAGTATGAGGTCCGATCTCTTTGAAAACTTAACGACCATATTAAATTTCTAATGTAACCTTAGCAACATAAATATTATTTTTAATTTTATAACTGACAGTCGAGGGAGAGGGAGAGTGGGAGGGGATGGGGAGAGGGGGAGTTGTTAGGTGGTACAAAGTTTGCCGGGTCACCAAGTAATAAATAAAATCACCTCGTATAAGAATTTCAACCAGGAACTCGGTAAAGATTTATTTGGATCAAACAAAGTGTTTTACTAAATTATACATTATTATTAGATTTGGCCTCATAAACATGTATGTCATGGATGTTTATGGATTGTTTTGCATCTTATGAAGGATGGCGGCGGATCTAGAACGATGTAAAAATTTGGCTTATCTAAAGCTTTAAACTTCCGTGTATTCTGGCTAAAAAGATAATAAGTATAGTATTTATTAATCTGTCTCCTTCCTTGCAAGCATTATTTACTCATTGTTATTTACGAAATATGCTTGAATTACCTGAAATTTTAAGTTTATTTGTTTTATTTTATTGCCCAGTCATCATTGCATTATATAACACTCAAAAAATTACGCTTTTATGTTACTGTAACGCAAGATCTCAGCAAATATTGAACGAATTTTTATTCAGTTTTCACCACTGCGGTTTATGAGGAAGGTTTAATTGTATATTCCTCACGGTTTTCTTTAAATTAAGAAAAAAATATTAAGACGGAAGTATTCCTCTTCTTCTCAATCGTTTCGCTCTTGACAGTGCGGTCGAGCGGTCGTGGTCGTCACGTAGTCGCATTTGTGGCAGATTGGAGAATTCTCTTCACTATCTCTCGCCATTTCGCTGAGTTGGTCGTTTTGGTGCACTCATGTAATGGACCACCCACAATAGATTTAATTTGGTCGGTCCATCACATGGGTGATCTACCCCGTGGTCGGATAATCTACGCCTAGTACCCTTTACTCTGCTTTGCACCAGCAGACGTTCAATAAAGTCATTTCCTCACGCACAATGGCCCGGCTTAGAGGCTAAGTGCGGAAATTGGAGCCCATCACCAAAGTCGTTTCCTCTCCTAGAGACGTGACCGAAGAAGTTAAGGATTCGAGTTTGTACTAAAGATGATAGTCGCTGGTTGATGCCGAGTTCCTCTAGTAGGAGGCATTTGTAAGGAATTCTTCTTGTGATCGTACAAACATTCATATCTACAAACGTGGATACATACATATTAAAACAGAACCTCCTTATTTAGAAATCGGTTACAATGTACTGTACTTCAAATAGGATGAACCATGAGCATCGGTTACATTTTAATCAGTTAGATTAGTTTGTTAGAAGCAACAGGCTGATAACACACTGACATAAAAATTAAAAACGGCCAATTGCGAGTTGGACTCGCCCATGAAGGGTTCCGTAGCAGCAAGTAACATAATATAAAAGTTCTTGAAGTTCGTTGTAACTTTGATCGTATTAAAAAAAACTACTTACTAAATCTCGTTCAAACCAATTTTCGGTGGAAGTTTGCATGGTAATGTACATCATATATTTTTTTTAGTTTTATCGTTCTCTTATTTTAGAAGTTACAGGGGGGGGGGGGGGGACACATTTTACCACTTTGGAAGTGTCTCTTGCGCAAACTATTAAGTTTAGAAAAAAATGATATTCGAAACCTCAATATCATTTTTGAAGACCTATTCATAGATAGAAGACCCCACACGTATGGGTTTGATGAAAAAAAAAAAATTGAGTTTCAGTTCTAAGTATGGGGAACCCCCAAAATTTATTGTTTTTTTTCTATTTTAGTGTGAAAATCTTAATGCGGTTCACAGAATACATCTACTTAGATACCAAGTTTCAACAGTATAGTTCCTATAGTTTCGGAAAAAAGTGGCTGTGACATACGGACGGACAGACAGACAGACAGATAGACAGACAGACAGACAGACATGACGAATCTATAAGGGATTTTTTGCCTTTTGGCTACGGAACCCTAAAAATGTAAGTAGGTAGGTACTATACATATGTTCTGCACATGTGAAACCAGAGCAAGTTGATAGTTTATAATAAAAAGGCGGCGCCAATAAAGTTTGAGACTCATTTACATGCATAATGTAACATTTTGTTTACAAATCTTCAGAATTAAATTAATCAGAGCATATTTACCGCTGCGTTTTTTAACGCTTTAATTTAGATTACTCTATTTGTGCTGGACAAATCCTACAAGGTTAACCTGCTTCCTATTATCCTGTTGATTTTACATATTGGATATTAGGGTTCCGTAGCCAAATGGCAAAAAAACGGAACCCTTATAGATTCGTCATGTCTGTCTGTCTGTCTGTCTGTCTGTCCGTCCGTATGTCACAGCCACTTTTCTCCGAAACTATAAGAACTACACTGTTAAAAATTGGTAAGTAGATGTATTCTGTGAACCGCATTAAGATTTTCACACAAAAATAGAAAAAAAACAATAAATTTTAGGGGTTCCCCATACTTTGAACTGAAACTCAAAAATTTTTTTTTCATCAAACCCATACGTGTGGTCTATGAATAGGTCTTTAAAAATGATGTTGAGGTTTTTAGTATCATTTTTTTCTAAACTGAATAGTTTGCGCGAGAGACACTTCCAAAGTGGTAAAAAGTGTGTCCCCCCCCCTGTAACTTCTAAAATAAGAGAATGATAAAACTAAAAAAAATATATGATGTACATTACCATGCAAACTTCCAACGAAAATTGGTTTGAACGAGATCTAGTAAGTAGTTTTTTTTAATACGTCATAAATCGTAAACCGCAATTTACCTCGATCAAAGTTACAACGAACTCCAAGAACTTTTATATTATGTTACTTGCTACTACGGAACCCTTCATGGGCGAGTCCGACTCGCACTTGGCCGCTTTTTTAATTCTGATATGAGGTGCGTAGAGATAAAGCTTGCATAGTCAATCTTTGTAGAGGGGTTTGGCTCTTCATCTTATAAAAAGTAGTAATCTAAAGGAACTAACGTATAGGTAAAAATTGAAACTTCTGACACTTGAGTTGGGCACTAACCCCTCCACCAATCCGCACTGAAGCAGTGTGGTGGAGCGTGCTCTAGGCCTCCTGAAGAGGAGAGACCCGTTTGTAGACTATGTAGGGAATCATCTTGCATCCCTCATCATTATCACAACCCACAATAATCAAAGCTTTTCTGGGCTTGAATATTCTCTGACACCCACTTACACCACATTGGCCACGTGCTCTTTTGCGTGATTGAGTAACAAACATACAAACACTAAAAATTTAAATGTATTATATTAGTAGAATCATTTTAAAAGTTGTCACGCCGAAAGGTTACCCAAGGAATCTCATAATTGGTTCTGCCCACTGATCTGATCTATACTAATACTAATTATATAACAGGGCCGAATCTTAGCTTTAAAAGTATTATTTTGTTTAATTATATAGACAGCTATGGTGGCAAGCAGTAATTTCATATACTGTCCCAAAAGTAGTACGACAAACGAAAATGGGAGGTAGATAGATAATACAATACAACAATATATGTACTAACAATAGATATAAGAAATCAATAATACTAACGCATTAGGCTAGACCTGTAATGTTAGTATGTTCATGGACAAAATAAATAAATAAATAAAATAAATAAATAAATAAAAATGATAGATAGAAGGGGTTCACCTACTACATGACATCTGGCAGATGTCAAAAAATTACCTACTAAAATTGTTACTGTTTTGGAGATTTTGGCCTTTTACCCTACTTTTTATTGCAGAGTACACAAATGAGCAGATATTTCAATGTTTTTTCCAAGTAGTAGTAGAAGTTCTTCTAATACCAGTATGTAATTTGGTGCCAATCTATGAGGACACCCTGAGAAAAAAGCATCAACTTTGAATGTTTTTGATTTTCTTCTACATAACTTTGACGCTAGGTGGTAATAATATACTGGGCAGTTGTTGTTTGTTACTGATAGTTAAAACTTAGAAGTAAATGGGGAAACCGCATTATTCCTGGCTCTCCGACACTTCGACCTGAGTAAAAACCGGCCAAGTCAGGCTACGCGCAGTGTATAATCTAGTTCATTACTCATTAACTACTTGAGCTACCCTAGCCGTGATAGTTTTCCTTTTAAATTCATGTTATATGCTACTGCCCTAAAGTTTGTCACATGTCCAATACCAATAATCTGGCAGGGACGGACACTTGACTTTAACCAAAATTAGCACTCTAAAGCCGAATATTTCTTACTATTATTTAGTACTCGTAAGTACAGAACCCAGCGACCGTTCCCTAACCTTATAAGTTGTTTAATATTTATTACATCCCATAAAGACAGCTAAGATATTATTATTGATATAGAAACCAATATATTATTATTAAAAAAATTAAACTGTCTTGGATACGAATGACGGGAAAATCTCTAAACTGAATCATGATATTGATCCTTAAAATAAAAATAATAAATTCCAACCTTATTCCGTACAATGATTCACAAATTTTTATAAAGTGTTTTACTCATTCGAATTATAAGGTTTCGGTTTTCTGAATTGGAAGAATAACAAACACCAAAATAAACGTATTTTAACGCAATAAGAAATTTTCCCCGTTATTAAGTGGGGCTAGGAATGTAATATTATTTTTACTTGTATTTTACGAAGGCTAAATATTGGATATATTTACAAAACATAATAAAAAATGTGTTTAGTATCGTAATTAGGTACCTACATGATTCATTTTTGCTATTCATTCATTACTTCATAAAATATACTTAATGCATAGATTCGACCCTGTTACAGATTTTTCTCAGCATAGATGATAATGGTAATATAATAACCACAAAATTTGTTAATATACTTTGACAAAACAAGTTCTATCGCATTAAATTTTCAATTTTAAATATAACGAGGTGTCGGCGATTATGCTTAATTAAATGCCGGCGCGTAGCCTAGTAGAATACATAAAGGCGGTTAAATCAGTGGACGTGGTCGTATTTATGTGAATATAACAGAGTTTCAATTTTTTTTGACCAAGAGAGTAACAAAGGCAACAGGGATGTGCAACTTGATACCATGAAATGTTTTATATTCAAACATTTCTTTACCTTCGCTGCGCCGGAGTGTCGTCTTCATACCAATATCGGAACCACACCTTATTGGTCGTGACGCTCTTGTCAGACTAGTTAATAAAGGATTGATTTCGTTCACATTCCGAATATAAATAAGAAACCTGTGTGATATATTTCTTTGTGACTCTAATCAGTATAATCGTGGAGTGTTGCTACGACAGTATGAGTGATTAATAATTTGACCTTCGCGTCGCCTTGTTGATCCATTTAATTCTAATAGGACATTAATCAAACGGTACAAATTTGTGGCATATGAAGAGAACGAAGGCACAGCAGTATTTTTATAGTAAGCATATTAATTTATAGTAATTTTTTGAAAAAAATTGAAATAGGATTCGCGTAGCGTAGTATTTTCCAATAAGTCGAGTTCATCAAACAAATCTGCATATAATTGAAATAGAATCTATTTATATAGATCCTTACGACTATACAATAATACGACCTTATGGTCGTACTAGAATGCAGAGCTTAAGTACATAATATTTTACTATGTAATGACAATTTCATGCAAATCGATTCTTCGAAGCTCCCTTCAATGCTTGCAATCAAACAAATTATGAGAATTACTACTGTCATTTGTATAAGCAAGTCGTCTCGTAAGTTGGAGACATTTATAATTTTTTAAATTATTTCATTTTTTTAATAGTGTGAAGTGGTCATTGCCGTAGCATATTTATCGCTACGGAACGGTTATCAGTAGAATGTCATGAGCTATGCAAATTCCTCAACTTGACCTCGTCACGCCAGAATTGAGGATTCTGATCCATTTTTGGTATGTCTCGAACAAAATTTATTACACATTTAAATGTTAATTAGGGCAATGAGGAATAAGATTTTGACGAATATTGGATGTTATCGAACTAAAATACTGGTTACTTATGACACATTTACTGATCTAGTTTCAGATCTAAAACATAATCTGTGGAGTAAACAACCTTTACTGGTTGAGGCGTGAAATACTTGACGGGATTGGCAGTTTAATACAATAAAGATAGTATTTATTGCATAAGAGAATATGAAGAGATTTGGAGAACTTGTAAGTAGCCTCTTTCTATTGCTTTTATATTTTGCTTAGAGAGTAATTAAATGCATGCAATCAATGCATTTAAGTTTAATCTAGCATCTACTTTAGCTTTGGCATATTCAACCCTGTTTTGACTTTGAAATACATTCTCATATATGTAATAGTCGTACCTATATGGTCTGCTAGTAAGATGTGTATGGTTTAGTTCCGGAAGTGTTCATATATTTCGTTCCGTGTGTTCCAAAAAGTGACGTGATGTGCGTGTGAATATTGCGACGGGTGCAATGTGTAAAGAGTTATCTGCAATATAGTTGTTTTGTAGATAACTCTTTTGACTTGTTTCTTTCCAAAGAATTAAGAAATATAATTTCAGTTTGAAATTTCATTGTTTGAGTAACTACAGTACATTATTCTAGATCAATCGTAGATCGTATCCAACAATGTCAAACTCAGAATCAAATCTAGAAACTCTGCGTTGCGTTACGGTAGCCGCGTAGCGTAGCGTGACAACGGAAACAAGATAATGGGAGTTGACAATGCTTGACCAAAATATGCTAATTAGTATGGTTATGATACGATTACGAATAAAATTTCAACTGAATTGATTCGACTGAATAGATCCGACCCAATAGATCCGACAGAATAGAACCGACGGAATAGACCCGGCTAAATAGACCCGATTGAGTAGATTCGACTGAATAGATCCGACCGAATAGATCCGACTGAATAGATCCGACTGAACAGATTCATATGTAAACAGTCGAATGAATAGATTCGACTGAATAGATCCGACTGAACAGATTCATATGTATACATTCGAATAAATAGATTCGACTGAATAGATCCGACTGAAAATACTTGACGAGTCATCAGTCAGTTTTTTATCCATCCGTTTTACTGACATATCTGTATCCAATCTCCCATAGCACTGCAATTATGTTAGGCACCCAAATAATATTCCATGGCATTAACTAAAATTATCATAAGTATTTGACTTAAGGTTAAAATTATGCAGAAAACCTGATCGTCCAACTATCGCTTGACATTTGTACTAAATTAGACTTATTATATAAGGCTTCTAAATATCAATTTCTTTAGAAGTCTTTTAAATTATGTCCGAAAAATTAGGAAATGTGCCAAAAATATTAATAATAACATAATTTTTATAATACTGAACATTCAATAAATTATTTTGTCTCTATTTCGGTTTTTTAATTAAATTTCAAGTTAAAAAGCAATGTTTTATTTTAATCATTTTTATTACGAGAGAAGAGGGCGAGTTTGGTATTGAAATTAATGGTCATTATAATTATCGTTCCAGGTTTTACTTCTGTCACTGTTGGCTATTGTTGGTTGTAATCCATTCGATGACGGAAAATACAAGCGAAAAGGCCCACATGATGATGGTAAATACTACAGGCCACTGGATGAGGGCAAATATGTACCTGGTGACGAGGGAAAGTATACATTTATTTACACACAAGGAGTCTGGCCGTTTGATGGAACTTATAAACATCTAGAACTTGGAGATTCTGACGATTATATCGGCTTCAAAATATACGCGCCAAGATTCCCTTACATAAGTACTGTAATCAAAGCTTTAATAAACAAATACGTATCACCGGATAGCCTCATTTTTGAAGAAACGGAGAGTAATGACAATTACTTCAACAAAGTATTTGTAGAAAATGATGTGGCGTTAAAGTGCAACATTATATCACCACCGGGAGAGGAACAAAATACAACGGAAATTATCACACAGTATGTATTAACATTTACTTTATATTACATTAATGGTGATTACAGTGTTTTGATTAGAAAACATTGACATTGGGTAATCATGAAGCATCAAGCATTGGTAATTTTACAAATAGGAAAAGACCTACGCGCTGCCCTTACACGTATATGTACGATTATGCATATGTTTAGTTAACATGATAATATCAGACAATGACCAATAACTAACCTGACAATAACTAACTAGGAAGAAACTAAGTAAAAAGCATGCTGCTTTTTTCATCACTCGTCACTATTTGTTCAAATATTATCTCTACGATACTAATTATGATTTCGATGTCTATACAATATATAACTATATATGCTTTTAAAGTTCTTCTTAATATAATTTCAGTATAACATATTATGTCAAAGTTTATATTATAAACGTACTTTGTAAAAGATAAGGATTAAGGCCCTGCGCCAATTGGCGGCATGGCATGCCAAGGGATGTTAATACGACGGAAACAAATATACCTCAAACCAAGTTGCTGATGTGCTTAGGCCATTGTCAGCAGAAATATTATTTTTATACTTATGCAAATCTTTGCCCCATATTTATCCCTTTGGAGAATGAATTTTGAAAAATCCTTTCTAAGTGATCGCCTACTTTATAATAAGGAACTTCTATCGATACAAAGTGCCAGTATTCTGGGCCCACAGGTTTAGGCTATGCTTGGTGTGTCATTCAGTAACAGATAGCGTTTTATTAAAGTGATTAGCATATGATGATGAGGAGCTATTGCCCTCGACTTCGTAGGCGTGAAAGTTTGAAATTCCTATTATTAATATTACGGCATCATATATTAATCCGTTAATCCAGCAAAACCACTGTGGAAACCGCATCCGATTTCGTTCAATAGTTTTTGCGTGATGCGCGTCCTAAAATTTAGACAAACAAACATTATAAAGCTGTCATAACCTCGCTCATATTATTTTTTCTTAAAATATCTGTTTTGTAGAGACCAGTTTCAATTTTACGATATTTATAATAATAATGATAATATTAATTATAAATCAGATAAATAAGGCTTTGCAAAGCGGAACAAGACGTAACAACAACAACAACTGAGGTTGTTCCGCTAATAACGTTTTGACACCGTGCGTGACGTAGTGTTGACCTTCCAAAAACATAAGATGTAAAACATAAGTTGTAAACTATTTTGGTTTTTAAACATATCACTTATTTTTCTAATTATTATTATCAGTTATTAATAAGTTTATTTTTCTTTTAGCATCTTCCAAATAATTATAAGCACCTGAAAAAACATATGTGTTTGTTTAGAAATCACAGACACTTCACACTACTTATTTCTACATACTTCAATTTTATTTGTAGTCTACATGTAGGTATAGTTCAAAAGTAACTTTTCAGGATATCTAATAATATATACATAATATAGGCTATCTGTAACTAAGAACCGATTTCGGGTTATTCTAGCTCACTCTTCTAGCTGCAACAATGTTCATATGTTCAATGAGATAATGGGTTCTTCATTCATGTCATTCATGTCTCTCAGTTGGGCAAATTAGTGATATGAAAGTGATAACGATGCGTTTTGATAATTGTCGATTCTTTACTTCGTTGGACCCGAAATTTTTAGTCTGTGCACGCCACTAGGCGCATTTTTTGCACTTTATTTGAAAACCATAATATATAAAATTACAATTTCGGATCTTTACTATTATTGGGCACTATAATTTATGTTTTAAGTAGGTACATACATACCTCGACATATTGACTGAAGAAATGTTGTGTGATTTCATTCCATAAATACATACTCGTAATACACAACAGTCTCGATAATTTTGTGACGTACTCGTTCTTATTGCACATCACATTTGACTATAAAGTATGGCAATTATAACTTTGAAGAAAACTGTAATTTTACGGACACTTCGTTTGGCGACAAATGGCGACTATTAAATTCACATAAGCTTTTCTAGCAATACGTGTAGGTAATAAATAAACCTATTTTGTCAAAATACAATTTGTGAGGTTAGGTTTCATGACGTCACTAACGAATAATTATTATGTACCTACTAGCGGTCTGCCTGCGTCTTTTCCCTCATTTTCCGGGATAAAAAGTAACCTGTATTCTATTCCAGGTTATGTTCTGTGTGCTAAATTTCATGAAAATCTGTTTAGTATTTTTTGCGTGAAAGAGTGACAAACATTCAGACATCCTCACAATCTTTCACAAATATAATAGTAGTAGGAAGGATGTATAGAATGCATCTATCTCAATATATATAAATTACGTGTCACGTTGTTTGTCCGCGATGGACTCCTAAACTGCTGAACCGATTTTAATCAAATTTGCACACCGTGTGCAGTTTGATCCAACTTGAAAGATAGGATAGCTTAAATTTCAAAAAAAAAAAAAATTGACAGAACGAAGTCTGTCCGGGCAGCTAGTATAAATATAATTAAAGAGTATGAAGAGTAGTCTAGTAAAATAATTCTTGACTTGACTTCAAAATTAGGGATAACTCAAAAACTACTCGTCAGATCTCGCTCAGATTTAAGTGGGGCCACATGATAAGCACCAGCTTTCGATTAAAAAAATCATCAAAATCGGTTAACCCAGTCGAGAGCTCTGAGGTAACAAACATAAAAAAATACTGTTGAATTGAATACCTCCTCCTTTTTTGAAGTCGGTTATACACAAACACTTGGAATCGTTGTTTGAATGTAGATGTTGTCATCTATATTTAAATGATTACAATTATTAAGTTTTATTTATATACGTGTCAAGCAGTTACAGTGTCGTATGGTAAATAGCCAGCCATAATACTACTATTATTCTATAAATACCAGTCATAATCATTAGTACCAACATTCATAACATTTAATATCCAAGCTAAGTAGGTGAGATTTAAATAATTAACATCGGGTATCTCTTAATTAGATGTCCAAATTAAATAATAAGTATCTGTAAATTAATGTGTATTTAGAAAATAATTGTTTAATTTTTAAAATCTATTTCCTACAATAATTTATATTTCATGTGATTTATTTTGCTCTTTCTGCTGTTTTTCGTCATCATGTTCAAAATTGGAAACTATTTCGGAACTAAAATTAATTTACTCTTGTCTTCTTGTATCTACATAATTTAGTTTTATTAAGATTATTCGTTATTGGGAAAATGCATTTAAAACTATAAACTATCAATTTATTCAATAGTACCTTGTCTTCACAACAAACTCGTGCAATTATTCATTCATTTTTAACCCTAACAAAAAAATTAAAATGAATCATACCAGCCTATACTACCTTTTAAATGAAGAAATAATATCGTAACGTTTCACATATTTAATAATTTACATTTCTATTTGTTCACTTTTAATGAAATAATTCAAGGCATACGAAGTTATCTGTAACTGATTATTTATTTATAGTGATTCATTGATTTAATTCTATGTAACAAAAACAGGTCTCAACATCTTTTGCCTCACAAGGACCCACATAAAATGTTCACCTTATAATTATATTTCATCAATATCCGCATTCTTTAAGTTATTTTCTACTTGGTATAATTCAAAATAAAATAGTAAAATCTAATTCACATTTCTGTGCATTTAATATTGGTGTCTTTATCGAAAATACCTTTATTATATTTTAGTTTGTCCATGTTTTTAGTCTAGAATAAACACCAAAATTAGTAACCATTAAAAAAAGGTTAATTCTAGAAAATGAACCGAGTAACTTAATGATGGTGTTCATGTCAATGGAATAAAAAAACTATAAATTTTATTTGAAACAACACTGAGGTCGCAACTTTGCATTCTTATAAGTCATTGAACCCTTCGTGTGTCGATGTTTGTTGATTTCAAATTATAGTATTGAGAATACGAAACAGATCTAAATAGTAAGTTCATTCTGTATAATTTTCTCAATCTGGTGAGGTTGTTTTTCATGTAAACAGACAGCAGCAGTTTAAGCATTTTTTTCTTTCAAAAAATATGGAAGAAATAAGCCCCCGTGCACACGGAACACGACGAGTCGCTGACTCAAGCAAGAGAGAGCAAGCTTACCAGCCAGGCTTCTTACCAGGAGTCTTACCACCAAGCCGGTTAGATTATGTCGCCTCTTATGACACACTGGTCTAGCGGCTTGGAGTCAGTATTATAATCAGTAGCGGGAAAATCAATTATTTAACTGAAAATGAGTAAAACAAATATAGGGTTTATTGGATCTGCTCTGGTTTTAAAATATTTGCACAGTATTTTCAAATGTAACGCACGGATACTTCTTTTTATTTAAATCATAGTGTTTAGTTTAGTGTAGTTTTATTTAAATCTACGTTTCTATGCCTGACTAACTCATAATAAAATTATTATTTTGGATTTTAATTAATTATGCAGTAGGGGTACCGGGTAGGAATATTTGGAACCGACTTTAATAAAAAAGTGGCTGTGACATACGGACGGACAGACAGACAGACAGACATGACGAATTTATAAGGTTTCCGTTTTTTGCCATTTGGCTACGGAACCCTAAAAAGGTGCCGTCGACTTTATTCATCAAGTTAATTCACCCAGGTGGTAATGTTTTTAATCTACTTTTAGTGGAGGAGGTTTTAATTGTATTTAATTGTATTTTTTAATAATTGTTAATTATCTTAGAACTCCGGCTAATAGCAACCAATTTGGAAGTTTTTTAATATTTTTCTGATGAAGGGGTCCAGAAGAAATTAAAGAAACTCCTTAAGTAATAAAGGCATATAAATCTATGGCGTTTTCAATATACGTTTTTCGAAGGATAGTTCTTTAATGTCAATTAATTAATTGTGACGTGTGATTAAAATATCCTTAGATTTTTAAATGAGAATGAATTATATATTACTTCAAAAAAATCCTTGTCTAGTAGTGGAGTCCCGTATATATAATACCTCGAAATGCATTTTTTTGTGAATGTATTAAAGTGGAATCTTTCCTATCATGAGTTAATAATAAAATACTTTTCGCCGGTTTTTTATTAGGTCCTATGATGAATTTTCATGAAATTAATTTAAAGATTGTTTAAATTGATATTATTATTATCTTTCTCATTTGTGAACCGATTGAAATAAACGAACACCAAGTATTATTCTAAATCTTACTATGATCAGCGGGAACATACGCATAGAATGTTTGCACGGATATCCTATAGATTCTGAAACCATCCAACCGCCGTGTTCATGTTTCATGTGCTTCAAACTGGTAGATATCATTCGAAATGCAATAATACGAAGATTGTTTGAGACCACTAAAACAATGTATTAAACACATTCGGTCAATT
The DNA here is from genome assembly GCA_911387775.1 of Thymelicus sylvestris. Lineage (NCBI taxonomy): Eukaryota > Metazoa > Arthropoda > Insecta > Lepidoptera > Hesperiidae > Thymelicus > Thymelicus sylvestris. The sequence goes on along the minus strand of OU426891.1, from coordinate 12,099,243 downwards.
CATGTAGTCGATTTTCGACTTTTCCCAGTCCAGAAATTTCCCTAAACAAAATGTATTTAGTAACTGACAAAATGGGAATATACAAAGAGTCCCCGTAGACCATTATAACACAGACATAGTGTTGATATTAAACAAATTATTTAGTAAGTATATCGTAATGAAGTTAAAATATTTAATTATTTAACATAATTTAACATTTCATATAATTGTGAAAAATACGTTGAAGGTAGAATAAATAATATGTTAATTAAGAAGCAATCTATAAATCACATTAATTAAATTATTTTACGATTTCTGATTATGATGTTGGCCATGACCTGCCTATAAACATCTAGAATATACGAGTATATAGAACCTTATAAGGTTCCGCGTATCTATCTAGAAGATCTTTTAGTGTTTCTTCAGCATATATTTTAAGGCTTAAAAATTATATTATCCCATCAAAAACATAAATGTAAAGTGAGAGTCAATTTCAAAAAAAAAAAAGAATTGAGATCTAAATGGGTGCCAATTTCTGTGTAGAAAAGCCTAAAATTTTAGTCACAAGAACATGTAATTCAAGCTCCACATTTGACTTGGTTAGTTTTCACGTACATACCTAGGCTATATTATATCTATGTAATTAGCTTCGTCAAATCTGTTAGGTTGATGACTTATGACACTCTTCTCTAATTTGGTTTGTTGGTTGCTAACTAATAAAAACTAGCCAAGTCAAATGTAAAGCTTGAATTACATGTTCTTGTGACTAAAATTTTAGGCTTTTCTACACAGAAATTGGCACCCATTTAGATCTCAATTTTTTTTTTTTTGAAATTGACTCTCACTTTACATTTATGTTTTTGATGGGGTATCATTACTTTTTGTATAGAAATTATTAGTAAGTAGGTACTTATTCATAACGTTACTGATTAATTTTGTTACCTAATACATGAACTGTTATAGTGCTCTTCAACTAAATCTGTAGTTAGTGCACCGTGGTCCGAAATACGGTAACTATTATTTCATTATTTATAAGTAATGATCTTCCACTATTGATGTCCGCTAAATATTGAAATAATAATTAATACTAAATCCCAACTATAATATCGTAATAAATACGAAAGTCGACTATACTCTTATTAGTTACGAGTGACCGCCCTCGCTTTGCTTTGGTTTTCTTATTTTTTTACACCTTGGGTTACGTTATTGGAGTTTTATTAAGGATCCCTAATTTATTGAAAATATAATATAGCCTATGTCACCCGGGAATAGTGTAGCTTCCCAACAGTGACAGAATTTTTCAAATCGGTTCAGTAGTTTCGGAGCCTATTCAATGCAAACAAACAATCAAATCTTTCTTCTTTATACTATTAGTACAGATAAGTAGTTTGTGTTCGATGACATAACGTGCAACAATAAATTTTGAAACAATACTTCGAATTACTTTAAACTGGTATAGTTACGGAAATAATACAAAATTTTGTGGTGTACACGCCATACAAGATTAGAGAAAAATAATTTTTCACACATTAAAAATAAAACGACGTAATACACTGGAAGTAACGTCTCCTGACGAACCACTAATCTTCACGTAAATGTATATGTGCTGTGCACTTCTCACAGGCACTTGGGACACTGAACATCTTCCTCCCGTTGAAAGCTTCAGAAAGTACTAAAACTGATATGTTTCGTTATAATTATTCACCTTGGAATCCACATAATGACCAGATATCATCAATTTTGATTGCTACTCTTAAATTTCAGGCATTTTAAGTAAGTGTTTCTAATAGAATCAATTTTTTGAAAAATTATAATAAAATGATAAAAAATTACTACTTTCAGATTTATTCCTTTGTATTCACCCGACTACCTATCTGCATGCCAAATTTTATATAACTTTCTAGGTCACCTGGAAGTTGGATATAGTTTTGATCTATAGGTCAGTCAGTGTTAAATTTCTCGATTTTTGGACGTTAATATCTAAATAACCGTTTGAGATGTGTTTATGAATTTTGGAAGACGTATGTATTTTGCAAGTCTTAATAAATGAGCCAAATTTGACAGGTTTATGTTGAATAGTTTTTGAGCTATGAGGTGGTCAAAAGTGGCTCCAAATGGTTCGTGTAATATTACACACGGTGCTGCTCGTCAATTCTGTTAGCTAAGAAATTGACTTGACACGCTCCGCGTGTCTAGATTCCTAGAGAAATTTCCCCAAGCCGCTCTGCTTACGGAATTTCGTGTAATGTAGACCTCGCATATTAATGTTACGAGATTTATATAGTTGATGGAGGATTGCAGAATTAAAGTTGCATTTAAAGCCAAAAACTCTTTGGAGCAAGCATCGGAATGGATCAAATAATTTGTATTTGAATTCGTCTCGAAGAAAATATACCTTTGCCCGTTGTATAACGGGCAATACATACGTATGTATGCTCTCTCTGTTTAGTATTTAAGTATGAAATGTAATTTCGCTCACCGTAGATGTAATGTTTAGGATTCAGGAATTTGACGGCTGGAGTGATGTGCAGTGACAGGCACTAAAGCATAATAGGCCTTGTAAAAAATAGTGAGGTCTGCGATTTTGAGAGAAAAGGGCAAAGCACTTGACTGCGAGGCACCCTCTCTCTTAAATTAAATGAAGCCTACATTAAATTAAGCCTAATTATACACACATATGATTGCATTGCATATGATTGGCATTGCTGTAGTTGGTTCCGTACAAAACTGGGTTACCTAAACCGTCAACGATCTATGAATCACAGAAATACCTTGATACTTAAGTCATAGGGTCTGAATTTCTTTGTGTGTTTCAACCGTATTTGCACAACTTTTTACTTAATAATTAACGAGTAACCGCCCTCGCTTTGTTTCGGTTTTCTTATTTTTTTACACTTTGGGTTACATTATTGGAGTTTTGTTAAGGATCCTTATTTTTTTTTGAAAATATAATATAGCCTATGTCACCCGGTGATAGTGCAGCTTCCCAACAGTGAAAGAATTTTTCAAATCGGTTCAGTAGTTTCAGAGCCTATTCAATCCAAACAAACAATCAAATCTTTCCTCTTTATAATATTAGTATAGATGATAGTGCCACGATTTGAATTCTGAGAAATTTTTCAATCTGTTGAGAAAATCACCCAAGAAAAATCATTAAAAAAATAAGTCCTATTCAGATCGCTTTAGCTGCGTACACACAGGACACAATCTGTGAAATGTGTCTTGGCCGCGTCTTATAAAAAAATACTTAATACGATATTGAGCTCTTGGTTTCTTCGGTAACATAATATTTATTACCTCGCTTACAAACCACCACAACAGCAATAAAACATCGTTTGGGCCTGATGACACGGAATTTTTCGTCTCAATTAACCTTAGGGTCAAATTAAACGACTCAAATATTTTCTCCTTTTACTTGCACAGTGCATTGACCTGTTATATCCCATAATATGATGCTTTTGAATTTATAAATCAAACTGTTATCTAAAAAGATTTGTTGTGGTGTCACTGTCATAATACATATTAAGTAGGTAGGTACTTTTTAATGTGTAGGCACTACTCAAATATAGGTAATGTATAAAAGTATATTTTTATTTACAATATTTATAGTTATTGCATTGCTATGACATCAAGCTCTGAAAAGGAAAGTTCAATGACCACAAACTCAAACAGTAACCTAATTATCCTAATTTATTTCTGTCTTTTAGGGTTCCGAAGTCAAATCGAAACCCTTATAGTTTCGTCATGTCCCTCTGTCCGTCCGTCCGTCCGTCCGTCCGTCCGTCCGTCCGTCCGTCCGTCTGTCCGCAGTATAGCGTAGAGACCTCGCTAGTGCGCGTAGTGCTAGAAAACTGTAATTTAGCATGGATATACATAATGTATTAAAACTACAAAACGGTAGAATAATAAGGCTAATAATTTTTTTTCTGGGTTTTCCTCCCCTACAGGAAACCTGGTGACGAATTTTTTTCTTTGTCTACCCCATAGTGGGGAGTATCGTTAAAAAGGTATTTTAAAAATAATATTATGGGTCTCCTCAGACCATTTTTCGATTTCGGTATCCGTTTGCGATTTGGTTATTGTTATATTAGTACAGTTATATTAGTAAGAGTCAAGTGTCCCCCCCTACAAGCTAAACGAATATTGAAACGAATATTGGAGTTGGAATAGCGAATAAATTCACAAAAGATGTATATCATAGGTATGACGAATTTCTGTGACTGAAATCCTTTTATACACAGATACAGATATACAGATACAGATATACAGATACAGATATACAGATACAGATATACAGATACAGATATACAGATACAGATATACAGATACAGATATACAGATACAGATATACAGATACAGATATACAGATACAGATACATATACACGTCAAACTTATAGCACCCCTCTTTTTTCGTCGGGGGCAAATAATATTTGCGTTTAAATTTTACCATCCAAAAAACACTTTTTAAAAATTAAGTCCTAATATAAGTAGGTATAGTGAAGCCTGCCTCGCTAGCAACCACCCTCTATTCTCCTTTTATCTTTTGTGTTAGACATAACAAACAAACACACAGTGATAACGACGGGAAACGGGTAATGATGAGTGAATTTAAAATATCAAAACACAACGCTGGCTAAATGTTTTGGTTGTTTTAATTTTATGTATTGTGTATTCAGTGCTGAAAAAAATGTGGGATATTGACCCTCTGCTTATTCATAAATCTAGTAACGTATGGTAGCTAATTAATTATCAAGCATTTATGAATAAGAATGTGTCTCTAAACCATGCATGCCACTTATATTAGCATAAGTCGTCTTTAGAAAAAACTTATGTTAAGTAGTTAAGTACCTATCTACATTGTATTGTTAAATTTTTACTGTTCCTTTTTAGGGGTCCGAGGCATAGCGCCGAGACCCATTGTGCTAGAAAGCTGTAATTTGGCGTGGATATACGCTCCAAAATCGTAGAAAAAATATTGAAAAATATTTTTTTCAGGGTACCTCCTATAGGTAACGTGAGGATGATTTTTTTTCGTGGCGTACCCCATAGTATGTAGTATCGATGAAAAGTTTTTTTTTAAATATTATGTTAGACCATTTTTCGATTTACGAACGAACGAACTCTTTGTTTGCGAAATATTTGGTTTTAAAGTACTAATTTTGGTTAGAGTCAAGTGTCCTCCGCCCCTGCTGGCTAAACGGTTGGAGTTGGATGAGTGTAAAAATTCTCAAAAATAGGTTTTAAGATGAATTTACAAGGAAAACTATCACGGCTATGTTAGCATTCCTAAAGAGTATGTTTTCCCTTCATATGCTAACTGGTCAGATCGAGCCGGCAGAGTAAAGTGATGAGTGAAAGCAAACAGTGTAAAAGGTCTTATAGTGTGAGCAAAAGAGTTAAAGTGGAAAGTGTGTGAGTGTTAAAGCAAAATCGTAGTACATCGCCGAGTGTATTTCGGTCGGTATTTACGATTTTTGACGAAAATCAATAACACATCTTTTAGTTTATAATATATTTTATAATACTCATTCACATTGTCAAATAACATCAACAACATAACATAACAACAAGCCATCGGGTGCATGTTAAGTTTTAATTATCATTTTGTTTACATAATAAGTTAATAGGAACAACTAATATTAATCAACAATCAAATCAATAAACTTAAATATTATTGGGAATGATTTAAAAATTAAATGATTGTCTACTTGTAGTACCTATACCTCGGTGCTACGAGTACTGGTACGACTTTTTTCAGATACGAATTTTGAAAACCTAGTACATAATTATTCATTAGCAGTTTATAATAATACGTTTTTATAATTAAAAAAAAATTACATTACCACATCATCAGAATATTAATCAGCTATAATCACAAATGCTAGATTTGGTTGAAAAATACTATACGTTAAGACTATACGATGATATACTTCAAATGTTTTTTTTGTGTTGTTACAGGTATCCGCCACAGACGAAAATAGAAAAAGATGAAAAAGAAGGATCTATTTATAGTTTTAAGGGTACAAAAGTCCTAAATACAGTTACAAATGCGCTTACCAATAAGATAAAACTTGAATATGAAGTAATCGTAAGAGTCGTGGAAGAGGTAACTGACTAGCTTAAACTTTTAGAGGTAAATGATTAACTTTTAATAATGACTCGCAATCGATATAGAACCTTAAATTATAATAAAATATCTTTATAAAATTCATTGTTTTATTACGAAATAAAAACACATAATCCTAAAGTAAAATTTAAAAAAAACCCCGACAGCTTTATTTACATTATGCATACTAAAAACAATCAATAAAGTCAACTTTCAAATAAAATAAAAACTAGATCAGAATCGGTTGATCCGTTTTTGAGTTACAATGCCACACACAGACATACAGATCCACACGTACACATAAGCATGTAAACTTACACCCCTCTTCTTTCGTCGGGGGTTTACAAGAAAAGACCTGGTCATGACATTAATCACATTCATTCAGATTAATTAGTAGATATAAAATAAAAAATAAACCAGAGCACAGAAGAAACAATTAAAAACGATGTATGTACCTCTTTGAAATCCTTATGGTGAGCTCTTTAATCTAATAACCATATTGCATTATTCGGTTAATTTTTATTTTTTGATACTTCAAACAATAGCATCTCACAGCCACCATATTTGTTATGTATTATTATTATTTATTATTATTATAATTATTATTATTATTTCTAATTCCACTTACATAAAAACACTTGGACTGTCATGACGCATCTATTACATAAATTGGTCCAGCTCATTGGAAGATATATAAAGAATACTAGCTGCCCGGACAGACTTCGTTCTGTCAAAAGTATTTTTTTTAGATATAAGCTATCCTATCTTTCAAGTTGGATCAAACTGCACACGGTGTGCAAATTTGATTAAAATCGGTTCTGTAGTTTAGGAGTCCATCGCGGACAAACAACGTGACACGTAATTTATATATATTAAGATTACATGCATACATACATACAAGATACGAGCGAAAATTATAACCCTTCCTGGCAGTCGAGTAATAAAAATAGTTGAAGACAAAATAAATTAAAGTATTATTGTTATAAAGACACAAACAAAATAATTTATGTCAGTTAGTAGTTTATGAGAGCAAGCCTACGCAATTTGTTTTCTTGATAAAAAAATAAGTTAAGAGGTTCTGTATATCTTTGATAATTTTACGTGTAACATACAAATAATACTGACTCAATAAGTACTCATAAATTATTAGGAAGAGTTTGTTTTACCATATGGTAGAATTGGTAGATATCATTACGGTTTTCCCGTGGTTGATTTGCCAATACGTCCGCTAATTCCGTAGGGACGCCAATGGCTTTGGAATAATTTGTGTTTTATTTAAAAGTTATTGCAGAATTGTCACCAACAATATTTAGTAATGATTTACTTACTGCTTGACCTTATTGAGTCGGTTTTTCCCATGCTGGCTAATCAGGGTGTCATATGAGGCTATAGAAGCCCTCGTAGCGCTCTACGATGCCCTACGATGGAAGAGATAGTAGAGCTCCTCGTATAGATTATAATTTTATCATTAACAATATTATTTTTAATTAATTAATATTATTATTATAATGTATCACAATTTGTAAAATCTCGGGTCCAAGATGTGACCGGACGCGGTATTTTGGAAGGCTTGCATGGGGTACAGGTCCAACACGTAGAGGCCCCTTTGAGACACTTTACTGTATTGTGTGGTACACAAGGTGGATATCGTCTTACTATCACTGGTATTTTTTTATTTTTTTCGTACCAACCTCTTGCTTGAGTTTGTTGTCAAACGAATCATCCCTGGTTTTCTGGTTTCCTTCTTGGCCTTGGTACACCATCGGTGATGTCTAAGGTTTTAATGTATGCATGAGTGACGATAATAATTATTGTATACCATCGGGTGGCTCGATTGTCGTCGGTCGTCGATCATCAATAATTGTCGGTTATTTACATAAAAAAAATTGACGTTCTATTTTAATCCTTATTAGTACTATTACATCTGCAACTATATGCAACAGTATTCTTGATATTAAAAATTGTTTACAAATGTCATTTAATTATTATCACTCCTTAAAATCAGGCCAACTGAATTATTCACACATTATTATCACTCATTGTTTTTGGGGGATCAAAGTCATATTCCAATGGATGGATAGATGGATAGAAGTCCGGATAGATGGACTTCATGTACCTTTGAGAGCTTTAAGAAGAAATCTAGGATTCTTCTATTCATTTAAATTGTTTAAGATATCTGCTGTAGTTATTAAAAATAATTGTGTCTTTTGAACTAGTTTTTGTTCCATAACAGGATGAGCGTGTAAGGAACTCTAAATGTTTCTGATTTTTAAAGCGATGAGCTGGTCGCCGTAGATTGATGAACGTTTATACTAAAAAACGAACGTATTTCCTATCCATGGGTGCGGTAATGTTGTAATATATTACACACAGGCCCAAATAAGCTTTTCAATGCCGTCTGCTACAAATACAAATGTAAATTAGATTATCCACAAATTCGGCGCCTGTATCTATGGTCTTGCAATAAGTAGTCCATTTTTGAAGTAGGTAGATGAGTCTATAAAACAATCGGTAGGTGTTCAGGATTATCATTGCTCCTTGAGCTTTTGGATCTTAACGAACTTCTAGAAAAATGAAGTCTGTTGTGGTAAGTACTAAATTTTTATAAATATTACATAATTTAATTACTGTAACTTACTCGTTTAATATTATTATGAAAATAAATTAAAGATTAACAGCATTTTTTAATTATTTCCACTAATTAACCAGTTTCTGTAGGTTGTAATTTACTTTTTTCTTTCATTGAGTTCTTAATTTACTTACATATAAGTACTAGTACTAGTAGTAGTAGGGTTCGATTCCCAGTGAGGCGGAAAGTTCTCGGTCTGTGTGTGTAACTTGTCTTTGAGTGTTGTCCATGGCACCCACGACACAGGAAATCCTAGTGTGGGGCTATGAGTGTGGGCATAATTAATAAATAAAAGTAATGGTAAAACATTACAAGTAATGATACTGATACTAATATTAAATTAATACTTACGTTGCAGATATCTATAGCAGTGCTTGCAGTTTTCGAGCTGTGTTTAGCTGAAGACGATGGGAAGTACCGGCCAGAGAAGTACAGCAATGCTGGCAAATACAACGGCGTTCAAGACGGCCAGTACTACGACAGATATAGAAACTTGTATGGAAGTGACAACTATTACTACCGTCAAGACCCCTACTACACTCAACAATATTACAATAACTTAAAACCATTACAACAGCTATTGGCTCCATTTACCGATTACAGAAATAGGTATGTACATTTTTTTTTTTAATTTTTAGGTGATATTTTGTTTAATTACAAACTATGGCAATTATCAAATTATGCAACCGATTCCATTCTGGAAGGCTATTCAGTTTTGTAACTTGACAGCGGAGTTTCAAAATTGACGTTCGAGTTCTAGGATCACTTCACTTCGCAAGTGCGTACTAGATGATTAGATAATGACATGTCAATATGATGCAAGTTCGCTTTTGTTTTGTAACTTGACAGCGGAATACACGATGACTTTCTAAATTGAAGTTAGAGTTCGAGACTCCCTTCACCTCGCAAGTGCGTACCAGATGATTAGAGAATCACATATCAAGATCTCGGACTCGAACTTCAATTTTGAAACTCATCGCGGATTCCGCTGTCAAGTTACAAAACTGAATAGCCCTGCTGATTGTAAATATATATTTTTGTATCAATATGTTCTTTTGCCATTTCTTTTCCATAATGATAAGATACCTTTGCGAATAATCGTCAGTGATACGTAGAACAAAAAACGTTAAAAATTAAAATTTTTATTGTGGTATAGATGAAGAAAGTGCAGTCGTAGAGGATTGAGGTCTTGCACCTGTGACTTAAGAAAATGTAATTAAAATAAAATAAGATACTGAATACCTACAACCTAATAATCATTACATACATATGTTACCAGTTTTATTTGTTAACACGTTGTTTATCACCATTTACAGAATCGACCAAGATGCGTCATCGCTATCCAGTGTGACCTCTCGCCCACCAGTAGTCTTCACCACAGCTCGTCCTATCGTATACACAACTTCCACCGCCCTGCCCAAATACAGAGACCAGTCTCACAATGAAGGTTACGCTAGGATTGTCGAACAAGAAAGCGATGCTGACGAAAAGAGCTACCACTTCAAATACCTGACTGAAAACGGTATAGCTGCTGAAGAATCTGCTAGCTTAGATCAGAATGGTGGCAATGTTGTTAGAGGATTCTACGAATACTTCGGCGATGATGGCGTCAAGTACAGAGTTGACTACACTGCTGATGCGAATGGGTTCCATCCTACTGGAGCTCACCTCCCGTAGTTTATCGATCGACCTGAAACGTATTTATTGAAACTGGCTGTTCCAAATTTAACAACCAAAAAATACGAACTAGAACCTAATTTTAATAAATTTTAGTAAAAAAATCTATGAAGTTTTACTAAGATCTTAAAAGTATTGGGAAAAGAAGTTGAAATAAAAAGATCTTACGAATAAAGTAAATTTAAATGTATACAATCATTCTCAAAGTAAGTATTTTAAGTGTGAAAAATAAAATAATCAGTAAAAGCAGACAAATAACTGTCGTACACATGTGTACGTAATAAATTTAAATGTGTACTGCATACAAGTTACATTCACAAAGTAATTTTCCTTTAAATTCAGAAGTTCTTACATGCCAGTTTTATAGCTAAAACCATCAGCGTGGGCTGCAAACCTCTGCAATTGTATTAGCTGGTACCGTTGGCAACAATAAGTCGATAAAATATCGATGTGAATAACCTTAGTAATATTTGGCGTCTTCAAACTCGAGACCATAAAACCGAATTATTTCCTTTTTATTTTTTCAAGTGCGAGTCCTTTGAAAATAAATTGTCGACAGGTTATCGTCCTCTCGCGCTTGATTCACTCATTTTTTATGGTACTAAGACAGCGATTTCGCAAAAACAACAACAATAAAATTTATATTATCATAATGCAATATAACTGTTATTATGATGGTTATTCATTTTTATATTCTAAAAACATTACCCTTTCCTTGCTGCTGGGAAAAAAGGAAGATACAAAAAATATCTAGTTTTTTTATGGAAATAGCCGGCAAACGAGCTGCCGATCCACCTGATGGTAAGTGGCTATCGTCGCTCATGGACTTCAGCAACACCAAAAGCATCACTGATGCGTTGCCGGCCAAGAAAGAGAGAAGAAAAAGAAAGAAAGAACTGGCTCTCAATCACCCAGCCGGAACACGACGAGTCGTTTGGTGGTTGACTCATACTCAAGGGTGGCAGCTACCCAGGCGAACCCCTTCTAGAAATAATAATAGTAATTATGGTATTAATTAACAATTAAAATCAATATTACCAAAATAATCCCACGAGAAGCCCTACCACCAGCGGGCCGGGTTTAGTCACCTATTACGACACCCATCCAGCGTGGGATTGGGGTTAGTGTTCTAAGCCGCCCCAATACGGCTAAAACACACTACACATATTTTTATATCAGAAGAAACGACGTTTTGGGGCACTTAAGTCCAGTTTACACGTATTAAGTATTTAAGTAGATAACTAAATTTTAATTAATTTGTAAGTAAATTAATACGTGTAAACAGACAATTTAGTAACTTTAAATTTAAAATTTAGTAAACTACTTAATACGTGTAAACCGAACATTATATCCATGGCAACTGAATAAATTAACAAAGTAGTTAAGGGATTAGTAAAATATATCATCATAACTGATAACTCGTAATTTGAGGCGTTTTTGTAGTAGGTAACTTTAGTGTTTGCTATAATGTATGTTAGATATTATTTACATAGATAAATAATGTAGTAATAGTACTACATGATATGAAAAAAGTGACGAGAAAGTATCATCGAGTGTATTACTGACTGTATATATCACTGAATACGTTAATCTGATTTAAGTATACATAGATTGACGAGGATGGATTTAGTGTATAAAGTAAACATAAATAATTTTTAAAACGCCTGATAAAAACGAATAACAAAAATGTGTATGTCTCAAAGTTATAGGTACATTATTTTATTAAAGAGCGTTCTGCATTAGCAATGTTTAATGGTATGATCGCAAGCCAGATGAGCTCCTTATATTATTCGTAAGAAATTATATTAATGATTGTCGAAAAAGCAGTATTCGATATGTGACTGTGTAATTTGGTTATCCTATCTACGATATATAAATAAAAATGAATGATGCTAAGCGCAAAACTTAAGAACGGCTCGACCAAATCGGCTAATTTTTTTGTATGTTCCTTAAGGCACACGGAAGGTTTTAATAATAATAATAAAACGTGACATTTATTTCACTTTTACTATTAACTTTTGACAGAACGAAGTCTGTCCGGGCAGCTAGTCAATAATAAGTATGAAAGTATGTGATGATGTTTGTTACGTACTCTTTCGCGCAAAAATTATTCAGGGGATTTTCATGAAATTTAGCACACATGATGATCAGAATCTGGAATAGGACATAGGTATACATTGGTAGGACATATATTATCCCGGAAAACACGAGCATATCCGCGGTTAGAGGACTAGTTTAAAATAATGATATCCGAATGAAAACAGGTGGTGATCATATTATTCGTGATTCTACTTATGTAGTTTCTGCTACTTTGCTATAACGTATCTTAAAGGAGGGATTTTGTATAAATAGAATAGAATAGAATATAATTTATTTCTTCAAGTTAACACTGCAGTACAAAAAGGCAATATGATATCTTACACTATACTTATAAAAAGAAATGTTGAATAATGTAGCAGTAAAAACTTGACGAAATAGGGCCACACTCAGCACTGGCCGCAGCAAGCCACGACCGCTGATTTTCAGGGCGACCCTAATTCGTGTAGTTCGATTAGTGTACTTAATACTTAACATAAAATGACATGATGTGTTATGAGTGATTTACTATGGATAATAATAATTTTGTGGTAGGTATAGACCTGCTACACATTAATTACTTCCTATTTCGACGCGACTCAATTTGACACGGTTTTAATTGATGTCAAATTGAAATAACTCATCTTATGCGAATTATATAACTTTAAAGTTTACAAGTTTACCTTGTTAATTTTGCTGCTTTTGGGTTAACCAGAAATTTCTGGACCCTTGTTATAATTTTGTTAGTTTTCATGGTCGACTCGTCTGTGTGGTCTTAGAGATTTAAGTGGTATCTATTTATAATGTAAACCCGATTTTACAATTTAATTTTAATTTGTTTTTGTCCCATAACTGTTCCTCTACTGGTCTCGGGTCTCCTGTCACAATGTGAGGTCTGCAGGCCATAGTCCACCATGCTTACCAAGAGCGAATTGGAAGACAGTTAATAATGACAATAAAACAAGACAAAACTTTCAAATATTATATACTAGCTGTTGCCCGCGGCTTCTCGATTTTTACAAATCCCGCGGGAACCCTGAACTTTTCCGGGATAAAAAGTAACCTATGTTTTAATCCAGGGTATAGGCTATCTCCATTCCAAATTTCAGCCAAATCGGTTTAGTAGTTTTTGCGTGAAAGCGTAACAAACAAACTTACATTCACATTTATAATATTAGTATGATATGCTATACCAACGTACAAATTGTAACCTTGCTTAATTTCAAGAACCAACTCTTGAGTTTATAAGTTGACCAGTATCTACATATTTGAAAAATATCAAAATTTAACCCCATATTACTTATACGGTTCCGGTAAATCGGGTATCGATAATAAGCTTAGTTTGATTGGAACATCAAAAAATATTATCCTCAAAACGTATTATGATCATCGGTTCGGCCTTGTTACTGCTTTATTATAAGTAGGTCGTTACCATAAACTTTAAATGTCAGGATGAAGTTAAGCTCGCCTTTGTAGGTAGTTTTATGTGTCACTTAAGTGTAATATAGAATTATTATCTCATTTGATATCAAGATCAGGTCATAATTCAAGATCAAAATATGTAATACAAGTTGATTATTACTAAGTTATCATCAATTCATCCTATCAATCGATTGAACCTAAATTATTAAATTACACCACAATACAATTATTTATGTACAATGAATAGGAAGGACAGGTGAAGGTAAATAGAATCATATAAAAACTAGTAATCAAATACTGTTTAAGGCATTGTACTTAAATAAAATGGGTATATACAATGAACATCCATATAAAGTATTCAGCTCAAATTAATCTTTACACAGACCGTCTCATTAAATCACGTCAAAGCGTACATTCAAAGGTTATCCGTGTGCGAGATTCATATTGCTAATTTATTTTTCCTACTTTTGTGGGCTTTTTTTAAAATTCCCCACATTTTGATGACACAAAAAAAAAAAAATCCCACCTAATTGAATTAATATACAAACATTTTAATGTAAAATGTAGATCCAAGCTACTAACTCTACACACCCTATCTTCACGAACTCTACACCTTAGTCAAAATACATAATTACGTGGCTTAGCCGTTTCGTTGCTTAAAGAACTATTGTTAACAGAAAAGTAATTAACAGTGAATACATTTTTCACCTTATGTCCATGTGACGATAGCAAAATGGCCAATCCACATAAAAAGTTATGTGCGTGATAGCGATAGCACATAATTTTTTTTAAATAACAGTTTCGTGCGGGATTTGAAATCAAACCGCCGCGTCCGATAAATCGAGGTTATACGTATAAAGTGTGGAATATCTGATCTGAAAAATTGAGGAATCAGCGAACCCATTACATAATAGAAAAAAAACAATAAATATTGAACAGAGTCAATGTGTGTAACCCTTCCACAAACATAATGAGCTTGGAAGCGACATTAATTTTTTTTTTTTTTTAATATAGTATTTTCAACTTAAAATATGACATTGGAAATCTCAGGGAAGTATTGAAAATATAAACTAGCAAAGAGAAGGAATATAATAGTATTTTTATTGTAAAATAATCTGATATCCCCGAGGCTTTCCATACTAGTTTTCTAAAAATACCATCGTAGCCATACAATATATAAAATCCTAAGACACTAACAAGCTTCCTGAGACTCGTTATAACTTTGTAACGTTATAACCTATGACGTCAGCTATCAAATCTAACGTATAAAACGCTTTATCCGCGACACGCTCACTGTCTGAGAACAGAGAAATAATATATTATTTCACTGCCCGTCAAACAATTATAATTTATCCAACTGTATATTTATTAAGATGGATGCTACCAGTGAATCTGCAAGATTTGATCTAAGTCAAAAGACGTACCAATTTAAATGAAAATGAGGTATGATAATCCTAAACACTCAAGAAGGTGTGTTTTAGTGTTACGAAATTCCATTATCTGTTGTCAATAAATTACATAATGACTTATAAAATTCTGGCAAGAAATTCTTTGCGTTTTATTAACTTACATTGTTTGTAGGTAAAATTTGTTCGTTTGTGACTACGATATTATTACAATCTGAATTAGAACTAGGTAGGTACTTCCTCTTATCCTGTGGAATTGAAGTTTTGCAATGCTTTAATTAGTTAGCTTTATTAATTCCGATGACAATGCATTTTTATTATAAACATTGCCTAACGATTAAGAAACAGACATGAAATTCGCAAGCACTAGATTATCCGACAGAAGTTGTCCTGTCAAAATTTCAATTATATTATTCCTTTCGTTCCTTTAATATAGTATTAGGCTTCGAATAAAGAATAAAGTATTAGGTATGTTTCGTTTTTATATATTTCAGTTTTTCTAACCCCTGACGAAAGTAGAGGGATGTTATAAGGTTGACGTGTCTGTGTATCTGTGTATTTGTGTGTCTGTGTATCTATGGATCTGTATGCCTGTCTGTGGTATTGTAGCTCCCAAACGAATGAACCGATTTTGATCTAGTTTTTTTAAAGACTTAATCGAGAGTGTTCTTAGCTGTATTTTAATTTTATTTGAGTAGCATTCAGTACTTATTATACAGTCAGCATTAGACGTGAAGCTAACGTCTAATATAGTTCCGTCTACACCTCAACGTAACAGCTGCAGTTGCAACCCGCCAGCATTCCGAAAGTCGGGAAAAGAAGAGGATCAAGAGGGATAGCGGAACCTCCCGTAACGAACTCCCTCTTTTTTATTATTATGGTATATTATTATAAAGTATTACGTACCTATGTTTTTTTATCGGACCCCTACAAACATTTTTAAATCTAAAATCGTTCCGCCGTTTTTACGGTTTCTGGTTGTCAACACAATGACATGTAAAAATATTTTTTTAAATATATTATAATTATTATAATATGTTTTAGCTATTGTAGGGCGCGGCACCTACTTTGTCTTTAATTTTTCTTCTATCGGTATAGATGTAAAGCCGACATACCTACTCATGGGTTTCCGTATCATCACAGCAGTCATAATTATATTTTATCATTTCGGATGAATGTGGCATTGTGAGGAGACGTCGCGATGTCTAGGATCTAGATTAAAACCAAATATGACATAATATGACGTTTTGATGTTACACAGTGGCGTAGCATGGGGGGGGGGGGGAGTCCATATCCTCTGGCGGCGCATACGAAGAGGGGGGCGACACGTAACTGGATTAAAAAAAAGAAATATTTCAAGAAATTATTTTAACATAAACATACCTTACTAGTAGATAACCGGCGTGTTACTATGCAAAAAAAATGTATCTCAAACCACCTTCGCATTATTGCCTTTCAAATCAAACCATTTTGGGGCATATCGGTTGGATGGTTTCAAAGCCTGAAAAGGATAATCCATACAAACATTTTTTGTGTTTTATATAGATAGATAGATTTTTAGTTCAATGTTAAACGAATACAGTAAACCAGATCGATGATCACATAATTTTATCAAAATCATCTCAAGGCCAAATTATACAATGTGTCCGAGCGCGAAGTGACCGCCCGGCGCAGGCGTCGTGATAATTTGGACAAAACTATCAATAAATGGTTTGGTTTTTTTAAATTAGCTTTTTTATTTTTACTGTAAAGAGACTTACTGCACTATTTTCAAAATATAGAGAATTGAGGTTGCTGCTACATTACATTACAACTGGTAAATAAAAAACAGAATGAAAATAAATGTTGACAAGACCTGGAGGCTTACCATGAACTCTTAAAACAGGTCAATATTAGCCGATAATTGGCCTGTCCTGCTATATCTTACCATGATCTGGCTAAAACACAGGGCAGCCAGCGACCACGTCACCGCAATAGGACAGCGGTCACGTGACTTCAAAAATGATCTTCAATTCGCCCTGCAATTCGTGTACCATGACGCGATTGTTGACGTATTGACATCAGAAAATGGCATATGTTAACGTCAAAATATTACAGCTCACCGAAAGTAACATTTATTGTCCTGTTTCGGCTATTTCGTTGATGATGATGAAACACGACGGGATGCAGCCATGGCGAATTTCAAATACACCATCATCACAAAATAAATACATTTCATTTGTTTGGAAAATTTTAAAAACATTAATTGTACTTATGCTTTTTAAATTATCGCTCCTAACCCCGGTCACTCACATGCGCGCAAATGTTTGACATTTTTACGAATGTTTGCAAATATGTGAAGGGTGGTCAGGCAAATGGGTTCGCATATGAGTATACAATACAAGCCCATTTCCGCTTCCTCCTACACTTTGTTCACGAATGTTCAATCTTGATGTTGTTAATAAGTTGTTGTCATTCAAATCCATGTTCAATACAGAAAATAAATGGTAGTACGATTAGACGCCACGAACCACGAAAAATTAAGAGATACATCACCTTTTTAGTCATGTGCGCAACTGGTCGCACGAATGTGTGGGAGACTACACGAAGGTTCGAGGTTCGCGCGCTTTCATGTGCGACAAAAAACCGACACAGCTTGGAAAACCCCGAATGCCTCGAAAACTTCGCATAATCATTCGCGAATGTCGTCCCACACTTCTGGGTTCGCGTATTCGCGCGAATGTGAGTGACCGGCATTATAAATCACACATTTTAATAGACATTGAGACATGTCACTGTGTCAAGTGGTGTAAGATTACGTTCAAAAATGTAAGCATCACTTAGCGATAATTTTTTTGGTAATTTTAGAGAACGAAAGGTTAATAAATTACAACACTTAAGTATTTATAACAAATCTCAAAATCTTCAATTGAGATTGTTATTTTAAACTTTTAAAAACATCAATATTACGTATTCATTTGAAAACCGGTAAACCGATAAAACTCTCTATTTCAGAACATAATTAGTACAAATCAAGTACCTTGCATGTCATAGACTAAGATGCAGGACAGAAGTAGAGGCATTGCAGGTCATCGGTAAACGTTCATGGTACAAAATAAACTCCTGTCAGGTTTTAGCTACAAGCTGACCTGTCCTGAACATGACACATTTTATTAGAGTTCATGGTAAGGCACCTGTACTTTAATGTGTGGATGTGTTGATAGCTTTGTCCAATTAATCAAGAGACACCGGGCGATCACTTCGCGCTGGGACACATTGTATAATGCCATAAATGACGTCAGAATTTCTAATATATGTATGACATTATTACTTATATATATATAACTAACTTAACAAGAAAAGTATTTCTGTACTTTATAATTAGCAAGTCAAAGGAAGTTGATGTCAATGCAGGTGCCATTATATTTATAAAGTTTATTCTATGGCATGGTAAGATCACAATAAATCATTAAACAACTTTTTTATAGATCCTCACATTCTCATGTATAATGCGGAAGGTCACTAAACTTGGTTTTGTAGATTTGTGAAGTCTGATATACCTACTTGGAAAATAAGGAATTTTCACAGGAAATATTTCCTGAAGAGTATGTCCACGAGTATTAATTATTACCCTCTCGAATATCGCCATAAGAATCGAGTTATTGTTTCAGAAAAAAATTAAATATAATAAGATTTCTTTACGCAGGTTCATTGTTGACATATTTTACAAGTTTTGTTTAAAATTATAAATTCAGATTTAAGATTTTTTTTAAAGATTATCAATCGACAATCAATTATCAACGTTACGTCTAGCAATTTAATGTGACTTCCCGAAAGTTTTTTTATGGAAATAGCCGGCAAACGAGGTGACAATCCACCTGATGGTAAGTGGCTATCGTCGCCCATGACATCAGCAACACCAACGTCATCATTGATGCGTTGCCGGCCAAGAAAGAGAGAAGAAAAAGAAAGAAAGAACTAGCTCTCAAGCCCCCAGCTGGAACACGACGAGTCTTTTGGCGGCTATCTCATGCTCAAGTGTGGTAGCTATCCAGGCGAACCCCACGGAGAAATGATAATAGTGATTATTATAATTAATATTAACATTAAGTATTAATTAACAATTAATTAAATTCAATGTTGATTCAATTCTTTTTTGGACTGGTTTTCCAGACTTAAGGTAAACGAGAGTGGTGGGGCAAAATCTCTGAAATGATGCATGTAACCTGAAAAGTGTTGTTTTGTTTCAATTCTATCAGATTAATCTGTTGTGAACAGTACTCCGCACCTTTGTGGAATCACAGACCTTCTTAGCAAGAAAAACAGCTTGTTTTATCCAATCATTATGCTTATACTGAATCAGAAGCTGTAATTTTGGGGAATACTTAGAAACACACTATTTTCATACTTATAAAATAAAAGTTTGTTTTTTAAATTCAAACAGAGTTTCGACAAAACATGTTTGCTTAGTGTCAAAGAACTCTGAACTACGATAGATTTTTGTTGTTTTAGTTACGACTTCCAAATTAATGAGGTAGGTACTTAATTAGCTAACATCGTGAAAGCCCAGTCATGTTATTTTATTTGAAACCGGATTTTATAATACATTTCTTTGATTTATAATTCATGTTAAATGAAACAAAAATTTTATAGCACCTGAACTTGGTTTTGGAACCATAAGTCGATTTACCATAATCCTGCCTCTTTAGTGAGATGGATCAAGAATGTATGTATTTTTCCATCACCTTCAAGAATAGATACCTACTTGAAAGTAACTAGGATCGAACCACATCGTCCTATGTAGTATTTTTTAAACATATTCATATTTTAATGAATTCTGAGATACAATTCAAATGACTTATTGTTAGTTTAAGAGACAAAGTTGTGCCTTTATATTTGTATATAACAATTTCACTTACAATGCAAAAAAGTTAAGTTCATGAAAATTGAAATGTTTTATGCAAGTACTAATGTTGCTATCCTGGAGATCTGTCATACAGTTTACTCTTGTATGGACTCCAGACTCTAACAAAACAATAACTTTACTTAAAACTTATTAAGATACATTTACTTAGTTCTAAGACTGTTTTGTTTTGTGATGAGAAATATAGATAAAGATATATTACCTTAATAATATATTGTAGTGTCTACTAGGTTTACAGCTCTGACAGAGCATGAATCCATCCATCCATCCATCAGCCTTTAGAGGTCCACTGCTGGACATAGGCCTTCCATAATCTATGCCACTCAGACCGGTCCTGAGCCTTCTGAATCCAGCGGATACCCGCTGTCTTCTTCAGGTCATTGGTCCATCTGGTCGGGGGGCATGAATACTAACCGATATCTTCATGAGGTTCAAAATAATTACGTAACATGAACACTACTGGGCCATTATCTAAGTTGTTAATATTTTCATTGATAACTTCATCTAAACGCATAAAACGTGTGTGACGCATTCGTTTCGTATAGACCTCGTGTAGACATAGTCGCAATTAAAAAGGCGTCTCATTTAATGTTTGTTATTTAGTTATCGAGGAAATTATCATCTTTGGAATGATTTTAAATATCGTAATCTATATGGAAATTAAAGGTAATTTTACACTTCTGCTCATGCCATTAAATGATAATAGTTCGAGGTAATTATAACGCGTGATTAGGTTAAATATACACTTAGCTTAAATATTTTAAAATACCTCTTTGTACTAAAAACTTTGGGTTAGCTACAAAATAAATAAACCAAATATTGAAAACAACTAAAAGGTACCTTGTTGTGGTAAGCACTTAATTTGTTTTTCCTAAACAGCTTTAGAAAACATAAAAAAAAAAAATTATAAAAAGTTGGATACCTAAACCTAAAATATAAATTTTATAATCATGATGGTGCTCTGAATGATTAATGATATAAATCTAGACTGACAAAAATACTGATAATATACTATAAAATAACGAATCTCGATTTTAGATAAGAAATTTTGTTTAGATTTGAATGAATTCTTATGAAATAAGATATTACTTAGTTGCAAAAGAATTCGGCTTTTGTCACAATAATCTTATCTTTTTAATACTCTCAAAACTACTGGCAAGTGGCAACTAAGTGATGATTTCAAAATGAACGATACCAGTTTTTAGCTTTTATTAATCAGCATAACTTGATAGAAGCTTACATAAAAATCAATTTATTTGTATACTTTGTCAAGAGATGTATGTGCATGTACTAGGGAATTATGACGTACATAAGTACTTATGTATGACTATTGCAGAAATTTTATTTATTTATTCCTAATTTATTGTATTCTTCATAAATATTTAGTAAAACTTTAAATTTTAAGGCTGTTGCTATAAGATACGGACTAATGCGGGTGCGATTCGTATAGGAATGCGGCTGTTGATTATATGATGATAAGCGGAATCTACGTATTTTGTATTTATTGAAAAGAAAAATAATATTACGTAGCGATACATCCTTTTTTCTCGAAATATCCCTTATATATATCTAAATATATTTAAATAGCAAAATAATGCGTTATGCGGGATTATTTTCCACTAAAACCCTTTCGACTAAGAGCAGTTTTTTATGGTATTTTTTTGATAATAAGACAAAGAGCCATGACACCTGATTAAAGTTATACCTATATGTAATTTATATGAAAATATACAAAGGAATGATTTTACTTTGGTTAGATAAACTAAATGGAACAACTTTTTATAATATCAGCTAATATATACATAGATATAATTTGTAATTCAGTGATGTAAATTGATATACCTTTTTAAGCATAATGTTTTATGTATCGTGTGATAGCATGTATAAATAATAATGAAATTTTCCGCTAAAACTATATCCTAAAAAAGGCTTATTTTGCTAGTTTTCTAAAACCATTTTTCTTCTAATTAGAGATTGAAACGCATGCTACGATAACTAATTAACTACTATTAAATCGACGAGCATATAATAAGTAGGGAAGAATTCATATTTGGTAATAATAATAAGGTAATAGTTATAAACTGTGTAGTTTACTAGTATAAGTATAATTTAAGATACATGCTTTTTAAAATATCGTAGTCAGAATGAAAGAAGATCTAGAATAATATTTTCCTTCTGATTCTTATAAACCAAATATCAAGAAATGCACGCAAATCACGTGGTTGCAACTGACTACAAAGTATTCAGTGCAAATAAAATAAAAAACGTCCTAAATTTATGTTGTAGTATTTATTAAAATAGTCCATAACTCTCAACATCTGCCATTTTATAAATCTAGTTTGCGGCACTCAGGATGTGTTTGCCTGGATGTTAATAGCTATAATTTGCTTTATGTTGTCATTCTTCTCTCTGATGACCAAGTTGGAAAATATGTCGTCAAGTCAGTTTTTTCAGATCGAATGTAGTGCGAAACCGCACTAGACCCTTAACAACGATTTTTAGAATTTTTGTGTTTGTCGGTTTGTTTATGCATTTGTTCCGACTTATTTCGGAAACAGCGTAACTGATTTGGAGGCAGTTCATAGATGTAATAATATAATTAATTGGGGTTAAAATTTGTTTTATTCCAATCGGTATGCAAATAAAAATTAATTAAAAAAAAAAAAAAAAAACCCAACTCCGTAAAAAAACTAAAAAGAAAAAATAAGCCCAGTAGTTTAGAATGTTATTAAAAGCAATACTGATCAACTACTCCAGAGAAGGATTATCAGTTTCAATACACTTACTGAGCGGGCTCCCAGAAAATGACCGTAAAAGAAAAAATAAACATTCCACACAAAAAAGTTGGAACCATGGGAACCATTCCCATGTATTAACATCCAAAATAGCAATGGTTTTCAAGAAAAGAGTGTACAGATTTTCACCGAGTTTACCGACCCGGACTACATCGACACTCCTTGAAATGGGAATGTCCAGCATTTACATAACATTAATAAAAAAGTAAATACATAAAAAGGTAGATACCAGTCACA
The DNA here is from genome assembly GCA_911387775.1 of Thymelicus sylvestris. Classification (NCBI taxonomy): domain Eukaryota; kingdom Metazoa; phylum Arthropoda; class Insecta; order Lepidoptera; family Hesperiidae; genus Thymelicus; species Thymelicus sylvestris. The sequence continues at coordinate 12,076,012 of OU426891.1, read as the reverse complement.
TTAATCGCAGAGATTTATTATTTTACTGGTAATAATAATGTGACTCGACAAGTTATTTAATTTTTTACACGTTTTATTGCATTTATTATCGTATATGAACTACTGTTATTATTCTTGTGGCTGTAAATAAGTGTTAAATATTTCTTCTTCAATTTATTATTATTATGGTTTTATTCACTAAAATATATAATTACTAAGCTTAGATCTTCTTTTATGCATTTACCACGCTGCACTGACTAACTGTAGATTGACAAACCTCACAAAATTTTTAAAACAGACCAAGTAAGTCTCAAGCCACCCCGTAATGAAGGGTTGCGTAGTTGTAATTTTTAAGATTTATTCTACCACTTTTAACAAATACATAATAATGTATAATCATGCCAAATCGCAGTTTTCTAGCACTATGCCGCAGACGAACGGAAGGAAGAAAGGGCGGCTGAACGGATGGACAGACTGACATGGCGAAACTATAAGGGTCTCTTTATGCTGATTTCTTTCACTGAAGCACGTAACAATTCCTTTGCTGCAAAAGCTTTGCAACGAACATAGTTCTGACTTTAAGATGTAAGTACCTATCTAATATTCGAAAATGAGCCTGAAAAAGGCTTAGAATAGATTTTTCAAAGAAAATAATCAGTGCGGTACTGAATAATAATATTGCTGTTATTTTTGCTACTTATTAGAACCTAATTACTGGTCAATACCAGGAAACAGTTTTAAAGCCCTTATTTTTATAAACATTATTAAAATATCGTATAATACTGTACTATTAAGATTCTAAAATGTATCAGGGACTTAATTATAAGCTTATTTAAATATTTAATTTGAGTTAAAGTTATTCGTCGATTCTGATCTTATAAGACTGATTTCAAATAGATACATAAAACCTTAAAACAACGTTTCAGAAGTAAAACTCATGATCTGTTATATGCTTTGTATCATTATTAGCACAGGAAACATATTAAAGTGCTCTAGCTAAATCAAGGTGTGAGTTGAACTATAATTCTCTACTCTCCCAACAAATTATTTAAATGTTATAGCAATTCGAGCTAAAGTGGGTGGTTCTATCAGCAATATAAAAGCCTGCGCGGATTTTTTACTCGCATTCAAACTAGTTCAACCAAGCTAGCCAAATCAAATCAAAATGAAATTCGCTGTAAGTAAAATTAAATATTTACACATGGAATACAAATCAGTTAACAATATTAAAATACATGAATGGATTTTTATAAGATGGATATTGGATTAACTTGAAATTTTTGTGATTTCAGCTGACAGTCTTAGCCTGTGCGTTGGCAGTTGCCAATGGCCAGTTCAACCGTTTCTCCAACAACTACAACAGTGGCAGATACCCAGGCCAGAACCAGGGTCAATACCAGGGGGGTCAATATCAGAGTCAATACCAGGCCGGCCGTTACCAGCCATTCAACAACTACAACAAATACAACAGCTTCCAGCCCACCTACCAACCTTTCGCGAGCACAACTTTCGCACCCGCCAGGGCTGTTGCGTCCGTGACGGCGACACCAGCTCCCGCTGTGCCCGCGCCCGTTGCTACCGTGGTAACTGCTCCCCTCCCCGTCCCCGTCGCCGCCGTACCCGTACCAGTATCCAGGGTAGCTGCTGACGCGCGCTCCGCTGAGACCCTCAAGTATGAAAATGAAATCTTCCCCGATGGCGGCTACAACTACTTGTAAGTTCTCAGTTTTGTTTATCATTTTATTTTTGTATGAGTAACATCCCTTGCTTTGCTTCGGTTTTCTTATTTTTTATTATTGGAGTTTTATTAAGGATCCCTATTTTTTTTTGAAAATATAATATAGCCTATGTCACCCGGGGATAGTCTAGCTTCCCAACAGTGAAAGAATTTTTCAAATTGGTTCTGTAGTTTCGGGGCGTATTCAATGCAAAAAAATAATCAAATCTTTCCTCCTATAATATTAGTTTTTGTATAAGTTCACTTGCTTCGATGAAAAATCGTGAAACTTTTACTGAGAGTTAATGTTCTCAAAGGTGTCTGAAGTCTACCAATTCGAACTAGGCCAGTATGGTAAACTATAACCTGTATCCCCTCAAATTTAGAGAAGACACGAGCCTAGTTGTGGAACAATTATGGGCTATGGCTTTGATTTTGACTTTTTTAAGCAGTTGCTTCGACTTTGTTACTGAACTATAATTTTTTACAGCTACGAGACCAACAACGGCATCGCTGCCCAGGCTGTAGGTACTCCCCGCAACCTCGGAGGCAACCCACCCGTTGTTCCTGATGTAGTACAGGGTTCATTCTCCTGGATCTCCCCCGAAGGCAAGACCATTGCCATCACCTACACCGCTGACGAAAATGGATACCAGGCCCAGGTAAGGCTTTAAATTATTTTCTAAAGATAACATACAAGAAGTCAGATGCTGTAACGAAATCCTGAAGCGCAGTTATCCGGGACAGTTATGGGACAGCTAACTATTCTCGGTTATTGGTTTATGTGATGTGTTAATTGTGTGTCTATGTCTGTGGCATTATTTGAGTGTATGCAAATGTTATTTATCTATATTTATTTAAAATGTACATAATTGGGTACATAATTATTTCTTACCATAGACAAAAAGGAATTTACTGGAGAATGTGCTAAGGTTCATATTTCTTTATTTACAGGGTGACGCTATCCCCGTTCCTCCCCCAGTACCAGAACAGATCGCCCGTGCTTTAGCCTACACCGCCAGGATTGCCAAAAACTAATAAGTCTCACTCTAAAGCGATAGTCACCACTTAGATGCATTTTACTTCTCAAGATTTAGTTTTAATGTAATTCTGCCTGTATGATACGAAATAAATCTATTGTGATATGTTAGATTTATAATATTGGTGCATTTTCATAAAATGTTTAAGGAGTCCAAATAAAAACAAATAGTCAATACTCTATGGTTTTCTTTCTTCTGGCAACTTATTCACTATGTAAAATGTTTAAAGAATGATTTGGGTAAACTGTAACACATTGTAGGTCCTTTTTATTTCTGTAAGGTCCTTTAAGGTATACCTAGTAATAAGTAAATAATTAATTATCCAAATCAAATTAGTATAATAAAACATAAAATAAGTTTATGAACAATTTTTTTGCAGTTCAAGCCGCTCGGCTTTGGAATGCGCTACCTGTAGATCTCCGAAAGCCTGTCAGCAAATTTACTTTTAAAAGGAAGCTTAAATCAAGTTTACTTTGAGAAGCAATGTAAATAGATAGTACCTACGTTTATCTATTTCGCTCCCCATATTATATAGTATATATTATATATATATATATATATATATATATAGATATATATATATAGATATATATGCATAATATTGTATATATGTATTTATAATATATTAGGTATATATTCTTAAATAGTATTGCATAATTATATAGATTTATTTGTATATGTACTTCAATATTCATTTATTTCTCTTTTTATTATATTTTTATTATTTGTCAATTGTTACTTAACTATACTACCTTAATACCGCCATCGTTGTTTTGATACTTCCTGAAGGTTGACTGGCAGAGAATGCTTTTAGCATTAAGTCCGCCTTTGTTCCTTTTACTTTTTGTAAGGTTCAAAAGTTTAAATAAATAAATAAATAAATTTTATTAACTTGACCCTCTTTGCGGTCAGAATTCAACCGTAAGTGTCAAAGAGTTACACTTCACATTGATATTTGTGTGGACGAGTATATTATGCGTATACACACATGCATATTAAATGCATGCTAGTGTGTGTAATTTTTTTTTTTGTGTTTCTAATGCATATTAAATAGAACTGTCTCAAATTTCATAATCCTTTGTCCGCGTAGATTCGTACGCGTCCGCGTAAAAAGGGGTACCTACAAAGTTTTTCCTTCACGTATGAATATACTGATTAGTAAAATACCACTTAATAATTTGTACCTAATACCTACTAGGTACTCATTAATAGCTAGTAGTAGAAGTATGAAAAAAGTATGAATATTTGATTACTAAATCCAAAAAAGTCCGGAACCTATTCAACAGAAATAATAATGACATGCAATTTTAAACTTAAAGGTCTTCTTCATTAAGAAACAGGATACGAAGTAATTTTTAATAATTTTATTATAACCTGATCTAAAAATGAATACTATTTAGTATGCATATGTATATCATATTGATTGCTCATCTTTGATTTACTGTTATTATAAATTACAATTAATTGCCTCAGGCTGTTTTCCGTTCCGGTAATCCGAAGGACGACCATTCTATTGAAGATATATCGTTTGACATTATAAATATCCCTACGTCCAAGTATCTGCGCTTATATGGGATATACCTATACACCTTAAAAATAATATATTATATTATATTGTTTATTGTATTTATGCACTTTGCTTTCAAATATGTTAAACAAACAGAAGATAAAAAGTAAGGCTACATTTTTTAAAGTTATAGATAGATACTTAGAATTATGGTAAACGATTTGAAAATCTGATTTCATCGATTAAAAATGTCACTAACTACGAGTATACCAAAAGATCGACTCGACATAAACTGTCACAAGTTCAATTCACTGTAGAAACTAGTACATAATCTAATAAAACGAAAACTAATTAACTTAAGGCTAATAACACCTACTGCAGGGTTTTCTTTCTTTCTCTTAATATCGTCCATTACGAGAAAGAACATTATATTTTATTATTTTTTTATGTACAATAGATCTAGAACATGCTCCACCACGTAGTTCTAATTTGTATTAACTAGTGGCCAAGAAAAAAGTGTCATTATAATATTATGTAAAATAAAAAAATTGTAAAGCGAAGGAATTAAGAAATAAATTAATATTTTAAAAATAAGTTTAAAAAGCAAGCTTTTAAATTTTGTGTTTGTGCTGTTGGCCGCTGCAGACATTGCTAGTATGGAGCTAACCCTGGGCAGTGTACATAACGCTGCAATACAACCTCCATATTAATAAAAATAATCAAAGCTTTTAAAGTGTTTTGTTTCTTTTACTCTTATGAAAAACGATAAAGATAAATCGTATTTTAACAGTGCAGCAGTGCAAAAGTTAAAATAGGTTTAAGCGTTTATGAATAAAGCCGTAATCATGTAACGTTGCAAGTTATATAAAAGCTTTTAAAGAGAAGTTCAAACTGATGGCAGCGCCCAGTTGAAAGCCTTGCAGTTAAAAAGCTGAAGTTTGATAAGGCCGGATTTTTCGAAATTCCCTCGGGATTTACATTTTCGCTTTTATGACTCAAAATTAGATAATTAAGGGCGTGACCAAACGAGCGTATTTTTTGAGCTGTGAGTCGCGAAAATTGATTCGCATGTATTCGGTTTACTAAATCAGCATAATGTACTAAAGTCCTGTTTGTACCACACGGCGACGCAAAATGAGTATGAAATCGACTCATTTTATGCGACTAACAGCTCAAAAAATAGGCTATTTGGTACCTCACCCTTAGTGAATTTCAGGATAATTCAATTTCTCTCGGGATAGGATCCTTAATTATTATTATTTATACTTTCGCATTAATTAAGATTTATAATTTCGCATTTATTAAGGTAAACGTAACAAAATAATGCCTATTTTTAAATCCACGCGAGCTTAGCTAAGACACTTTTAATTTTTTTTTAACAACCAGTACTGCCTGCATAATGTGTCCTCTGAAAAAAGGAACCGCACAAGAATCTTGCTTCACCAAGAAGCTACTTATACATGCCGTCATGTCAGTCTAGTGTTATTCATGATATTCATAGATTAAACTGATTATAGTGTTATTCATGATATTCATAGATTAAACTGATTATACTAGTGATTTTCACACTCGCTATATTTATAAAAGGAAAAAAAACTGTTGGCAATGAATTATATCTATCATTATAGTGATGTTCACAGCTTTTTATAGTCATAATTATTGTTTAGATTCGATTTAATTTGATTCTGGTAATGCAATGAAAAAGGAATATCTAACAATATCTTCTAATAAAAACGCTTTAATTAATCGAATCGTATTTGCTTAACTTCTTGCATCATTTATAAACCCCCTGTGGTACATTCCCAAAACATGAATTTCCTTATTTATTTAATAGCTCTATCTCTGGGTCACTGACCTTCATGTGTACTAAATCTCAACTTTTATGATCCAGTTGGTAAAGGTGGCCAGACGGTACCGTAAAAAACAAAAGTAATATGTAATAAATTTTGGCTAGTCGTAAAATACTCATTTTTGGGTGGTCTTAAGAAATAAATCGTCACATGAGAGAAAACCACAATGTTTTCAAGGGTTTTCTTTCAAATTGTGGGATGACACCCCACGTTTATTGTGCTTGCTAGACATTTTATTTCATTGTTTCCGTTTTATTGTCTCCGTTCCAGGACCTTTCTTCTTCAACGGTTATCCGAGTTGGATTCTATGAGTGAATTCTTTCTCGAAGTTGGACTTACCCATTTGGATCCCTTGTCCCAGGTAAATTTATTCGTGTACAACTTCGAGAGCAGCGCCGTCAACAACAACCGGTACGAGTGCGACAAGGACATTCGACATGATTTTTGTCTTGTCCATGTTTATCTTAGGACCCACCCGTTGTGAGGCGTTGTTCAAGTCCCCGAGCATTGTACCAAGTTCTTCCAGGGAACCCGCCAGGGTAGTCACCCTGATGATATAGTCATATCATCAGCATATTGCAGGTGTGTCGTCGTGTATTTTGACAGACATGGCGGCTGATGTGTTCAAACACATCAACACCTTGATATACCAGTATACGATCCGGCACCGCTGAAGAGAATTTAGTACTGCCCAGGTCACGATAGAATCAAAGGCTTTTTCATAGTCCACATAGGCAACACATAGCGGCAGATTGTACTCTTCGGTCTTTTGTATAATCTACCGCAATGTGTATATGTCGTCTATGGTACTGTAGCCTTTTCGGAATCCTGCTTGTTCGGGAGGCTGGAAGTTGTCAAGCCTGCGGGCAATGCAATTTGTGAGGACACTAGAAAATAGCGTGGCTCAGAAGTGCAATGGGCCTGTAGTTCTTTAAAAGGATCTTGTCATCCATTTAAAGAACAGTGTCACCATACTTCTGTTCCACGCTTCCGGGGTAGTCCTAGTATTGATGACGGGATCGAACAACTTTTGGAGCGCCACAAGGATTGCCCATTAGCTCTCAGCAGCTTTGTTGTGATCCCGTCATCACCTTGTTGTCGCCTTGTTGTTTTTAGGCTGTTTCAGAGCCTCTCTAATCTCATACAGGCTGATGTCGGGGATGTCTTCGGTATAGTGTCGGGTTATTACAAAATCTAATAAAATTTCCAAAAAATATACAATGTACAGATTTGATCACGTTACAGTTTTATTAATAGTCAGTAGATGTATATTATAGATGGAAGTTAAGTCCAGCTTATTAGAAGCTTAGGTCAGGTATTGATAAGTAAGTAAGGCAGGTAAGGTATGTAAGGTAGGTAAGGTAGGTAAGGTAGGTAAGGTAGGTAAGGTAGGTAAGGTAGGTAAGGTAGGTAAGGTAGGTAAGGTAGGTAAGGTAGTGGTAATTGAGATCAGGTATAGTCCACCAAACATATTTATTAAACTAATTTCTGTTGTATTAAAATCAATTTCATAGAATTTGAAGTTATGTTAAGGGGAATAATAAAGTTAAAGTTAATGAACTATAATGTTAAAAGGTTATTTTTGCGAACACCCGTTACTACTTTTAGAAAGTTTTAATAAATTAGTATATAAGACTTATTAGCTCGGTGTCCTACCCTATTAGATTTCTTAAATAATATTACCTTACATCGCTCCGTCATTTATTTCTGCTCAAGGTGAAAACATCCTTATTCTCATACCAATTTCTTCGTTTAGCTTAATTATAACAATAATGATTATTATATTATGTCAGCATAAGCAGAAGCCAAGTGTTGTAGAACTAAAGTCCCTAATGGTCTAAGATTCCGCCATAGAACGATCTTCACCGAGCTGGTTAATGGATGAAACCTATTTTATATTAAATTTAATATGTCCTTAAATATATTGCATATGGGTTGCCTAAAAAATTTCAGTCCAGGATATGATTAATTAATAATTTTAAAAAACATTTTTTTTAAATATTTCACCGGTTTGGTTAATAGACAAATTCCATAGCAATCGAAAGTATGAAGTCCATAGCATATGCAAACGTTAGGTTGCCTATTTTTTTCCCGTCGCAACTCTCGGGTAGCCAGGTATAAACAGGTAAGTCGATACTAGTAACATGCACCGGTCTGGTTAATGAATGAAAGTTAAATGAAAATAAAGATTATTTCATTACGAACACGATGATATAGGGTTGTCTGCCAAAAATTAGTCCTGACTTCCGGTTGTCGAAGTTTAAAAATTGAAATATTGCTGCAAGTCATTATCGATGTTTTGTGTCAGTGTTTGGAGTCTGGGGAGATGTTTGGGCGACTTTTGGCAATTAGTCTAAACAAAAAAATTAATCTCGAATATTGCCTGACTTTTCCACTAGCACCATTGCCACTTGCTCTTTTTTCATGTACTGGGGAGATGTTAAAAACTTCAAAATCAACGTTAGCAAAGATTTTGAAAACCAAAACTGAAATGGTTATGCCAACACATATCAACGTTGAAATAATAGGTGGTTTTTACTACTTGCACCTAATTGGATCTTTTATGCCTCAAACTTTTGATAAAATTGCCGAGTCAATACTTATAAAAATATGTTCAACAAACGCAACAGAAATTTCTGTAAATACATTTAATTTTTGATTGCTACTTATCACCATCAATCAAAGATTCTGAACGTGAAAGTCGAAAAGAATTCGATATTACGTACAAAATTTCAGGGCCTCAACAAACTAAAGCAAAAATTTTTTTTGCAAAGCTTTAAAAATTATCATTTCAAAGAAGCGTTGGTGCTGTTTCTGGCTGATTATTGGGAGAACAACCATTTAGTAACAATAAAACCACACAAAAAAGTTTTTTTATATTTAAAACCAGTAGGATTTATTGGGGATCATACACCTATAAGGATAGGAGACATTGTCCAAACAACTGAAACAGAAAGGGATGACGAAGAAGTTCAGAAGTTGGAGATCACAGATCACAGAACCTGAATAATCTGAAAAAATTAAAAAACTTGTCTTTATCTGGTAATAATAGAAATAAAATAATAGAAAAAAAATAAAACTTTAATGTCACATAAAATCACACACACATGTCACACATAATTATGATTATTTGATAAGAAAAAATAAAAAAAAACTATTCCTCTATTTTAATATTAAACTACTGCAAAATGATGCACAGCATATACGAGTCTATCGCTATCCTTTTCATTTTCAAGAACAAATAGCATGGTTGGATATAGCATAGCATAGATGGTTGGTTGCGATCACAGAACATCTTAAAGGTGTTCTGTGGTTGCGACCTCTCAGTCGCCCATTTTTACTTGCAGCAATATTTCACTTTTTAAACGACTTCAAAAAAAGGAGGAGGTTCTCAATTCGACTGTATTTTTTTTATGTTCGTTACCTCAGAACTTTAGACTGGGCGAACCGATTTTGATGATTCTTTTTTTAATCGAAAGCTGGTGGTTGTCATGTGGTCCCATATAAATTTTATTGAGATCTGACAATGGCATCCATGATAAAACCATATAAGTCTTAAATTTGTATTAAGTAAGCGCGACAAATGGACGAATAACTCAATCTCACTCAATTCCACATTAATTTGAACGAGATCTGACAAGTAGTTTTTGAGTAACATTGAAGTCGGTTATTTTTTGTTAGTAAAATTTAGATTATTAAACTTCGACAACCGGAAGTCAGGACTGATTTTTGGCAGACAACCCTATACCATCGTATTCGTAATGAAATAATCTTTATTTTCATTTAACTTTCATTCATTAACCAGACCGGTGCATGTTACTAGTATCGACTTACCTGTTTATACCTGGCTACCCGAGAGTTGTGACGGGAAAAAAATAGGCAACCTAACGTTTGCATATGCTATGGACTTCATACTTTCGATTGCTATGGAATTTGTCTATTAACCAAACCGGTGAAATATTAAAAAAAAAAATTTTTTTTTAATTATTAATTAATCATATCCTGGACTGAAATTTTTTAGGCAACCCATATGCAATATATTTAAGGACATATTAAATTTAATATAAAATAGGTTTCATCCATTAACCAGCTCGGTAAAGGTAGTTCTATGGCGGGATCTTATACCATAAACTAAACTCTCTCACTGGACCGGATCGTTACAAGTTAACAGTAGGGGATCCTGAAATAATAACCGCCGGCTAACTAAGTTGTGCAGATGAAGTCACCAGTAATAAATAAATGCATTATTAACTACAATTTTAAACATTTCTTTGACCCTAGATTTCTTCAGTTGAATGACTAGCTACGATCAATCATAATACCTTTGAACAACGTTTGATTAATGATCCTGGCGACTGTATCTATTTAAGATGATAGAACCACATTTTTAATAATTGAATACCGCTTTTTTATTTACGAGTACAACTAGCCAACGGGCAGACTGGCCACCTAATGGTAACAGGTCTTCGCGCTACCACATAATAATTTAAAACTTTACAAAAGACGTTATTTCTGGTGTTAGTTACGAACGAAACGGTGAACCAACATGTTACCAATTCTTATACTGAATCTGTATAAATAAGATATGCATGAATTTTGTTTTTAGAATAATAAATGGACGTTAGAAGTCAGAGATTTGGTATCATTACAGTTAACATGAAGGCGAAGTGCGGAAAAATCTAAATCAAAACAAAGCTATCAATGTAAAGTAACTCAAGTTACCCTCGTTGACAAATGGAATAACGGTCGAATTGCAACTACAGAGCGGGTTTTAACATGCGGATTTGTTACTGTTGTTTTTAAATGTTCGCATGGCAACATTTTTCGTGTATCGTGATCACGATGTTTTGGTGAGGGAACCAGTGCATCTATTTTAAAAGTTCTTCACAATGTTTTCAAATGCGTGTGAAAATTAACAATCCACACTTGGCCATCGTGGTGGACCTGGGTTCTCAATTTTTTTTAACTGACAAATTGCTGTTGGCCCTATCAGCCTTTACATCTTTGCGTAAACAGAGGTTTTAACTTGGTGAGTCTTAGCTGGAAATATCATTTTTGTGAACAAGGCGGACTAGCATACACTCTTCCAGAAGTAGGGGTTGCGGGACTTAGCATTGGTTTAAGACATCACTTGGTGTAGGACATAGGGGCGAGCCAGCCGCTCACGCTGAAATGGTTTTAAATTGTCGTCTTGTTACGGAGCGACATTTTACTCTTGCTTATTTATTTATTTATTTATTTAAATTTATGTCACCTCTTAAAAAGAGTAACAAAGGGCAAAACTTAATGCCTAATGGCATTGTCCACCAGTCAACCCTGGGTGAATGTGGAAAAAGCTTATCATGAGATACAGTTGCCCTAATAAGAAATAGATCTGGTTTCGTGCTTTATTGATAACCTCTGAATTACAGCTGGTCGTGTAAAATTCCGCCGAGATATTTGACGGATTTAGCCCAAGGAACTTGAAACATTTAATTGGGCGTGAAAATATCCTACGGGTAGATCTTCAGAGAAGAGACCTGAGCGCAGCAGTAAGAAATTCATAATCGGAGATAACTGATGATGATTACGGCATGAGTAATCTTCCTTCGTGTTTGACATTTCAAGTAATATTATACGCAATAAATGCGGATCTATATTAAATATGAATATACAGTGTCATAGATTATTTAAATTGTCGTGGACTAGTCTGCTTGCTAATGGAACTATAAATCGATGAGAGACATATTACAGAGATTCTCAAAGTAGTACTGTCCTTGGTTTTTATAGGTGTCACATTAGTTCAAGGCATAAGGAATCTTAACCCACGCGCCTAGCCAGTGTTCATCAACATTCGTTGATTACGCAACCTTACAGAGATTTTATACGACAGGTTTTGGAAGATAAATCTTGGCATCGACCTTATAAATAGTGCTAAGCTAATACAAATGAATACATATTTTTCTGTTAATGTATGTTCGAATAATGCGGGAATGTTAGGAATCTTAACTGGGTATTCGACATTGTTTTTTTTTGTTAACTGATGATTAAATTTTATCGTTCAGCGTTAACAACAAGGCACTTATTATAACAAGGCTGATCGCAGATCAAATTCTGCTGTACGGAATCGGACAGTAGTGGGAAATTAGTTTTATTTTGAATAATTATTATAATATTTTTATGGCAGTTAGTAACAATTAGGCGCTCCACCCACTGAAGACGCGTCCCGCCGCGGTGCGCGGAGCGACGGATAACACAACTGCGTGCGGGGCGATTTCCCGTGCGTTTCCGCGTCGGCAGTATGTTGTGCTCGGCGTGATTTCTATATAAATTGAGATACTTGCATACAATGGTAAAATCTGCCATCCCGCGCACCGCGACGGGGCGCGGTGCAGTGGGTGGAGCGCCTTAAGTTGAAGTACATAATGACAGATGAAATTAATTTTTTTCATATAAAAAGTAGAAGTTTTATAACCTACTCACTCATTTTAATGGCTATTTTAGGAAATGTGCATTGAGAGACTTTCGCATTTACTATTCAAGATTTTATTAAAGTTTCATAAAATGACACAGGTAAAAAAATAAGTTTCGAATTGTATTAAATAATGTTATTTATTCAAATAAGACAATCAACGTACCTATATGTAACTGACATTTAATATGGTAGATATAGCGCGATGTCTCGAACGTTGCTAATATAAACTGGTCCTATAAAAATCTAGAATACCTAACTATTTTGTAAATTTTTGCAATTCTTGTAACTTTAATTTAAATTCAAATTATTTTGTATTTTGAAGGTGTCTTTAATCTTTATACACTTCATTGGTGAATATTACAAAAACTATAGTAATTAATATGATTTATTAGAAGTGAAGAAATTGAATGTTTAACTGATTTATTATAAAAATAAAGCAGCTCCTCAACATTGAATTATTTCGTTTAAATTATACTTTTGTAAATCTTATTATATTACTAGTTTTTTCTCGTGGCTTCGCCCGTGATGGTGTGGTATCGATAGGAAATTTTTACAAATCCCGCGGGAACCCTAAACTTTTCAGGGATAAAAAATAAAATATCCTATGTAGGTTATAATAGGCTACCTCCGTTCCAAATTTCAGCCAAATCGGTTTAGTAGTTGTAGCGTGATTGAGGAACAAACATCCAAACATCTTCACAAACTTTCACATTTATAATATTACTAGCTATTACCCGCGGCTTCGCCCACGGTAGAGATAGATTTTTACAAATCCAGCGGGAACCCTGAACTTTTTCGGAATAAAAAGTAGCCTTTGTAGGGTATAGGCTATCTCCATTCCAAATTTCAGCCAAATCGGTTAAGTAGTTTTCTCGTGAAAGCGTAACAAATAAACTTACAATCACATTTTATATTAATAAGTAAAATTATTCACAGCTATCTTTGACAAGTCTATCTCTATTATATTTATAAAATATACGAGTAACCGCCCTCGCTTTGCTTCGGTTTTCTTATTTTTTTACACCTTGGGTTACATTATTGAAGTTCTAGTAAGAATCCCTAATTTTTTTAAATACTATAGCCTATGTTCACCGGGGATAGTGTAGCTTTCTAACAGTGAAAGAATTTTTCAAATCGGTTCAGTAGTTTCGGAGCCTATTCAATGCAAACAAAAAATCAAATCTTTCCTCTTTATATATTAGTATAGATTATATAATCATCTCTATTAAACAAAAAAAAAAAAATCGAACCGTTTCGGTTTTAATATGTATGTATATCAGTTTAAATTACACGTCAAATCTTGATGTGTTTCATATAATAATTAACTAAATTATACCAATTAATATTCATAGGAATGGTTAAGATCTGTGGTTAAGATGAATAGTTATTTATTTATTATGATGAATTTTATATTATTTATTATTTTAAAAGGTTTTTGAGTGTAAGATTCTTCACAGCCTTTTAATCTAAAAGTTACGCACGTATTCATGAACAAATACTTGAGTGAAATTGGTCAGCTCTGCATTTGTCGACATCGACACTACTGTGAAAGAACTGCTGAACTATTTTTAACGAAACGTATTGCCCGTTTTTATGCAAAATCAATCACATAAAAATTGTTGTTTTTATTTCATTTTATTAGACACATTTAGCAGAAGCAGTGATAGCCTAGCGGTAGAACGTTGGTCTCCCGAACGAAGGGGCCCGAGTTCAAACCCTGGCACGCACCTCTAATTTTCAAATATTATGTGCGTATTACAAGTTAATTATCACTTGCTTCGGTGAAGGAAAACATCGTGAGGAAACCTGCACACCGGAGAGTTCTCCATAAAGTTCTCGAAGGTGTGTGAAGTCTACCAATCCGCACTTGGCCAGCGTGGTAGACTATGGCCTAATACCCCCTCACATTGTGAGAGGAGACCCCGAGCCCAGCAGTGGGACAATTATGGGTTGTTGCTTTGCTTTGCTTAGACACATTTAAATGTAATGAAGTTCATTGGGAAAAGTTGATCCACTTGTTGTTTTTTTTTGGCAATATTGTTAGTACCATAAGTAATTAAAAGCAAAATTACAGATTATGCAAATTTCTATTACCTTTTCGTAAAAGCTGCCAAGCTACTTACTAAACGACTCGTCGTGTTCCGGCTGGGGGTTTGAGAGCGAGTTCTTTCTTTCTTTCCCTTCTTTCTTGGTCGGTAACTCATTGGTACCTTTGGTGCTAGTTACATAAAAAAAATAATTAAAAACCGGGCAAGTGCGTGTCAGGCCACGCGCAATGTAGGGTTCCGAAGTAGTAAATTTATCGACTATTACTCAATGACTACTTATGCTAACATAGCCGTGATAGTTTTCCTAGTAAATTCATCATTTTGAGAATTTTTTCACTTGTCCAACTCATCTTGTCCACTTGACAACAACGGATGGAGGGACATGACGAAACTATAAGGGTTCGGATTTTACTAGGGAACCCTAAAAACGACACGAAGTTAATTCGCTACAGATATATTTACTTAATAACAGGAAAAATGCCATACATTATCAACGTTTGAAATTGCATCTTTACCAGAGAAGTTAACTTTACCAACCAACATAATCTTGAAGTGACTGGAACATACATACATAGTGCTAAAGATTACCTTAAAACAGATTATTCCCACCTTATAAATGGTTTAAACTACTCCATTCCAATATTAACGTATCCCACCAAAATCATTTTCATGTAAAATATTACAAAGACGAGACGTTATTTATGGCTCTACATCAAAAAGTTATCAGATCTCATGTAGAACCAAACAGTTAAAGTTTGTTTCTAATTCTACAAGCCCTATCTTCACAAACTCTGTATCTTAAATAAAAATATATGGATTAGCTGTTTCGTTACTATAACAACGAACAGTGAATATTTTTTTCACTTTACTTTTATATTTTACTTTATCAAAACGGCCAATCCACATTTCATGACTAAAGTGTAGAGTTTGTGAAGATAGTGCTTGTAGAATATAGGGCGTTTAAAGTTAGAAGCTTTGCTCTACATGAGTTCTGATAACTTTTTGATGTAGAGCCATAAGGTCTCGTTTTGGCAACATTTTACATTAAAATGTTTTTAATCTAAGTAATTAAAGAGTTGAGGTTTTAATATGGTTTTTTTTATAAGTTGCTTATGACAATATATGGATAACCCATAAAAACTTCCATCCCCTAATTTTAAGGATGGGGGGTGAATATCTAAAAATCCTGAAATATGTTTTTTATTATTTAGGGTCGTCCCCTAGTTGGTAGCCACCTTGCCTGCGAAGCGAGGAGTCCCGGGTTTGATTCCCGGCTGGAGCAGATATTAATGTGACAGATAGATATTTGTACTCGGATCCTGGGTGCTATTGTGATATGTTTGTTATATGTGTCGTTCATGCCACCCGCGACACAGGTAAAAAACTTATGCGGGGGTATGATTGTGTAAGCGTTTATTTGTTATTTACGAGTATATAAATTATTTTCAGACCTCCAGCACCAAAATTTATGGAAATTTTATACAAAATTCCATCCCTAGTTTAACGGGTTGGGGGGTAAAAGTTAGAAAGTTTTAGAATGTTTCGTTGTTTTTGTACTAATAAGTTAGCTTAAATACCAAACAGCTTTCTAGGACTTCAGGAAATACGAATGAATTTTGATGATCATCAGTAAGTGACGAAATCTCTTTTTTAGATATCTATAAAATCTAAAGTATAAGAGCTATGCAATTGAAACTTTATAATATGTTTATTAAGTCTACTATTGACATAATGTCCCGTGAAATTTGTTTAGCTGGTGCAGTCCATTTCACTCCTTAACCGTTATTAGAAATTAGGAGCTGGCAAACAAAACGGTTTTTCAGAAAATAATTGCATATTTTCTGAAAAACCTTTTTATATGATCTTGTTCTTTCCTTATCTCTTCATCTATTACAAGTAAAAATATCTAAGGAGCCGTACTCACAAGTAATTACTCTTTCAATTACTCTTTTTGGTCTCCAGCTCCTCAAAATCAACATTAAAATACTTATCATGTCTAAATTGACATGAAATAAAAACGCGAATTACTCCTAAATTATGATCATTAGACCTCAATCGACTAGATTGAATCAGGAAATCAATCAGTTGCAAGATTTGTTCATCTGCTAAACAAAGCCAGAATTGCGTAACTTGTTAGTTGCGCTTCTCTTTGCGAGTAGTTCTATCGTGATGCTATGCGGTCCGTGCGGCCTTAACATTTGCGATACGACGCCGCATCTTCTGTAACTATAAGAAACTAGTATACCTTTACAACTATATGCTTAATATCCATGAAACGTATTGTTATGTGTTTTTAATGAAACAATCGTTGCCCGAAGGCTTGATAATTGTCTAAGTTATGCATCATTGGGCGCGGTCGGTAGCAAAATGGATGCAATATTAGCTCTTGAGCGTTTCGGTGCTTAGGAGAACACGTTAAGTCATCAGTATAGGCTGTTATCGTTAAATAGTACTTGTTAAGTTTTATCGAAAGCCTTGGTGTTGCAATTCACTGATACTTATATGAATGAGCCACTGACTCCTCCATCAATGTCTAGTGGTGCAGCGTTACAAATAAGGCATGCGTCCTGTGGTAGGATCTTAATGGATTGTAACACTATATACATAGTACTATAATTTCCTTTAATGAGATCAATGATGAGGGCTTTCGATGATCCATTCGCACCGCCATTTTGAGTGGATTTAGTTCAAAAAATATAATTCTTTTGACAGTGGAACGATTCATTCCCACTAGTTCTACTGGTTAGTTCTATCGTAGAACTAGATCATTCCCACTAGTTCTACTGGTTAGTTCTATCGTAGAACTAGTGGGAACAAAACGTAGATACGGTTTTTGTTCCCACTAGTTCTACGATAGAACTAAGCAGTAGAACTAGTGGGAATGAACGTTATATTTTATACAACTATCATTACAAATAACGACGAGATATTATGACCTCTTTGGATTAATAAAATTATCAGAATCTAAATCTTTCAGTGAATGTTCTGGAGAAAAATGTGTGATAGAAGAGAGAGCAAACAAAAACCTCTGTATTTATTTCGTAGCTAAATTCTGGACAGTGAAAGTTGAAAATGAAAATGAAAATTATTTATTTCATAAACTTTGTTTACATAAAGTCATGTACACTAGCTCCCACACTAGGATTCCATGTGTCGTGGGAGACTAGGATTTACCCACTCGTTAATAAAATTTCAGTAGTTCATAATATTAGAAGAGAAGTTGAAGAACATGATAACAAAAAAAAAGAAGTAATTTAAATTGTAAGTTAAGTAATGAATGCCTTTTAAACCAAACATATCACAGCGCCTTTTAGCTTTGAATAAGTATTAGCTTTTGTATGCCACTTGCTATATAGTTCTAACAGGAGAAGCAGAGAAGAAGGGCAAACTTAATGCCTATTGGCGTTCTCTACCAGTCAACACAGGGTGATGGTGAGAGCATGTGGTAGGGAATTATACCGTATTATTATCGGGAATACTAAACATTTTTATCACATACGTAATAGAACCTCGATTAATTTGCAGAAGCAGTTGAAACTTAATAATTTTGAACGTCTATCTTATAGTACTCTACCGCGTGTGGCCAAGGAGTCTGTTTTGAATCGCCACGCAGATTTTTGTATGAGTTTTAATCCTTAATGAATACCTACCTAACAATTAATGTTCTTTTTTACTGCCGTGAAAGACAAATGATATCCTTTATGTATCGGTGCTAAGACTAAGAACACGTTTTGCTTATTTTTTACCTTTTTTATAATTTTTTATCAAGCATCTGCTTCTAAACTTTGTCGGTAGGTTACATAAAATTCAATTTATGGTACAAATAATAGGGTGTTGGATACGCATCCGGGTTTTTATATGGTCATAAAATTAATAATGTATCATGTTTTGCGTCTGAGTCACCGCTAATTCGAACTACTTTAAAGTGTCTCATCAATGGCTTAAATTTTTATAAATATTTTGTTAAATTGGAACTGGAAATACTAGAATAGCTTGAATTTGGGATTGGTCGACTAAGATTCTGATTTTAGTTTAAATGTTACTCTTCATAGGTATCTATTCGGTTACTTGACAGTGACTTGAAGATTCACTCATATCAGGTTACACATTTTCACACAAGCGAAGTTTATCACCTTATTCAAGAAACGACCATCCTGTCCACGGGGGTAGCAACGCAACAGTGACCAACTTCGAAATGGACAAAATACTAACGATTACTAACTGGACGATCACTACTATTTACTATAAAACCAGTCCTAACTTCCTCAGTCCTTTTATTTTTATTTAGGGTGATCGACATAGCTCAGAGAATTAGCCGTCTGAAGTGGTAATGGGCTGGCCAAATAGTTCAAAGGACCGATAAATCGTCGAGGAAGAAAAGTCCTCGAATGGAAACCACGCCTCGGAAAAAGGAGCACAGGATGTCCCTCGACCACGTGGACTGACGATGACTGAGATGGAAAGAAGACAGAGGGTATCCGCTGGATTCAGAAGGCTCAGCCGCTCTGAGTGGTGTATATTAGGGGAATCCTATGTCCAGTAGTGGACCTCTAAAGGCTGATGGATGGATGAATGAATTATTTTTATTGACACTTAATAATGACAGGACCTGCTAATTGCCAACTAACAGCAGCCCCTCCCACAATTCTATTCGAAGTTTGTTACAGATGTCATGGGCGGCAGAGGGAATGATGGCATTGCAAGCTAACAAGCTATTTTTATGAGGATAGAAAACATGCTATCTTTATCTTAATAATCATTAAAAAATTAGTTTTTATTTATTTTAATAGTACATACTAAAACTATAATAGTTATAATTATAAAACGATATTAATATTGTTATCTATTCAATTATTTCTGAAGTAGTTATGCTTATATGTTTAAAATAATTCTACATAGAGTTTCAGAATTTTTTTATGTCTTCAGAAGTACATATATTATTATGTAATTAAGTACCGTTTATCTAATTATTACAGTAAGTGCATATGTATGTGCATATTGCTGAGCTGCTGAATTCTGACTTATATAAAAAAATGCAGTCACTTAATAAAATGATGAGATGTGTTTAAGTAATTAAACCAAATTAGTTTTATCTTATTCCTATAGACACATGGAAAGCTTCGCTCGTAAGCGGATTGCCACCATCGTATTGCCAACTAAGATTAAAGCGATGGACGCGGTTATAATTACGAATATCGATTTAGAAATAAAATCGATAAATTATACTGTTTTTTTTTTGTGGAGTTCGAACAAACTAACTATGTAGTTGACATCTGATCTAATAATAATGTGGTCACCGCCGCTTAAGGACGTCCGTAACACCAAAGTTACCGGTATAATGTTGGCCAAGAAGGAATAACGAGACCCGTCTATTTGTTTTGTTGTTATTTATAATGCATGAGATATCCATAATAAAGGCACTTACAGAGATACCAATACTTATTATAATCATAATACTTAGGATACGCAAAATAAGTCTAAAATTACTTTGGTATTTTATTAAACTTAAATGTTACCAGACAGGCAGAAGATTCTTGAATATTGAGTTAGAAAATGAGCAAATAATCACAGTACCCGCCCTGAGACGACACCATTGCATTAGGCAAGCGCCGGTATGGTAAAGTTCAGAGTTCACACTTCTTTCGTTCTCGCCTACTCGCCTGTTTACCCGTACACGTCCTACGCTTAGGTAAATTGAAAACCGTACAACATAATAATGATAAAGGACGTAAAGTCATGTGCATCGGAGACTACAAATATGTCCTCTAATGTTCAAATGTAGGTAACGTTAATGCCACACGAACACATCTCTGAGTAATCGTCCGATGGTAGACGCGGCGAAATGTCAGCATTTTGCTAAATATCGTGCGTGTACCTTGAAAAGTTATCAATAATTATGTTTTACGTGATACATCCGCAATGGACTGGTTCTTAGCTATTAATACATTTGTGTGGATATAAATTAGGTGTGATAGGTTTTTAAAACACGTTGTTATACGGAATTTTACATATCAATAGATGACAATGCCTTAGATAGCGCGCATCCTCGGTATTATGCAGATACCAAATTACCAATTTACATTTGCTGCTTTTGTGACTCTTTGGTGCCATATCTAGTTTCATTTTACCTTGAGATTATTTAATGGTTACTTAGTTAAAGTCTAAGCTTACGTAAACATATATAGTATGTCGTGGTATGTAGATATGTATAAATATTTGCCACTTACCTATGATATTTATGAAAACATATGAGTAATTTACAATTTATAAATCTTTAACATTAATGTTGTTACTGATGTCAGTAGAATTATTTTACAAGCGCACTGCGCGCGATTTGCTGTGTGCTAAATTTACATGAAAATCCGTTCAGTAAGTACTTTTTGCGTGAAAGATTAACAAACATACATCTCATGTACCTGTAATGTATTTGACATTCAGAGTATCGGAAGGCCGTGGATGCTCGCACATTTTACACGCGATGCAGCATTGTATTCGTGATTTATTGAAAAATTGTATTTATATTAATTAGTAGGTATTTCATTAACATTTAGACTAAACCGTTAAATCCAAAGGTAATATATTAATAATATATAATCTATTCAAATGTTAGTCTTAGTATTTATTTGTTGTTGCATAAAAATTCCTGTTCTAACAAGATATTAAAAGGATTTTAGTATAATGTTGAAGGATTTTAATACCTATACCTAATGTTGTTTGCTACCATCAAGATATTAGTTTAAAATGGCGGGCAATAAGCTCAGGTCAAGAGATTCAAAATTAAATGGACTTGTAGTCAACTTATCATTTACATGGATTGTAGATCCATTAATTATTGTAACTACAAATTGGACGTAGGTACCTATACATGATTCATACTAAGTTACACTATAGAAATTGTTAATACAACGAGAAGCGAGGGATTATTATTATGATAATTCAGTCGACTTACCTTTTTTATTTAAGTTCAAAGCAATCTGACAAAAACTGCTGAGTTAAAATTTCAGTTTTCTTTTTTGTTTAGATTGACTTTAGTTTATAAACGTTTTATACCGGGAGGAATTTATTGAAAATGTTCCCATTTCTGCTAATAGGTGGTAAACTGAATATATTACATAAGAAGGAAACAAGTATGGTTGAGTCATTGAGACAATCAATAAAGTGGCTGTGAAGAATTGTCATTCAGAAATTTTAATTACGCAGCATCCTGTATATCTATTTATTAGTTGTTGCTCTCACGACATCTCCAGTATGTGTCAATAGTTCAATAATAAAAACATCCTTTATAAGTCAAGTTACATAATAAAATAGATCCATTTAAATGGATAAATGGAACATACAATGTATACTAAACGATCACTAACATTTTGCTTACCACCTTCAAACCTAGAAACACAATTATTACTAGATGCTTTAACCTTCACGACAGAATAAACATGTATGGTGGTGAATCAATACAAAGCATTCATTTGTGGGATCATCATCATTATAACCCATTAATAGTTAGGATGAGCGCACTTACACTTAGACTTTGCTTAGACAACAATCAAAATAAATGTGCTCAGTTATCTGACACTTTGTTAATACGAAATAATATACATATAAAGTCATATAAAACGGTTAACGTTGAGGTTGATTTACGGCCATTATTATTATTCGGATAATTTTAAGTCGGAGCAAAGCTAAGCACAGTTTACATATATGTACATAGATCTCACCCTCACTGCTTAGCTCGAGTCTCTATTCACATTGTGAGGGTTACTCCGTATTGAGAAACTAAATGTAGTAAATTGGCAGATTTCTCACACTATTAAGAATGTTATGAACAACGTATGCAAGTTTCCTCATGATATTTTATTTCACCGAAGCAAATGACAATTCATTAGTTTCTAATCATCATAATTACAACACTTTTTCGGTCAGGATTTGTAACACAAGAAATTAAGTTCAATGTATCAACGTCATTTATTTGAATGTTCATCGTAGTTTTTGCGTAAGTCATGTTCTGGCAGATATCGAGTTACTTGAAGATGTAGACGTAACAGTGTGACTTTGTACAAATTACATGGCGATATCCAAAGTTTGAAAAAAAAACGAACATTTGCAAAAAAAAAATATTAAAAATGTAGAAACACTGATAGATATAGTAAATCTATCAGTTATTTTATTACAACTTTACTGGTCCGCCAAACAGTGCAAATACATTGTGCCAACACATAAATATCTGTACATTGTGTAATTAATTACGCAATTATTTTAAAATCGAATACAAATCATGGATGGTGTAATGTAAAAAGGTGAAATTTATTTTTATTATACTAATAACTTATCTTTTTAATTTATTATTTAAAATTCGTCGTTGTTTTATAATAATTGTTTAAGTTATACATGTTATTGAAGTTCATTAGTTTAATTATTACATCCATGTTATGTATAGAAAAGTAATTAAAATATTTAATTAACGCGCTATTAGTAAATCACAAATTGTAGCAGCTGATAAGTCATCGCGAAGCGATATCATCACGTGTGAACTGGCTACACTAGGTCGACCAACTTACCAAAATTATTATTTGGGACAGTATTGTTTTTGTACTTAGAATGTGAAAATGTTTTTGTTAACTTACAAAGTTGGCTTAGCTAATATAATAGTATGGAAAAACACCAGCTAAGTTATCTTTAAGAAGCAAGAAGAAAAATAATAATACACATCAACTGACATCGTCGTCTATCATACGCATGCTGTGGTTACCTGTAACAGTAAGAATAGTAAGACAAACGTTATAAAAAAAGTATCACATTTTCCATAAAAAATGCACCGGATGTAAATGAAATAAAATATTTATGATCAAAAATATTGTGGGCTATGTTGATGCCCTGTTTCTTTTGCCGACTGTACAGAGGATAGTTTAAGTAAAGCGGTCCAATATTATTAGATATTTGTCTTTGAAGTTTAGAAAGTTCTATAAAATATAGGTTGGATTCCTATATATGAACAGATAGGTACACATAATAATTATGCAAATGAATAGAATAAAATATATAAATATGCTGTAAAACCAGATAAAGTGTAAAATGAATGTAAGATGAAACATAAAAATAAATAAAATAAAATAAGTAAAAAATAAAAATAAAATACTTAATGGAACCGTGCTTATTAGTTCAGTAATTTTATAAGAATATCCGAGACAACTCATAGCGGTTGGTAGCATTAGGTCACGCACACACGCTCTAGGTCTCACTGAGGAATTCGCATAGATGCTTAGTACAATTGCCTTTGTGCTCGAAAACAATACTTTAATAGTTATATTGTTTTAAATTTGGACCGGTGACCTATTAAACTAATCAGATATCAATCGTGGATAATTTAGTGTACAATGAACGGGCGAAACTGAAACCGATTAACTAACTCTGTTTAAACCTAGTCTAATGTAAGATCTGAAAAACCTAACCTTACCCTGCGAATATAGAACCTTACCTGAGAATTATAAAAAAACCTTACTTAACCGAACCTAAGATTTAAAGAACTCTAACTAGGTAGAGTTATTGTAAACGGTTAAGCTCTCTGCCCTACAAGGCTTAATAGAAACTGGATTATTAATTCATAGTCAAGACTGCTAGGACATTGACACTGAGTTTGATCTATAGCTGTGAGTAACAAAGGTTTTCTCTGTTTCTAGCCGCTTCGTTCGCGATCAATCATTGTTTTGTTATAGGTACCTTGTGGTAAAGGTACTTATAGTACCTAGCTTTACGAGCGGACGATCCACCTGATGGTAAGTGGTTTTCGTCGCCCATGAACATCAACCATTTGGTGACTCCAAAGGGTGCGTTGCTAGCCGAAAAAGAGAGAAGAAAAAAAAAAGAACTGCCACATTTTCGGTATTATGTTTCCCATTGGTCACGTGATTTGTATCGGTATTTACAAAATTAACTTTATTCACTTTCTCTATTTTCATCCAAGCAGAGATTGGTTGCCTACGTACACTGAATATAATTTAATTAACAAAAATAACGTTAAAGTATAAATAATTCTTTATTTCTTTTTAAATATAATTGCCTATTACGAGTTGAAATTTTAAGTGGTTCCGCCATGCCACATTTTCAAAGTTCAGCAGATGAAAAGGGCTTACGTCGACCGCTACACCGCCATCCTCACTTGTGTAACACATCCCACACACCATCGGTATTGTTGCGACTTATCCAGGCTCGTAGTTTTAAAGTATATCCTATTTGGATTTCATGATGTCCATCTACAAGGCCTTACAATATGTAATAATACAAAGTTTACTTGTTTCTTCGGTTTCTTTACTTTTCAGAGTTTTCAGTATACTTTGCCTTGATAGCACATGTGCGTACCGACGAAAACAGAGGGGTGTTATAAGTTTGACGTGTCTGTGTGTCTGTGTAGATACACAGCCATACACATATGTGTATCTGTGGATTTGTAATGTCTGCATGTCTGTCTGTGGCATCGTAGCTCCCAAACGGATGAACCGAATTTGATCTAGGTTTTTTGTATGAAAGGTGATTTAATCGAGTCTTCTTAGTTATGTTTAGTGTCAATAAAACTGTCGGGGTGTTTATTAAATTTTAATTTACGATTATGATCTGATTGGCACGGTGTTACAACCATCTGAAGAAAATAATGTGAATGTGTGTGAAGTGTTGGAGAGCTCGTATTAAGTTTCCTCGTCTCCTAATTTAAGGAAGGAGCTAAGGAGGTATTCAGGCAGGGAAAAATCTCATCAATATCATCAGACTTATGATAATATTAAGTACATCGTGTAATGTAGAAGACACGTAATTTACTTGTAAGACACATGACCTAAGTTGGAAAGACTCATGTATTTATCTTAATATATATAAATTACGTGTCACGTTGTTTGTCCGCGATGGACTCCTAAACCGCTGAACCGATTTTAATCAAATTTGCACACCGTGTGCAGTTTGATCCAACTTGAAAGATAGGATAGTTTACATCTCAAAAAAAAACTTTTGACAGAACGAAGTCTGTCCGGGCAGCTAGTAGATATATAATTTTGCTCTTCTGAATAATGAAAAGAAAAAAAGATTTAAGCGCATTTTATCAAATAAATTAAGTATATTGAATATCTTTTATAAAAAAAATCTAAACAGTGTTATGGCATGGCAACTATTATACTAAAGTAAATGTAATGCGATGCAAATTCTAATGTTCGATTGGCACATCCTTCCAGTTTGAACGAAGGTGCAATTACGTGTTTTAACAGACTTGTTTTCCGATGCATTTTCGTACGCGCTTCGACCTACTCCCTCGTAGTGCTTTAATGAGATGACATATTCGACTTTACACATTTTCAGCGTACCTCCATACCTTTGACCTCTATTATTACTGCAGTGTAAGGCTCGGAAGTAAATAAATTGAAAACCGCTTTGAATAGACGGTCTAAAAAATATTTAGAATAGTATGTTGTTTTTATTGTCTATGAAATTGCACAATATATATAAAATGATCATTTATTATCATACATGGATGGTTACTTTATAAAAATATAGGACTCGTATTACTGCAAGCTTATTAGTAAATAAATGAATAAATTCATGAATAAAATATATGTAAACTACTCCTTTAGCATGAACTTTACAATCTAAACCTTAGCAGCAAAATAACAGAAGCTAATTAGTATTTCTTCACTTGAAATTAGCTAAATGTTTGCATACAGCACTTTAGGTAATGAAGAATGTTAAAAATTAACGCTGAACAGTGTTTTAGACGTAAATCGTACATGTGCTAGTAGGCTGGAGTTTTACGAGTCACTTGATGGTTACTCTATTGTAACCATGAACGATATAATGTTGCATAAAGGGCCGAACTTTGATTATTTTTGTTCTTTTTTTTAATGAACACGTTAAAATACTAAACATCTAACATCTAAACATCTGTAAAATACAACTTAATGACTTTCTCATCTAATATTATGTTCACAATGAGTAACCAAAAACTTTTAAGTTGAGAATACTATTGTATCCTTAATACATAATGCACTTGGTTCAAGAAATCAAACTGCATAACACTCGTAATAGATTTAATGGATGTTTTTAAGTATTGGGGTTATAACTTGTTTTATATTTAGCTTTTCTGTGTTATAATATAAATAATACATTTTTATGTTCAAATCTTTAAACCCAAAATTATAATACAGTATAGTTCTAACCAAGGATGGATGGATGGATGAACTATGAGAATCAAAAAACACAAGAAGATGGCAGTTTAGTAATGGCAACTGCATTCAAAACATTACATAACAATCAAACAGAAATTTAAATGCTGACCGATTGTAAAATATAAAAAAAATATAGAAAATATTTTAAAAATATGATGAAATAGGATAACATTATTATACATAACTATTATTATACTAGATACATTTATGTTCAACCAACCAACTATAAATATGAAAGTTTTTATGAATGTTTAAATCTTTAACGCAAAAACTACTGAACAGATTTTCATGAAACTTAGCACTTGATCTGAAGTAAAATATAGGGTACTTATAATATTATAACGGGACAGGCGACAAAGCCGTGATTATAGCGCTAATAGTAAATATTACGATATAATCATACATCTTGTGGTCGTAACGTTTCCCTTACGTTCGGTCTAAGTACGGCCCTGTACTTTGCAGTCGTTGCAGGCTCCCCTTCTGCATGCAATGGCTAGACAAACCAACGTCTCTATAAAAGGGACATGTGATTAGATGGCTAAGTACAATCGGCACACGCCGTCGACATCCACCACATCCCATATGGGATATCATATTTGCGGATAACTATCACAAGTCACTACCAACATGAAAACGGTGAGTTTCAGCTTAAAACTTTTTTGTTTCCGTGGAGATAAGGGATTTTTTTTTCTCTTTTCAAATAGATTATGATGGGTGATATAAAGAATATAAGTGTTTTTTTAAGAGGAGAATTACCTGAATTTGTTATAAAAATTTAAGTTTCCATATTGGAATTTATTTAATATTATATTTATTAAATGTTATAATTTATATTGGGTGATAAGATAATGATTTGTTTCTAAACTTAGATTATTTTATTTCTTCTAGGAATATTCATTAAAATAATATAAGTAGTTCCTTGAAAACGGGGGAGTAGTACCTACCTACAAATGCTAAACACTTGTTTAGAATCTAACTTACTCTCTGCGGTCAACATTCGACTGTTGTCAAAGGGTTACTTCACATTGACATTTGTATAAGTATGTAGCGTGAGTGTGTGTGTCAAATGCATGGTAGTATACGTATGTAATGTTTATTTTTATTAATTGTTTGTACTTCCTAATGTATATTATACAAAAGTATTAACTTTGTGTACTCCAAACTTTAACTGCACCAAATTTTATATTCCTTCGTCCGCTTATTTGTCGTAAATAGTAACGTAATAAAATATTTAATCAAATTGTAAACTCGAATATGAAAAATAATATCCAAACTCCTTTTAACAATTCATTTTTATTTAAAAACAAATATTTTTCATTCATTCACTGAAATAATGCACAGTAATAAAATTATTATAATTATTGATTTAAAAAGTTATATTTAATTATATGTTTCTAGCTTTACTGTGTAAGGAAATTATTTTACTTTTGTTTATTTTACTTTTCACTTACTTTATTCAAAGGCCAATATCGTATAAATTCCAATCTATCCTAAGGTTCATTGATTGACTCTGAACTGATTTCAGGGTTCATGGTATAAATCCTAACTTATTCCAATTTATTTTGAGCTTAGCATAGCACTATAACCATTTTGTATGCGTAGATAAAAACAGAATAAAAAATGGTACTTTTATTTAATGTAGGCTAAATATGACTGCTGCTATAAAGGCTGAAACTGTTAGTTAAAAATAAATTAATTAAAGTGTCCTTTTTGGGTTCTACACCTTTATATTTTCCGAACTCTGATAATTTAAATTACTGAATCAATATCGCCTGCCTTTCTTTAAATCGTGCTTATTTCTTATCCACAAACATAAAAAAAATATGCATGATATTATAATATCATATACACAGGCTACGAATTGTTATTTTAATATTAGACAGAAAATGTAACGAAATATTCAGAAATGTAGTTGGTACAATAATAATGTGCGTATTAATATTTCATGAAATTTGCCATAGTTACCTATTAATAGAAAAAAATGCATAAAAGATATCGTCTATTTGTATTATTCATCGTACTAGGAGCGGATTAAATTGCAAAATAAAGGTTAATCAATACTATGGCATTCACATAAATGTAAAAAAGCTCTGACGAGCACTGCAGTAACATCGTCAATAAATAAAGCTAAAGATTTCCATGGAATATCCATAAACATGTTAATACAATCGTATGTTAGGGAAAAGTTATCACACATTATGGTAATTATTCAAATATGTGCAACAATTAAATATCCGTGCATTACTGTGAATGCCGTCATCATTAGTTCGACGGTCGGACTAACGAGTAGAAAATAAAAGCGGCCAAGTGCGAGTCGGACTCGCCCATGAAGGGTTCCGTAGCAGCAAGTAACATAATATAAAAGTTCTTGAAGTTCGTTGTAACTTTAAAAATTAAAAAAATATTATTAAAAAAAAACTACTTACTAGAACTCGTTCAAACCAATTTTCGTTGGAAGTTTGCATGGTAATGTACATCATATATTTTTTTTAGTTTTATCATTCTCTTATTTTAGAAGTTACGGGGGGGGGGACACACATTTTACCACTTTGGAAGTGTCTCTCGCGCAAACTATTCAGTTTAGAAAAAAATGATATTTGAAACCTCAATATCATTTTTGAAGACCTATTCATAGATACCCCCACACGTATGGGTTTGATGAAAAAAAAATTTTGAATTTCAGTTCTAAGTATGGGAAACCCCCAAAATTTATTGTTTTTTTTCTATTTTTGTGTGAAAATCTTAATGCGGTTCACAGAATACATCTATTTACCAAGTTTCAACAGTATAGTTTCTATAGTTTCGGAAAAAAGTGGCTGTGACATACGGACGGACGGACAGACAGACAGACAGACAGACAGACAGACATGACGAATCTATAAGGGTTCCGTTTTTTGCCATTTGGCTACGGAACCCTAAAAATGGGAACAAAGCCCATACGCGAATATTAACACAAATGGCTTACTGATAATACACATAATTATAATAGTGCTTTGTGAAAGCCTGGTGCCTGATGTAGGTTGATAGTAGGTACCTGAGTTAGAGGAAAAGCTTTGTGCGGATTAAAAGTAATCAGTATCGTCCCCTCCTTCAAATTACAAAAGAAGTGGAATGTAATTTATTTGAATAAACTTGCAAAATAATATCTTATATTTCTTCATGTTATATCTCATTGTTATTCTCCAAGTATGTCGGTACTAGTTTATATTACCCGTAGATAACGATTAAAGTGAAAAAACCGGGCAAGTGCTTAGTGCGTGTCAGGCCACGCGCAATCTAGGGTTTTGAAATAATAAGTTTATCGACTATTTACTTATTAACTATTTAAGCTAACATAGCCGTGATAGTTTTCCTTTTAAATTCATCATATAAATTATTTTTGTGAATTTTTCACTTGTACAACTCCAACCATTTAGTCGGCAGGGGGGGCACTTAACTTTAAACAAAATTAGCACTTTTAAGCCACTATAGGTTACGCGATGAATAAAAAATTCATCCTCACGCTACCTGTAAGGGAAGCACCCTGAAAAAAATATGTTTTTCAATATTTTATTCTACGATTTTGGAGTTTTATTAAAATGTATATCCAAACCAAATTACATTTTTCTAGCAATAAGGGTCTCGGCGCTATGCTTTGGATAGACGGACGGACGGACGGATAGACATGACGAAACTATAAGGGTTCCGATTTTACTTTGAAACCCTAAAACGGAGGATTTTAATGAATGTTCATATTTCTACTTTCATTTAACCTATTTCGTAGGGTATTTTGTAAATACAACAATACATTTAGTATCAATATACGGCGATCTTAAGAAGATGGCGCATAGGGCAACCCAACCGTTTGTCGCCGGTTATTATGCAATGCTTCGTGCATTTATTGCACCCACAATACCTAACCTTTGCTAGACACCATGCTGTTTATCTTGGTGATGAGCGAAGATCGTCGGAAGGAATATTTATCGTTCGAGTCGCAGTGGCATTAGAGGCAGGCATGTTCCTTCAATTTAATATTCAATAGTAAAGTATGTTTATGTCCGCATCGATAAGTTTGTGTGCTCTGACGAAATTAGCTATGTACAGGTACTTTGGGTAAATTGGGACATTGATTTTAAAAGTTTTGTTGCTGTTGTTGCGCGAATATTGTTTTTATATAAGAAAGAATAATTACTTGCATGCAATCTATTCCCACGTCACTATTCAATTAACTTATTCAGGTTATATTGGAATTGATAAGAATGTCTATGGTTCTTACAAAATTGATATACGACACTTTGTACATAGTAACATGTAATATATAAACTGCTTACCTTAAGGCTGACAATCATTTCATTTTGAGGTGCTCAAATGCTTACAAAATACTTTGTTTTGTTTTCAAATGCTGGTGCTTCAATTTATTATTCTCAATTTGAAAATTTTGTATGTTTAAGAACAACATAGTTATAATTTTTATAAATTCAGCGAGAAAAAATTTAGCACTAAACAGCCTGGTGATATGATCGTCGGTCTCTTGCATTCGGATCTCGTAAATATTAAAGTTGTTCAGTGTGCACTTGCCCCTAAAAAGAAAATTAATTATAATTAATAGACACTTGCATACCGCGGTGAATATTATTTGAAGTCTGCCAATCCTCCCTTAGCGGTGGATGACCTTTACTTTACTTTATAAGAGGAGACGCAAGCCATCTGTAGAAACCTGTAAGCCTGTAACCTAAGTTGTGATATATATATCTGCCTTCATAAATCCCTTATTGCAGTTTCTTTCGTTTTTTAGTGTGGGGTATCGTTGAAAAGGTCTTTCATTTTGGAATTAGAGGCCCGTTTGCGACATATTTGACTTTAAAGTGCTAATTTCAGTTAAAGTCAAGTGTCCCCCATTTCCCTTCTAAACGGTTGGAGTTGGACAAGTGGAAAAATTCTCAAAAATAGTTTATATTGATAAATTTACAAGGAAAACTATCACGGCTATGTTAGCTTAAGTAATTAATCAGTTATAGTCGATAAACTTACTACTTTGGAGCAGTACATTGTGCGTGGCGTGCAACGCACTTGTTTTTGTAAGTTACATAATACTTGAACATAATTCCACCTGATGGTAAGTTAACAAGACGTTTAAAGTGGTGAGTGACCGACTAAAAGCCTCTTCACTATTTCCTTCATGAAACCCACGTCATAGGCGGGAATTTTCTGAGTTGATAAAAAATTTACAATATTATATTGAACGCTGCAATTTTAGGCTGTTAAAATAACTTTGAAATCCGTCTCTGTGCTAGCTCGAAGCGTGCGAGCGCTTAATTAAGTGCAAATCTTTTGTTTTTGCACGTAGGACATTGTCTCTGAACTCTGAAGGCAAGTCACAAATTCTGTGCCACGTTCCCACCGCTCAATACACTTGCAAAACGACGACTTATTATGCAGATGTCTGCATGCGTAAATGATAGAACAAACCTAGATATGAGTTGTCACTCAATCCGTAACAAATACATAATGGTAATGTATTTTTAATAAGTTACGTAGCTCTACAATATTTAAATCATCTAAAATAAAAAAATATATGTGTGCAACATGCCATAAAAAATATTTTAATTATTTTAAGACAACATCATCGGGACCAACTCATACATACTTCTACGTTATTATCTAAGTATAAGGTCAATCAGAATATTTTTTGCATAATCTTAACATAAAAATACAAAAAAGTTAATACGACTTACCATCAATAATTTAAATAATACTAAGGGCCAATTTGACTTAACTTGTATGTGTGTAAGATATTGTCTGATTGTGATATCCTGCGTTTGAACTTTTTCATGGTAACGATGGCTGTCATTATAATATGGAAAAATGTTATAATTAATAATAATAATCCCATTTTACGAGAAAATTTATTCTTATCGGAATAAGTCTGTTTATAATCTAACCGCATGAAATATTATGATAATATATCAGTATCAGAATTGGTTCCGTAGTTGTAATGTTTATTTAATATTATTATATTCTATTATATATCTTATTTATATTTTAGTAATTGATTTGTTAAATCAGGTTAGATTAAGCCGTACCAATGAAATGAATATTTGCGATGTAACTTTTTATGCACTTTGGTTCTTATAATGTTAGAAATAATGTACGGTTGTATGTATAACTTAATGACCCGTGAAGGGTCACGTCCTTCGTAATATTATTCTACAATAATCTTACATAATAAAGCAGTAATTGAAACCTGTTTGAAAAAATACATAAGAAACATTATAATGATTATTGATTTACAATTGACATCCATGCGGTAATTTAAACGTTTGCAAAACGGTCAATGTCAAGCACATAATGTCAAGGAATGTAAGAATCTAATCATCATTAATTCTATTGACAAAAGAAGGTATAATCTTCGGGAAATTACATTACAGAAAATTATGTCGTTGAACAAGCTACATACTTATTCCTATTTGATTTACTCCTCACACTTACATTATTTTTAGGAGTTTAAAAAATTTATGCATCTGATTAAAAGTATTGTTAACATTTAAATATTTTCAGTTACTTAATAATTCGTCAAAAATCTTAATGAGTTTTTCCGGTTTTCCAAACCTTTTTACTTGTATGTAGGTAACTATTTTATTCAGCGTAAAAGGGGATGCAGACTTATTGCCTCGTACGTTGAAAAGCAGTTAACTCAGTTTGGATAGGTAGCTGCTGTTCAATGTTCATGCATGGAACCACAAAAAATATGGATTCCTGTATCAGCTACAAAGGTTGTGAGATGGTCACTAATTGCTTAGTCTTGCAGAGATAATTAGCACGTCATGCTAGCCATTTGTATGTAGTTACAGTTACATATAAACATGTTTCTTTTTATCAGGTATACGTAGTCTCCCTATTAAGTTTAGTAGGCTGTTATTAGTTTTATTTGTTATGCCTTTAGTGTAACTCCCCAACTCAGAGTCACTAACGGTTACTTTAATCGCTCCTTAGTAAAAAAAATATATGGTGATTCTTTACTAAGGAGAGATTAAAGTAACCGTTAGTGACTCTGAAATCTGAGTTGGGGCGTTAGGTACCTACCTACAGTACCTACCTATTTGGGATAAGCGAGGCACAGAAGAAAATTTAAGGTAGAGTTTTCCGACTGTCTTAAAGCCAGCTGCTAAAGTTAAAAATTCTTGGTACTGATAACACATAGTGATAATGTTATACATACCTACAATATGTTCTCACGGTAAAGGTAGATAGATATAAACTTCTGTAGGATATTATAGAAGTCCAAAATTAATTTTATGCTACGATCGAACAACTAGAGTATTATCTGCAATACATAAAGAAGTAGAATAATATTTAAACAAAGAAATTCGATTATCTTGTTAAAAAATCCTAGTAGGTAGGTACCTACTGATGTATTTAAAGGTGACTTAGGTCAAACTAAACGTCACTGCCGGTTAATGTCAATATTATTATACCTACTGGTAATCAGTATCAGTATGAATAATCAATATTAATCAGTATAATTCATGCAAATTATGTTAGCTATTCATGCATGCATAAACACAATCCGTCGTATGACCAATGCCAGCTCGCTAGCAAATAGTTCGATAGTGTAGAACTTTGTTTGCTCTACAATCATTGTAGGCGTTGTATACCGTGGAGTGTTTGTGTATTTATTTATTTAGCCCTTAGGTATTATAAATTGATGTTAATACTCCCTAACACAGGCATTACTGATGCTTAAAAGGTGGGTCCCAACAACATGGAAAAATGTAATGTTTTTTGGACCAATAAAAATTATTTTAATTCTTCTTTAATTCTAATATTGTATTCAAATTTTTAAATTTTCAATTTTGTACCACATTGGTACAAAAGGATCACGAAAGCTCAAAGATATTAAATGACCTTAAGATTAATAAAAAACCTTTTTTACATAAATAAAAAAATATTAATAAATATCTACTGCCTGTCCCCCGCTGGAACTCTCTAACCTGAACAAGCGAACTCCCTCCATTTTAACCTTTAAGAATAATTTAGTAAAGGAATACTACCTTCAGTCCTAATTTCCATTTGTACGTATATTTTTAAATATTGTTATACATACCATTTTACTATAATTACTATTGTTTTTTCTTTTCTCTTTCATCTCGTTGGTCTCCTGAACGAAGGGGCCCGAGTTCAAACCCTGGCACGCACCTCTAATTTTTCAAATATTATGTGCGTATTACAAGTTAATTATCACTTGCTTCGGTGAAGGAAAACATCGTGAGGAAACCTGCACACCGGAGAGTTCTCCATAAAGTTCTCGAAGGTGTGTGAAGTCTACCAATCCGCACTTGGCCAGCGTGGTAGACTATGGCCTAATACCTCTCACATTGTGAGAGGAGACCCCGAGCCCAGCAGTGGGACAATTATGGGTTGTTGCTTTGCTTTTCTCTTTTATGAATCCTATTATCCCACTTCCTACTTATTATAAATGTGAATGTTTGTGAATGTATAGTTTGTCAAATGTTTGTGAATTGTTGTTTCAGAGGGTATTAATACTACTGGGAGTGGTTGCTCTAGCAACAGCTGCCCCTCAGGGGCCGGGAGACAAGGTCATAGCGATCATCAAGCAGGACTTCGATCAACAACCTGACGGATCATACGTTTATAGGTATGTATTTATAATAATATTCAGTTAGATAAATTAGTCTCTAAAAATCTTTGTTTGATCACTTGATTTCCATTTTAGTTTTGGTGAAAATCAGCTATCAGGAACTGAAAGATAGACATGCGAGTTTTATTGTTCACTGACATTCGAAACCTATTTTAACCTAATTTCATGTGTTTTAGCCGTATTAGGGCAACTTAGAATGCTGACTGCTATTCAGTGCTGGAAAGTAGGGACTAATAAGTGGCGACAAAAGCCTCCGGACGTCGGGCTCCTCATAATGACTTCTCCTCCTTGCGTCGTTTTCCTCATTACTGAGGGTCGTGATCCCCTAAGAGTGGAATTATTTTCTGCCTGACAGTTTTACGCCATTTATCCTTGTCTTTGGCAGCATGTAGTGCGTCGTGTAGGTTGGTGTTCAGACTGGAACGGATTTGGTCAGTCCACATAGACTGCGGCCTCTTGGTCGTTTGCTAAGCTATAAGTTGCTCTAGGTCCTGGCCTTATAATGACTATATTGTCAATATTATTATTAATTCATTAAAATTATTAGGGGTGTCTTTTCATGAAGCATGCCTGGCTAGCCAGCCAGCTAGGTAGCCACCTAGCCCTCGTCTTGCGACTTGTCGTGTTCCGGCTAGGGGCTTGAGAGCCAGTTCTATCTTTCATTCCTACTTCTCGTTTTTTTCTTGGCATCGCATCAGTGATGCCTAAATTGTTGCTGATGCAAGGCGACGATGATAACTCACCATCACCTCATTGGTCAGCCATTTCCATAAGAAATGTGAAAATACTGAAATTCAAACTGTTCAAATCCCAATTGAGTCTAACAGCTACTAATGTCATATTTTCAGCTATGAAACTGAAAACGGCATTAAAGCAGATGAAACTGGAACCTTGAAGAAAGCCAGTGGTCCTGACAGCAATGACGTGATCGTGGCCCAGGGAGCGTTCAGCTACACGGCGCCTGACGGCACTGTTATCAACCTCAACTACGTCGCAGACGACGAAAATGGCTTTAGACCTCAGGCAAGTAACTAAATAGAGACTACAGGCGCTTGCGCGTGCATGATAATAACCAAAATAAAAAAATCAAAAATCAAAAAATCTTTATTCAGTCTAAAAGTTACATTTAAGTAAATCAGTTTTTGAAGCATCCTAGTAAGCATAGAATAACGAAAATAACGTCATTAATTTTCAGCAGTACAATAGAAAGTTATAGTAGGTACAGCGTCAATAAAATTCAGCTTTCAGCAATACTCAGATTTTAACTTATTGTTAGTATTAGTCTACTGCTATTTAGACATACAGCAGATGCGTTATAATGAATTTCATACTGACATAGGTATACTAAATTTCCGTTGTTAACATAATATTGATTTATTACTGTAACATTTAACAGTTGAAATCAACATCATCTCAAAATTGTAATCAGTGCCTTCCAGGAATAATAGCAATGATTTGTTTCTGAAGTTTGCGTATAAACTTTGCTGTCTAGCAGCTATAAGATGCATTTACGATAAATAACTTGTTTCGTAAGCAGGTGTCGAAATATTTTCAAGTTCAGGGATTTTAATGTCTCGGACTCAAAACTAAACGAGACCATATTTTATCAATTACCTAATAACAGCTGTAGAATCTGGCTACCTAATTATATTGTGCATGTAACTTTATGAAGACGAAAAAGTAGGTAATATAATATGAGGTAATACTATTTTAATTTTTATAGTAGCCAACATAAAATAATTTAAAAAATGTCAATCATGACCCCATTACGGGACCTTAGCCAAACGGAGAATTATGCAGGGTGTTCAGAAACCAACTAGCGATAATTTAAGGGCATGAAATAGACCTAATTTTATCGACAAATAGGTATACCCACGTGGGTCTAAACCACTTCCTTTTTGGATGGCCGCTATTTTTTTTATTATGTTAGACGACTCTGCCGAAAGACTACGATTTCTGTGGACTTAAAGATTCCATAGAAATGAATAATCTATTAATTGAAAGGCAATAATACCATCTATTCATTACTAAAAAGGTTGGATGAAGTTTCAAGTTACAAAGGTAATAAAAAAGTTATGATACTCAATGTATTCACTAGATTTTTTAAGTTTTTCTAACATATTTCAAAAACTAGCACACCTTTTTTCGTATGTAGGTACATGCATTGATTAACAAGGATATAATGTAGGTACAAAAGGACATAAAATCATTGCTCTAAGTTGCAAGATTGGTTGGTGACATATTGCTGTTTGAATATGAGCCTTACGCGAATGTCCATACAACTTGCGTAGCTACGTGCTACATTGAAAAAAAAGATGGCTAGATCCTCACATGTGGGTATATTTGTCAATAAAATTAGGTATATTTCATGCCCTTAAATTATTATTTAGAATTATAATGGGGAGTATGACCACCGATACAAACTATTCTCGGTGGTCATATCAGTATGACATGATATTCCTTTTACTTTGCTCCATGATATTATATTTCTAGTTCTCCTAACGTTCACATCAATAACAATCTGTACTAGTCCGTGATCACTATTCGAATCCCCATAGAATGTCCCACACATATTATTCTAAATAGATTGACACATTCCTTATTCTAAACATTTGGTTTTTCTTCATGACTTCGCGTATGACAGACCAAAGAGGTCGCTCGCCGTCATATATATAAAATAAATATATAAATAAATATTAATATAAAAAAGATAATCTCAACAATAATATTTTCAATACC
Organism: Thymelicus sylvestris; assembly: GCA_911387775.1. Lineage (NCBI taxonomy): Eukaryota > Metazoa > Arthropoda > Insecta > Lepidoptera > Hesperiidae > Thymelicus > Thymelicus sylvestris. The sequence continues at coordinate 12,037,840 of OU426891.1, read as the reverse complement.
ATAATATTATTGTTGAGATTATCTGAGTTGTTTCATATGAACAAAATATGATACCTTTTTGACACCTCCTTACCTATCTTAGATTTTTTATTTATCATACATATTAATCTATACTAATACTAGCTGCCCAGACAGACTTCGTTCTGTCAAAAGTTTTTTTTTTTGAGATGTAAGCTATCCTATCTTTCAAGTTGGATCAAACTGCACACGGTGTGCAAATTTCATTAAAATCGGTTAAGTAGTTTAGGAGTCCATCGCGGACAAACAACGTGACACGTAATTTATATATATTAAGATTATATCTTTATAATAATTTGATTTTGAGATTTGATTGTTTGTTTGCATTGAATAGGGTCCGAAACTACTGAACCGATTTGAAAAATTATTTCACTGTTGGGAAGCTACACTATCCTCGTATGACTTATTATATTTAAAAAAATTAGGGACCCTTAATAAAACTCCAACAATGTAACCCAAGGAGTAAACAAAATAAGAAAACCGGAGCAAAGCCAGGGTAGTTACTCGTTTCTCATAAAGACAATTATTGACGTTAATTAAAAATACTATTAAGTTTTATCCACTATTATGAACAATTTAAATGTCAAAACCAGTATAATCACTGACTTTATTATTCACACATTAGATTTAAATTAAAGTGGAAGATTATTTATTTAACATAATCGCTACATCAACTTTAAATTACATGTTACTACCTATTCAGTTTTAAATAATGTATTTTTAGATTTAGTGATACCAAATGCCAAAAATTTATGCTCTTAATTAACCAGAAATCTAAATGAAATCAAAAGGTTTGAATACTAAATATTTTTGTAGAAACAAGCATTAAAATTTACCACAAAATGCATTTCGACATGGCTATAATACCATTTTACTTCCTTTGTAATTTCTATTCAAATAGGTAATGCATTTCACCTAATTCCCGTTTATTAAAATCCAGAAGTTAATTTAGTTAATCCACACCTATATAATTGTTTTAATTTAAAAGGTGTTGGTTTCGTCATAAATACGAACTAATTACACTAAAATTGGTCTCAAGCAGAAATCAATTAGCAAAAATTCCAACCATCGCGGCATCGCTGAAAGAACACTGGATTGACCATTTACTATTCCACTTGCTTTGGAATGGGCGCGTCGGCTAAAAACTAGATCGTTAGTTTAGTATCAAATTTGGATCTCTCAAGGATCCATACATTTCCTTTTACATAATTCCACTTACAATCCTGCGCTGGTTCGAACGATCTAAATTGTGTACAGGTCATTAACTATGTTTTTATTTCCAGGGAGACCATTTGCCGACTCCTCCGCCGATACCACCAGCAATCCAAAAGGCTCTGGACTATCTTGCTACCCTACCACCGCCGCCACCATCCAGAAATTAGAATCCACTAATGAAGATCCGACCGACGATTTCGCACCACGATCACCTGCTGACACTTGTACCTACTTGTACCGCTTTGAAAACACGCTTCCCTATATCATATACACCATTTTGTATATACTCATATTCGTAACACTAAAAACAAGTATATGATGTAACTTTAGCTAGTTTACAAAACGGTACTAACTTTTTATACTCAAGCATTAAAAAAACAAATAAAAATGAATGCTCAACGATTGATCTGTGATAGACGACGATGTTTGCATGGACAGAAATATTAATGATATTTATTATTTATTGAATAAATGCAAAAACAGTGCCAAAGATGCATTGCAAATTGAAATTTTGTTTTATTTAATTTTCAAATAATTGTTAGTTAGATGATTACGCGTCATGACGCACGAAGTTATTCAAAGAATTGATTAGCATGAGAGTTGACAAAATTCTTGTCTCAGTCGGGTGTTAATAGTTGAGGTCATTTCCTATACGGCCTTTAATTTAACGTGAAAACAAAGAGTACAAGATGTACAATAACGATGAAATAAATAAAGTCAACATACAATTACGTGATCCTACAAATACCTGTTTGTTTAATGTATCTTATGTTTGTGCTTGTATCTTTTAACAATACAATTATCAGATTTTAAACACCTACTTACCTACTACATTTAAAAAATCAGATCATAATTCAAAAATAAATCCAATGCTGTCTGTTTTAAGTCCAACAAGCTTAATAAAACGATAATGATACAGGTTAGGGGTTTGATTAAAGTTCTCAATTCTTTATTTGGTTGCATATTGCTCTTTTTCATATTGGAATTCTGCAATTTACCATTTTATTTATTCCTAAGAATATGAATAAGAATACAGATATATCCAATATAATCATTTTGTCTACGTTTATTGTTATGTCTGCAGCTTGTAATGTCCCTATTATCTTTTTCATCAACAAATACGAAGACGTAATTTAATTAATACGATGCTTTTGAAATTCTTATCTTTCCTTATCTGAGATCATCTGACATCTAGAAAACTGTTAAGTCAAAAATTTACGCTTATATCACTTCAATTCTCGTAAATGTTACCAAAGTTTCATACATCTCACTATTTGGTTGGTTTTGTAAATTGGTTGTTTAAAGTATAGCAATAAGTCTCATAAATTTCCAAGAAATTTTATCCAAACTAACATGACCGGTGACAGTACCTACACCAAAAGCGGTCCAGACAGTACGCATCATATCGCCGACTTCGTTGAAGACCTGTTTGTTAAAGTGAGCGTCACAAGGTCACTGATGAGAACACCGCTAAACGGATCTTAACTACTTAAAGAGAAGGAAATCAAAATTTGATAAAATGTTGAAATAATTGATTAGATACATAGATTAGCACTGTTATGATTACATGCAGATTCTGATAATCCAAAGGTGTCACCAACTGTATTGATTACAAGAAGCACATAATATATCACACTTTACCGACAAAGGATGGTAACAATATTGAGGCATTTTGTATTATTGACAAAGTCACGAAGATTAAGCAGATAATTTGGCAACAAAACTTGAGCATACTTACATTAGCATACATTAACAATAGCTGATTTACTAATATTTTTTTAAATAATGCAATATACCTTAATATTAATCATCAAGGATAAACCACGACTCCATTTGGGACAAAATTTAATGTCGAAATGCAATCAATTTGAGATGAAGGGTAACATTGTATTACAAAATAATTTCGATCACACGGTAGATTTTGCAAAATAAAACATTTTGTTTAATACGTTTAGTTCCCTCGATTGTACATAACACAATAAACATTTTAAGAAAATCAAAAAGTAAAAACTCGCTATTTCCCAAAAATCTGCATGGTTTTCGATTCATATAAATATCAATATCATACTTTAATTCAGAACTGAATATATGAAAAACAAAAAATCGGGCAAGTGCGTGTTAGGTCACGCGCAATGTGGGGTTCCAAAATAGTAAGTTTATCGACTATTACTCATTAACAACTTATGCTAACATAGCCGTGATAGTTTTCCTTGTAAATTCATCATAATTATTATATAACCTATTTTTACTAATTTTTTTCACTTGTCCAACTCCAAACGTTTAGCTGGCAGAGAGGGGGGGACACTTAACTCTAACCAAAATTAGCACTTTAAAGCCTAATATTTCACAAACGAACCCCTAAATCCAAAAATGATCTTAAAATACCCATAATAATTTTGAAAAACCTTTTTAAACGATACCCCCCACGCTATAACCCTAACAAAACGAGTTAGGTATAATAAAAAATATAAAATGGGTAATCTAAACAAACATTTAGTAGAACGACGTTTATTTTACAAAAACAATAACAAAAACCCTAAAAGTACAAAAAAAATATAATGCGAAATATGATATTAACAAGTGTCCTAATAAGAATGCAAATTAAAAGATACTAAAAGTTATTCATCTTTAACAAGTACTTCAACCTCTATTGCTGAAATATTCAATAAAACCTAATAAATATGTATATCCATGCCAAATATATATTTTCTAGACAAGGATCTCGGCGCTATGCCTCGGACAGACGGACATGACGAAACTATAAGGGTTCCGATTTTACTTCGGAACCCTAACAAAACGAGTTAGGTATAATAAAAAATATAAAATGGGTAATCTAAACAAACATTTAGTAGAACGACGTTTATTTTACAAAAACAATAACAAAAACCCTAAAAGTACAAAAAACATATAATGCGAAATATGATATTAACAAGTGTCCTAATAAGAATGCAAATTGAAAGATACTAAAAGTTATTCATCTTTAACAAGTACTTCAACCTCTATTGCTGAAATATTCAATAAAACCAGGCGAACAAATTATAATCTTTCATCGTGGAATTTGATTATTTGATTAGGTGGCATAAAAAATTTGATGACGGCACTTACTTGGATTATATGTAAAAGCTTATTACCTGAAGCTTATTTCATATTTGCCTTCGTAACAAAAGGGAAGGGAAGGGAAACCAGGCTAACGAATTGTTTGTATCGTAATAATTTTTTTCCTGATATTTTTCCTTAAAACCAATTCTATGAACTGCTCGGTTTGATGGTATATTACTTACGAGAAAAATGATTTCAACAACGATGATACATTACTCATTCATTTTTGCTCAGTGGTGATGCTGTACTTTTATTCTTATCGGCGATGTATTTGAGGGCACGTGCAATGGCGGGCGGAAGAGGTGGCGGCGTGGGCAGATGTGCGCCTATAGGCCTATAGCCATTCTCATCAGCGGTATATGAAAGACTGTAATCATTGCCATCCTTGTCCTAAAATAAAACAGCTGTTATTACTGCATTGAAATGTATTAATAGAGGTCGTAATTCACGAGACTGTGAAATATTTCCATCTAAAGTTAAAAAACAGTCATAACATGCTTTGATAATCTATTTGATTTGATACCTACCTACTTAGCTGTAATATTATTTGTGAAATATAAGCACACAATAATATATTTTTAAATATGCAAACAGGGTATTTTTTGTTTTTAGCATTTAAACACGCTTTCGATGAAGCAGTAGGTATTATGGGCATCGAAAACACAATAACTAGTCTGGTCGGTTTTATTTTTGTTAGGAATTAAGGTCAAGGTCAACGCGTGTTACAAAACCAGAATACCTTATTTTGATACTCTTCATGAGATTGTTGAAGATCTTTAAAAGAAAAAGTCTTGTCAAAAAGAGATGGGACTGTTTAAGATTGTAGATTAATCAATAATTTTATGGTTAATTTTTTTTTTTTTACCGCTTTGCTTTTTTTTTACCGCTTAAAGTTCAACTCAAATCAAAATCATTCCAACGATATGTTTCCATTTTTAGATTTTTTATTATTAGCTTGGTTAATATTTACTGGATTAATATTTACTTTTAAATATTGCTTTTATAATTTTTTATTTTATTTTACTAAAGGTATTAAATATTCGAGTTCGTTTTCGAATTTGTGTTATTTTTTCAAAAGTAAAAATGAAATGAATAGACAAATTAACGAGTTCAGTTATAAAGCATATTGAAAATTTTTCTGCCATGATTAATAAGTTCGTATTTGGAGGTTTAACTTACTTTGTAGAATACACTTCCAGATACGGCCTCGCCTGTTTTATTATTATCATAAGATTTCAACGATCCTTCGCTTGAGATTTTGGTTCCATCACCACCCAAATAACTGAAATGTCAAAATTATATTTAAAATTAATGAATAAATTAACATCAACTTTATTTAATTAAAGAATTGAACATATTTCAGAACATATTTCATAATTGAAAAATAAACTTGTTGTACCTATAATGAAAATTGCCACTGTGAGAATAAACGAAGTTTTTTTCTTCTAAAATTTTCACTTTCGGTGTAGGAATCCCAGTTCGCTTTTTGAAATAACTTCCTCTCGACCTTTTTGGAAATTCTGTCGTTGTAACATAACTTTTACCTTTTTTTGTTGATGTCGGCACATCTCCCGTGGAGTTTTCTGCAGGGACTTCACTCGTTGCAGCTGATGTTTGTCTAATAACAATCTTTTTGTTTGTGTTATAGTAGCTTCCTCTCAATTTCTTCGGAAATTCTGTAGTTAAAAGTAATCCTCTATCTTTTTCCTTTAATGTTACCATAATATCTTCCGTGACATTTTCTGAGGCAATATTGATTGTTGCTGCCGTTGTTTCTCTTATATCTATATTTTTATTTGTATTCAACTTCCTCCTACTAAATCTTTTTGACATCGCAGTGGTTGAAACAACAATTTCATCTTTTTCTGTAAACGATGGCACATCTTCCGTGACATTTTTTGTGACAATATCGTTCGTTGTCACTGTTACTTCTCCCGTATCTACCTTTTTATTTAAATTCAAATGTCTTCCTCTTGATCTCGTCGGAAATTTTGTTGTTGAGACCTTAGTATAGTCTTTTTTCGTAACTATTGGCACATCTTCTGTAACGATTTTTGTGGCGATATCGCTCGTCTCTGCTGGTTTTTCTGTGATTTCTATGTTTGTATTTGAAAGTCTTCCTCTCGATTTCATTTGAAATTTTTTGGTTGTAACATCGTTACTATATTTTTCCGTAATTGTTGGCACATCTTCTGTGACGTTTTCTGTGGGGTTATTGCTCGTCTCTGCTGGTTTTTCTGTGATTACTATAATTTTATTTGCGTTTGAAAGTCTTCCTTTCGATCTCCTTTGGAATTTTCTGGTTGTAACATCGTTAATCACCTTTTCAGCAATTTTTGGTACATTTTCTGTAATGTTTTCTGTGGGGATATTACTCGTTGCTTCTGTCTTCTCCGTACTCGTTGCTTCTGTCTTCTCCATAATTTCAATATTTTTCTTTGTATTTAAAAATCTTCCTCTCAATCTCCTTGGGACTTCTGTACTGGAAACATACTTTTCATCCTTTTTCACAAACGTTGGTACATCTTTTTTGTCATTTTCAGTGGCGATGTTGTTCGGTGCTGCTGTTGTTTCTATTATGTCTGTCTTTTTGATTGTATTAGAATGAAACTGTCTTCTTGGGACGAAAACTTTGGTAGTTTTATCTAAAGGTGAAGTAGTGGAGTGACTTGTAGAGGGAACTGTTGTTGGTGTAGTTTCATATATCACTTGAACAGGGATTTCAGAACTAGGTGTACTTGTTTTGGGTCTTGCTCTGGGTTTGAAACCTCTTGAATATGTTCTTTGGGTTGTTGTTTGTTCATCGATATTTAATGATTTTTCTTTCCGTGATCCTTTTTGCTCATTTACTTCGGGTAATGGCGGATGATGGTACCCATAGGTGTCGGTATTCAAATCCGTTGCAAGTTGTTTGGATGATTTTTCATTGACACTTGGTGTATCTTGCTGTAAGTCACTACATGTTGCACTTTGTACTAATAGTAGAGCACATGAAAGAAAACTTGAAATTAACATATTGATTCAATAATAAATATTTGTTTTACCAAACATTACAACGTACGACTGGCGCGCGTGAATCTTAAAATAAGATGAGTCAGTAATCCGACTTATGTTAAATTCATTTTATATTCATAGACAACCAAATTACCAGTCAGACGAGAACTAAACAATTTTTTGTATACTTAATGTAGTGTATATTACTAAATCCATTATAGCAATGCCCATGTATTTGAATAAAAATAAGGAAGTATTTTTTCTTCATTCCATAATATTATTATTACTAATTTTTTTACTGAGGTATAATTTATATTTTTTTAGTAATTGCTTAACATAGATAATTAATAAATGAATATGACGTAGTGTTTAAGTTCTAAATTAATAAAACTGTAAACTGAGCATGGGCATCCTATTTTTATGCGAATTTAATTTTATTTTACTTTTTCATTGCCAAAACTGTTTTATTCACAAATACGAGCAATAGTTTTTTATGGACATAGCAGGCATACGAGCTGACGATCCACCAGATGGTAAGTGGCTAATGTGGCTATTGTCGCCCATGGACATCAGCGACAACAAAGCAGCTCTGATGCGTTGCCGGCCAAGAAAAAGAAAAAAAAAAGAAAGAAAGAACTGGCTCTCAAGCCCTCAGCCGGAACACGACGAGTCTTTTGGCGGCTGACTCAATCAAGAAGGTGATAGCTATCCAAGTGGACCTCATGGAGAAATAATAACAGTAATAATGGTATTAATGAACTATTAAAATCAGTATTACCAATATAATCCCTCCCAGGGGCACAACCATCAGCCATCCAGATTTAGTCGCCTGTTACGACAATCATTTGGCGTAGGATTGGAGTTAGTATTCTAAGCCACTCCATTACGGTCTAAAACACAACACACAGTATTAAAGTAATACTGTGTTCGTCTATTTAAATGTTACAAACATTATGTAATATTATTTGAAAGCTAGTACATTACCAAATTAATATTAGACTGAAGAGCGTCACGTTGAATTTTAATATCGTGAGGTATTCATTGTATTCTGAAATAAAGAAGTATTCTGAAATAGAAAAATATGAAGTTACTGATTAATTGATTACCTACTTATAATGTAAGGAGAGACCCGTAGTGTAGAAAACGTTTATTTCGCCGGTTTTCACAACAGAATTATACTAAAATTACAGGTATGTATACTACTTAAATAAAAAGAAAAAAAAAAGAAAAATAGAAATAAAACATATTGCGATACTTGACGAAAAAAGAACACAATCAGCTTTACTTGTGTTGTAATGGTTGTAATGGTTACCATGCCGGACCACCGTATCAAGCAAGGGTCCTGAGTTCGATTCCCAGCGAAGCGGAAATCTGTACCTACGATGAGTTTAAATTTCTGTTCTCAATCTTGGTGTTTGTCTTGTTGTCTTTGTGTGTTTTCAATAGCACTCACGACACAGAGGCTTTGAGTGTGTAACGTTATTAAAAGATACAATGGTACACCAGTAATCATTCTAACTTGACTTGAACTGTTGAGCTGTATGTTTATCAAACTGTATGTTTATCAAGCTGTATGTTTATCAAACACAAAATAAACACAAATCTTTAAAAAAATGAAACAAACCTATTTCACTACAGCACTAAAGTTCACAGTTTTTACGCAACGTGCTTCTTTCCGCCCGCCCAAATATCTTCTTGAAAAACTCCAAATGCTTCACAAGTCATACAATGTTATGACTCTTTTTTTAACATTTTTAGGTCGCCAATTATCTCAATTTTCGAGACGAGTCTTTGACGTTGAACTTTTTTAAAGGAAGTAAAAGTATACCGCACAATTCGTCACTAACACTATTATTCCAATAACGTGCTCAAAACTTTATCTTAAGCTGTATTACCACATAAGAAACAATAGTACTTATAAATAAGTAGTATTACTATATTTCTGAAACAGTTGAATTTAATGAAACAAATGCTTGTTAGAAGTCTCGATTAAGTTACTGGACTTCTGAAGCGGTCTGATTTAAATGACACAAGAACTTTAGTTACAAGTCTCGATTAAAGTGTGTTCGCGAGTAATCGTCACCCTTCGTATCACATTATTGAGTATTATTGAGACCTCGCCTATTATGCAATTTAATTTTCCGAGGAACACATCAGTCAACTGCTAAGGTTGAAGTATTTAGCGTACGTTAAGGCTCAACCGCGGGGCGGGGGAAGGATAGTGTAAATAGATGAGTCTTACTTATAAGTGCTGAAGAAGTCCTTAGTATCATTCATCAGTGATTTTCGGGTCTGAGTGCTTACAGAAGCCATGTTTTCTCAAGTTGCAATATTAAGTTGTGCCATTTCGGCAGTTCTAGCAGCGCCGACCAATGTGGTTCCATTAGAGAAGCAGCAGCCTACTGTCATTCCAATAGTATCCCAGTCTGAAGAGTTGGAACTTAACGGAACATATAAATACAGGTACGCCAAAAATGAAAAAAAAATTGTTTTCATAATATTGATTTATAATTTTAAACAATTCTAATATTTATAGGCTACAGGAATCAACGTAATCTTTTAAGATACGATTTTTTTTCATATATGGCTCTTGAAGATAAATGTGTACTATTTATTGAAAAGCATTTTGATATACTAAACTGAATATAAGAGTAGTGAAGTTAAAAAATATAAGACTTCCAAAGTGAGTGTAGATAAGCCATAAAAAAAATGTTGTAAGTGTAATTAGTGTGATGCCTTTGGTGTTGCTGATATCCATGGGCAACGATAGCCACTTACTATCAGGTGGATCGTCAGCTCGTTTGCCGAATATTTCCATAAAAAAAGAAGTGGTTAAAATCTGCATGGTTAAAGTGGAATAGGATCACGTGATGTGATGTGATTGTGTGAACAAAAGTGAATCAAAGCAAAATGTTTCAAGCGATAGAGTGCTTTTGAAGGGTATTGAAACAATGGCAATTTTACAATAGGATATTCTATCCTGCTGAAGCACCTTAATATTGATCTGAAATAGGACTAGTGAAATCTGAAGATATTTAGAAATATTCTCCAGATCTAATAATTACTTTTCATCATGCATGCAGGATTTTCCACTCACAATAATACCCAGTAAGATGTGCTCCTACTACAGTGACAATGAATAGGATTTTTCATCAGTTCAATTTGCTACCGCCGTGAACCGTGAAAGGTTGCCAAAGCCAGTTGTGTAAAATCGAGTTTTATTGTTAATTTTATTAATTTTTCATTTGTGATACTTTATCTTTTTTGGCTGGCAACGCGTCGGTGACTTTTGGTGTACAACTTGGACTAACCATCAAAGAGTTTAGCGGTTGCTTTACAACATAAACTTTTAAACATTAAATATACTTTTCAAACGCCATAAAATATTAGGTAGGTATCAAAAATAATTCCTGAAATTTATGCTAATAATTATAATTTTCAGCTATGAAACCGGCAATGGTATTAAACGCGAAGAAACATCGTTCGATAAAATAATACCTAAAGTCCGAGGGAACAGTGACGTCAGCAGTGAGGGTGGTGGAAGCGACGAAAGTGATGAAATCCATGTACAACAAGGTTCCTACTCTTATACGGCTCCTGATGGAACTGTTATTACTGTACGGTAAGTTATAAATTAATAAAACAATATTATATACGAGCTGCACCCGTGGCTACGTTCGCGTGGGAGTTTTTCCTGCGTAAGTCCCGATCCTGTTCAGTACTCTCTACTTTTCAGTAAATGTTCCATTAAAATTGGTTCAACCGTTCCAGAGATTATCCTGGACAAAAAGAAAGACAGACAGACAAAAATGTTAAAAATTTTTGTTCGTCTTTTAGTGTCGTATTAATAACTGCACTTGAGAAAACACAGTTATTTTGAAATCAAAGAGAGAGCAATTAAATTTTATGTAAACGAAGATTACTGATTATGGATTAAATATTTTTTTTTAAATATTTGATAAAAGCATTATGCTTAATTTTAAGGTTCACATTACAAATCTTACCATTTTCAAGGTTTTGAAAGAGGAGAATTGACTGAAGAAATTCATTTTAAAACGGATTTCAATGTCAATTTAAAACGGTTGGATTTAGATATTGGCTAATCCTGCTGGTATTACTGTGAAGCAAGCAAGTGAACTATCACTTAGTATCAGTAGGTACTAACCTACTTCTATAATTGTGTGCCTTTGGGTCAAACATCAAATTGGTTCAGTGGGAATGTATGGGAGGACTTTGCTATTTACTCGTTGATATAAGTACATTAGTCGCCTCTAATTTACTTGACATACTCATCTTTTTTTCCTTTTACTAGATACATCGCCGATGAAAATGGTTTCCAGGCATTCGGTGACCACCTACCAAGGGCTCCTACAGTACAACAGTTTTCTTCTAGCTCAATTGATAAAAGTGGCCGTGCATTAAAATCTCTTGACAGCGCAGAAAGTGCTTCTGCACCAGTGCCTGCAGTTAAATCTGAGCCAGTACCAAAACCAGTCGAATCTGCACCAGAAGTTGTTCAATCAGCTGCAGATGCCAAGCCAGAACCTTCAGAACTTTCATCAATTCCAGTTATACCAGCTGAGAGTTCAAGTGATATACAATCCAGATCTGGAGTGGAAGTCACTGCCGCTCCTGAACAAACAGCACCCGTTGAAACCATCGAACAAAATAATACCCCTGCTGCATCTGAACCAGTAACTGGAGCTGCTGATCAATCACCCGCAGCTGCTGAGCAATCAAATGTCCCTGCTGAAGCAACTGAAGATTCAACTGCTGCTGCTGGGCAATCAGCTGTTGCTCATGAGCAATTAACTGCTGCTGCTGAGCAATCAACAGTTGCCGCTGAAAAATCATCTATGGCCGTTGAACAATCAACTGTTGCTGCTGAACAATCAACTGTTGCTGCTGAACAATCAACTACTGCAATTGAACAATCAACTATTGCCGCTGAACAATCAAGTACTGCAGCTGCTGGAGAAATAAGCACTATGGCTGCTGAACAAACAGCTGGAGATCTTGCAGAATCAACAACTGCCGCAGGCAGTGTAGAATCATCTACTGCTGCCGTTGAAGATCAATCTTCTACAGTAGCTGATGCCCAATCAACTCCTGTTTCAAGTGAAAGCCAATCTTCTGTTACCGCGGCCGCTGAGGAGCCAGTATCAGTAAATGCTGAGGCTGCAAACGAACCCACAGAACAATCAGCCTCCGTCCCAGAATCTGAACAACCATTATCAACTGAAGCTACGCTACAATCTGGAGACACTGTCAGCACAACTGTTTCAGTTTAGAATTAACATACATGTTTGCCTGCTAGTCAATGTTTTGCGACGATGTAACATATAATTTATTAGTTATTTATTATACGGGTCAATAAAAATGCTATACCGGTTGGAGGGATAAACGTTAAAAATTTATGAATAAAACCGTAAGAGAAACTTGTTGATACGAGGATAACGGCATAAATGGTATAATGATTTCTGTAAATATTTAATTAACTGTTTTATATCCCCATCCTTTTCCAGTTTAATTTCTCATAGAAAGGTAGAGAAAATGCTATCATATTTGAAACTCAAATTATTTAGTTGAACTTAATAACCTGTGGATAATATAAAAATAACAGAATTGTATGCAGAATTTAAATATTACTAAATTAAACTTGAATGCATTTCGCCAATATTTCAACAAACAAAATGATTCTCGATATTAATTTCCGATAATTTTATCCAAATACTAGGAAATTTTGAAATTCCTTCCCGTTAACGGGAAATTTTTCAAAGGCAGCTTAATTTCAATTTTAGCACATACGCCAAATTTTGGGTTCGTTAACCAAATGAAACGTTTATTCAAATGAAATTATTACATTTTTTTAAAAGAACTTATGACGTGCATAAAGATGCGAGAATGTTTAGTAAAATCTCACAGCCCGTATTTGGCCACATTTTTTACCTTTGCTCATTCCGAGACAACACCCGAGATATTGAAGTATATTTCAAGTGCAGTCGTCTTGTTGATTCGCTGCAAAGTTGTCCCTGAAAATTTTTCTTTCTTCCTGCAATCATATTGTAATCTCAATCTCTTCAATGTTAGTAAAATACTATTTAACTAGTTAAAAATGGCACAGAAATATTCTTCAAAACGTATTTAATAATATTGCAGTCACAATATTGAAACGAAAAAATCGTAGATGTTGGGCAGAATATACAAAAATATTTGTTCATAAAGTAAGATTAATTCGAACTGGTATTCTTGAAATAAACCATGTCCTCATTTTCGTTATTAGCGTCTAAATGCTATCAATGACAAACACTAAGGTAATGAAAATTATGATAGACATACTAACAAAGTTCGTCAAGATCTTGTCTTTGATTTGGAGTATCTTATCTATTCAATGTCACACTTATTATATTTCAACACAAATTTTATGAAATTCGACTGCGTCAATATGAGAATAAAAACCTAGTTTTACCACAGAAGAAATAATCGTACTTAGTTGTACATTAATATCTAGCGGATATTCAAACATACATGGACACATACGGGTTCAATATAGAATCATTTTTTGGATGTCGGATAAAAGTACTCCAGAAATAATGAACATCAGTTACATGCATACAATGTATTTGGTACCATCTAACGACAAAAAATTATTCTTCGAGTTTCGTTCTCGATATTAGCATAGCAACACTAGTAGTAACACGACTGACTCGCCATTTCGCACTGAATTTTAGAGGTAGATAAAAAATAAAACATAAAATTATCAATGTTTTGTAGGGTAGATTTATAAAACCTCACTTAGCTGGGGCGCTCTCCTCTTAGGTTCGTCATTCACGTTTCAGTGCTCCGCTGTTTCGCACGGGCGCAAAATTGTAGTCAAAAGTGAAAATGCTTAAATTACAGTTTAAATAGTCAGAAAGAAATCAATTACTTGTGTAAAAGAATAAAAAGGTTAAAACGAAAAATTAACCAAAGTATCAGTGATCTAGAGTGTGTATCGTTGTATTTCGTTGGATTCGTACAGGAAATCGTTGGATTGGATCGCGATTCATCACCGCTTATAATGAGCAGGTAGGTGAATTTCAGTATTCAAATACAGATGAATACAGCAAGTAACTAAAAATCATAACCCTACTTTAGTCGGTTAAAAATTGCTTGCAAATGTAATTCGCAAGGAAATTACACGAAATTACTAAGCAGAAATCTGTTATATATCAATGAATATATAATTTAAATATGAATACCCTCAGGGATTCCTCTTTTATTCTCTCCATTACTAGCACGTGTTTTCCGTATGAAAAGTATATTACAATATTATTTAAATTCATAACTGAATTGTCCTTTGGGGGCCTTACAAATAAATACCTGCTAACCGGAATTACCTGTGGGGTTCTTCCACAGCCAGTAAATGTATTCCATAAGGAATTTATCAGTTTATATGCAACATTATATAATAAAAACATACTCGGATTATTCTTTGAGGGATTCCAAATAAAAAAGTACCTGTAATTGCTAGTACATGTATTCTGTAAGGAATTGATATTGCAGTAGTGTACAACTATAAAATCTAATCGCGTTTTCTTTTGAAGGCCTTTTACATTAAAATAAAAAGTGCCTGCTAACAATAATTACCTATAAGGTTCTTCCATCGCTATTATGTACTAGTACTAGTTTTCCGTAATGAATTTATATCGAAATAGTATATAAATACAAAACATAATCGAATTGTCCTTTGGGGACTCCTGTGGCACTGCTGGCATTACTTTAGAATTAGTTTTATGCAGACAACTGCAACAAAAAGTTCTTGCTAATCGGATTTACCTGAGGGATATTTCCTCTGCATTGTACATGTATTCCATGAAGAATCCTCACCGTGTTACGGAGACAACTGCAACAAAAAGTTCTTGCTAATCGGATCTACCTGAGGGATATTTCCTCTGCATTGTACATGTATTCCACGAAGAATCTTCACCGTGTTATGCAGACAACTTCAAAAAAGTACTCGCTAATCGGATCTACTTGGGGGGTATTTCCTCTGCATTGTACATATATTTCATGAAGAATCCTCACCGTGTTACGCAGACAACTGCAACAAAAAGTACTCGCTAATCGGATCTACCTATGGGGCATTCCCACTGCATTGTACATGGGTTCCAGAAAGAATCTTCACCGCATTATGCAGCTGACTAGCGTATATTCCATACGGAGTTAATATTGCAAGCTATTCGTTGAACTACACAAAGTACTTGATAACCATTGGGATAATTGCTCAAACAAAAAAAAATATATATATATAAATATATATTTCTAAAGGAACTCATGTCACGCTGCACAGCACATGGTGAACTGAAACAAGTACTTATTTTTTCGCATGAAACTGCGAAGGATTTTTATTCAACGAGCAAGGGCTGTATATTATTTATTTATTCACAATAAATGTAAACATAACAGGTTCATTTAAACCTAACACCGTTTACAATTTACACGAATCAAGGGTGATTCTCTCACCATCTGCAAATTGCATCTTGGTACTGCAAACGACCTTCGTCGACGCACGTGAGTACATTATAGTATAGTTATAATATATTCAATTACCAGCAATAAAAGTTATAGGGTTATATATTATATATACAGCATTATAATAGCCCATCGGGTCTACGTGTTACTCAAGGTTATCGAGGCGTAGCAAATCATACACATAATGACAATGAAAATTGCACTACTTTCATCCTCCAGAACTTTGAAGTTCACCCGAGTGTTAACTCCGACAGGCAAGTAATGTGAAGTTGTTATAACAATTATTATAGTATCAACTTTTAAAAGTTTTTTGATAACCGTACCACTGCAACGGTGGTACTCAATACCGACGGTGATACCTTAACAACAGTAGCTGTCCATTCCGTCGACAACGCTTTGGTGATGCCTTTTTTTTTTCGTGGGTTGTGAATTAAATTCCTCTTTGATCATAAAGTCTGCGAGTCAATAACCAGTTAAGCCTGTCATCAGGCCCATAAGCAACAGTAACTTTTCAGTAATATTTCCGACAACCGCCGTAAGGAGCGTAAAAATTGTTCAACCTGCTGGTCGAACTATGCATATGTGACTCTCACACAAAGACAGCCAATGCTGAAAACAAAGCCAGCCTAAAAATCGCCTTAAACTGTCAGCCGTAGACGCAAGTTCTAAAACGTTCTCACGGTATGGATATATAATAATAATAAGACTAAGAGATTTTATCTATCAAATCTATTATTGATTCACGAAAGGTTATCTTGTTGATAAATTCGGGAACATACCATTCTTATGTCAGTTTAGAACAATTGGCATAAATGTACCTAATTATACAATAACATCGCACATATTCCAATAAAAAAGACAATAACAATTCAGACATTGAAGTATAATGTAGTATGGATTTAATTAGATTGAAAGTAAAATAATAAATGTATGTCTACAAATTGATACGTATATTGGCATATGAAATTATGAGTACTAATTCCGAATTTCATTATATTTCAAAACTTAATTTAAGTTCTTATAAACTCTTATAAATTGATATGATCAGTTGTTCAATTTCAGCTGAATTGAAGAAAATAATAAGCTACATCCTGTTTGTACACCGTATGTACATACCGTTTGGCTTAATATAGCTAATATTTTTAACGGGTTTTTAACTTACTGAGGCGTATGGAATACTTGTCTTTTCTACATAATAATAATAAACAAATATACTTATTTGAGTGAATTATTTTCTGGTTGGCCTGCCGGTCAATGGTAATGAAATTACAAAAGTAGGTATACTACTGTATACCCCCTGTATATGTACGATTAATTATATTATCCATTGCTTAATGTATTAGTAATTTATGTATTGCTCTATTAAAAGTAAAATTTTTGAATATTGCATATTTTTGAATAATTCCGTGGTAACGGACGATTGATTCATTTTTGCCTATAAGGCTAGAGATACAAACATTTTCTATACATGCAAAACATACATGTATACCGCAGATTGTATAATTATACAATATTATCCGTATGTGCATGCCTCAACAACGGGGTTCCAGCTCCAAAGTAACCAGACATTATCACTAAGACAACATTATACTCAACAAATGAGCGTTTAAATTTGCCATCGAGTGATATTGTAAAATAAGACAAACAATAATGTATTTATTATTTATTTATTTCAACAAACAAGTACAATTGCATGCTTTACACGTCTGCCAGTAGTGCTCGTGTATATGTGTGTGTATACGAGTTTGTACTCTTAACGTACTTATTTTTTACTTACTTGTTTTTAATGTTGCAGGTGTCAGTTCTAGGACGCAGGTACTCTTAGGGTATTGTGGTTTGATATTATTATATTCAAGTCTTACGACTCCGGTCCGCCCATATATCTGTCATCCCTTAAACTTAACAATGAGATTGTTTAATAATGGCCTCCACCAATATATATTTTTTTTTAACATTGAGTAATTCTATTTTATATATTATATACTTAATTAATCACACTTTCGTTTTAGGACTGAAGTCCGGATATTGTTTCCCTTATAGAAATATCCCAACTGTTTATGCATAGTACTGCATATGTGGTGGAAAACACAATTATGCAGAGTTGGTTTAGGCAGTAGTTCGCGTATCGTCAATTCGTCAAGAAACCAATTTTATACTTACAATACTTTGTAATCGAATTTCCCTTATTGTTTCACACAAGTTTTAATTCTACGGATCATAAGGTTACCACAGTTCACCCAGGTCCTTGCTAATTGGTCAAATCAGTCTAAAAAATAAGGATTATATTTTGTATATATTTCTTTACAAAATATTTTCATTGCGGCCTACTATTTAAATACTAATTAATTTAGAACATAATTATATCCAATGTTATTCAATTTAGTATCTTTTACAGCACATATATTTCATGTGATTTTTGGCCGCAAAAACTCTAAAAGAAGTTGATACATTGACTTTGTTTTTTATACAGGACTGGTGGATCCTCAGCGTGTTCCACTACACTTACAATATTTCTGATAAAAATTATAGATCAGTGTTCTTGTGTTATCAGTCTGTTCAATGGTTCTATGGGAAAAATGGAAAATCGACTTTATCAATGGATGGATTTTAGTGGCCTCAAACGACTTTCGGATTATTGCCTTTCAAATGAAACCATTTAAAGGCATATCAGTCGGATGGTTTCACAGTCTATAGAGAACATCCGTACAAACGTTTTGTTTTTATATACATATATAGATAGATAATGTTTTTAATAAGACAGTGTTTTTTCATATATACTTTTTATTCCTACTTACAGGTTTGGAATAACTTATAGTTGGTGACATAGTTGCTGCTTTCGTTGCTACACTCGATGTAGTAGTGTGACCGAATTTAGCTACAAAAAAATTGGATCCTTCGGAAAAAACTAATTTCAGTCAATACAAGTATCATCAAATTACTTACTCTCTTAGTACTGGCAAGGGTTACATATAAAGGATAACATTATATATTATCGATAATATTGCCAAATCTATATTTACCTCATTTATGTAATTTTAAATATTTTTATGAATATTTTACAAAAAGATTTCAGAATTCAGTGGATATTCCACTTTATTCAGTTAACATTACACTCTTCATGTTCATAGCAAAATATAAAATTAACTACTTATCCGTAGCATAATCCCCGAGTGTGTTATATATACGGTTATTAGGTATATACTGTTGTCACCAATATATTGCTCAATAGATTGAAATTAAAGAGTAAAATATTGCTATCATATTACAATTAAAAATAATGATAAGCAAATAATATCATTAGTTTCACGACTACCTTCTCTAAACGTCTACTAGTGTTGCTATGCTAATATCGAGAACGAAACTCGAAGAATAATTGATGATTAAACGAACTTACCTGTAAGTGAAGTTCAATCCCAATTATTCGAGAGCTTCGTTCGAAGATATTAGCATCCCTCCCTCCCTAGTGTACATGTCATATACACTACACCCCTAGTCGTGAAACATGAAACAGCTCCGCAAATCTCTGAACTGAATGACGAACCTAAGAGGAGAGCGCCCCAGCTAAGTGAGGTTTTATAAATCTACCCTACAAAACATTGATAATTTTATGTTTTATTTTTTATCTACCTCTAAAATTCAGTGCGAAATGGCGAGTCAGTCGTGTTACTACTAGTGTTGCTATGCTAATATCTTCGAACGAAGCTCTCGAATAATTGGGATTGAACTTCACTTACAGGTAAGTTCGTTTAATCATCAAAAATTACGCACTATAGATATGTGATAATATGAATTATATAGTTGGTATAATATAAGAATGTTGAAGTAGATACCCATTATGTACTTGAAGTCCTAAATACAAATTATATTACCTACATTATGCAGTGTTAGGCCAATTTATCAATTACACGACATTGTGATTGCTTGGCGATTGTTGTATTAACCTTTTTGCTGCTGGCTCTCGTTTTAGCGCTCAAACAAAACATAAGTAATCAAACATCTAATGTATTGAAGGTTTTTGTCGATGCATTACCGACGAATCTGGTAACTTTTAATGGGCTGCAAGTGACAAATTTATTAGCTTTACCACTATGAAAATTAACTACGCTTTATGGTAAACATTAATGGATAATGAAGTAACTTTGTTGTTGCTGAAAACGATCGCATTCAGACCAAAACTACATTTTAGCGATAGCCACATGAATGGGCCCAAAGTTCTTTAATAAGCATTTGCGGATCTGACGTCACGGTAGGTTTTCGTTAATACAAGAAGTATTGTATAACAGAAAAGTAATGAAAAGTGAATAAATGTTTCACCTTACACCCATGTGAGGGTAGCAAAACGGCCAAGATGTGGCTTGTTTTTGAGGAAGATGTAGAGTTTGTAAAGTTAGGGCTTGTAGAGTTAGGGCGCGTACAGTTAGAAGCTTGCCTCTACATGAGATCTGATTTTTTTTTGACACATGGCCTCATCTTGGCAACACTACATGAAAATGTTTTTGTAGGATAGTTTTTCAGCTTAATACAACCGTTGAAATAACTGAACACATCGCAATATTTATAAACAAGAGCAAGAAATTCTTCAATGTTGCTTTATTATAAATTGTACACAGAAAAAGGATACCTACTTCCAATGTTACTTTGCAAGTTACGTGTTCTAAATTACGTTTAAAAACTAAAGTATTTAGGATAGGTATGCAAGTTTTTAACCCTGGACAAAAAAAGGGGCATTATTCAAATTCAAATTCAAAATCATTTATTCATGTAGGTATCATTGATACACTTATGCACGTCATTTTTTTAATTTACCAGCTTTTCGGAAAGGTGCTTTGTCATGGAGGAGAAGAAAAGCCGAAAGAAACTCCTCAGCACATCTTTTAAAAATAAAATACATTGGTATATTTCTTACAAAGAAGTATCACTAGCCTGTACGGAACTGGTTGCAGATCTGGTCATTTCCATGCGTCTTTGTCATTTATGTACTCATCTACATTATAGTAGCCTTTGCCTAAAAGTTGAGATTTTACATGTTTCTTAAATAATTCCACTGGCAAATCACGTATTAACTTTGGGATTTTATTATAGAACTGTACACCACGGCCCATAAAAGATCGCTTCACTTTAGAAAGACGGTAAGATGGCGTTACTAACTGGTGCATTTTTCTTGTTTGGCGATTAGTGATATTAAAATTTTGTTTATACGCGCTTATATTATTCCGTATAAAAACCACGTTACTATAGATATATTGTGAGGCTACTGTAAGTATACCTATTTCTTTGAACTTGTCACGCAAAGTTTCACGAGATCTAAGTTTATAAATAGCCCTAATAGCTCTTTTTTGTAGTATTAAAATTTGTTCTATACTGGCTGCTTTGCCCCACAGCAAGATGGCATATGACATAATACTGTGAAAATATGCAAAATAAACCATCCTAGCAGTTTCGACGTCAGTAAACTGCCTTATTTTCCTAACAAGTATTATAAGTTTGACGTGTCTGTGTATCTGTGTATCAATGAGTCTGTGTATTTGTGTATCTGTATGGCTGTCTATGGCATCGTAGCTCCCAAACGGATGAACCGATATTGATCTAGTTTTGTTGTCTGAAAGGTGACTTATAGCCCAGTGCCGATAGCTCTAAAAACGGTAAAAAGTGGAAGAAAATTATAGTAGAATGAAACCTATTGCAAAAGGAAGAGAATATAACGAAGATTATAGGAAAAATAAATTACGGGCGATCTGAGGTCGGGAAGGGGGGGGAGGGGGGGTTTAAGGGAAAAAAATGGTTTATCTCGATTTCCGGAAAAACTACAAGTCCTATTGAAAAAAGTTGAATGGCAAAGTTGTTGGCAATAAAAAGATCTACAACTTTTGTATTTACACTCTTTTACATAACCTCAAAATTTATGTGAAAAATTCAAAAAAACACGTTTTTGGTTTTTGATTTTTATCTTTTACAAAAAATATTTTTTTTTCACAAAATTTGGTGAAAACTTACCTTTGTATGTCCTTAATATACTGTAATTTTTTTGATTCAAAAAAAATATTTTTTTCCACCTTATTTTGACCTTAAATCAAAAAAACAACCTTATTTTCAGTCGAAAAATCTCACGTCAAAATATCTGATTTTTTTAAAAAGTCGGTAGTCCTCTTGTTCGTTGGAATCTCTACTTTCTAATGGTATATAATATCGTATATAAGAATCGAGAGTGTTCTTAGCTATATTTAAGGTAAATAAGCGGTTTTTTTAATTTTAATTTAAGATTATCAGACATAATAAGCACTTAGAACCCTGTCTGTTACATTCACGTAGATGTATGAATGTCCGTTAAAATAAACTAATGAGGTCTATGAAATATATGTGGTTTGTAAAATACATGAAAAGTTATACGTAACAGTGAAATTTGATGAGAAAGTAAGGTCAGTTTTGTCATGGCAAACGCGCTAGTCTATATCTATCAAAAAATTAATAACATAATCGGTCTAATATAACAGTATGGTTTTCAAATATTTGGTAGTCAATATTTACATTGAATTATGTAAACATAACACATAATATATTATCATAACAGAATAGACAAAATACATATTTTATGCAACTTCCAGTTTTCTACTAAAAGGTGTTAAATCACATTGGTCTGAATCATGATAAAAAGTGGGGATAATAAAAATCAAAGAACATTTTTTCTGTAAATATGTATTTTTTTTAATGTAATACGCAGGCAGACGAGCAGACGGGCCACCTGATGGTAAGCAGTCACTGTCGCCCATGGACACTCGCAACACCAGAGGCGCTACCAGTGCGCTGCTGGCTAAGAAGGAAGTAATGGACCCGCTTCTTGAAGGTCCCCATATCATAGCACCGTGGGAATACCGTCGGTGGTAGTTCGTTCCACAGTTTACACGTACGCGGAAGGAAATGTCGTGTAAATCTTACCGTGGACGAATGCCAGGTATCGATATGGTGTTTGTGAAACCAGGCATTGCGGCGCGTTGAGCAATGGTGGAAGTTGGCCGCCGGTATTAAATTAAAGAGTTCTTCAGAACATTAAATAATATTGTACACATATTAACATTGTTAACATGTATTAAATAATATTTTCAAAATTTCGATACACATTTCCCAATTTTCAGTACTGATACGTAATACATATAACATTATTTTTGCGTCGTGAAATAAAAAGGTAAATTGAGGTACCTAAATAATTTTCAAAACCGTTTATCCCAAGTTCGCGTTTCCTATTCTTCACTTTGAAGAAGATCCTACTATTTCAAAACTAAAAACTAGAAACTGAAGAAACTCGGAAATTTTATTTAGTTGCTCTCACCAGACACAGACAAAAACAGAGCGACAAAAAGTTACCACATTTTTGCAGTTTATGCCAAAATTATTATTGTGTAACCGATACCATTTTACAGGACTCAAGTTACATACGTTTAACTATTCTAATCTAATGATCACTAAATAATGGACTGGATGTGTCACGTAGTTACTAATTTTATTCTTGCTTATTTATAAATTTTAGCCGTAATTGCAGTGTCCGTATCGGAAAACTAGCACGAGAATTAAAATGGACACTTTCCAAGAAACGATGTAAGTTGTGGAGTGTAACAGGGTTTAAGGGTAAACCATAGTAGTCGCTCGTAGTGCAATTTGCTGAACAAAGTATTAGAATATGGCTGCCCTTCTGTCTTGTTGGATGTAGCTTTATTATTATAATCTTATAGGGTTCTGTTTATCACCTGATGGTTAGTGCAAAATACTACGGTTTTTATTAGCCTGGCTAGCAAATCATTCTTTTATTGGAACGAAGTTCCCTATCGCGCGTTGCGAAAGGGGGCTAGGCGGAAAATTTGGTAACGACACTTTTTGCCGGTAACGAAAAGTGGTAACGACACTTTTTGCCGTCGTAGTTTTTTTTACATAGAAAGCAAGCCAGAGTACTAGGATAGCAAAAACATGCAAGCGAGCATTCTCACGAAATTTAATACCTTAGATTTGTTTTGGCACACTTGCTGCATGGTTTTGCTATCCTAGTAGTGACTGCAAGGAACTTCGTTCCATCCGGAACTTGACACCTCTAAAGTTTTTTATTTTTACATGATTCGCCCACAATCTCGCAGCTTCAACACTAACTCGGTAGTAATTTCGCGATGTTACTCACGAACGAACGGCAGTGATCACTTAATAAGCGATATTAAGTTCGATTTTTGGTCATTTATATAAAAATACGTTGCCGAAAATTTTATTTCTTGTCGCATTCCTCTGAATGGTCTCGTTATAACGGTATAACGTTGAAAATTTTAAAAATATAATACAGCCTATCTAGCATATTAAATTTAGATATCAATGTTCTTACCACTCCTATGTGTGACGCATTAAAATATTTGGCTTAAAAGTGTCATTAACATAATAAATTCAGTCCTCGTTACTTAATATTCATAATTTAGGTCAAAAGGTTAACTACCGAACGAACCGAATAGAGTTATTGATAAAATAATAATATCTTATTAAAAAACGTAATCGGCAAGTGAATTCCGTGAATATTTAGCGCCATGCAATGATTTCATAAAGGATGGTTAGGTTTAAGCATGATAAAAATATTATTCCTGCTTTATGTTTAAATAATTTTTAAGATCAGGATCGTATAATAATATGTCCTTCCTTACAATGCAAGTAATCTTATTGAACAGTATGACTTTTTTTATGGAAAGCCGGCAAACGAGCTGACGATCCACCTGATGGTAAGTGACTATCGTCGCCCATGGACATCAACAACACCAAAGGCGTTACTGATGCGTTGCCTGCCAAGAAAGAGAGAAGAAAAAGAAAGAAAGAACTGGCTCTCAAGCCCCCAGCCGGAACACGACGAGTCGTTTGGTGGTAGCTATCCAGGTGAACCTCATGGAGAAATAATAATAGTACTGTAATAATGGTATTAATTAACAATTACAGTCAATTTTACCAATATAATCCCTCAAGGGGCCCTACCACCAGCGGACCGGATTGAGTCGCCTCTTACGACACCCATCCGGCGTGGGATTGGGGTTAGTATTCTAAGCCGCCCCAATACGGCTGTTTTACGGCTATTTATTTAGCCTTCATATAAAATGTAACAAAACAGTTTGTGTATTCGGTTTATTTTCGGAATTCGAAAGTTTGATCATGTTTCTCACCTTCGCAAGGATCTCAAGTGGCTCCCAATCCGTTTTCGCAGAAATACTAGGATATTGTGTTTGCTATATAATGTCCTTCATAATCCCACCTATCCATGCTATCTCCGGGAACGTTTTTCCTATGCTCGTCCTTCTTATGCACCTTGTAGAACCCATCTTAAAACACTGCTGAAATTTCCACCCCACAAAACTACCTTGTATTCAGGTTCCTTTTCCGTTCAGGCAGTTCGGCTGTGGAATTCGCTCCCGCCACGGATACGTGATTCACAAAGTATCTCTATATTCAAGAAACGTGTCAAAGAACACTATTTTTCCTTAACTGTATGATTATTATATTACGCTCATTAACACAATCTACTGACTCAAAGATTGTAAATATCTGTATAATATTTATGTTGTATTATTTGTGTATATATTATAAAATATCAATTTTAATTTATATGTAAATATAAATATATGTACATACGTATATATATATATATATATATATATATAGTATATGTAATAAAGATATGTATTTCTAGTTTAGTTTTTAGTGATTATTTATAGGTACACGTTCTGTCTACCATTTCCTTTGTGCAGTTCCTTTGTGCAAATTGTGTCATCATTGTTGTTTTGTGTAAGATTTCCTTCGTGTACAAAAATAAGTTAATAAATAAAATAAATAAATAAAACAGTTAAGTCTAACACTAACAATCCAACCCGGCTGAGCACGGGTTTAATAGGTATAAAAACTTTGGTACCCTCATTGTACTCGTATTCAGTAAGTAAAATTAATTAACCGATTTTTTTAAATAATATACTTGTATTATTAAAAAAATCGGTTAATTAATTTTACAATTAATTACAAACAAAAAATCAAATCTATCTAATATTACTTAAGAAGCATTGCTACGTACGATTAAGAGATAAATTTTTATGGTGACGCATCGCAATCGAGCTGACATCCTTTTGAACTTGTTGCTAAAGTTCGATAACTGATACTAACACGTTGCCTCATTGCACTCGACGGTCGGCCAACGACTTATGTAATGTTACCGTACTACGAGATCGTCTGCTTTACCTTATTGTGCTGTGTAATGATTTACGCACAATGCCATGGCACTTTGATAACAGTATTTTCGTTTTTATGCAATACTAGCTTTTGCCTTCGCCCGCGGTAGAGATCGATTTTTTACAAATCCTACTTACTTTTACTTAGTTAGATTTAGTTGCCTATGACTTAAGTAAACATGTATCATTTGATAGCGTGATTCAGAACTTGCAAACGAATTTTACTAACGCCATCTATTAACAACACCCGGAACTAAATATCTAGCAACTAACAAAATATCGATCTTCCCGTGGGGATGTTTTACCGCGGTAAAAAGTAGCCTACGGTACTCTCCACCCTCCTCACTATCTCCACACACAAAAACCATACCATATAACACCTTCGTTGCGACGTGAAAGACGGACAAACAAACAAACAAACACACCTTCACATTTATAATATTAGTATGGAAGTATGGATAAACTGTCCCGTAAATTGACATCTAGGACAACTGTTGTGGGTCCAATGAAATTCAATGGAAGATCAAATTGATAGCGAAGAGGCTCTATACTATACGTCCTTGGGCATTCACCTATCTTTGAGCCTAAGTCAGTATTCTTTGCTCATGCTGCACCCTACTGAAAAACGGACGAGGTTACGGCGAACGGTCTCTCGTATTGGAGGTCAATGGGTCCCATAACACCTAGTTTAATCCTGACTATAATCATGAATAGTGGGAAGGTAAAAACTCACATTGAGGGTTGAGTAGACTACACTAAATAATAACGTCTCTCTGTATAAAAAAATCTCTCCGTCTAAATGCAATAATATCAAAATCTCATGGCCAGAAAAAAAATATGCAGTTTCACCATTAGAGACAGCAATTCAAGAAGAATTGAAGTGTTAGCAACAAGCATGAAATCTATCAAACGGCTGATAAAAACTAATTATTGTTCAGATACAGATTCAGAGAACTATTTATTTTGTGAATGTAATAATTATTATATTTCCTGAAACAAAGTGAAGGGCAGTTTAACAGGATACGGAAAACAAGTAAGTCACAAACAAGTAAGTAATAATGTGGTCGTTGGTCTGTTTGTGATCGTGAAATCTGAACGATATTTATTATTTAGGATCTTATAGATGGCGCTGTGGTCAAATCCACTTCCAGCCACATTTAATTTTGTGGCCAGACAAATTATATTTCTACTAAAATAATGACGAATACGCACTTGCCCGGTTTTTTTCCGATGATGTTGACCCAAGTCGCCTATACAGTTTCAAGCAGACAGATACATTATATTTTAATGGCAAGTGGTTGCCGTCGACTACGAACACCAGTAACGCCAAAGGCACGATTTCGTAGAATACAAGTTAAAGAAAAGTAACAAGAGACACATACCTACGCCAAAATAAAAATTTTGATATCAAGTTTCTTAATCATAAATAATTAAATAATGGCTAATCAGGCTTAATTCGTTACTAAATCCACTAAAATTTATAGAAAAAATAATTTAAAGATCTTATTTTTCTTTTACCATTCCTACTCCTATTTTGATGCTGACCTTAACGTATTCCATATTACCTCGGATTTGTACCAACAGCAGTAGCTCTGCTGTAAATAAGGTAAGGAACTCTTTTTATTTAGGTAGCCGTTTAGTTCTCTTTCTCAGCACTCTTGCAGAATGGTCGTCGTCTTCCAATCTCAACATCAAAGGTTGCAATCCATTTCTACAAACTGCTTGTAGCGTTAATTATATAGCGTGGATTGCTTAATGGAACGTCTAGTTACTACTGTTCTTCTAAAATGAACCATGAAATATTTTTAATGTGTTTTGGTTGTAGTGTCGGAAACTCGGTTAAAAATGTCGTATTTGTTGGCGATGTCCACTTAGATCCATTACAAGCAATGGAT
Organism: Thymelicus sylvestris; assembly: GCA_911387775.1. NCBI lineage: Eukaryota > Metazoa > Arthropoda > Insecta > Lepidoptera > Hesperiidae > Thymelicus > Thymelicus sylvestris. The sequence goes on along the minus strand of OU426891.1, from coordinate 12,009,879 downwards.
CCTTTTCCAATAAAGGTGGAAAAGGATCCATCGATCCTTTTCCAATAAAGGTGGAAAAGGATCCATCGGTGTGTATCGGTGATGCCTTTAAAGTTACGGAGGTCATTTAATTCAGGGAAGTGAAACTTTTATAGATGTACATTTTTGCATGTAAGCAAGCATGTAATTAATGTAAAGTACTGAATCCTTCATAATATTATAAAAGCGAAAGATTGTTTGTGAGGATCTATGGATGTTTGTTATTCTTTCACGCGATAACTACTGAACAGATTTTAATGAAAATTAGCACACAGATAGACCGTAATCTGGAATAACACGTAGGATACTTATTATCCCGGAAAACGTGGGCAGAGTCGCGGGCAGAGAGCTAGTAGTAGAATACTATTGACCCGATGAGCGATTACAATTCAACCGTAATTAATTATGACAATCTTGCTTTATATTTAATTTAGTAAATTAAATGTATTTGTGACAAATTTAATTTTCTGCACTTCACCGTAATAACTTTAAAAAAATGTAGCACTGTTAGCCCAGTGCCGATAGCTCTAAAAACGGTAAAAAGTGGAAGAAAATTATAGTAGAATGAAACCTATTGCAAAAGGAAGAGAATATAACGAAGATTATAGGAAAAATAAATTACGGGCGATCTGAGGTCGGGAAGGGGGGGGGGAGGGGGGGTTTAAGGGAAAAAAATGGTTTATCTCGATTTCCGGAAAAACTACAAGTCCTGTTGAAAAAAATTGAATGGCAAAGTTGTAGGCAATAAAAAGATCTACAACTTTTGTATTTACGCTCTTTTACATAACCTCAAAATTTATGTGAAAAATTCAAAAAACCACGTTTTTGGTTTTTTATTTTTATCTTTTACAAAAAATATTTTTTTAGTCACGAAATTTGGTGAAAACTTACCTTTGTATGTCCTTAACATACTGTAATTTTTTTGATTCAAAAAAATATTTTTTTCCATCTTATTTTGACCTTAAATCAAAAAAACAACCTTATTTTCAGTCGAAAAATCTCACGTCAAAATATCTGATTTTTTTAAAAAGTCGGTAGTCCTCTTGTTCGTTGGAATCTCTACTTTCTAATGGTATATAAAAACCTATACACTAATATGGTAAATATTCTCAGAAAATGCAATGAAAAGACTACTATTTTCGCATGTTTTTTGCAATCTTATATGCAATCAATGGAATCCGAATTTTTTTTGCGAAAATAGTTGTCGTTTCATTGCATTTTCTGAGAACATTTACCATAGTAGTGTATAAGTTTTTATATACCATTAGAAAGTAGAGATTCCAACGAACAAAAGGACTACCGACTTTTTAAAAAAATCAGATATTTTGACGTGAGATTTTTCGACTGAAAATAAGGTTGTTTTTTTGATTTAAGGTCAAAATAAGATGGAAAAAAATATTTTTTTGAATCAAAAAAATTACAGTATGTTAAGGACATACAAAGGTAAGTTTTCACCAAATTTCGTGAAAAGAAAATATTTTTTGTAAAAGATAAAAATAAAAAACCAAAAACGTGGTTTTTTTAATTTTTCACATAAATTTTGAGGTTATGTAAAAAAGTGTAAATACAAAAGTTGTAGATCTTTTTATTACCTACAACTTTGCCATTCAACTTTTTTCAATAGGACTTGTAGTTTTTCCGGAAATCGAGATAAACCATTTTTTTCCCTTAAACCCCCCTCCCCCCCCCCTTCCCGACCTCAGATCGCCCGTAATTTATTTTTCCTATAATCTTCGTTATATTCTCTTCCTTTTGCAATAGGTTTCATTCTACTATAATTTTTTTTCGTTTCAAAAATTATCTGCACTGGACTATGTTACATAATTAAGTACATCATATTTAGAAATAGGTTACAACATTTTAAGTACAGGAATAATTGCTAATTCAACAATAATTTTGTTGTTTAATTTATTGCATTACCTATTATGATAACTTAAATATAACTTTTACTATAATGACCTAGTTAATTCATATAATTATTAATGAATTCCGGTTATTAGTCAATTCTCTTAATAAATGAGCCATATCTGCCTAATAGGTAGATATATTTAAAATGAAGAAAAGGCTGACTTAATAGTTGGAATGTCTAAACATTGGTATTTAAAACATCGCATTTTTATTTTTACCGAAAGGATCGCGAGAAGTAACTTAATGTTAGACAACAAAGCGAATAAGGACTTATATAATTAATATGCGTAGTAGATACTTTCATTTAAAATGTCACCTCTCAAGGATATAAAATATAACGATATATTAATCCTACCTAATACTTAATATAGTATGTTTCGCTGGAGTACGTACTGTCTCAGCTTATTCAAAAACTGTCGTACAGGCATGACTTCATTTATTTAATTTCCGCAAGTAATGTTCAAGTAACAATTTGTTTAACTTACAAATTGCTATTTCTATTACAAGTTACTATTTCTAATTTAATCTTAAAAAAATAACATCAAGTGTTGTTCCCTGGTTGCATTGCAAAATACATGTGGTATAAATTCGATGTAGGTATAAATATTTCATAGAAAATATTAACACACTTAATTGAAATCATTAAATTTAAATCAATTACATTTTAGGTGTAAACGTTTAGTTCCAAAATTATTATTTTTAAAAAAAAATTTTATCTATACTATTAAATAAAGAGGAAAGATTTGATTTTTTGTTTGCATTGAATAGGCTCCGAAACTACTAAACCGATTTGAAAAATTCTTTCACTGTTAGAAAGATACTCTATTCCCATAACATGACCATAGGTGAACATAGGCTATATTATATTAAAAAAAATAGGAAAACCGAAGCAAAGCGAGGGCGGTTACTCGTAATTAAATAAACCATAGTCACGTGTCAATGTGAAATATTTTAATAATAGGTAAGGTAATCAGAAAATCTCGGCATCTGATATCTCAGCGAATCCAGCGCATTACAGCGACAAATCGGGTATGAAAGTGATGGCTCAGGGCAGCGCGAGTAAGTGGCAGGGGTGGAGTATATAAGAGATCGCACTACTACCACTCTGACATAGTTCCGAAGAGACCACGTGCCTTGCTGCAGCACGTCACATCCTATCAACAATGAAGCTACTGGTAAGTTGAGAAAGCTCATTGAATCATCCTTAATTTAAAAAGAGAAATTTCAGATACATCACTAAAAGAAATAAGAATAATAGAATCATTTATATGTGCATTTCAATTTGAAGAATTTCCGCAATCAGCAATTGCGAGATCGATCCCGAATAAGGTCGGCAGAGTCGGTGGTTGAACTTTGACATAATGTTCGGATACCAGTCCCTAATTATAATCTTCGTGAACCGTCTTTTGCATAAGCTTGTTTTTGATACTTGTGAATTCTGAATAATAGATTTTATCTTGGTCACATTATGTCGTAAATATTCAATTTTATAAGGCAATTAAAACTTTATTCGTTTGCGGTATATCAGTCAACTACAGTTTTACAAACCAATGATCTAGATTGTTTTATAAATATTTTTGCCAAATTACAAAATTCATCTTTGGTTGAACTTTTTTGGAAATATTGACCCATGACGTCTTAATATAATGCTTATAATTATTTTAGACTTTCATACATCCTGATGACCCATTCACGCGAACGTCTGAAACTTCATCAGATAGACATAAATCTATTTAAAAATCCATCCTGGAACTTTTGGTCATAATTGTACAGTAATATCATTCGTACTACAGGGAATTCTTTTGGAAAACTGTTTGTATAATTGTTGATTTTCAAAAAAGAATCAAGTACTTTACATTAGATAATATCCACAAATCATATCGTGCTCATGTTCAGTAACAAAATGCAACTCTAAAGTAATTTTCACCCATCATTTCTTTACAGTCATTACAATTCATTACCGCGTACGTGCAAAAACTACTTAGAATAGAACTGGAAGTAATTAATTAGTCACTTACTTATCTGTAACAATCAATCTAGTTTAAAACGATAGATTTTTTTTTTGCAATTCATATACACATAACCTGCTTTACTAGCCATTCTGTTATACAAACGATCTCGTTCATCGTCTCAACATCTTGCATAAGATTACTTTCTAGGTCATCATAAATTTGGCTTTAGTACACGATACTATCTGTGGGTGGCGTAAAAGCGTCATTTACATTGGTTGTCGGCAATCGTGAATCATCCCACAAGCAATGGGTGTAATAATTGAAATAGTTTGTTCATTTCTTTCCCATCCTTGTAAAGTCACGATGGCTCCTAAGGAATTCGATTGTGAAGAGCGTCCGATGAAGTAACACGATATGTCAGTCACATAGTTGACATTATAAGGTGTAAGTTCATGACCTTGACATTAAATCTATTAGCATTCTTGGCCGAGTTCATCTATTATTTATTAATCAAACATCCAAGTTTACAATCTTTTTACGACATTGTGTTCCATATATTTAAATGTAAATGGAAAAAATATGTCGCTTTATTTCATCAGAAAAAATACTTAACTTAATTTTATCGATAGTTTTCGTTGATCACAGCAGTATTGCATGACGGATAACGAACTTTAATGTAACTACTTGTAATTTTTTTGATAATGAAAAGTAAATAATCGAACCGTGTCGATTATGTGACTTAACAAATATTCATGATCAGTAATGTGAATATGAACGCACGAAAAAACACTTTCTATTAAGTCATTCTAGGTTAGGTCACGACATTCGTAATAAGCTAGCATAATAGTTCTCAAGTTGAATGGCGTTTTGCATCATTGTCAAGCTAGATACACTTGTTAACGAAGCATAACTAACTCTAGACAAAACTGAATGAAAACAATGCCATTAGTTATAGCATGCAAGCCAATGCATGTTTTACTTGAACCCACTTTCGCCCAAGCTGCGTGTCGGATGAGGTCGTTTCGCAATTGCAGTACCTATTGTATCTGCTCCGCCTTTACTTGCGACATACTGTATGATTAAGCTCTTCTTCTGACATCATCTTGCATACGCATTGAATCTCCTAATTGCATACCTTAATAGCACACCTTTACTTTATACGACGAATAAATTACTCAATATAACTTTTTGTGTGAATCATAAATGACTTGACGTGTTGCAGGTGATTATCTCTGCGTCTTTGGCGCTGGCGGTTGCACTTCCACAAAGGAGGTTATCCTTAAGACAAGAGGCTGAAGCTGCAGATGATCAACAGACTGCTGAACAGAACTACAACAACTATCAACCACAGCCCGACTACAGACAACAACAGCAACAAACTAAGCCAATTGAGGACTTCAGGCCTAAGGTCACGCTAGAAACTACCACTTACATTCCAATCATTCACTTCGACAAGGAACAGGGATCCGATGGAAGCTACAAAACATCGTACGTATTGCTTAATAATTTCTTTATTCCTACTAACAATAATTTGCTGAGGCAACCGTAGTTAGGTTTGGTTAGAAATATTACGTGAAACATTTCCATTTTCCGTTTCGATACTATGTGTAAGGATCATTAGTTGGGGTCTATTTTAAAAGTTAAGTGGACATTATTAAAATATTCAATTTTGTTAACACGTGAAACAGTTGCGGATAAACAAATATTTTTACGTTGTAAAATATTATATTTCGACTAAGACTGTTATAATCACTCCATAGCGTGAAACTTTTAAAGCAAGATAATTTCAAGTTTCCTAGTAAAATAAATGTTTGTAATTGTAAAAAATACCTTTTACATTTACAAACAATTATTTATTATTTCATTTAGTTATTTACAATTATTTATTTCATAATTCTATGAATGACGAGCATACTTGGTTAAGTACCTACTGCATTGTAAAGTAACTATTGCTTAAATGCAACGCACTTATAATATTAATATTTATAACCTATCTGTAGTAATCTCCACGTGAAACCATAACAGAAACAAGTGCGTGTCAGGCCACTCGCAATGTAGGGTTCCGAAGTAGTAAGTTTAACGACCATTACTCATTAACTACTTATACTAACATAGCCGTGATAGTTTTCCTTGTAAATTCATCATACAAACTATTTTTGAGAATTTTTGACGTGATAACGTCTATTAAAACGATGAGCCGGGAGCATCTTTGAAAAAATGTAGCGTTCCGCGAGCGAGAGAGTGGCAAAAGCGAGAGAGAGGCACTATCGGCTACGATCGGCGTATCGTAGCGTAGCGAGCTACGGCTCGCCTACGGCATCGGTGAGCCGTAGTCGATCGTAGTTGAGTGGAGCGGTCATGACGTTGTCACGTTAAATTACCGTCCGTAAACCGACTTTACATTTTTTTCACTTGTCCAACTCCAACCGTTTAGCCAGATTCACACTTGACTCTAACCAAAATCAGCACTTTAAACCTAAATATTTCGCAAACGGACCCCTAATTCCACAAATGGTCCTACTAGACCCATAATATATTTGGAAGACCTTTTCAACGATACCCCACACTAGGGTACGCTGAAGGTACGTTATAATGAGTTTTAAAATGTCACTATTAAATCATTTATCGAGTTCTAAAAACATCAAGAAGCAATAGAACACAAAACAACAATAACGCATTCATGATTGTGCTGCCCTCACAACTAATTGATTCAATTGCATAAGATTCTGCGTTGCTTAATGTACAATGTACATAACGCATATAAACACTCTTCACTGAATTAATACATATATTCATATTAGATGTTACTTAGGTTATTCAATCTTGTTATATGTATGAGCAATTACAAAATGCTCAACTAGTTAACTTATTTATGTTATGGTTTCAACGTTGCATTTTACCATTAAATACGATCAAGTTCACAATACTGTATTTAATAATTGCTTTATTTCTGAATCAGTTCTGAAAACAGTTGTGATAATGATTACTTGATTCTGCACTCAAGGAAACTCCTTAATCGTTAACAGTGCAGACAATTTTTCTTGCTTTAGTACATAATATTACATTATTCTTTTACCATTCCAAGCTGTAACTTACATCTTACACTTATAAAATTCCAGTTACGAGACCGGAAACCATATCCAAGCTGAAGAAGAAGGTTACCTGAAGAACACCGGTGAGAACCAAGACAACCCAGCTCTGGTGCAGCAAGGCAGCTACTCATACACCGCTCCAGACGGTCAGGTCATCAGCGTCGAGTACACCGCTGATGAGTTCGGCTTCAGGGTAAAGGGAGACCATATCCCCACCCCACCGCCAGTTTCCCCTGAAATCCAAAAAGGATTGGACCTTATCTACGCTGGAATTAAGGCCAATGCGGTAAGGACTACATTTATTCATTAAAAAGAAGTAGGGAGTCTGTCCACTATAGCATATAGTACCATGACCGTGATAGCAACTTGTCAGACCAAAAAATATTCCTTGGATAGTATGATACTGTTTCCACAAGAGAGTTTTGTCACTATTTCCTTACCGACCAACACCGTCGAATATCATTCAGGTTGCGTCAAAAAATGTCGACGAAGATGTACAGCTACGGGCATAGAACAACGTCGATCCGTGTTGCTTTCGCCTGTGTTGCTTGATACATACGTTCATAGAACGGTGGGCCAACTCCCTTACAGGCAACAAGTAACATAGTGTATAATGTGTATTATAAGTAGTTTGTAATACTCAATTATTCTTTAACCAGAAAGTTATATAAATATAGATCATGATTGAAATTGGCCGGTAAAAGCAAAAAATAAAACAAAGCACAAGATTTAGTTGTTACAGCAATTAGAACTCTTCTAATCGAAGTAAGTTACGAGCACGATCAAGCTGTATAAATAAATTACATGATCACTTTTGCCACACACATGAAAACTGTGGAATGAGCTTCCTTCTGAGGTATAGCCGAAGTGCAATGACATTGGGACTGGGGTTCTTTAAAAGTTGTAAACAGAGTTCTCCTTCAGGGCCGGCTTTTCATTGGCGATTCGTCTGATATTGCTCTGCCTATAGACGACGGTGACCTATTACCAGATATTAAAGATAAAATAGTGATATAATCATCATTCGCTCCATCAGTGTAAGTCCGTGTTTATAAATTGTTTCCTAAGTATGATGGTTCTACAAAACAAGAGTAATAATCGAAAACCAAATTCTGTTCAAATCGTTTTCTATGTAAGCTTACGTAGAAATAGCAATTTAGATACAATTACATAGAAATAGCAGTTTTATGTTTGCTTCTATGTAAGCCAGCATAACTTAAATTGGATAATAATATACCTATTGTATTTTGCTGCCATTAATTACAGCATTTTTCTGTTATTATTTTTGTTTTCGATTTGTTTTATTCAGACAAAAAGGACATTTTAAACTAAAATTAAAATAAACAGCTGAAGTTACTATTGGCCATATATTTATTTTATAGAAAGGAAACATATTGGACGTAAACGTAAAGGAAAGTGTATTACATTGCTTTTTAGTTTCGTGTCTAAGTACAGTGTTGTACATAATAGTGCAGTGTTTTCGACAAAAATTTAAACAGATTATGTAGATACAGAGATACAGCAATAATTAAATTGTTTTGCTAAAATTGTAATTAGTTGCTGGACTCTTCCAGAATCGGCAATAAAGTGTTAACACTGTTTTTGTACTAAATTCATATAATTTTGATGTACGACAAAGAAGATTTTTTTGTTGTTGTAATTTATTAAAATATAAATATTTTCAAATTCCAGGAACGCACCGCACTTGAGTCAAAGAACCCAGAAGCTGCCAAGGCCAACGAAGACAAAGCAGCTCTTGATTACAAGGGTTTCTACTACCAACAATAGTGTGTGAATTGTGAACAAAGTGACTATCACTGCCATTTAAACTTACAAACTATTTTAATAATATTCAGTGATTTGCATTGACAGTAAGAATGCTCTATGAGTATTTCTAATAGAGATGATACAATTCTAAGATTGTTTCTCACAAACGGATGCACGCATATTTTTTTTAATTCGTGATAATAATGCTTTAATGGTTAGGATGACTATTTTTTTACTGATTTGCTTAAGGTAAAAATTAGGTTGATTGCAAAATTACTACAGACTTGAATTTCAATTATCTAAACTGCTGAATCCCATTTTATTCCAATGTTATGTGAACTACAAATGCCAAGGAGGTGATATTAATAAGAGTTTACCTATTTTATACTTTTGTACATATTATAACTTATCCTTTAATGTAATTACATTATGATTAAAACGTTGAATATTACACTGGAACTTTTATTTACCTCAGAAATTAAATATTTTATACAGCTTTTATACAGCTGTTACAAGTAGTGAAAATATTTTTTTTATGAAAAACTAAATTAACAGAATCACAAAATCAGTACATACCTACTGCAAAGATAGCGATATTTGGTTAATAAGTATTAATAAATGTTAAATAAGTAATATAAGAGGAAAATTTTATTGTATACTCGTATTCTATATTATTACACTTTGTCCGCCTAGATAGCTACCACCACTGAGTATGAGTCAGCCGCCAAACGACTCCTCGTGTTCCGGCTGGGGCTTGAGGGCCAGTTCTTTCTTTCTTTTTCTTCTCTCTTCTGTTAACCGACAATACATCAGTGATGCCTTTGGTGTAGAATCTATGGTGTAGGTGGTGCTGCTTATTACTTAATTCTTTCACCAGGACTTCATAGTCCAAATGAAGTTTGGACTATGAAGTCCTGGAGCGTTTTTATCTATGTTGGGGACATACACAGAGAAATTGTCAGGTTTTATAAATTAAGGAAGGCCTGTCGCGGGCTCAGCGAATATACTTTGATCACTGTTTGATAGAAAATTGATAATAAAGAAACATTAGATTATGATTATCTAGACGCGTTATTTATTAATTGTAATACTTGTAAGTAATTGAGTTTGACACTTGAATTAGGAGTTATGTAAATTGTATAGAGTTTCTTAGTCATAAGAAATTCAGGTTTTGCAACAAAATATGAATCCAGTTATAAATTGTGTAGACTTAGGTTTCTAGAGTAAATAAATAGATAAATAAATAATAAATAACGCTTTATACTTAGATTAGGATTAGGATCAATTGGATAATACACACTAGAATTTCCTGTGTCGTGGGTGCCATGGACAATACACAAAGACAACAGACAAACGCCCAGACCAAGAAGTTCAAACTCATCATTCAAATTACCGCCTCGCTCGGAATCGAACCCAGGGCCCTTGGTGCGGCGATCCGGCATGGTAACCATTGCGCCACACGGGTCGTCAATATAAGCTCACGTGACACGTCTCATAAGGAGAGGGCTCACAAAGACTAGCAAGGTACCTTTCATACCAGCAATTGACTGTTGCACACATAATAAGTTGAAGCTCTACTTGGACCCGTTTTAATAAACCGATCTCGGCTCAAGAGCGCGATCTCAGATCACTGCCAGACAATGTCACTTTTACAATCTGACATACCTCATCAGCATAACAAACATAATCAAGCATACATCAAGCATAACAACATCACAGAGATCGATCGGTTTATTAATACGGGCCTTCCGCCCCAACTCATAGCCACTAACGATTACTTAAATCGGTCCTTAGTACAGAATTTGTATGGTGATTCTTTACTAAGGAGCGATTTAAATAACCGTTAGTGACTTTGAGTTGGGCGTTAGTTTTCCTCAAAGGTAAATAGATTTTATTTTCACAAAGATGGTGATACCAGAAGAATGGGAGAGCTGGTTACAACAGAATCTTCTGAAAACGTTGATTTGTATATTCAGTAGCTCGAGCACGAATATTTGCGAGAAAGTATTCGTATGGTTAACGTAAGCAATTTGTATGGCATTTTTTCAAAAGCGCTCCTATCGTGCGTAAATGATACTAAAATGCCATACAAATTTGACAAATTGCTTACGTTAACCATACGAATACTTTCTCGCAAATATTCGTGCTCGAGCTACAGTTTTCAATGTAAAATCATTTACTATGATGTTGTGTGTGGTATTGTTGGATAGGTCTTTCAAAAATGTTGTAGGTTTGGTAAGATTCTTTATTTTTGGATCAGGGATTTACGATGACAAAGATTATCGGATCCTTGTCTGACGAACGAGGTTCCAAATTCGATTCACGTTCGGGGCAGATAGATACTTGCATGTTGGGCGTGGGTGTTTGATATTTCATTTATTTTATAGTTTTTTTTTCTTTTTTGGACACGGTTGGTGCTTTTTCGAAGGTGTAAGGGACATCACAGAGTCCCAGAGTGCCAGAGCCCTGGCTTGACAGGCATTGCTGGTTGGGTTGTGGATGTATGCAAAAGTGTTCCCGGGACTCAGCCGTAGAGCAACGAGTTGGAACACCGTGGGGTTTTAGTCGGTGGGAGATCAAGTCCGACATAATAACCAATGTATTCCCCGTGATACAGTGGTATCCATAAGGATTTCCCCAATAAAAAAAGGTTTATGCTTCTGAACTATGTCATGTCAAGAAATCCTAGCCCATTCAGAGTGTATGAGCTTGTATTTATATTTGTCATTCGTATGTATTTTGTATATGTATAATATTTTATATCCAAATTATTTAAAGGTTGATGGAAGGTACTTTATGAGTCTCATCAAATACCATACGGAGAACAGGATTACTCGGGGTCAAATACGCAAGAGGGTCCAACTCGTTGACAGCTAATGTATATTTCACAATACAGAGTATATCGCTTACCTTTATCAGCGCGCCATAACTGGTACTTTCTGAAATACTAGACAAACTCTGATGTTGGTACGTTTAAATGTTTACGCAAATTAGTAATTAATCCGTCACGTATATCACATCTATTTTCGCGTGTGTTAATGCACATTATATTAACTTTACAGCCGATATCATCATGCGGAACTTAAAATGTTAATCAGCTGACACATAAATTTAATAAATTTGCTTATAAATAACTAGTAGGCGCTCAAAACGTACGTACAAAACTTTACGTAATTATTTTTAACTCCTAATGCAAAAGCGGACGTGTCTGTCCGTGTATCTATGTGTTTCGCTGTAGCATCGTAGCTCCTTTAAGTACGGTTTTGAAGTGAAAACTTCTTTAGCATCGTTGTCATTTGAAAGTCGATGAAACGAAAAAGGGACAGTAAGAACGACACATAAATTCATAAGATTTAACGTGGGAGAAAATGAGATAGGAAGCATTATACAGTGTTTCTTATGTCAGTGGTTTTTGTTTTTAAAAAAATAATTTTGAAAATTGGGTGGGAGGTTAGGGGTCGGTCCAGTAAGGTTTATGTAATAAAGTCTGAGAGGATCTACGGGTGGAAATGTACGGTATTTTCGGCTTTTCCCAAAAAAAAAAATTGCAAATTTGGGTAAGGTGTTAGGGGTGGGTCCAGCAAAGTTTATTTAATAGGAACTGAGAGGTTCCACGGGGAGGTTGGAAGTGGTGTCAAAAATCATCTAGGATGTACCGTTTCCGACATATCCGGGATTTCCGGTTTTTTTGTTACTTAAAAAAGTGCTAAGTTGTATTCATAGATGGTGCGAGGAACAAGATAGAATATTCGTTTTATTACTGGATAGATGGCGCTAGCTGCTCATTTTATTCTTCATATTATGTTAAGAGATGGCGTTATTTACCACTGTTACATTTTTATTTATAACAAAATAGTTTTTGAAAGATAATTACAACTGATACACGTTATTAAATTAATATGTTAAAATGTATCTAAAATAATCATTTATTATCTGTTACTTGTCTGTCTGAATTATCTGCATTGTCTATGATGTGTCTATGATGTAAAGAAAAAAAATACAGTTCTTTTTCAACCACCACACGGTCGTTTTATTAGAGGTTATGGGCCCAGATTCGCGATATTTAGTAATTCTCGCAGATAAAACTTGCAAAGTGCTGTATAAGTTTACGCAGATTGAGAATATACTGTGCTAGTGAAAATGAGTACGAACTACGTTGTGAGTGTGCCTAAATTGAAGGGCCGTGAGAACTATGCAGAGTGGGCTTTCGCGGCGGAGAATTTTCTTGTGCTGGAAGGGACTTCTGATTGCATCCTTCAAACCAAGCCAGAAGAAGCCGCAGCAGATGCGAAAACCAGAGCAAAATTGATCCTAACGATTGATTCGTCGCTTTATGTACATATCAAGGAAGTCAAGAGTACAAAGGAGTTATGGGATAAGCTCAAACAATTGTTCGATGACTCGGGATTTACCAGGCGAATCAGTTTGTTGAGAACCTTAATCTCGATCCGTCTGGAAAAATTGTACATCTATGACATCGTATGTAACGCAGATTATAGAAACGAGTCAAAAATTAAGTGGAACGGGCTTTAACATTAATGATGAGTGGGTCGGATCCTTGCTTCTGGCCGGATTATCTGAAAAATATTCGCCAATGATTATGGCGATAGAACATTCTGGAATGAAAATAACAGCAGACGCCATTAAAACAAAGCTAATGGACTTAGAAGAAGACAGTGGCGACGTCAGCGGAGCATTTGCGAGTTATCGCAAAAATAATAAGATTGGCAGCACTGGTGGAACCAAAGACAATGGACATATGTCAAAGTCGAAACCGAAAATAATAAGATGTTACAAATGTAAACAAACCGGCCATTACCGTAATCAGTGCACGAATTTTGATAAGGATACATCAAATACTAAAACATTTGAACGCAAACAAACGAATGCCTTTAGTGCCGTGTTCCTAAATGGCAATTTTTCAAAGAATGATTGGTACGTTGATTCGGGAGCGAGTGCTCACTTAACCGCGAATGAAAATTGGATAAAAAATGCCTCAACCGAGCATCCTATCAAAGAAATTGTTGTCGCTAACAAAGAAAAGGTGGCTGTTAAGTGCTCAGGCGACGTGCAGATTGCTACATTGACAGATGACTGTGAATATGATGTGGTTGTTGAAGAAGTTTTGTGTGTTCCGAGCTTGACCACGAATCTCTTATCAGTAAGTCAGTTAATAGCAAGGGGTAATAGAGTGCATTTCACTAGTGATGGCTGTCAAATATATAATAAAGCTGACAAGTTGGTTGCCACAGCTTGTTTAATAAATGGAGTCTACAAGTTGAAAATGCCTGAAAAGTTTGTGGCTTCAGTGATGACCTCAAGTGACATGTGGCATCGCAGGTTAGGTCATCTCAACAGTAACTACTTGAATAAAATGCAGAATGCCGTGGAAGGGCTCACACTCGACAGAAAGGCTGACATTTCGAAGTCATCGTGCATAGTGTGTTGTGAAGGCAAACAGAGTAGATTGCCTTTTCCACAGGATGGCAGCAGAAGTGATGATCTCTTGCAATTAGTTCACAGTGATATATGCGGACCATTTAACAATGTTTCTATTGGCGGCTCAAGATATTATATTTTGTTTGTGGACGACTATAGCCGCATGATACACATCTATTTTCTTAAGAACAAAAGTGCAGCGCTTGATTGTTTTAAAATTTATAAGACAGTTGTAGAGAATCAACTTAATAAGAAAATAAAGAAGTTGCGCACAGATAATGGGAAGGAATATTGTAGTAGTGAATTTGAGAAGTATCTTAGCAGTTCCGGAATTGTACATCAGAAAAGCAATCCGTACACGCCAGAACAAAACGGACTGGCAGAACGCTACAACCGTTCAGTGGTGGAAAAAGCAAGATGCCTGTTGTTTGATGCCGATCTGAACAATAGTTTTTGGGCTGAAGCATCAAACACCGCGGTATATCTTCAGAATAGGACAGTAGCATCAGCTTTAAATGGGAAAACTCCATACGAGATGTGGACATCGAGAAAACCAGATATAAGCCATTTGAGAGTCTTCGGAAGCGTAGTAATGATGCATATCCCAAAAGAAAAAAGGCTGAAATGGGATAAAAAGGCTGAGAAGGGCATACTAGTGGGCTATCCAGAGGATGTAAAAGGTTATCGTATTTATATTCCTAGAACAAAAGTAATCACAACCAGCCGTGATGTGATCATCATTGAAAAACCTACACCGGTAGAGAGTCCAGTTCAGATCAAAGAACCACAATCACAGACAGAATCCTCTGAGGTGCATTTAGATTCAGTGGGGGACATATCAGATGACACTGAAAATGAGGAGTACTATGATGGTGATGAAACCTATATTCCTGATGAAGAAGAGATCTCCTCTTCTAGTGGTGAAAGTGTAGTGAGTATAGTTGAAAAAAGGGAGCATGTGCGACGCAGAAAGCAGCCAGATAGGTATGGTTTTTCTAATGTTTGTTTCGAAAGTGATAGTACAATAGATTTCAGTGAACTCTCATTACAAGATGCGTTAAATGGACCTGAAAGAGAACAGTGGTTAGAGGCTGTGCGAGATGAGTTACAATGTTTTGAGGACAATAATGCATGGGAACTTTCAGAAGTACCTGATAACAGTACTATAGTTCAATGTAGATGGGTATTGCGAAAAAAGTATGATAGTGAAAATAAAGTAAGGTTTCGTGCCAGGCTAGTCGCTAAAGGCTTTTCACAAAAACGAGGTGTAGATTATACAGAGACCTTCTCGCCTGTTGTGAGGCACACAACCCTACGTTTATTATTTTCACTGTCAGTGCAATTAGGTCTTCATGTAACACATTTGGATGTAAAAACTGCTTTCCTTAATGGTGACCTAGAGGAAACCATATACATGCAGAAACCAGATTGTTTTGATTCTCCAGGTAGCAAAAATAAAGTTTTAAAACTTAGGAAAGCCATTTATGGCCTAAAGCAGGCCTCAAGAGCCTGGAATAAGAAATTAGATAGTTGTTTGCTTGAATATGGGTATAAAAAATCAAAGCTTGAACCATGTATGTATACAAAAATGAATGAAAATTGTAAAACTATTGTAACGGTTTATGTAGACGATTTCTTTATATTTTCTAATGATAAAAAGGAATGTACTGATCTCAAAGAAATGTTGTCAAGTCGGTTTAAGATAAAAGATTTAGGACAAGTGAAACAATGTCTAGGGATGAATGTAAAATTTGATAAGTTAGAAGGATCTGTCACCTTAAGTCAAGAACATTACATTGATACTTTGTTGCATAAATTTAATTTGACAGATTGTAAAACCTTTGATACTCCAATGGAGCATAAGTTGAATGTAAACACAGGTCAAAAAGTAAATAATAAGGTACCTTTTCAGCAGCTTATAGGTAGCTTAATGTACTTATCTGTACTTACCAGACCAGATATAACTTATTCAGTCAGTTACCTAAGTCAGTATAATAATTGTCATACAGATGAACATTGGAGTTATGCAAAGAGAGTGTTGAAATATTTAAAACGGACTAAATCTTATGGTATTAAATATTATAATAATGGAATTTCCAATATAGTAGGTTTTGTGGATGCCGATTGGGCAAATAATACAATAGATAGGCGGTCTTATACCGGATTTTGCTTCTTATTGTCTAATGGTGTCATATCTTGGGAATGTAGGAAACAAAAGACTGTAGCTCTATCAAGTTGTGAAGCTGAGTATATGGGAATTTCTGAAGCTTGTAGAGAAGCAATATACTTAAGGGCTTTGCAATTTGAAATAACTAATAAAATGTACACTTTAACATTATATAATGACAATCAGAGCGCACAGAAGCTGTCGACAAATCCAGTATTTCACAAGAAGTCTAAACACATTGATGTGAAATATCATTTTACTAGAGAATGTGTTTAAAATAATATAGTAAATTTGCAATATTTGCCGACAACAGACATGCCCGCTGATTTGCTAACAAAGAGTCTATGTGCGAAGAAACATTATATGTTTATGAAAATGTTAGGTGTTGTTAATGTGTAGAGTGTTTATATGATTATTTAAGATAGTGGGGGTGTTAAAATGTATCTAAAATAATCATTTATTATCTGTTACTTGTCTGTCTGAATTATCTGCATTGTCTATGATGTGTCTATGATGTAAAGAAAAAAAAAATACAGTTCTTTTTCAACCACCACACGGTCGTTTTATTAGATAATACCTTTATTTTTGAGGGTTTCACTTCTACCACGGGTGAATTGCACACATTTTAATTTTTACATCGAAACTCTCGTGTATAGAGATTATTCTAAGCTACGTTTTGCTGCTAATAAAAACAGTTGCCTCTTAGTATTTTAACCAAAAAGTTATTTTTACCATTTGTTATGCATAATTATATGTTTAATAGAGGTGATATATGATTATGCAAAATTACATATTTTGTTTGTTTGACAGGGATAGAATAAATCTATCACTGTCGCTCTGACAAGTTATGAGAGCGCTTTGACACGGGTGTCAGAGCGCTCTGACAATGTGTCAGAGTGGCAGTGAAGGTTTTGTTCTATCACTGTCGCTCTTCCGCATATTGATTGGCATGACGGGAGAAATGGCAATAATAGCTTAATGTGCATGATCGTGATATGGACGTCCCTGTTGTGCTTATGTTAAATACCGAAGAGTGAATAAGATATTACATACTGTGGCATGTACGGTGTCACTGATGTCGCATCCTCGATGACTTCTGTGCGCCTAGTACCTACTCGCTTTAATTAATTGCTAGTAATGGTGAACAAATCCGACGAGAAATTCCCCAGCTTTGTACCAAATGTGCTAAAGCACACTTGCTTGCATGTTTTTGCTATCCTAGTACTGACCGCAAGTGGGGAGTGTCAGGTTTTATTTCGCAACAAATGCTATGCAATAGCTTTACCGCGGCAGTCCCCGAGTGCCAAACGTTTTTTTTTATTTATTTGTTCCAACTTAAAAATAAGTTGAATGAACTATCGACGTAAATCGAGTGATGAAAATAAACAAAGGCAACTGCAAAGCCAAATGGTTTTCTCTAGTAGCTAACTTAGAATGTAGTTAGAAAGGCGCATAAATTAATACGATATAAGCTTTGCAAGGGATACTCTACTAAGGGGGATCTACGTGTAATAAAAAAAAGTATATATTTTTAAATACAAATTTTAAATACTATTCGCAACAGCTAATGACTTGCATTACTGTGTTTGATAAAATAAATACACGAGTAAACGATTTTGAATTTTAAAATTTATTAGAATGAAGGAGATACATTTATTAGATTCATAAATTACTTTGAAACATTAATCACATATAAATCCGTTTAAGCAAATATTGGCTTTCGTAGAGTTTATTGCAAATTGACCAAAAGTTGGAAATGCGATAGGGGTCTATAATTATGTACTTAATAACGAATAACATAACACGATGCAAAAAATTCTTTGACTAGCTCATTAGTCGATCTTGTAATTTTTCGATCATTGGATTTCATTAATATCTTCTTTTAAACCGTTTTTATAATTTTCCTTAAAAAATATGAAGAAAAGAACATTGGATGCACAAGTCAAGATGTAACAATGGAAAATATAAGCACTATTCAATGGGGTCGAGAGATCAAAGAATTATACAAGTTTATTTTTTATGTATTTTTGATGGTAAGAGCATGCTAGACACTTTTCTTGTCCTAAGGAGATGAAATTTTACAATATATTTGTTAAGTTCTGATGATAATGCATTTTTGTGATAAGTATCACATGATGCTTCACTCAGATTTGGCCCCGGACGAGGGAACTACTTATAACATTGAGTTTATAAGATTGTCCAATTATTTAACTAGTTTTTAAACGATTTTTTCTAAATCCAAACAAATTATAAAATAAACTAGTTACACGCACAAAACAATCATAATTAGAGGAAAACAAGATTTGAAATTCCAGAATATTCAAATTGGAGACCAACGTTGTTCAAATTACTAGGTAATCAGTGTTTAACCAAAGCAGTTATTAACTTTAATTATTGGTTAAAAATGTACATAATACATTTAAATATATGAAACGTATTTTATACATTATGTCTGAAAGCTATCTAAAAGCCCCAGTAGCTACTTAAGGATTGGCTTTTCGCTACTTCCATGCAATAATAATCTAAATTTTACTAACAAAAAATAACCGACTTCAAAGTCTCAAAAACTACTTGTCAGATCTCATTCAAATTTATGTGGGACCACATGACAAGCACCTGCTTTCGATTAAAAAAAGAATCATCGAAATTGGTTGGCGTGATATTGAGTTATTCGTCAATTTGTCGCGCACATCTTAACACAAATTTACGACTTATGTGGTTTTGTCGTAGATGCCATTGTCAGATCTCAATAAAATTTATATGGGACCACATGACAGCCACCAGTTTTCGATTAAAAAAAGAATCATCAAAATCGGTTCGCCCAGTCCAAAGTTCTGAGGTAACAAACATAAAAAAAAATACAGTCGAATTGAGTACCTCCTCCTTTTTTTGAAGTCGGTTAAAAAATGTATAAAGCTTTATGTAAACAGGGAAAGATTTAATAAAAACAAAAAGATTCCACAAATTCTTATCTAGATGTAAGCTACACTGTTTATGCATTTTAAACCAAGCCTACTCAAATAAGGAATGACGAGCCATAAAGTTGGTGAAGGACAGAAATAAGTTTAATATTAGTGCCTTCTTGTAACATTAAACACAGTGACAAGTTTAATTCCAATAATTTCGTCGTAAACACTCATTATACTCAAACATAAAAGTTTTCTCATTAAAAGTCCTAGCGTTATTTTCGAGTATATAGTTATGTATTTTGGCAGAGTGTAAGCTACTCATTCTATTGGACAAATTATTCGAAAATATTCCAAATCTTTTGATCAAACTAAGCGTTAAGCTATAACATAAAATGTTGATAAAACGGGAAAAATACTGAAGCGAAGCGAGGGCAGTTACTAGTGTAAGAATAAGTAGTGTTTTATTAAAAGTTTGTTTATTTGTATTAGTAATTAGACGAAGTAATAAAAGTAAATGAAAATTCAATGATCTTTTACTATCGATACGTACCTAACCTTCTAAAAATATTATAAATAAATGGGAAAGTTTGTGAAGATGTTTGGATATTTGGGTCACTACGCGGTAAACGTTATACAGATAAAGATATTCGGATAGGAGAAGAAACAGGGGTGAAAAAACCAATCTAGTCTCTTATCTTATTCTTTTTTTCTATTCTTACCCGAGTAGAGCTCATTCGCCCAGGCTCTTTTTATTTTATCATGCAGATACCTAACTTTTATTTAAGAACCTAATAAATTATGTCACTGCCTTTGTCGTCATACAGATTTAAAACCACACAGAAATAAACGCTACATGCAAAGGTAAGGGTCGGTTAATAGTTCTCCTAACGATTTTATGCATTAAAAATGATTATGAACAGATAGGTTAATTGTCTATTTGCACAAAATTAAACTCTCAAGAAACGTGCGGTGAAACGCCGCCTTAATTGTATTATGTAAAATGTCAACTTAACTTCACCCATGAGCGAAATACAGAATACTTTTGAAATATTTTTTAAAGCATTTTTTAAATTAATATTTATTAGTACCTAATTAAAGCACATGGGTTGACCCATGTAAAATATTATTATAAACTGTTTTTTATAAGTAAGATTACCTATTACACCTATAATAATATGAATCTACATACTAGTGAAACTTAAAAATGTTTCAACTTTTGTCTTGAATACGCCCATGCCATAATCGTACGGAACGGAAATACCGACATGAAAGATGATGCGAACCGATTTCTCCGTACAAGAGGGATGTAAACAACTAAAGGATGGATACCTATATAAAGTTAACGTATATACTTCCTTATCATAAAACACACTCAACTCCATTCTTGTCCTTTCTGGCACCGGTGTGTACATAATCTAGATCTCGGAGCTTTTTCATATTCGCTGGATTAAGGCAGAGGATTTTTTTGGGTAATATTCTCTTACCAAAACTAGAATCTCCCCACACGAGGCGGGAAGCCTTTTCAGAATTTAAAAGAAGTCCAAATATAACGGATTGCTAAGGACATTGAAACTTTGGTTCACTAAAATAATAAATCGTCTATTCGTATTTAAAATCAATTTTATCGCTTTACACCTCCCCCGAAGATTCGCTTCGCTTGTTATTTTGCAATATACATTATTCCAGTTAGATTGGTATTCATTTTAATATTATAGGAGGTTGTTAAATTTTATGCATTGATTTTACTTATATAGAGTTCAAATTTGCATGTGCAACCTTGATATAATGACACTAAAGTTAGTCAAAATCAGTATTTTAAATAAATTACTTACAGAATCATATATGTCTTTGGATTCCAAAAGTTAAGTATCATTACACCCGATTAATCAATGTCTATGAAAAAAATAAATAACAAAAATTATTTCAGCCATATATTAAAAACTTTTGCCCATAGACTTAGTAACAATTTACTTATAAACTATGTTATTACAATACAATTTAAAATAAATTACATTGATTTAATTTAGTGCAATACATATTTTTTACGGAAATAGCCGGCTGACGATCCACTTGATGGTAAGTGGCTATCGTTGTCCATGGATATCAGCAACACCAAAGGCATTACTGATGCGTTGCCGGCCAAGAAAGAGAAAAGAAAACGAAAGAACTGTCTCTCAAGCCCCCAGCCGGAACACGAATCTTTTGGCGGCTGAATCATGCTCAAGGGTGGTAGCTATCCAGGCGAACCCCATGTTGAAATAATAATAGTATCTAATAATAGTATTAATTAACAATTAAAATCAATATTATCAAAATAATCCCTCTGAGGGGCCCTACCACTAACGGCCGGATTTAGTCGCCTCTTACGGCACCCGTGCGGCGTGGGATTGGAGTTAGTTATCTAAGCCGCCCCAATACGGCTGAATTTAATGTCACTTGTGTTCATTATTTAATTATTTAACAATTAATTCTAAATGTTGACGTTATTTGAGAAAAACTATTGATAATATAATTTTTAGAATTTGTATATTTGTAGAATTGCATTCACTAAAATTTTGCTCATTTAGTATTTATTTTATTTCAAACGTTTTTGCTCAGGCACCTACTAAGAATGAGGGAGATACGAGTACATAAAATAATGATTAGGACAATCTGAGTTATCTATAATTATAATTTCTGTGCCTACTTATCCGTTCCAATAAAACTCAGCAACAAGGCGACAAATTATGATTTTCAGAATTAATTTTAGACATACTGAGAGATCTTCAACAGTTGTCATTTCACTTGTATGACCTGTACCTGGTTTGGATTCACCTTAGGTTAAATCTGTAATTTCCTCGTTACTTGGCATTTGGTATTGAGGTCGAGGGAGAAATCTTAAAATATTCTCGTACAAGCCCCATAAGATACCCTGTTAGTACCCGGCATCTTTGAGAGAACTACCATGCCGTATCTATGAGACTTTGCTTCTCATAACCACTATAGAATGAGATAAGGACTATTGTCCTGGAATCGACTGTAGCGTTCGCACTTGAATAGTTTTTCCCTTTAAATAAAACGTTATAAGTGGACCGTTGATTATATTGGTAAATAAGTTGATTTGTATCTTATTTGTAAGAAAGCAACAGTAAAAAGTTAGGTTAGGTTTCCTGCATCTCATATTATTATTATGATTATACCTCAGACCTTTGAATTTCAGATTATACCTCGTTACCTCAGAACTTTGGACTGGGCGAACCGATTTTGATGATTCTTTTTTTAATCGAAAGCTGGTGGCTGTCATGTGGTCCCATATAAACTTTATTGAGATGTGACAATGGCATCCATGAGAAAACCACATAAGTCGTAAATTTGTATTAAGAATGTGCGCGACAAATTGACGAATAACTCAATATCACGCCAACCGATTTCGATGATTCTTTTTTTAATCGAAAACAGGTGTTTTGATCCCACATTTTGAACGAGATCTGACAAGTAGTTTTTGAGTAAGTTTGAAGTCGGTTATTTTTTTTTAGTAAAATTTAGATTATACTTATACACTGTATAGTGTAGTACACTACTAATTACAGTTCTTACACTAACAAAACAATGCCATACGTCCTGATTTCGTTTATGCGATCAATTATAGGTACTTGTAATATATAATTAACGATTTATTTAAGGGATGTCGACTGATAATTTTTTACACTAGATCTACGTTTATAAAACCGTCAATTACCTAAAAATATTTCGTTACTAATATTTTACTAAAATATTAAGTAAAACCAACCAGATTGTTGCGAATTCTCGTAACGAAGAAGCATGAAAAATCTTTAATGACTGGTGCCAAATAAAAAAAGACAATACGTGCTGCAATCGCATAGGTGTCTAAATGATTTTATTATAGAGATTTCGTTTGTATGTGTAATATATGCACAATTTAATGACGATTAACGATGATTGTTTTAAATGTGTATGTATTGGATGTTAGTGTGAGTGGTTGTCATGGTATGCGTTCGGTTGTGTCGGGATGCACGGGTCGTAAGAAGTTCATAGGTAAAGTTGCCAGTATATAATACCCCATACTGTGTCACTGAGCACATACCACCCGTGCATCTTATTGCATCCAGACCCTTTCTTGTGCCCCATCGTACACGATCCAGTCATGGTGAGGATTTCACTCATTTTGATACCTATTAATGAACATTAAACACAAATAAATGAACGCAAAAAAATAGGTGATGTTTTTGACAGTTATAAAAATTAAAATATATTTTTGAAATTTGAATATATGTATTTTTTAAGTTAATTAGATAAAGTTTATTAATTGGAAATATTAACTTTAACGATAAAAAAGGATTTTTGTAAATAAGTTTTTTTCGTGGAAAGTAGACGTACTACAGTAATATATCATTAAATACAAAGGTTAAAATGATATCTTTTCAGACATCTATGTATGTACCTACTCGTATTTCGCTCATAAAAGTTACTCCTATGCAGGTCACGTAATCCCTATCTTAAGATTTTATTTTATTTTATTTCATACTTAATTCGTGTAATTATGCCAGAATAACACAGCAAAAAGAATAATTTTGAATACCTACCACATAACGTAAATGTGTATACTAACATAATTATCTATAGCTGAAGCGAATTATCATGCCACAAATATTATCAAATGAATAATGATCAATATTTGATCTCTTTCAAATTTTTCATGGAGTTTATAAAGTGTGTAATATTTATTTCCTCTACAAAATTATCAAAAATTAAAATAAACTTTTTTGGTTTAATATAAACATTTGGGGACATAAATAAAATAAAAATAAATGAAAATTAGATAGTTCCGAAAGCTATGTAACTATAATTTCGTGGAATTGCGACAAAAAATCTTTATGGACAGTTAAATTATTATCAATAAATTATAACAACAAGTAAAAAACCTTTTATTCTTAATTATCTTTTCGGAACACCAGCTTCTATCCACATCAGAGTCCATAATAATAATTGCACGATAAGTAATAAAACTATTTAAATTACAACTAGGTGTATTTCTAATGTGAGTAGTAAAACTTTCTTTAAATGAAAATAGTTTGTCTTTAAATGAAAATAGTTTGTCTTTAAATGAAAATAGTATTTGAAACCAATTTTAAGCAAATTCGTTTAGTACGAAACGTCGTTGACTTTGTTTTAAAATATTTCTTATATCTTACCAATGACGAATGAAAAATAATAAGTATGAATTTTGAATGATAGAGCATTACGCAGAATAGGCATCGGTGAAATCATATGAAATGAGCTTAACGGCTGCCGGGGTGCTTTAGAGGGTTAACCCACTACAACCTGCGGAATCCTCAAGTTTATATATAAAACGTCACGTGAGTCACTTCAGGTGCCTCTTCAAAACTTGCCTTCCAGATGTACGAGTATATATAAACTTCTTGAAAACCCCTCATACTTAACCCGCATGTGTTAAACGAAGTCGAATCAGAAACGTTTCCCGTATTGGACCAGGCCGCAAATAAATCACACATGCGGTTTCACGATCGAAACGATGCTATTGTTCGTGAAAAGCGACTGACGCAAGTCTCTTCCGGCACGCCGCACGATGCAGTTCCGCTTTCATTGCACGCGCGTTACGTTGCAATGCAATCAATGATACGGCTGCAGTGTTATTTAAATATATCTATGTGAATAAATTTTATTATGCCAGTCCACACCTACGTGTAATTGGACTTTAACGTGTAAGTTTAAATAGTTTTGAAAAAAATTAATAATGGGGATATTGTAATTTATTCGCAAATTCGAATTAAAATAATATATTATTAATAAACATTAATAATGAGAAAAATCGTAACAACTAAAAATGAAAATCGTATCTTTTGATCTGATATTTTTCCTAACGTAAACTAATACCTACTTATCATGAATCTTAACGAACATGAAATCAATGACGTATCAGAATAAATCTTCACGTTATCAAGGAAAGCTGATATTTAAAAAGAAACAAAAAACATATAGACATCTAAGTCTTGAATTAATAAATGATGAACTTTATTAAGGTTAGTGTTCCGGCATCTTATCTGATTTAACTGCACGGCGCACGCGCTGTCTGCGTTATCTTCGTTAGTAAACATTACAATAATTTGACCTGTACAAAGGACTGTTTAAACTTTTGTTGTATATATTTTTATATAAATCCTGACAGGTTTAATATCTGGTAATTTTTTCTATATCTATTTAACCATATTTAACGCATTTTTATTACAGAGAGGCAGAATAACAAAATTGTAATGTTCATCTGTGTGTTGATCCAACATTGATAATGAAATGACAATGTGTTTATTCTGACTTTCTTTGTTTTTCTTCTCTTTCTTGGCCGGCAACACATCAGTAATGTGTTGTAGCTGATGTCTATGGGCGATGATATCCACTTCCCATCAGGTGGATCGTTAGGTCGTGTATCGGCTATTCCTATTAAAAAAATGTGCTATTTTTGTTTGGAATTGTTAATTTAAATAATTTATATAATTTTAAAAACGTTCATTATAAAAAATTAAATATTATAATAATAATATAAACATTATTATAATGATATCTATGGTTAATAAACATTATTAATTGAATTGTTTTGATGGTTGAAAAAATTTCATAAGTAGATAGATGCTATTTCTTGTTAATTTCATTCCTACTACTAACATAGGTAATTCCATGGGGTTCGCCTGGATAGCTACCACCCTTGAGCATGAGTCAGCCGCCAAACGACTCGTCGTGTTCCGGCTGGGGGCTTGAGAGCCAGTTCTTTCTTTCTTTTTCTTCTCTCTTTCTTGGCCGGCAACGCATCAGTGATGCCTTTGCTAATGTCCATGGGCGACGATAGCCACTTACCAACAGGTTTTTGTCGCTGAAAAAAAAAAAACAAGAAGAAACACTCAAACATTTCGTTATGAAAATTTAGTTTAATATTATGCATTGCAATATTATACTTCCATCTTTTATTTCTAGATTTGTTTAATACTCATTGCTGTGGCTGTCACATCTCTGGCGGCGGTGGATGCTCAGAAACAGGAAGAGCCCATCCCGATTATAAGATATGAATCTGAAGGCCCTAACGTCGACGGCTCATACAAATGGCTGTAAGTTAACAATTACGATATTATATTCATGACAATGAAAAAGCATAATAAAATTTATAACGTTTTTTTAACTTATTATAATTTTAGTTGAAATATTTGGGTTTATTAAGTACAATAATTATATAGGTATTGTAACCGCACGTTATAATTTAAATGTCTGCCTACCTAAGTGTTAACTGTAGCTTCACCGACAAATACGAGTATTATTTTTATAGAGCTACTTTTGGGTTTCTTCGACATTTACAAGAAAAAGGGAGATTAAAAAAATATTACAATCTATTAAAAGGAAAGAAAAAATATTTGAGAAACTTCGATATTAGCAAAATAACTTATATGCTGAATGCTATTTGCAGCTTTGTCGCAACAACCAAACATACTACGATAATATCTTAACAAAAGCCAAACTTCACAATGTTTCAGTTATGAAACCGGCAATGAAATAAATGCTGAAGAAACTGGTTACGTGAAGAATTTCGGTAAAGGAGAACCTGAAGAAGTGCAAGTAGCAGAAGGAAAATTTAGCTACAAAGCGCCTGATGGTACCATCATAGCTCTTTCCTACATCGCGGACGAGAATGGATTTCAACCTCAGGTGAGTTGAAGATAAGTCATTTTTACAACGAATTGACACCCTGGAGTTCTTCCGCTAAAATATTGTTCCCAACCCTTGTTTTAACAATTGTATAATACGTGCTCTAATATAAATATAAATATAATACGTACAATTGTATATAGTGCTCCTCACACGAAACAGGTTGGTCCCGTAAATTGGAAACAATCTGTCAAACATGTTTTTATAGGAATTACTAGCTGCACGGACAGACTTCGTTCTGTCAAAAGTTTTTTATTTATTTTGAGTTGTAAGCTAATCTATCTTTCAAGTTGGATCAAACTGCACATGGTGTGCAAATTTGATTAAAATCGGTTAAGTAGTTTAGGAGTCCATCGCAGACAAACAACGTGACACGTAATTTATATATATTAAGATTGAAACTCCGTCAATATATTTTTGAACTGTAGAATAATTCAAAAGTTACCTATTTTTAAATAATTTTGAATTTGTCTCTTGCAAAATGTAATAGGATAGCAGATTTTTACATTTAATAATAATTACTGCATGATTCGGTGAAATAAAATCATTCATCATCAAATAAAATCATCATCATTCATAAAATTTCTTCAAGATGTGTAAAGTCTGACAATTCTTAAATAGCTAGTTGAGGCCAAAGTGTAGTAGCTTGTAGTAGCTGCTTTAAAATTTATTTGAATCGAACAGCACACTAAGGAACTGAATTTGAACACCAATTGCTGGACTGTGAATGTGATAGATAGATAGGTGACAATATGGTCGAATATCCTAAGCCTAGTATGACAAAATCCTTTAACACAACACAACTCTATACACCTCTATATAAAAGTATATTTAGAGCCCTTTTAATTCATACGTCTTAAAAATGCATCCAGAATAACGGTAAATTTTAATATTTATAAAACCCCCGACATTTTCTTTTTATTACAAAACAACCATCTTCATCAAGTCAGATTTCAAAAATAAACCGCATTGGAATCGGTCCATCCGTTTAGCCAGATACACTGACCCAACACATACATGACACACATAATGTTAAACTAAAAACACCCTTCTTTTTGCGTCGGGGATTAAAAATTAATTTAGGGACTGGGTGGATAGGTCACTCAAGACTCAAGATAAAATAACAAAGACCTTTACGATATTAATGTAAAGTAACTATAAAAAGTTTTGTTTTGAATATACACTTACCCATTCGCTTGTTGTTGTCCGAAAAATTAAGAAAGTCAGACTCAAGGCAAAACTTTGATAATTATGTAGATTGACTGTGATCGTTTAGAAACAAATTCGTTTTGAAATAAAAACGCTCCATTTTTATTTATTGGTGCATGGGTGTGAATGACCCCACGCCTTACTGACAACTGCGTAAAGCGCCCTTGACATCTTTTTGTTTCAAAAAAATATACATATTAAACTCACGATTTAAGTAAACATTTAAAAAATATTGTTTTTCTTCTTTCTTTCTTGGCCGGCTACGCATTTGGTATTGTTGATGTCCATAGGCGACGATAGCCACTTACCATCAGGTGGATCTTCACCTCGTTTGCCGGCTATTTCCCTAAAAAAAAGATATCATGAAATTCGACATAATCTTCTATAACTTCAGGATAAAACAATAAATAAGCTTAATTGTAAGACATTTTTAATTTATACTACATTGTTATTTATATATAACAATACCTTATCTCCATTACAAGTCTCTAATTATTTTTATCGGGAACAAACATTTTTTGAAGGCTAGATTTCTATTATATTTCTATAAAAAATTAAGCAATAGGTACATTGTTGCAAAATCTATATTATTGTAGGTACTTGCAACTTTCCAACGTCATTACGCCTTTGTTTTGAGATTTATTCGTACTTCTATATATTCAATTGATCAGTCTTCCTTTTCGTTTGCGATGACATAGGTAATATTATGAAGCAATTGTAAGGTAATGGTTACTTGTCATTTTTGAAGTAGGTATTCTGCTTTCCATGTATAAAGTTGCCCTTGAACTTCGTGACCCGAATTCACATTAAGATTATAGACTGGGTTGTTTTATACTGAGAAGAAGACATAACATCTCACTACAAAATGCTTTAATCATACAAATCGAGTGCATAAAGGATTTTGTATGCGCTTTGCAAACCATAAAATGATAAGTGTCGGCAAGCATACTTCGAGACCGCATAAAATTTGCATTAACGACCTCTAAAAATTATACTGAGGTAACCTACAAGGGAGTGGTTTTCGCACGTAAAACAATTTATACCTATGAATATACAATCAGCAAAACCTACCTCGGTTTGCAGGGCAACATACAAAATTCGTAATATTTAATAATATTACAAAATGTTTGTGATAATATCATTGTTATATCGAAGCTTATCTATACAGGGTGGAATTTAGTATAGCCACCTGGAGGGAAAGTACGTTAATTTTATATAAGAAAATTATTAAAAAAAATATACATAATACAGGTACTGTATATATATATAATACAGGTAGTAGGTATAAAACCTTGATAATAACACACACATGCTGTAATATAAAAAAATGCTTATCATATCCCGCATACTTAGGTAATTCTTTTGCTGGCTGTCCCTGTGGTGTGGAGCCTGATTCATTCATTGCGTAAACATCTGAGGAAGATGTCTGACTGGCAGAGCGCGGGTGTAAGACTTGGTTGGCCAACGTGTGTGCAAATGTCGCTTCAAAATATCAAACGGCGACCCGTGACCTGCTCTTGGGAAATGGGAAGTGTTTTAGCATTCGACATTGATACGATACTGATAGGAATGTTTGCTATAGTGGAATAGTTGACCAACATGACCGACCTTAAACTGTAAACCTGTAGCGGTTACAAAATGTGGCCGATAACAATTTATCATATAAATGTATCTAAATCTTAATATATATAAATTACGTGTCGCGTTGTTTGTCCGCGATGGACTCCTAAACTACTTAACCGATTTTAATCTTTGCATACCGTGTGCAGTTTGATCCAACTTGAAAGATAGGATAGCTTACATCTTAAAATAAAAATAAACTTTTGACAGAACGAAGTCTGTCCGGGCAGCTAGTAAAATATATAAATCTCCATACATTTTTCCATTAAAGGTAGTAAATTAAAAAAACAGGTTTATGACTATAACAATTTTCTGATAGCACTAACAGAAATTTTAATTCATTTAAGATATGATTGCACCAAGATTATACTATTGACTGAACCCAATTTATTATAAGATCACGTAATTACGATATAATAATAAAATATTGACATTCCTAAGAAATCTATGAGCAAATTTCGACGAAAACGTGGATTTAAATTGTTATGTCTACAATCATTACCACCGTAAACCACCGTATGTCCCAACTGTACGAGCGTTACATAACATAATTAGTCTACTCAATAAGTTCAAAATGGTTGAAAATAGACATACTGCTCTTAAAAATACGTGCGATAGCTCATTCTGTTCGGAATGACGTCTAGAAAAATGTTTC
Organism: Thymelicus sylvestris; assembly: GCA_911387775.1. NCBI lineage: Eukaryota > Metazoa > Arthropoda > Insecta > Lepidoptera > Hesperiidae > Thymelicus > Thymelicus sylvestris. Next base: position 11,979,436 of record OU426891.1, on the reverse strand, counting down.
GGAAGCGTTTACCAGCACGTAAAAAATTGCAAAAGTTATTGACAAAATAAAGTTGAAAAAAAAAAGTATTTTGTTTTTGGTAATAACTCCGAAACTAATAATATTTAAGAAATTTTAAAACAAGATTCCTAAAGAAGAGGAAATTTCCAAACAATGACTCGCGGCTCTCGGAACTCTATCTCCATTATTTATAACTTTAATTTAACGCTGAAAATGGGTCTCCACGCTGCATTTTTAGGTTGCGCGTGCGGCGTCAAAACCGAGTTCGTCACACTCAATATTTTTTTAAGGTATTAATTATTAATTTAAAAAAATAAAAAAAAATATTGTGTATTCGAAACACTTCAGAGAATTTGCTCCCGTAGGAAATTTTGCTTAAAGTTAATTTTTCAACAAGTTAGACGATTGTTAATTAACTAAATTTTCTCGAACTTCCATTTTCATTGTACATTAAAAAAATGTTTAAGTAATTGTCCTATAAATTTTTCGCTTGGTGGAGCCCTTCTTATATACATGCTTAACGAGATCACGTCATAAAAGTTTAAAAAGTTTTAATACTTTGTGTATAATAATTTTATAAGTTGAACAAACAATTTTTTCGTTTTTTTATCGAATCGAAATTTAAAAATTGAAAAAAGTTTTTATCTGTACTTTGTTATACATCGTTGTTTTTTTTATTTTTAGAAGTTTCAGAAAAAATATATAAAAAAGTTGAGAATTTGTTTATAACAAATTGTTAAGTTAAAAAACAATGAAATTGTTGATAAAAAAATTATTTTTTTACATTTCTATAAAAGACGGTCAATTATAATTTTTAAGAAAAAAAAATTCTTGACTAATTATTCAAACAATAGAAATATTAAAAAACGATTATAAACAATTATATATCATTATTCAGAAAAATTTTTTTTTTTTTTCAAAAATCATAATATTTTATAAAGAATAAGGTATTAAGAAAGTTTTTCTTGAAAGCATTGAAATAGTCTATTTGTTAATAAAAAAATATAAAAAAATGAGGGAATTTTTTTTTTCAAGTCAGTAAATGTCTTTTATGAATGCCAAAACGATTATATAATAATAAATTGGGAAAAAAATATATTCAATAATGTTATTTGGATTTTTCATTTTTTGTTCAACTTATAAAATTATTATACACAAAGTATCAAAACTTTTTAAACTTTTATGACGTGATCTCGTTAAGCATGTATATAAGAAGGGCTCCACGAAGCGAAAAATTTATAGGACAATTACTTCAACATTTTTTTTAATGTACAATGAAAATGGAAGTTCGAGAAAATGTAGTTAATTAACAATCGTCTAACTTGTTGAAAAATTAACTTTAAGCAAAATTTCCAACGGGAGCAAATTCTCTGAAGTGTTTCAAATACACCATATTTTTTTTTATTTTTTTTAATTAATAATTAATACCTTAAAAAATTATTGAGTGTGACGAACTCGGTTTTGACGCCGCACGCGCAACCTTTAAAATGCCGCGTGGAGACCCATTTTCAGCGTTAAATTAAAGTTATAAATAATGGAGATAGAGTTTCGAGAGTCGCGAGTCATTGTTTGGAAATTTCCTCTTCTTTAAGAATCTTGTTTTAAAATTTCTTAAATATTAATAGTTTCGGAGTGATTACCAAAAACAAAATACTTTTTTTTTCAACTTTATTTTGTCAATAACTTTTGCAATTTTTTACGTGCTGGTAAACGCTTCCGAAACATTTTTCTAGACATCATTCCGAACAGAATGAGCTATCGCACGTATTTTTAAGAGCAGTATCTCTATTTTCAACCATTTTGAACTTATCGAGTAGACTAAATATTCTACTTCGTTTACGATAGTCAGTTAGGAACATAGATCACGATCGTTAACTTTAACAGTTATCTGATCATCACATGCATTCCAACCAATTAATTGTATGATTAATGACACGTCCCGATATTGGCACGGTAGAAGGGTTGATTCGGTCGATTTTAGAACAAAAAAAATACAAAACCATCTTTCTTTCGAAAATCGACGAAAATGCTTTTTATACGTGTTTCGGTCGCAGTCAGCAATAATGCGGGTTTCCCGAGGCCTGCAGCGTACTGGTGTTTTCTTTGTATTACCAGAGAATTTATAACAGTAGGCATTGTATTACTTATGTCTACTGGCAACGGTAATCTCTTAGTATCAAATATCAGACAGTTCGGCTGCTCAAGAATATCGGAATGAGGTGACATTAGAAAATTTTCTCCGTAATTTTAATGAATGCGTATAAATCTGTCTTTAGCCTTTAGCAGTGGGTCACATACGTATTTTACGATACAGTCATTATTTGTACATCAACAATAAACTCAACAATGTGTTAGATAAATAATATTTTATGTACAATTAAGGCAACCTTACCGCTAAGTATTCTCATTTTGATCTTTACATAAATTATTATATTGATTTTATGGCGATGTATTCCATGTATTACCGTGTGAAATAATTCAAATAAATATTTATTTTCTTTATGTAGCTAACATACATATGAAGCTGACGGATCATTCTAGTGTAATTGATCATCGATGCTTGACGATCAAGGGAATCATTGAGGTGTTGCAGAAGGCGAAGGTGGTAGCTCGCAAGTCCGTGGCTGGTACCATGTAATCGAATCACAAATTTTGTAATCTGTATGCTCTGGATGCCTTACTTCGGTTGCATAGGCAACCGATCATTTCTAAGGGAAATTCTTAGAGAAGATATTTGACACCATGTCACAAAGAAAGGAAAATAGGATGGCCCGCGACCAGGTACACTGACTACATATAAAAGACAGCGGGTCTTTTGAAGGCTTAGAAACTGTCAGAGTGGCGCAAGTTAGAGCAGGTCTGTGTTTTATAGCCTGACATAAAACTAGCTCGGCCACGCGATAGCGCCGATGGCTTATCATCACGCTTGCCTGTAGAAATGAGCAACAACAGGAATGTAGGAATACAAGGCCGGCCTGGAACTCATCATCTTATTGTTAGCATCTCTCATAGTATCATCAGTCATGACCATGAGTAGTGAACGTCCAAACGCTGAAGGCTGGGAGAAATTTTAAAATTTATTAAAAATATAATGATACTGAGAACTAATTGCACTGAGTTTCTCAATGTCTGTAACCTCCGATAATACTTAGTATGATTTTTCATACTTAGCTGCTTCTTATAGAACGTATTACGAAAGCTGCGAATGCACATCTTTACCATATACAATAACACTGGACGACATTTTGATCACATTATATAGGGATTAAGCAAATTTGGCAAAGATTTTATCAGTTATTTCTTTTGCAACTTAATATTTCGTTTGGCCTCTGGTTGTTTGATAAATAAATATAGTACTTATATGGTACTACCCTAATTTAAATCTATTTCAAATGAATTTAAAACGGTATCTACCTACTTATAAGCAAGATATACCTACTTAAATATGATACAATAATATAAGTATTATTTTACATCTAAGAACGTAATAAGTACTTTTAAAAACTTGTACAAGTAATTTTTATTACGTTACGAGAATACACGATAGTCGCTTTGTTACATAAACTTTCATAAGAAAAAAATATCTTTCAACAAATAACATACTTTACAATTAACAGCATTCTTTAAATATGCAAATTTTATGATGTGTCGATGTGCTCATTAATTATATTAAATTGTTATTATTACACTGTTCATTACTTAAATTATAAGAAGAAATTTGTGATTCTTTACATTGATATTTTCATACGTTTGAAATTTGTAAATAAACCTAATTTAAAATTAATACCTATTTAATACTAAAATAATAGACTCTCTGTAATACAATTGTTCTGTGCAGTATAATATTATTATCATGTCAGAAGGTAATAAAATCAAACAAAATATGTGAAGCAAAACTGAAATGACGAGTTCACTGTATAATTGACATCGAAATAATTTTAACTTATCCTGATGTTGATGCTGAGTTGGTTATCAGTTCTTGTATAGCAGAAATCCATAGTAAACCATCCATTACCTATATATCCACATAACTATTTAATTAAAAAGATCTGTCTGAAGAACAATACTTACAATAATTAAACAATATTCATTATGTTTTGACTAAGCAAGTGTTTTTTTCTTTTCCAGGGAGATCATTTACCAACACCACCACCGATTCCGCCAGCGATCCAAAAGGCTCTTGACTACCTAAAAACTCTTCCCCCTATTGCTGAAACGAATATCCAACCACAATATCAAAACCCATCCAAGAACAGAAGATTTTAAAGTGCCTAACAAAGGATCTTGATTACAGTGTCGAGCTACTAACTTTACTAAGAACTTACTCAGAAATACTAATGAAGACCTTTGATAAGATATAACCATGAATAGATGCCAATTGCGTAGGCTTTAGTTAACTTGAAAGATATTCAACTTTTGAATTATTACCTCGTTGATTCTTTGGATAATAGGTTCTTATGACTGTATGTAAGCAAGGTATTAAAGTGCCTGTAAGTAAGCAAATTACGAGTACAATTATAAGACTACTCAGAATAGAACTGCAGCTATTGTTTTTATTTCTTTCATTTAAGTTGTACGTAATGTAAATATAAATTCATGATTACTTTAAACTATCGTTTTATTTTCTTCTAGTTGACGGAGTTTTTAATACATTAATTGCCGATGAGGTTACAAATGAAAGGTTATAAATGAAATTTTAATCGTCAAATTAATATTGGAAGTTTATTTTCCCTTATTGTCAGTAGATGAGTGCCAACAATTACCTACTTCAGTATTTTCTAAGATGTACGAGACCTGAAAAATCTATTTAGAATGCGATAATTAAAGCAGTATGATAGATATGCATGTATTGTGCTCATTGTAATAGGTCTGTCTATCATAAAAATATACTGATGAGTGACTTTATTGCAACTATAATCTGCAATTTATAAAGAACTACAATAGAGAGACAATAGATTACGAAGTTATGTCGTAAACAAAACAGCTTTGAAAGGTAGAGAGCACAATATAAACTAGGTACCTGTATTATTACTAAAATAACACAACACAACTCGTAATCTCTATATTCATGTAGATTTATGTTTTAACTCTTAAAACTTACGAGATTGTATCACTGTGTTTCCATAAAACATATTTGAGTAAACAGTTATAAAATAAAAGATGCAGATCTTATCTCTGAATAAAATAGCAGCTGCCTTTCGTCGCGCTGTAAATTATTGATAATAAAAATATAATATCTTCGATAAAATGAGAAAAAAACTTTAAAGAGTACCGTTTAATTTTAAACATTACATATAATATAAGAAATTCTTAGATATAATAATATAGTTGCGTTAACAAATAGCCCGAAAGATGTCGTGATATCATTGTACATTTGAGAGTTGATAATTCTCAATTATAAGACTGCAAAAATTAAATTGTATTAAAGCTTGCGATGTCTCATACTGAAGTGAATGTTTTGTTTGTAAAATTGATACAATATTTTGTATTTCGTAACAATCTACATTCATTCATCCTACTTGTTCAAAAATTAAGTTTTTATTGTACCTACAGATAGCAAAGATTTTTAATGTAACCTTGTTTAAAATAACGAAAAAAATGTGGCACGTTAAAATAATATGTGTTTTACTATTTAATATTATGCGTATCATCTGATGCAGGAGGTCAACGACAGGTATATAACAACGAAATATATAACGTATACCACTATGACATAGTACCGTAAAAATTAAAATTTTCACCCGAATACAGAGAAGCCAAAAGTAAGATTATGATTTCAGCCGATACATATATGCATGTTAGCAGCTATCGCAGCAGAACTCCAGAACTATTTATCATAAAACAAATCTGTAGAATCATCTTGGCCGTTCGCTGGGTAAGTGACGTCGGACAAAATTTAAAAATTCCTGTATCGTTTTAAGTCTAAATCATAATCTGGTCATAAATTAAAAACCAGTCAAATGAGAGTCGGACTCACGCACAGAGGGTTCCGTAAAAACTTGTAGAACCAAACATTGCTCTTATATTAACTGAATATTGAGTAACAAGCGTAACTTTTTCGTTAGAAAACTATCATCCCAGTACATAAAAATCGATTTACGAATTACGAAATACCAAAATAACCCAAGAAAGTAAACATTGCTTGATTGCAAACCCGAGTATTCGCTATGAACTTCGACTTGATACCTCCACGCGTTCCTGAGAAACAAGGGTTGACATACTAATAGGCGGATGAATGGACGGATGGACGAACGGAAAACGAAGTGATTCCGTTTTTTAACGTAAGTATAGATTGTTCATAGTTGGATTGTAAGTAGAGATCAGTCCTTTTGGTTCCGAATCACTTCAGCATCATGAGAAAAGGGAGTTGGAACACCTTGTGTTCCATCTTATAAACGCTCTTAAGTAGGTATAATATAAAACTCACTTAAACAGAGTTGATAAGACGAACTTAGATAAATTAATTGAACCAAGGCTAGTCTAAAGTCGTGTTTGTATCTAAACATGCAACAAATGAAACAGATCTTGTAAATTGCGTGTTGTATTTTAAGCGTTGAAAGGTTGAGAATTACTATTGGCATCATTACTTAATCGGAAAGCAAACATTAGTTACGATAAGTATCTATTCATGAGAAAAAGAGATCGCGGTTTAGTAAAGTAAAAAAATAACTTTTGGTGACGTCATATAGCTTTCAACCAGCGCAGACGGTCAAGGCACTTGTAATGACATTGTTATAACAAGTGGCATAAAAGTGCGGGAACAGACAATAATGCGTAGTACAGATACAGGCTGAAATCATAACACTGTGCCGGACAAACTATTATTAAGTAAATAACAGACAATAATGCGTAGTACAGATACAGGCTGAAATCATAACACTGTGCCGGACAAACTATTATTAAGTAAATAACATACTATATCCTTAGGAACCGTATATCGCTTGTGAGACCATTATTACTCGCAAATAGTTGATTTGACCTGATTTGATAAAATAAATAATCTTGGCCAAAACAAATGATGATTACAAAAGCAATGAACATACCTTACTTATCCTTACAAAATAAGTGATAAGTACGTGATTTCAACCCGCGTGTGTTGCGTTGCAGTTTGAGTTACAAACGTGTAAGCTATTACAATGAATGAAATATGCTAAACATTAGAAATATCTAATTTTGCATATTATTAAACATTATTGATGGTCAATTTAATTTGTATAGAATGTGTTTCCCGTAAGTGATGGGAGTACAACGACCATCTTTCATCTAGCCTAAGTCAATTATTGGAAGATGCCGATCGCCCTACATACATAATTCGCACAATCTCATCAATCTTCTGACTCTTGCATGTTAATATTTGGTAATTCAAAACTGTCATAAATGTCATCAACTGTTACGTATTAGGTATATCTTGTTAGGAGACTTATCTAAATTATATTACTAATGCTGCGCACCTTAATATATTATGTATGCAGACCACACAAGGTGCGTTGTTATTAAAACAGCGCCAGCGCCTCACTTCCTACAATATTGTGCTATTTATTAAGTGGTCGTTAGAGCCCTTCATATAATCAATTCTAAAGCCGGCGCCAGATATAGCTTCAAACATGTGTACACTGCTTCGATTGATATGTGTAGCACGGGACTTTGAATATGTGTTCAATGTTTGAACAAAGATTTGCACTTTGCCATGCTGTATCGGTTATTTAGCGCACATTAAAGCGTTCAAACTCGATTGTGTTCAAATGTTATGTAATGGTTAAAAATTTAATGTGCGTATAAGGATGTTTTTTAATAGGAACAACACATGAAAGGAAAGGGTGGTCCGGAACCAAGTGACTATCGACCAGTGGCACTGCTGAGCGCTCCAGCCAAGGTATTCGAGTCGACAATTCATGCTTCATTGTAGGCCCGGTTGTCCGACGCACAGCACGGGTTTCGTCTTAGACGGGATACAACCGAGAACCTGCTGCATTTAATGATGCGAGTGTCGCCAGCGATGGATGCCAGGAGGAAGGTGGACGTCACCTACTTCGATTTCTGGAAGGCGTTTGACACAGTTGATAACGACGTCTTGCTCGCTACTTATGGATGTGGGATGCACGCTGCATACGCTGGCCTTCTTCGCCAGCTACCTGCGGGACAGGCGTCAGTCAATACGTCGACTGTGGCGGGCGTTATTTCGAGCCGTACTGGACAAGATCAGGCGTCAGCAAAAGCAGTAATTTAGGGCCCCTCCAATTTGTCATTATGATAAATGATTGATTTACCGGAGGTGGTCCACGAGTCCACGTGCCTTTTATTTGGTGACGACCTGAAATAAGTGCGCGAAATAGGCGACACCTCAGACCACATCGGGTTGTAGCAGGATATAGATAGTTGTAAAGTGGAGCCACGACAACAAACTACTTTAACGTGGCTGTATTATCATTCAGCCGCGCGCACTCTCCACTATATCACCCGTACCATATCGAGGGAGAGCCACTGCGACGCGTCACAGAGGTTAGGGATCTGGGTGTCCAGTTCACCGCTGATGTCAACTTTCGAGAACATATAACCGAAGTATGCAAAAAAGCGTACTGTACTACGGCAATCGGATGGCTTTACCAACTTGAATGCTCTCCGGGCCTTGTATGAAGCCTTGGTGAAGAGTCATTTGGAATGTAATTCGGTTATATGGACTCCAAGTGAGATCAAATATAAAGCAATGGTGGAACGAATACAGAATAAATTTATTCGAGTTCTGTACCTAAAATTATATGGGGTATACCCTGGATATCCCTTGCTGTACCCTACCTTGTTCGTTTTGGGCATGGTAGGATACAGCAAACTAGAGACCAGGCGGGAAGTCTCCCTTGCTACGTACTTGTTCAAGGTTCTGCGCGGTGAAATGGACAACCCAGCTATTCTAAAAAAACTGAGCCTGTGCATTCCGGACAACGTGGTTCAGCAGCGGTAATGCCCCAGCTTCCTAGCGTTACCTCATACGCGCACCAACTTTTTACGTTCTCAACGCACTTGTTACGTTCTCAACGCAGTGGTAGACCAAATAGATTTATTCAGTTGCACACTGAAGAGTTCGCGAAAGTCGTGACTATATTATTTAATAAATTATTTAAACGTATTTGATGAGATTGAATGTGATAGGATGAATTCATTTCAATGTAATTTAATTTAATGTATGTTTTTCTGCTAACGCATTAGGATAATTGTCCTGTAATGTTAGTGGTTAGTTTATATAAATAAATGAATGAATTAATTAATTAATGACATACTAAATATCCTCCATCTTTGAAAAAATAAAATAATGAACATTTAGGTATACCTACTTATAACCATCCTTACAACCTCTAACCCTCCAACTTATAAACATCCACCAAATTTCACGTCACAAGGACCAGTGGTTTAGGCTCTGCGTTCATAGATCAGTCACTTAGTCAGTCAGTTAGGACAAAGCATTATATATATTACTTATAAGACCCTATTTTAGAAAAGATTATTGACTTTCAACGATGAAATTGAGTAAAAAAAAAGCAATAGCATTGTAAAATTTCACCATACAACATTGTTTAGAATAACCATTCCCGAAGTAAACTGTTGTATTTATTACATACAACAATATTTTTATTTGAATGTCAACGTAAAATGTTGTATGTATTACATACAATGTTTTTAACGAATGCTCACCGACGTATATTGTTGTAAGTAATCTATACAACATTTTAGGTTGGTATCGTTTAATTGTTATATATTTGAAGTAATTCAGTTACGTGAGTTAATTTTGAGAGAACTTAACCGCTATCTTCCTTCCCCGTGCGGCCCGTTGAAAGTCCGGCGTGGTCTGTTGTATGTGACCAATACGAGACGCGAGCGCGTGATTTTCCTCGCCCCGCACCCCACGTAAACCATTGCAAAGGTCTATACATTGTTGTAGTCCGTTCTCGTTCGAAAGTTACCACAATATACGTCTGGCAAATCCTTGAAATATTCGTGTTTTTGTTAATTTTTCACTTTGAATGCATTAAGTAATGCAAATTAGGATAGTTTTCAGTAAAAACGCAAAATGGCATTTTTGTGGGATACAACAACTTACGTAGGAGGTATCGATGTGTTCAAATGTGTTTTCAAAGTCCATCAAAGAAGTGTTCAAATGTTTGAGCTGTATCTGGCGCCGGCTTAATATTACAGAGAAACTAATATTAATATTGCATATTTTGTGGGTTTGTATGTGTGGGGAATTTAATAGGATGTGAACCACAGCAAATATTTTAAAAATTCTTTCACCATTTTAAGCTATTCTGGATATAAATACAGGCAACATCTTGTGTACTTACTAAAAATACAGCTTTTGAGAGTTCGTGAGGTTTTTGGTTTTTAGTTACAACTACAATAAATTTTTGACACTTTTTTATGGAATAGTGAACGAGCTGACGATCCACCTGATGGTAAGTGGTTATCGTCGCCCATGAACATCAGCAACACCAAAGGAATCACTGATGCGTTGCCTTCTGGGTGAATATAACTTTTTTTATGACTAGAGCAGGCAAATGAGCAGACGGGTCACCTGATAGTAAGTGATCACCGCCGCCCATGGACATTGACAACACCAATGCGTTGCCGGACTCTAAGAAAATAATAGACCCGCTTCTTGAAGGACCATTTCATAGCTTAGTGGGAACACCGATGCACAAAATTCGTTCCACAGTTTACAGGAAATTACGTGAAAACCTAACTGTGGACGAACGCCAGGCATCCAGATATAGGGAGCCTACGTCTCGCTTCAACTCGAGCGATTCTAATCCGACTGTAAGCTTGGGATCGTCGTCGTCTTTAAACTATAATTTAAATAATAGTAATATGCTTACGTATCCATTGGCATTGTTGTAATATTATTGTAATAATTATATTGTGTACCTAAGGATAGTTTGTAAATTTAGATATTTATCCTAAGCCAAAGTAATAAAATACACATTGTAATATTTCAATAATTAACTCATCTACTACCTGATAACATGTGAACGTTAATTTATTTTCGTTTATAAATCCGGCTTTTGTTTTATTGCCTTAGCCCAGTTAGATCATACATTAAAATGACTTAAAAAATCTTAAATTTTAATTTTATTGTTGTTTTTTCCTCGGGACAGTAAAAATTTACTTTCAAGATTCACCTTTTCACGATTCACCAAGAGGCTAGGCGGTGCAGTAATAGTGGCATGAGATAGACCATTGTTCACCGATGACTAAATAAATTGTTAGAGACGTAATGACTTATTGCTTGATGTTTTATGTTTCATCTTTATGTAACATGTCTTATTTGTAACTTAAGCTCTAAAGTTTTTTGCACGTTTTTTGAGGCTACAAATACGTATGTAATACGTAAATCACGTTTAAGTTAAAGGGGTAATATACGGATTAATATAAGGGGTAATTTATAAATATTGTTAGATATTTATAACCTCCCAGCACGGCATTTGAAATTTGGTGGATTGTTTTTAGTAAATCTGGATTACAACATAAGCCTCTCGATGCGTAAAATGTACACTTTAAGAGACCAATGACATCATGGCACGCGACAGTAGTACGCAACAGGAAATAATAAACCTAATGTACTGTAGTGTATTCTATATTAGCAAATAACAAATTTCTTAACCCTCAAAATGCCGAGCTCTCAAGAGAACAACGATAAAGTATGTAGCATGTTTTTGTGACCGGACATATTAATGAAATTCTGAAATCCATTGCTTAATGATAACCTATCGAGTTAGCAACGAGAATGGACAAGAGAGAATGCCAAAGCAGTATCAGGGTTGAAAAGTTGAATTAGGCTCGACTTTATACTCAAGCGCATCTGGATGAATATGCTGCGTTGGAAGTCACAAACTATCCGTTGGCTTCGCACATTTAAACAAGCTATGAGAAAATAATTTTTCTCTTCTGTTTGTCAACCGATTTTTTGTTCGGTAACTATTGAAACTTCATAATATAAGTTAAGAAACAAGTACCTAGGTATACAGGGTTATTTGTAACTCGACGTATTCCTGGCGGGAGCTGATGAAGGAGTCAAAATGCAATATATTTGATGTTCATTTGTATGAGCAAAAAAAAAAAATTCTTGCTACTTGTGGAGATATTTGCAATTTAAACATTTTTCGTTATTTACCCCGATTTTTGCATTTAGGTACAAATTGAAAAAAAAATACGTATGGTATGGTTATTATTTAAAATTATTCTTCTAACTAACACTTCAATAAAGCCCACCTTACCTTATTAAGATGAAAATTCCTTCTGAATGAAAAACTAGGAGCTACAACAAAAACAAAATTATTTAAAAAATACATGTTACTTGACAAAATATGTTGTCTGGTTGAAAAAATTACCATGACACTAGGCGTACAAGTTATTAAAAAAACTTGCCCATTTAATCAGCTTTTTAAAAAGGTATTAATGTTAATCCAAAAACATGTAATTCTTAACAAAAACGGCGTTTCATTCGTCGTAGGTAGAGCATATTTCAGGGTTAAAAAGTATAAAGCATAATGGTAATGCACAAACTATTATTTTTTTGTTCATACATCTTGCTCGATATGAGCCCCTCTATTTCTTATACAGGTCCGAATCCTGAACGTATGAACAAAAAATAATAGTTTGTGCATTACTTTTATGCTTTATACTTTTTAACCCTGAAATATGCTCTATCTACGACGAGTGAAACGCCGTTTTTGTTAAGAATTACATGTTTTTGGATTAACATTAATACCTTTTTAAAAAGCTGATTAAATGGGCAAGTTTTTTTAATAACTTGTACGCCTAGTGTCATGGTAATTTTTTCAACCAGACAACATATTTTGTCAAGTAACATGTATTTTTTAAATAATTTTGTTTTTGTTGTAGCTCGTAGTTTTTCATTCAGAAGGAATTTTCATCTTAATAAGGTAAGGTGGGCTTTATTGAAGTGTTAGTTAGAAAAATAATTTTAAATAATAACCATACCATACGTATTTTTTTTTCAATTTGTACCTAAATGCAAAAATCCGGGTAAATAACGAAAAAAGTTTAAATTGCAAATATCTCCACAAGTAGCAAGAATTTTTTTTTTTGCTCATACAAATGAACATCAAATATATTGCATTTTGACTCCTTCATCAGCTCCCGCCAGGAATACGTCGAGTTACAAATAACCCTGTATATGTACGTGTCAGGACACACGCAATATAGAGTTCCGAAATTTATCCACTATTACGCACTAATTTTAGCTACCTTTTAGTTTTCCTTTTAAATTCATTATACAACGTGTTCGTGAGGTTGTGCAGGAACTTCGGCCTATTATTCAGACCACTAAATTGGTCATTTTTCGTTGTGGATTCATTATTGAATTTTTTTTCTTCATTTTCATACAAACTAAATACTTGAACGTAAATTGCCTAATGTGTAATATTTTTATGCAAGCTGGCAACGTCGCATTATGATTGATATGAAACTTTGACATTAGTAAACTTTTATTGACGTTAACAATTATTTCTCATCGATTTTGCTGTATGTGCGACCAGTGACATTAACAAAACCAAATAGGTAATAATACTAGTTCAAAAAGTTTTGCGATGTTTGTTTACTTTAAGGTCCATTTAGACGGAGAGTTTCTAGTATCTATCGTACAATACTATCACTAGTAATAATCGCCATAATATTATCGTATCAAATGTTTACATACAGGAAAGAACTAAATTCTCACCTACGATTATCTCATATGAAATTCATAACTTATCCAACAAGGCGATAATTTTCTAAGTCTATTTTGGTACACATTGTACGTAAAATTACTTACGACAATCTCGACTTGTATTCGATTTACATTTTTTCAAATTCATACGTGTATCGTACAAGACGGTTGAAAACGTTTTGAGTGCGAGATTTGTCATTGTAGTTAAGTTTACAATCAGTATTCCATTGCGAGGCAATTGTCGTCAAAGAGCGAGAGGTGTAAATGTAAGAATTTTTTTTATTATTTCGATAGTGGCTTCTTCGAGACGAGAAACTCTCCGTCTGGGCCTTTATTGTCAAGTCAAGCCAATAATGACATGACATTTAAAATGAAACAAGTATAGTTTGAATGATTATGACCGTACTGAACGGCAACATAGCACAAATAAAGACCCTTTTACAATGTACACCCATATTAAATTGAATTACCAATAACTTAAAAACTAAGCTTTTTAATGCACTAGTTCCTGTATAATGTATATGTTTAGTAAAAGCTATATAATCATTTGGTAAAGTTACTGCACAACCTCAGGAATACGTTGTATATTATACTACTACCGTGATTTTTTTCACATGTCTAACACTACAAGTTAGCTGACAGGGGATGACGACACTTGACACTAACCAAAATTAGCACTTTAAAGCCGTCTCTACACGTAGGGAAGGTACCCTGAATTATTATTTTTTTAAGATGATAAGTTGAAGTTTTCTAGCACTAAGGGTCTCTGCTTCAAATTGCAATAACAATAAAATTGTGGTCGAATTTCATCCGCTGGAAAAAGGTTCACGTTAACTTATTTATAATCATCATATCTTTAGCACTAAATATTTGGCTCCATAATTATTCTGTTATCTGACAGCTGATGACTATCTCAGTATGACTATTATAAATATTACTAGGCAATATTATAAATATTATTAGGCAATATCGTGCGAAGATCCAACACTAAGTAGGTACCTAGTAAAAAGGTCAATCGTGTAAAAGGTGAATCAATTACGCTTAAAAAGTTATAACAATTGTTTTATCGTAAACATTCGAAGGACTGCAAATTGCAATGCGGAACATATCGCAGATCAATCAAATATGTAAAAATGATGAATTTAGTTAAATCTGTTGTTATAAAACAGTGGTTTCCGTGTATTTAACAAAATAGGAGGAATTTACATTTGTCAAAAAAAATATCATTTTTTTCTACTTGCATACCTATACCTATTGTTATACCTATATTATATACATTTATAAACTTAACATTCTCGTAGTTGATGCGGAAATAATACTGTCACATTAATAGGAAAGTAGTTACTTAATGTTAACGTGGGTACCCCCACGTGAGGGTACTACACGATGCACCTAGGTACTTCATGACTATATAAGTACAATTTGAAATGGTACTAGTAGTGATATTGTAAAAATAATAAAATAAAATTTTATAAAACTTTTAGAAAATTTTAATCCTATTAACATAATCATAATTATTTTATTAAGAGTCAAAAGGCCACCTACTCAACTCAAAGCATTTGCTATGAAACATAGTATGATGCATACCTATTATGCGAAAAGCCACTGGCAAATTGTCACACCTCAGGAATAAAGCAATGCGTTTTTCCTAGCTACAGTACTTTAATAACTTGAGATAAGTTTTTAAGTTTTTTTTTTCATGATTCAACTGTCTTGATTTTTTCATAGAAGGCAGAAAGTACAAATTATGTTTAAAATAAAAATGCCAGCCTGGGCTATTGAATGAGGTAAGTATACTATGATGTAGGTATACTATACTGAGGTATACCTAGTAAGGCTATAGTATAATTCTATGCTAATAGTTTAATTTCTTTGAGCCAATATTACTATTTAGGAGTAAGTACCTATACATGTAAATTTTTTATACATGTAAATATTACAGTATGAATCAAAATAAATGATTCATCAGAATAACGCAATCAAATTGCGACAACTTTGGCAGAACAAATTGTTACTAGATTTATCGCAACTAAATCTTATTTGTGTTGTATGTATTGTACAATTTAAGCTCTAAACAAAAACCAAACGATGAACGAGGGTCAAGTTCCAAATACGTGTTCAATACGAAGAGTTCATAGTCAAGCTCGTGTCAATCCCAGGTGATGGACCGTGCGGACACGGTCGGTAGTTGGATGGGTGACCGCTATTGACATTTTATTGAGTTCTTCCATACTTTGAAGGGTAGGTATGTTCTCGTCATGTTGGAGGCCCTTGGGTGGCATGAAAAAAAGCTTTGGCTATTTGGGTTGGCGGCTAATTTCACTAACCACACTGAATTAACGCGATGAGGTATACTTTAGGTCGCCTCAAGAGGAGAAAAGAAGAATTCAGAAGTGGGCCATTAATGAATTAAAGTTGAAGCTATTCACTATTCTCTACAGTAAATGAGCCGTTGACAAAGAACAGTAGTGATTATTTCATCCCGTCAAGGATGTATTATAATAATAATTTATAAACCCATGAATTTAATTATTTCAAATTAATAGATTGACTTTGAATATTTCTTTAAAAGGAGTTCCGCATGCGCCATGGTAAACAGGTAGGTACATGATACCATTATGTGTAGGCAAAATTTCGGAAAAATATTATATAACAAGTCCTTATAAGGTACTAATTACTATAATAATATAATATACTAGTTCTGAACGTATTAAAATCAAGTCCGTAAATGTGTGGATCGCTGCCTCGTGCCGCGTAGCAACTTTAATGTTGTTGCTCCTATATTCTACAAAAATCTTAGGTAATAAAATAAATTACAAAATACATACATACCTATCTACCTATTCCACTAAAGTCTTAATATTACTCACTTGGCTCAGCAACCTGAAATACAGTATTAATTAATGAACAACAGTCACAGGCTCGCAAACGAATACACACACATAATTTTTTATTTTGTCATCTATATTATAGTAAATTGTAACAGAAGAACTGATTACAAGAAGAAGTAGAAGAGATAATATAATAGACTTCATCGGAAACTAAAGGATTCGCAATTATATCATGAACCATGAAAATAATAATTATAATTATAGTTATTAATACAAGGAATTTAAATTAATCTCTATAACAATAACTGCAAAGTTTCCTATTAAGTATATTGCATGACGTAGTCCAATATAACCTTTCAAAAGACTACCAAAACACCATCTTGCATTGTAATGGGTACGTGTGGATTATGAGCGAGAACTTGATGAATAATATCGATTTTATTGAAGCTAAAATTCTCGATAAATTGAATCCTAAACGAACAGTTATAAATGTACATAGTATAATATGTCCTTATTATCATTGCAGTTGTACATAAGTAATAATATATTTCAGAGCTCTGCAATCGAAATAAAATTCACCTATAAAAATATGGATTTTGTTAAGTGTTACTTTAGTAACATTTTCCGAGGAACCTAAAACCTAGATACTACAAAAAATAGGTGGATATAAAATTACAATCACATGGGGTGTAAGTTTTTATTAATCTAACAAGCGAATGTCTCTACTGACGTCAACATACGAGTATAATCTAAATTTTACTAACAAAAAATAACCGACTTCAAATTCTCAAAAACTACTTGTCAGATCTCGTTCAAATTTATGTGGAACCACATGACAAGCACCTGCTTTCGATTAAAAAAAGAATCATCGAAATCGGTTGGCGTGATATTGAGTTATTCGTCAATTTGTCGCGCACATCTTAACACAAATTTACGACTTATGTAGTTTTCTAATGGATGCCATTGTCAGATCTCGATAAAATTTATGTGGGACCACATGACAGCCACCAGCTTTCGATTAAAAAAAGAATCATCAAAATCGGTTCGCCCAGTCCAAAGTTCTAAGGTAACAAACATAAAAAAAAAATACAGTCGAATTGAGAACCTCCTCCTTTTTTTGAAGTCGGTTAAAAATTATTAGAAATCGAACTCAAGATGACTCTTACTTCATAAACATAGTCGCGTACATTTATATACTTACTAACACCCCAACACAGAGTCACTAATGGTTTCTTAAATCGTTAATTAGTACAGAATTTGTATAGTGATTCTATATTAAGGAGCGATTAAAGTAACCCTCAGTGACTCTAAGTTGGGGCGTAAGAGGTATGTATGTTATATTCTGAATGTGTTATTAAAGTACTATTATTTCTTCTGTGGTAATACTTTCTTATTAAAAGCCAATCTAAATCGTTATATTTATTACACACACTATCAGGGGATGTATGAATAATAATATTTTAACATCGATACAAACTTAACCGTACATCACTAATATCGATGCCTTCCTAGACATCATTAAACTAACTATTGCCTGCGGGCCTAGCCTTTTAGGTAATTGGAATCTTCACGGTGTTAAGGTAACGTACCTATTTGATCTTTTATGGCATAATACCTCTGCACACTACGCAATTTTCAATTGTTAAATAGCATTGACCTAGACGCCTAAAAATACATTAAAACTATAAAGATTACCAAAATTATATAACGCTCTTCGCATTGCTAAGAATTTAGCATTTCTTAAAGCTCTTATCTTTAAACAGTAAATAAAACTCTGTTTCTTTTCAAGTCGTCAATCAAAAAAGTGCTACAATAGAATTTAATTTGTATCGCTAGCAAATTGCTTCGCAGCCAAATAAGCTCTTATGGAGTCGTAGGAGATTATGTTATCATTATCACTTCATTACCACTTCTCATAGAATTCACTGGTTACTTACTACAGCTTTTCTCGCGTTCTATTGCTGTACTTAGGTTTTTCTACACAAAGTCTATCACATACATAAGTAACTATATAAATTTTAATAAGTATATGTATAATTCTCTTGAAATTTTATAATATAATCGCATATTTTGTAATTTTCAGGTCATAAATAAAACTAGATTATCTAAATCTTTGACTGCGAGGAAATGTTTCCATTTCGGTCATGCTCAAACGTTGCAGTCTAAGCGAAATTAATTTCATCTTAAAATTCACTTATTATAATATTTTACCACAATTTGTTTCTAATTTAGACCTCACGAAGGCTTATTTCCAGCAGTGAAAGTCCAAAAGCTGATGAATTTACCGATGGATGGATGATCTTCTTAGACCGAAACCGTCAAATAGGAAGCATAGCTAAAGAATGTTCTCGTGATATTCAAGTGTCAGGAATTTTGTTTTTATAGCTAACAAATAAGAAGATGAACCACCTGTAGTCGACGCCTATCATCCGTGACCCAAATGATATCACCAACGCGTTTTCTGCTAATAGGGAGCGATTAGACGAAAATGACTGGGTCCGATACTGCAATCAAGCACGCTTAAAACTAATAAACGTTTAAATAATTTGATTGGCTGCCAACCATTTGGCTAAGCAGTTACCAGCTCGATAGCTGAATATTTGTATAGAGCAACCGATCTTATCAGACCATGCAACACACGGTAAACTTGTAAAGTATGGCCGCATAGGAGCTGTAAAAGCCAACAGGGCCAACTGTTGCTGTTCATTCAAAAAAATATATAAAAACCTCACTAGAGTTCTATAACGCGAATATTTCTCTAGATTGATAAAATACTTTCAGGTTTCAATAACCATTGTATTTTTTTATTTTTAACAAAGAAGATATTAATAAACTCAACTGAACATAAGGCAGTCACTAAAACGAACTATTAACTATTGGAGACTGAAAAAATATGAACACTTACACACAGATGAACAGTAACTTAAAAAAAATTGATATTGACAGCTATGAAAACATTTGATTTTATTTTAAAACCATGCTAATCCAACATCGTCATGTTAATATAACATTCAACAAATACGTAATTTCGGTATGCTTAAAGGACAGCAAAGTCCTAAATATTGCTTGATTAATAATAATTGTAATCATAACTGTATTTATAATTTAATTGCATGGAATACTAATAACGTAATTATCGATTGCAAGACCATATGCAATAATGTAGTGTGATAAATGAGCACACAGTTCATGCAATTAGCCATTGACAAGTATTCAGGGCTAGCGTATAGTACAAGAAATGTTATCATCATCACTATGCATATAATATATCTAAACTATATATATTATCAAGAGTTATTTTTTTACTTACAATAAGTTAATGCTTCACCACGATCCCACCTGATGGTAAGTGGAGATATGTAATTACTATGTGATTTAATACTACGTAGCCAGGAGTCTAAAATAAAAGTTAATTCGTACTTTTTCAGTTTTTACCTTATTGGGTTTTTCGTCATACAAATAAAAGGTATAACGTAAACGCTCCTATTACCGCCAGTTTAAGCTGACTATGGATGAACTTCAGAAAATTAGATATACGCCGTTATGCTAGGACAGGCGTTTTAATTTATTCTTTATCATAATTAAATATTCTATGACATTCAGTACTTAAATTTAGTATTAAATGACACAATATTTAATAAATAATAATTTAATCTGAAATAGCGGCTGCTTCTATTACCGACCGATGGGATGATGTTGTTTCTATTACCGTTTTTCATGTTTCTATTACCGACCACTGAAAAAGGAACACATTCTCCATACTATTAAATAATAAAAAAACAAAATAAATATTTATTAACTTGGTATAAAATATTTGAGATCAATAATTACTATTAAAAACTGAGCTTTCTTCTTAATAATGTAGTTAAAGTACATATTATTAAAAACACTATCTACTGAAATTTTATAAGATGGAGGTTAATATCTTGAAACAAGGTTTAGTTATTCCAATCCGTTGGAGTTACACATTTTGCCATCAAATCGCATCATCAGACCCTGAGATAGTCTATGATGTAGGTACTAGTTTTGCAAAAATAAAGTTATTGGCAAAAAATTTCTTAAAAACGGTTCCGATTCTCCTATTCACTAGTTACACATTTTGTCTCCAAGGGACATCATCAGACCATAGAATGGTCAATGATGTACTGATTTTGCTGTGTAAATATTTACCAACAACAAAATATACCTTTTAACACGGTTCAATTATTCCAATCCGTTGAGGAGTTACATATTTCGTCTCCAATTCACATCATTACACCCTGAGATGTCAACGAACCGTTGAGGTGTTCCACTCTATATGTCCAGAACCCATCATAAGATCCTCACCATGATGTTAATGAGACCACCCTGAAGCAATCCCCTATTTAATACCGTTTAAACCATCCAAATTGGTCGAACATATAAAGAAAAAAAACATATACGACGAATTGATAACCTCCTCCTTTTTTAAAGTCGGTTAAAAACTTATGTGTGGCCTATAGAACATTTATGAACACAGGAACTTATAGCAGGCTTATCAGCATTTTAAATATAGTACGCTACATACCTAC
Organism: Thymelicus sylvestris; assembly: GCA_911387775.1. Lineage (NCBI taxonomy): Eukaryota > Metazoa > Arthropoda > Insecta > Lepidoptera > Hesperiidae > Thymelicus > Thymelicus sylvestris. Next base: position 11,958,341 of record OU426891.1, on the reverse strand, counting down.
AATAAGAGACTTTTATAAATAAGACCGTATGGGTCGGTAATAGAATTAAGTATGAAGATTCTATTACCGACCAAAAAAGAAACAATAATAGGCAAAAATCCATAAGACAAAATATATGGCGTTAATTGATCCAATTATGTAATACACTCTTTAGAATCAAACAAGTTAAAAAAAACATGTAAAATTATGTATTAAAAGAAATAAAAGCTAAAATACCAACTATTGTAAAACATCTAATACCGCCATGGGGCGTTAATAGAAGCGACTTATAAAAATTATGTTTCTATTACCGCTCCAATGTAAAATTCGATTTAAACGACAAGCCATGGCCAGAACGGTAGTATTAGATGTTAATCTAAAAAACCAATGTATTATTTATTATAGTTACATATTTACATGCACGTATACACATTTTATTTGTGTTAATTTCTCTTAAGTAATAACGATGTGTTCTTATGTAGCTGGGAGCACAACACTATGACACAAAAGTCCGTTGCGGCCGCGTCTCAATGATTGGCTATTTACTCTGTTTGCTGATTATTTACGCACACAAACTTTATTATTTTTGTTTCTCAATATACATACCTAAAATATTTTTAGGCTACAACTTTCATGGAATCTATAACATGCCTTAAAATAGTGATTAAAAAAACTGGCGGTAATAGGATACAAATTTTGGGAGGCGGTAATAGGCGCGTTTACGTTATAATAAAAAATTTTACACCAGCTGCGTGTGAAAGTCAGTCATTTCTATGTTTTCATTCCCTGTTAATTTGTCTAGTTAATGAAACTCATTACCTTACAGACCATATTTATCACGGAAAAATGGCTTAAAAAATAACCCCACACCAGATAATGACTTTCAGGGAATCTGTGTATAAAATTGTACATTGAAAGTTATTATTGTGTTAAAGAAGTTAATAACTATATATATATTTAAAAACTAAATACACGGTTTTAATGGTATCAATGCAATATATGTAGGTACACATGCAAAAAAATGTGACTGTGCTTTTAAACCTTAAGGAATTCCCTCGTCTGGAGCTCAACCTGAGTATAGTAGTATCAGTTCATGCTTAACAAAAAAATGCACTGTCATCAGAATTAAAGCAATTTGTCAAATTTCAACTCCTAAGGACAGGAAGAAGGTAAGTCTAATTTTATTAATAGTCCAGTCATTTTAGTCAAAATTAGGTAAGAATTGCGGAATGAGAGATACCCAGCTGATTTTTTTCTATAAAGTTGTATTTTGGCATTCTAAAACTTGTCTCAAAACCTGCATATGGTAGGGTGACCGCGTCTATTAAAAAATTGAGGACAAAGGTCACAAAAATCGGTTTTTTGCAAATATCTCATTTCCTATGAGTTTTTCGCTATTTGTATCTTGATCAATATTGTAGAGAATTAAATTCCCTACAACTTTTGTATCAAAAAAAATTTTATAAGTTGAATCGTTTTCGAGATAGAGGGCGGAGAGCGCGCGGTTAGAGCACAATGTAAAGTCAACCGGTACAGTCCCGGTCAAAACATGCTATATTAAGTTTTTTAATTATATCTATCTAACAGCCTTTTAAAGTCCACTGCTGGACATAGGCCTCCCTAATTGGCACCACTCCGACCGGTCCTGGGCCCTCTGAATCCAGCGGCTTTCCGCTGTGTTCTTTAGGTCATCAGTCCACCTGGTCGGGCAGCGACCAGTGCTCCTTTTACCGAGACGTGGCCGCCATTCGAGGACTTTGCAACCCCATTGGTTATCTGTCCTTCGAACGATGTGGACTCAGAGGGCCCAGAATCGGTCGGAGTGGCGCTAATTAGGGGAGGCCTATGTCCAGCAGTGGACTTTAAAAGGCTGTTAGATAGATAGAATTAATAAACTTAATATAGCATGTTTTGACCGGGACTGTACCGGTTACCTAACATTGTACTCTAACCGCGCGCTCTCCGCCCTCTATCTCGAAAACGATTCAACGTATAAAAATTTTTTTGATACAAAAGTTGTAGGGAATTTAATTTTCTACAATATGGATGAAGATACAAATAGCGAAAAACTCATAGGAAATGAGATATTTGCAAAAAACCGATTTTTGTGACCTTTGTCCTCAATTTTTTAATAGACGCGGTCACCCTACCATATGCAGGTTTTGAGACAAGTTTTAGAATGCCAAAATACAACTTTATACAAAAAAATCAGCTGGGTATCTCTCATTCCGCAGTGAATTCCTAAGATGACTGGACTATAAGCTTGCAAGATTTGACCGAGAACCTTTTGGATTTGACCGAGAGCCTTTTGAATTTGACCCACACAAACAGGGTAATCTAAATAAAACTAAGCAATCTAGACACGCGGTAGCGTGTCAAGCCAAGTTCAAGCTAACAAAACTGGCGAGCAGCAACGTGTGTAATATTACACGAACCATTTGGAGCTACTTTTGACCCCCTCATAACTCAAAAAGTATTCCACATAAACCTGTTAAATTTGGTTCATGTTATTGAGACTTATTATTATTAACTAATATTAGAGTTATCACTTAGATAGTAACGTCAAAAAATCGACAATTTCATCACTGGTTGATCTATAGATCAAAACTCTAACCCAGTTCCAGATCCAAACAGGTGGTTGGATGAACACAAAGGAATAAATCAGAAACTAGTGAATTTTTATAATTTTATTATAAATTTTTAATTTCAATTAATTGATTATATTATGATTATGTGGATTTCAAGGTCTTCACGTGAATATATAACGAGTGAAATATCACCCTTAATTTTTTAACCGACTTCAAAAAAGGAGCAGGTTCTCTTTGAGGGCTTCAAGAGTCTGAGGTTTGTTGACATAGACTCGTTACTTCAAGAAATAGGGTAGATAGGGTAATGACTTTTGCGACAACTTATAGTTATAACACAGAAGAATAAATAAATAAATAAATAACGCTTCACACTCATAGCCCCACACTAGGATTCCCTGTGTCGTGGGTGCCATGGACAACACACAAGACAAGGACATTCACACCCAGACTGAGAACAGAAATTCAAACTCATCATTCAAATTTCCGCCTCACTGGGAATCGAACCCAGGACCCTCGATGCGGGGATCCGGCATGGTAACCATTGCGCCACACGGGTCGTCAGAAATAAAATTGTTAGAAATAATAGTTCTAATAATAAGTAGTTAGTTATACTTTAACTTTTTGTTCAAAGTATCGTCAGTTACCATTGCAACTTAGTAGCAACTATACGCCAACTGTGAGCCAATATTACTGCTGACTTTTTATTCCCTAATTTTGATTCCCGGCATGTTTAATGTTTTATATAGCAGTAGAATGATTTTCGGGGGTGTTTGTGATAACTGAATGACTAAATAAATAAACCTACTCCCTCACAGCTCCACACTAGGGTTCCCTGTGTCATGGGTACACACAACACACAAAGACAAAAGCACTCACATCCAGACCAAGAACAGAAATTCAAACTCATCATTCAAATTTCCGCCTCGCTGGGAATCGAACCTAGGACCCTTGGCGCGGTGATACGACATGGTATCCATTGCGCCACACGTCACATAACTATAGTTAGAGAATGAAAGTGCATAAGCGTTTGCTTAAAAACAATACATAACATCTAAATGGTAAAGTAGAGCAGTAGTATGTAACTATTTACTTAGGTCTACCGTTGGCAGCTTTGTCTAAACATTTGATTTATGCTTGCATTAGATCTAAGACAAGGGAAACGACTAAGCACGATCTGATCTTCCCACTTATTATGCACTTTGACCTAAAACGTCATTAAACATTTTGAAACACGTAATAGGAAATTAAAATAAACTACTCAAAGCTTAGCGAAGTTATGATGAAAATAAATATCTTGATTGGATACGCGAATGTTTATGGCGTTGATATTTTTGCCCGATTGCCAAGGAAGGTTTATGTTTTTCGTGCGTATCTTGTATGTATGTATGTTTGTACAGTGGCTGTGATGCCATTGTTTGAAGTATCAAAAAATAAAAATATCATAAATCGAATAATGCAATATGGGTATTAAATAAAAGAGCTCAAGGTTTTAAGGTTTTCAAAAAGGTATATGACACATGTTTTATCAATGTCCTCCGAAACTAAGTTTTTTGCTTTATTTTTCTACAGTTTTGAACTCAAATATCTCATATAAAATATATCTCATGATAGCTTTTTTGATAGCAAGCGGTTTTTTTTTAATTTATACTAGTTTTTGAACGTTGGCAGACATGTTTGTGCATTATGTTATTGGATTCTTTGTTGCTGTCGAATACCCTCTAGGCTATTGATTGTGGCCCTAGTGACCCTATTAAACACGGAGTCCTGGTCAATGATTATGTCCATAACATGAATTAAACAGTGATATTGAATTGTTGATTGCTAATAATTATGTATTACTAGCTGCCCAGACAGACTTCGTTCTGTCAAAAGTTTTTATTTTTATTTTGAGATGTAAGATATCCTATCTTTCAAGTTGGATCAAACTGCACACGGTATTGCAAATTTGATTAAAATTGGTTAAGTAGTTTAGGAGTCCATCGCGGACAAACAACGTGACACGTAATTTATATATATTAAGATTGTGCTATTCTAACAATTCCAATAGGTCTATCACTAACTGAAAAAGTTGCACAAGAGAAGTCCAGTATAAAATAAAAATGCTAAATCTTTTTCACCTAGGGCTGTTCAGCTATGGAACTCATTGCCGCTGTCCATTCGCCACGCTCGCGCTCAATCAATAAATACTTTTAAAATATTAATTAAAGCGTACTTTCTTTCGCCATAAGATTGTAGACAACTTCGCTATAATTACTATACCTTCTTTCTAGTTTTACATCATTCTGTATTATATCTGTATTCATTCACTAAGCACTCGTACACCACTACTTTGTTTCTTTATTAAATTGTCCTCTTCCCTAAGGTTGCCTGGAAGATATCGCTTCTTTAGCGATAAGGCTGCCTGTTATTACCGTATAGGTCTACAATAAAGAGTTTTGTTGTTGTTGTTATAAAATACTATGGGCAGGGCTGTTACAGTTACACTACTTCAACAACATAATACACTTAATCTAGGATTTCCTTTGCATACGTAATTGTACCATTAAACTTAACAAGGCAAAAACAAATATATTTGTCAAATAATCAAAATTATACCATAAAAATTAACCGACCTGAAAAAAATAGTTTTCTAAAAACATAATATTAATATCAAAATCGATGAATGTATTGCATACCTTTAATATTTGATAAATTCCCTCGTTACCCCGTGTATTACATTACCAGAACTGAATTTTGAAATATATGCGATCAATCTTGAAGTACTTATCCCCTTTTAAATATAAAAAAAATCTTCCAAATCAGTCGATAATGACATAGTTATGATAAATTAATAAACATACAAGATTTTTTTTTAAATTGACTTCTTTGATGTCCTGAGACATTAACCTGAAACATTTGAATAGGCAGGGCCATTTATCTCATTAACATAACTATATCCCATCAACTGGATTAGAAAACTAGCCTGAGAGGCTAGTTAGGCTAAGATTTGCATGGAAATGTCTTATATATAAGTTTGATATCGCAGATATTAAAATATATTCCCACTTTATTCAAAGCAATGACTTCAAAATTCGACCGTAATTATTTTTTTCAAACAATTATATTTTCTTTAATTCTTGTAACAAATACCTATATGTGTATATTCATACATACATTAAGCATTCTGCTCTTCTTACCCGTAAATTTTATCTATACTTATCAAATCTCATAGTCCTACGTGCTTCATTTTATAAAAAATACCCGGTTAAATGTGCTCTTCAGGTAACCATGCGTAATAAAATACAAGAGATATACATATCGCACCTTTGGTGGAACAAGGGCACATCTTACAAAAAATCGTAAAATGACAAAAATTAAACAAAAAAATATTTTACACCTGCAAAGTACATGGCCATATTCACAAATAAATTGGTCGTATCTCATGCAAAGAACAAACACTTTGAAGCAATAAAAAGACGAATAATACGACTCGAAATGCAAAAAAAAAACTTTGAAATGGCTCTCCTGTAAAATTACAAAAGTGCAGTTAAGCCCTTGTTCCACCAAAGGTGCGATATGTACGTGCATAACATAATTTGCAATGCTAAAACACCGAAATATTATGCCCTTATACAATAATGTTATCATCAAATATGAACTTTAAATGGTAACGTCGTGAAGAAACTCGCATACCTTGAAAAAACTGATGCAAAAATCGTCTCTACAATGAGACATTTAAAACAATTTTGTGATTTTGTATTAGAATGTATGAAAAGAAAAAATGTTTCTTCACATTTATTAAATAACTAAATTCCGCCTGCGGCTTCGTCCGTGGAAGTGTGGTATCGCATACATTCAAACATCCAAATCATCCGACGGGAACATTATAGAACCGGGATAAAATCTACCTTATTTTTTATTTGATGGTCTGTCTGTGTGCCAAGTACCATCTTAATTCGTACAACCATTAGTTCGTGATACTAGTCCAAACATCCAAACATCTTCACAAACTTTCGCATTTATGATATGAGTAGGAGAGTTTTTCTAATAAAATTTTTGATAAATTTTGTATGACCACTAATTTAACAGGCAGTTTTATGATTGCTATAAATTACAATTTTTTCTCTCATAAAAAAATCAAAAATTTATAAATATGTAAGTTAATATACCTTGCCTATAATCCCGAGCAATTTCATCGTAAACAATAATTTATCAACAAAATCAATAAATCTTTAACAATAATTATCACGCGAAGCGTGTTTGATTTGGGCGGGCGGTACTTTAAATTGAGACGCACTTATGCGCCTGCGCACCCGTACTCCAATTTCACGAACAACGCTGCCACCACCAGTATAAAAGCTGCCGCGGCCGATCTGAAAAATCATTCTAGTAATACACATCCACCGAGGATCTCATCTACTATTGTTTATTAATTTACAAATTATACTCTCACAAATATGAAATCGGTAAGTGGATCAATCTAAGTAATCAAGTAATCATAAACGCACTAATTACTGATTAAGGTTACTAAAAATAAATGTGAGCTTCTTTATTTTTAGTCAATTTTTAATAATTTCCTAGTTTAACAGTTTAAATTTAAAAAATTGTGAATAGGTATATAGAAATAATTGTCTTTTAATATAAAAATAGCAAAGTACACTTAAAGCTTAATTTTTCATACTTCTTCAAAAGGAATGTTAGAATAATCACTAATTATGCATTCACTACATCCATAAAATTGTTCTGAAATTTGGAAAAAACCTTTTTATACTCATACTTTATTTTAAACTCAGATTTTAACAGATTGAAAATTAAAGAAAATATAAATATTTAACAGGAATATAACAGAAATTAAAAAAAAAAAACAAAACGAATCGTGACGTTATTGAAGTCACATATGTCTGGAGATTTGCAAGATAATAATTTTTTGCTTCTAAGTTAATTGGGCTAATCGTTAGTAATAGGTACAATTTAAATGAAAACAAAAATTCACCCTAACACTCGTATATTTTTCAATATCTAAATACAACTTGTTGCTTTGTCACTTTTCTAGTTATAATGCTCTGCTATTTAAAGAAAACTCATTAATGATGATATTATTATGATTTTTCTGATAAATAAAATTTATATAAACGAGAGACCCGTTTTGCGGTTAAAATTCAACCATAATGCAAACTACTAAATGGTCACTTAATATTGGCACTATCTTATATTTTATTTTCGTTAACAAATGTATTTGTAACACGTATACCTAAATCAAGTATTAAATATTAAAAATACCTTTTGTACTTCTACCCGTTAAATTCTCGCACAAGATGCAATCCCTGTAAACAATACATTTTACCGTCATAAAGTGATGAAAGTCTTGTTAGGGAAAGACCGATCTTGCGAAGTAAAAAGCCATTTCGTAAAGATGGATCACTGTCCCAAATGGCTCAAGTGGGTATAAAATGCAAATACAATTATATGTTTCTCGGTTGTGTGGTCAGTTTTGTAACCGTGATGATTACGAATAGTGTGTCATTCGTTCTAAAGGTCAACTTGATGAACTTGACCAAACTTATTGTTTTGTCGACAAGAATGTTAAATATCTGTAATGTAAAAAAATTAAGTATTAACACATGTTTTTAAATAAATCCATTAACGGATTATAGCCATTCGTATTAACAAAATTATACTTTATGATAACTAAACGCTTTTTAAAATAAAAAATATTTACGAACTGTAGTTTATTATTTTATCTGAGATATAAATTTAAAAAATAGAACTACTGTTAAAATTTATTACTGTTACTATTTTAAATTACTTTATTCACGATTTGGGTTAGTTTTAAATTCAGTACATACCTACTACTCAAAAGTCATATTTTTTTATCTAAAATCTTTAAAAATTGTTGATATATATACGAGTATTTGAATATTATATTATGTTGTTTCCTTATATATATCAATTGGTTTTTTTCAGTTCATCGCTCTGTCTGCCCTGGTGGCAATGACTTTGGCCGCTCCTCAGTTCCAATACCAACCACAGCAGCAATACCAAGGACAGGTTATTCCCATCATCAGACAATCCCAGGAAGTCAATTTCGACGGCTCATATCAATACAGGTAAAAATTGACGTCCATTTTCCCAATCTTTAAATCTTTATTTAATATAATTCGTTAGAAATAATACCGGGAGTAATATAAATTCAATGAATACGCTACCTTTTATAAAATTTGTAGTAGTTGTAGTTTTAAATCTACTAACATTTATTTATATTTATAAAATCTCTAGGTACTTGTTTTTATCAAAGAACGTAATCAATTCATGCCACGTCTTGCATCTATTTTATTGAATCTCTCTACGGCAAAAGGTATGAAACCGTGTAGAATAATTTTGCAATATTTTTGTAATATAATAAATAATACGTTCTCAGACAAAAAGGAGTAACTTAAGTATAACTTAGTACCCACAAGAGCCATACTCGAATATTCGTGATTCTAATTGAGACACTTCATTTTTGGAATCCGCTGAAATAAAGCAAGCTTACTACAATAAGTACATCAATAAAAACATCCAATTCGGTAAGGCCGTTTCTGAGATTGGTTGAAATAAATGGCTAGTAATACAGCAAAATATATATACTGGTATAATTGTTATGGTATCTAAAAAACTTCATCATGATAACTAAAACGCAACAATAAAAATTTAAAGCTAAATCTAATCATCCGCAGTCAATTTCATGTATCGTGGGAATATACAAATACACTAAACTTAAAAACATTCAGGCGATATGCTGACATTATAAAATATTCATTTTATTGAGTAGATCTTAAACACACCTTGACGAAATTATTTAAATGTTGCAGGAGTAAGTGTCATCTATAATCATGACCAAGCCCTGGTTTTGCAAGAAAATTGAGTCAGATTTCAATGCCAACCATGTTAACACAACCATTCTGGACTTACATGGCATGTTGCAATAGTTTATTAGTTCAAAAACATATATATCATCAATGAAGGCCAATAAAAGTTAAGAAAACGATCTAAAATTACGCCATAGTGTTTCTACACCAAATCTACACCAAACACACTCCTTTATTAATAGACGGATATACTCGTAATCATATTTGGTGTCTACAAATTCTTGCACTTAACATACGCTTAACAGATAGTCTTGTACCAGAAAGTTGTATACAATGCAGTTTATAAAGGGTATTTTTAGTAATCTACATGAATATGTAAATGAATATTAACACGTGAAGCAGAAACTTTCACCCCTTTTTACGACAATAATACTTACCTACGGAGGAATAAAAATTCTTGACAAAAAATGACCGATTTCAAAATTAGGTATAACTCAAAACAAGCACCAGCTTTCGATTAAAAAAAGAATCATCAAAATCGGTTCACCCAGTCGAAATTTTTGAGGTAAGAAACATAAAAAATACAGTCGAATTGAATACGAGTAACTCCTCCTTTTTTGAAGTCGGTTAAAAAGCACAGTTAAAGTTTACATGGGGAGAAATTCAGAAAGCTATTTTTTTATAATATGCATTAGAAACACATAAAATACAAATAAACATGACACATTTTGATTTCATGTCATTTGAAAACCAAATCCAAATCGGTTGAACTATTTGTCGCATTAGCGGAAACAAACGACTATCTGATAATAATTGTTTGTGAAATCTGTTACGTTAAAATATTGTTATTAACATTTTTCTCAAATATCTTCCATGCATTAACATCGATCAGTGAGCGTGAATTATAACATGTAATAGAAATTTTAAGGCTTTGTTGAAACAAACTTTATTTGTTCTAAAGAACCCAATGCATTTTTGTTTTAACAGCAGTCTGTAATTTATCAAAAGGTTAACGGCGAAGTTTCTATCAAACATTCTCAAGAACAAAAGACAGACATGACAATGCATCATGATTGCATGACAGAAATGCTTTGGAGTAACATCTTATTACATTTGATATTTGCGATCGTTAGAATCCACTTTATGATGTTCGAACACCTTGTTCAATGTAGAAATCTAGCATACCTTATGAACTAGCAAGTTATAGAGATACAGACATTTCTTAGCTCAACGAGCACCTAATTATGAGCTGTCAATCAAACCTTTGTGCAACACATAAACTATTCCGCCACATCCAAGCTTTATGAGATAAGAAATAAGGACAGATAATTAAGTTAGGAGTGAGAAATCTTGTTAAGCTTATCCTAATTAAATAACGGAGTATATAAAAATATGTCTTGGATCTTTTAGCGCATCTTTGGTATGTTTTTTACATAAATAAAGACTTTGAGAAACCTGTCGTATAATGCTCACACTTGAAAAAAGTTTTGTTAGTATTTTTTTACTTTTGAAAATATTGAAATAACACGGACCTAAAACGGAATAAAAGGACCACGGTTTGAAGGGTCCTTTGTACGTTTCCCAGTGAGGCAGATATAAATCACAAGTTTAGTTTCTGTTCTTGGTCTGGGTGTATGTGTTCTTGTCTTGTAGTGTTGTCCATTGCGTGAATCATAGGAGGCTTTGAGTGTATAGTGCTATAAATAAATGCCAATATTATTCTTTTTCTGTATTATATTAACATACTTGTGTTTGTTTGCTATAGCTATGAAACTGGCAATGGTATCGCAGCCCAGGAGCAAGGTTACCTGAAGAACGCCGGGGTAAAGGACGCAGAAGCCCAGGTCGCTCAGGGTTCCTTCAGCTACACCTCCCCCGAGGGAATCCCCATAACTGTCACTTACATCGCTGATGAGAACGGTTTGACACATTTATTTTACCTACAAAGACATAAACTTTAATTATGACATTCATTATGAAATTCATAATGAAAGTTCTTTCAAAATATTCCTTCTCATCCACAATAAGAACAAGGTGATTGTCGGATTTCGAAGATCAAATCATGATCATTTCGAAGTCAGACTATTCTCGTTTTAAGGTTAGGTGGTTAATTTATCCCTAATATACATTTAAATTTTACAGCTTAACACCGCAACTCAGAGTTACTAACGGTCGCTTAAATCGCTCCTTACTAAGAATCAACATCCAATTCTATACTAAGGAGCGATTTAATTAACCATTAGTGACTCTGATTTGGGGCGTTAGTATCAATTTAATCGTAAGAAATGATTAAGTCACAATTACATAATTATACCAACATTTTATTTCTCTTCTTTGACAAAATGGCAAAATATTCTTGAGCGCATCCGTGCTTGAGAGTGATTTAAATAAGAATAGGTACTGTGACAATTCAAATGAAATAGTACGTGATAAATTTATGTCTCCATCTAATGTTATTTAATAATTATAATGACATATTTGACAGTAAATTTTACAATTATTTAACTTTTTTTTTTAAATATCTTATAAGTTGATGCTTGACTACTATCCCACCTGATGGTAAGTGGTGATGTAGTCATAGTCACCTATCATTTACGATAATTTTCACCTGTTTACTTCGTTTAAAAAAGTTCGTTTGCTATTTCACAGGTTTCCGTGCTGAGGGAGCTCACCTACCCACCTCTCCTCCAATCCCAGAAGCTATCGCCCGATCCCTCCAATACATCCAGTCCCAGCCCCCGCAACCCCAACAACAATTCGCTCAACAACCCTTCCGCGGTTAAGTCCAGACAACAACAACACGACCAGGATTTCAAGAATTAAGAGTATTACGAAAAGAGATGTTTTAGATAATCGATTTACTGTGATTTATTTTATAATGTAAGAAAATTATGAGATTAATAATTATAAAGACTATAATAAAATTAATGCGTTTTGTTTTGGTGACGACTTCCTACTTTCTACTAATATTATAAATGTGGTAGTTAAGAGATGTACGAATGTTTTTACATTTTAAGTTGAAAATGTTTATTAAACCATGAACGTCGAGTCCGATTGTGAACCGCGTTGAAGTCTTATGCATAACAATACTGTAGGTATATCGCTCGCCTAGTAATATTATGGCACATCTGCAAAAAATGCGAAATTGAGTTTATACCTATGGTATACGTGTTTAAAAGTGCATAATCTACATAGTGGTAGATATGTATTAATGTCTACTAGTAACCAAACCCATGTAATCTGTAAAAAACGTAAAAAGAACCCATAAATTAATTTTAAACATTTTTATAAAAATTTTGATCCTCGTTTCTGTAAAATATGACAAACGTAGATGTGCCGTCGTATTACTGGGTGAGCGATATAATGATTCTGTTCTCATATAGAGCCCTAATTTTTTGAGTTCCGAAGTAAAATTGGAACCCTCATAGTTTCGTTATGTCCGTCCGTCCGTCCGTCCGTCCGTTCGTCTGTCCGAGGAATAGCGCCGAGATCCTTAGTGCTAGAAAGCTGTAATTTGACATGGATATGCATATTTTTTGCAAGGCTTAGTTTAGACACCAGATCTCCCACAGATTACTTTGCAATATATTTTCCTTTTATCTATATTTTGAAATGTCACCTGAATGTAATTTGTGGATGAGATGAAATAAAGACTTTTGTATTTGTATTTGTATATTTGTTAAAACTCCAGAATAGTAGAATAAACTATGGAAAAATATTTTTTTTTCAGGTTACCACCCCTATAGGTAACATGAGGACTATTTTTTTCCATTGCGTACCCTATAGTGTGGAGTATCGTTGAAAAGGTTTTATAAATATTTTGGGTCTTCTAAGACCATTTTTGGAATTAGGGGTTCATTTGCGAAATATTTGGCTTATATCTGTAAAAGTCTTTAAAATAGGTTATATGATGAATTTACAAGGGAAACTATCACGGCTATGTTAGCTTAAGTAGTTAATGAGTAATAGTCGATAAACATACTACTTCAGAACCCTACATTGCACGTGGCCTGACACGCACTTGCCCTGTTTTATTTTTACATAAAATATAGCCCAGCTTAGGTACTAGTAGAAACAATAGAGCATCCCAATAATTTTATCCGTTACAAACAAAGAAACAAACAAAGAATCAAAACTTTCCTGCTTTTAATAATAGTTTAGATAAAAAAAACACTATGCAGGTAATTCAAAAAACTTTATTATACAAAATAACTGTTTGGGTCAGGAGCGAGAAAAATCGTTTTGTGAAATAACGGAGAGCAATAAGTACGTAGATAACACATTTGCCTATTTCGCGCTTAATAATTCTTGACAAAAAATAACAAACTTCAAAATTAGAGATAACTCAAAAAGTGCTCGTCAAATCTTGCTCAAATTTAAGTGGGACCACATGATAAGCACCAGCTTTCGACTAAAAAAGAATCATCAAAATCGGTTTACCCAGTCGAAAGTTCTGAGGTAACAAACATAATAAAAAAATACAGTCGAACTGAATTCCTCCACCTTTTTTTAAATCAGTTAAAAATAAACTGAGTGGTTTTTGTGAACCTAGGTATATCTATTCGAGCTTCCATCACACCGGCCCCGGTTACACACACAGTAATGATTATCAATCAACAATTCCTCAAATTTTGACGCGATTGTCATCAATTGGAACCCAAGCTAGTGGGTTTCACACGTTTCACATAAGTCTGCATGTCTGTGAAGGATTATTGACTGACAGTAATGATTGCGTGTTTACTCCGCCAACGATTTACATTTAATAGCGCCATCTCTAAAACACATAGTGAAGATGATGATACCTGGTCTACTGATGATGGCATACAGTAAGCTTCAGAACATAACGCATTTTACATAAGTATAATAGTACCATTGGGCTTACGATAGATGGCGACGTGCACTACGACAAATTCGAAGTTAAAGCGTTTGGTTAGCAGTTTTATTAGTATTATTGAATTCACGACAGATGGTGCTGTATTTCCTAACAAATAAAAGCGAAAAGAACATGACGAAATTTAATTAAAATTTAATTATTTATGTTTTTCCTACAATCCGTACAGTGATACACGTATAACGCAGAAACCTTTTATTGAATAATCTAAATTTTACTAACAAAAAATAACCGACTTCAAATTCTCAAAAACTACTTGTCAGATCTCGTTCAAATTTATGTGGGACCACATGAGAAGCATCTGCTTTCGATTAAAAAAAGAATCATCGAAATCGGTTGGCGTGATATTGAGTTATTCGTCAATTTGTCACCCACATCTTAACACAAATTTACGACTTATGTGGTTTTCTAATGGATACCATTGTCAGATCTCAATAAAATTTATGTGGGACCACATGACAGCCACCAGCTTTCGATTAAAAAAAGAATCATCAAAATCGGTTCGCCCAGTCCAAAGTTCTGAGGTAACAAACATAAAAAAAAAAAAAAAAAATACAGTCGAATTGAGAACCTCCTCCTTTTTTTGAAGTCGGTTAAAAATTTGCACACGTCGAGGTATATTTAATACTGTACATTTATTGTCTAGATAACTTATTTTAGTGTTTAAACATTTCAATAAATTTTAATATTATACGCAACAACTATCACGCATATTTTTACTTTGATGCCCATTTTTCATCATCATCATCCATGGTCGAAGGTGACCACTTACCATCATCTGTTTGTCAGAATATAAAAAAAAAATATATTTATGAATGACACTGATGAAACCCCATGTGATTTGCATTTGGCCCGCTTAAAAATAACAATGAAAATTTATATTAAATCTCAAATATTCCATGGTTTAAAGTTGTCACAAATAAAATTAAGGAAGTTGAGACACTTGTTTATGCCCGCAATCTTAAAAATTGGGCCTAATCTCGCCAGTCTTCTTTGTACCTGTTGGCAGTCCTTTTTAGGGTTCCGTAGCCAAATGGCAAAAAACGGAACCCTTATAGATTCGTCATGTCTGTCTGTCTGTCTGCCTGTCTGTCTGTCTGTCTGTCTGTCCGTCCATCCGTATGTCACAGCCACTTTTTTCCGAAACTATACACCTCGTTTACATTCAGCTCATTTGAGCAGGAAAGTAGGTAGGGAAGTGGGCAGGACGAGTATGTGAACACGATACTTCTCATGCTCCTACCACTGCTACTCGCGCTGCCCGGCGCTGCCCAAAAGAGCGGTTTTTTGTGCGGAAGTCAAAGGACGGGCAGCGCGAGCGATAGTGCGTGTTCACATTCAGCTCCGTCGCTCACTTTTCGCCGAGCTCTTGAACGAAGTGAATGTGCGTGTCGTCTTGTTTTTTTTTACGAGAGCCGCAAATATGCCTCTTGTTAGAGCAATGAACAAATAATTAATTTTCTAGAATTGCTAGAAGCGAAAAAAAAACGTAAGTGTATAAAAAGTAAGTATATAAATGCACATAAAAGTCAGTTATCTAGGTAGGTAGATAATTACAGAGTTCTATTACGATGGACAGATATCATTCACCTTTTTTTTATGGAAATAGCTGGCAAACGAGCTGATGATCCACCTGATGGTAAGTGGCTATCGTCGCCCATGGACATCAGCAACACCAAAGGCATCACTGATGCGTTGCCGGCCAAGAAAGAGAGAAGAAAAAGTCGTTTGGCGGCTGACTCATGCTCAAGGGTCGTAGCTATCCAGGCGAACCTCATGGAGGAATAATAATAGCATAATGGTATTAATTAACAATCAAAATCAATACTACCAATACAATCTCTCGAAGGGCCCTACCGCCATCGCCAGCGGGTCAAATTTAGTCGCCTTTTACGACACCAATCCGGCGTGGGATTGGGGTTAGTATTCTAAGCCGCCCCAATACAGCTGAAACCATCTTCTACGGCGACATATTTTCTTTTTTTTTACTTGAAATCTTTTTAAACAGCGCGGACGCAGTAATTATTTCGACGTCTGCCATTGCCGAAAGTCGAAAGCGAAGTGAGTGGTAGGGCAGTATGTAAACACTACACTTCTCTCGATCCTGCCACGGCAGTATTGAGGGAATTATTGCCGACAGCGCGAGGAGCAGCGGTAGGGGCTGAATGTAAACGAAGCAATAGGAACTATACTGTTGAAACTTTGTAAGTAGATGTATTCTGTGAACCGCATTAAGATTTTCACACAAAAATAAAAAAAAACTAAATTTTGGGGGTTCCCCATACTTAGAACTGAAACTCAAAAATTTTTTTTTTCATCAAACCCATAAGTGTGGGGTATCTATGAATAGGTCTTTAAAAATGATATTGAGGTTTCGAGTATCATTTTTTTCTAAACTGAATAGTTTGCGCGAGAGACACTTCCAAAGTGGTAAAAAGTGCGTCCCCCCCCCTGTAACTTCTAAAATAAGAGAATGAAAAAACTAAAAAAAATATATGATGTACATTACCATGCAAACTTCCAACGAAAATTGGTTTGAACGAGATCTAGTAAGTAGTTTTTTTTTAATACGTCATAAATCGTAAACCGCAATTTACCTCGATCAAAGTTACAAAGAACTTCAAGAACTTTTATATTATGTTACTTGCTACTACGGAACCCTTCATGGGCGAGTCCGACTCGCACCTGGCCGCTTTTTTATTTTACGAACTTACGTTTAGCACAGAGTACTTAAACACTACGTTATGATGTATGTATGTTATGGAGTATAGTTTATATATAATATTATATATAATAGGTTATATATTATAATAGTTTTCATTAAGAATCTGAAATATTAAAATTAAAAAAATTAATAATCAAAAAATTAAGTAATCCATCAAGGAGATATTTAGAGGGCAAAGTATTTTTTATTCATATAATTTTATTGTATGTATGTATTGTGCTTTTCTGGATTTATAACGGGTTCATCCATATAGAGTTCAAGTCTCTTTTAGTAATCAATGGAGGAGGGTATCTAGTTGTGTTGAGATCTATGGATTCTATAGAACTCGTATCCAGTTTAATACCTTTAATACTCACACAAATGAATGTTATGCAAAAGTCCTCCAACTCAAGTCAAACTTTGTTCGTTTTGACTAAGGAACCCTTTCTTAGTCAAAACGGAACCCTTATTTTTTGCATCATGTCAGTCCAACCGTCTATCCGTCCATCCGTCCTTCGGTCGTCCGTTTGCGCAAAAGATGAACCAACTTCGAAACTTGAGTAGGTACCTATTTGAATATTACATCGAAAATATTGCAGTTTGTCTAAAGAACCGAATTCAATACTAACAATGTCGTGATGAATTAAATTATGCGTGCAAGTTTGAACGTGACTTAATAGTTTTTATTATGAGGAAAAATATCATTTACCTTGACCCTTGAGGTCAGAAGTTACTAAGCTACTCTACGTGACTATACTAAGTTTTGATGAGAATGTATCGTGTATGCTGTTTTTCTATCATTATCTTTGTAATTTTAGCGAGATCACCTTTTAGATCCTTTAGGCCAGGACCACCTGTGGATCCTAGTGGACAACACTATTAGATATGTACATTAGCCGGCGAACATTCGTGTCGCGTTGTCGCGATAAAAACTTCGTCCCGCTTCAAAGTATGGACTGCACTGATCGCAGATGTAGCCACGCAAGCGAATAATGTCGCGACAAACCCCTTTGATGCGCGCCAGTTTACCGACAGTACCCCGATGAGCATTCGTCTTCACTCGAATACTAAACACGATTCATTGATCTAACCGGCCACACTTATCGCGATAACACGAATCTTCCCCGAATCCCGCTAATGTAGCCGCAACATAAAATATAGGGCCGTCGCATGTGGGCGTGCAATAAATAAATACGTCCAGGGGACAGAAAATCGTATGATCATGTAGTCAATTTTATAAGGCGCCACGTTTGTGTTGCGCGTGGACAAAGGGGCATGAGGCGCTAAGAGCGTCGCGTCAACATTAGAGAGCTTTTTAGAGCATTCGGTATTGCATGCGGGCGCCTGATCACTATCCGGCGGGCCTCCTAATGTACCTACTTACCTATATATTTATACCTAATATTCACAATTATGCTTCCTCTTCTTGCCGTAATTGTAGTAACACTCCAAAGTACTTTACACAATATCCGCGGTTAAAAATTATTTTTAAAATGAACATAATTACGTACAAACACACATATAAGATAAAATAATATGAAGCGTGTTAATATTAATCTCAATTCGCACAATGAGGTATATTTTGACCTCGAACGCAAAAAACTATCAAAGGCTGATTAAATAACCGCATTAGCTTTTGTAGCTGCGTGCAGATAGACTGTGTTTACAATATTCAGTGATGTTTTTAATTTGAAGTAGCCTAACATAGAGCTATTTATAAATTGACTGAACGTTAAAATGTTTTATTCTCTCATTGTTTTCGGTTTCTGTAATATTGCAATTGCGGCAGTAATACCAGGAGATAAAGATGCAACTATCTTAAGCTATGAGTACAAAAATTTTGGAGAAGGAAATTATGAGTTCAGGTACGTACGTTTTATTTTAATTTTAAAATAACAAAGGACAATATAGGTACCTTCCCATAATTGATTGCAATTTCATGCCGATAGACCAGTGTCGTAAGAGGCGACACAAGGCAACCCTCCTAATCTGGTTGGGCTTTGCGTAAGGATTATGTTATTATTATTGTTACTGTTATTAGGTAATTATTATTAACCCTATCGTTGTCTTTCTGTGAACTCTGCCTGGCTATAGCTACCTTCCTCTTTCTTCAGTCAGTCGCCAAACGACTTCTCGTGTTCATGAGAGCCAATGTTTTCTTTCTTTTTTTCTTGTCAGTGACACAAATCATTACCGATGAGTCGTCTGTCTTAAAAGAAAATAGAAGAGAGAAGGAAAATAGTCAATCACTTACCTAGCTATCTATCGATATGAATGGTATATGTAAAAGAAAATAACTCTATTTTAATTCTTATATTTCTAATTTTATAGTTTCGATACATCAAACGGAATCATAAGAAAGGAGACCAGCCGGCTAGTGAATGCCGGTCAAGATAATGAACATATTGTTGTCAACGGCACTTACTCTTATGTAGACCCAGAAGGAGTTTACAGGTTATTCCAATATATCGCTGATGAAAATGGATACCGTATTGAATTCCAGGTAATTATTCTATGGATGTAATAAAATTGTTACTGATCGATGTTTGTAGGAAGATATTTGAGAACAAGTTAATAGTTAAAAAAAACTAAATACACGGATTTGTCGTGTCAATGTAGATACTAAAGAAAAAAATTGGGACTTTGCCGTTAAACGTTAAGTTAAGTTCCCTCGGCTTGGGCTAAACCTTTGTGTAGAATCAGATCACGTTTATCACAAAAATGCATTGTCATCTGAACTAAATCATTATGTAAAATTTCAAGTGAGAGTAGTGAGTAGTGAGAGTAGGATGATTACGCTGCCAAGATTTGACCCAAACAATCAAACAAACAGGGCAAGCAAAATAAAATCGATTAATAATACTCGTAATCTGAATTCTACGAAGAAAAAAATAACCAACTTCAAAATAACTCAAAAACTACTCATCACATCTAGTTCTTTAAGTGGGACCACAAGATAAGCACCAGCTTTTGATCAAAAAAAGAATCATCAAAATCGGTTCACCCAGTCGAAGGTTCTGAGGTAACAAACATAAAAAATACAGTCGAACTGAGAACCTCTTTTTTTGCGAAGTCGGTTAAAAATTACTATTGTTGTAGGTAATTACGCCTTTACCGCAAGAAATGCGTGAAGCGCTCATAGCCCAGCGGCTTGTGCCGATCCTAAGTGACCGATAAAGTTAAGATAAAGACCGATAAAGGGTGACCGCTAGTGGCAAAAATTTCATGAGTGTTTCCGTGCTTCGGATGGCACGTAATCCAATCCACACTGAAGCAGCATGGGCACTTCATTAGTGGGCCGTTAATTATTCTTAGAAGCCAGCTATCGTTGTCTGTGCGTTTGTTTCTTAAAATCACAGTAAATGCTTAATTGATTAACATGCGGAATTTAAAAATGTATTATATTAAGCTTGGGGGTAAAAAAGTTTCATTTATTTCAATCGATTAACAAATTAATAAAAGGCTATGTAAATTTATAGAATCCCGTCTAATAAGGCATTTGCATTATTGTGTTCCATAAAAGAATAATAAGTTTTAATAATTTTTACTACTTTAAATAAAATAACACTACAAACTCATATACCTACACTAAGATTCTCCATTTCATGAATAACAGACAAAAACAAGAACACACACACTCAGAGCAATAAGAGATTTCCAAATGCCAAATGGCAGCAGTGATATGATTATGTGCGTATTACAAGTTAATTTTATCATTTGCTTCATTTCGCGTGTTTTCCTTTACCGAAAACATGTGAAATGTTTTCCTTCGCCGAAAAAGGTGTAGGACAATTTATGAGTTGTTGCTTTGCTTTACTTTTTTCAAATGGCCTTGCTAGGAAATTGGTACCGCGTCACTATCCACGACCCGTGCGTCAATAACGAAGCAGTTACAGTGTAAACAATAAACATGTTGCAAAATAACGTCTGCTGGGTCAGTTAGTTAAGCTACTTAACCTTGTTCAAAGGTAACAAAATATGAACATAGTTTTTATTAAGTATGTTATCGTTAACGCTGTAACTGCTGTAAGATGATTGAATTAAATAGTAACAAAAAGATACAAAAGAACTCGTAATGTGTTATCTGATTGATTATTAAAATTACGTCAGTATTTGTACAAAAAACAATGGACGTATCTATTCTAAAACTTAGCATAAGGTAACTATTTACCAGAACTTGTTTGAATTATAAATACCTCGTAACGTAATGGATACCTTAATTTGAATTTCTATTCTCGGTCTGGGCGTGTGTCATGTGTGTTGTTGTTTTTGTAAGTTGTCCAAATGTCCGGCACCCACGACACAGGAAGTGGCATGGAAGGGCTATGAGCGTTTAGCGTTTAACATTCAAGTGGTCATTCTGTATTATGTCATAAAAATATAGTGCAAGTACTACATAACTCTTTATTCTAGCAAACTCTGGACATAAGAGTAAGTCAAAGTTTCGAGGCGGTTGGTGTGTCACCCGTAAGTAATACAGATACATTATACTAATACTATAAAAAATCATAATTAATAAGAGTGCCCATTTTATAATTTTGTTGGTGCAGGATACGTAATAATAATAATAATATTATGTTTAACATTTCAGGGAGTAGCACCTCATATAGCATCACTTTTAGGACGATAGTGTCTCGCATAGTTCAGATACAAGCAGAGGTTTGGATCTTTATTTATCAAGACAAACGAATTCAGTTAACAAGAAGAACTGTTATTTTACAAACTAAAGGGCTAAATTTGAAGTTTGTACGAGGATCACTTTACTTTTGTAAAATGTTTTATTATAGTTTTTAGTTAAATAAAAATATATATGTGCATTTTTTACTTCTTACCCCTAACTATTGGTTTCATAGGCAGATGGTCTATTTAATCTCACAATGAATGATTTTTTATTCTCGTCTAAAAAATATACATAGATATATTATTATGTTCATAGAATTAATATTACTAGCGTATAGAAGGGACACCGCGAACATCGGGTACGGGGGTGTGCATTGCAGCCGGCCGGCTGCATTTCATTCTGTCACTCAGCTGTCACTCGGCTGCGCTCATGGCGGCCGCATGCCAAAATTGTTTATGAAAAAACTGAAAAAATGCCGTCGTGCGTAATAAGAATGTGTCACAATTGGCTATTAGACAATTTTTGGAAAAATATTTTAAAATTTTCGTAGTTTTATTTTATACCTCTTACAATATTTATTTTTCTCATAAAAGTGTTATTTAGTAGGAAAAAAATAACTTTTAATCCATTAATTTTAAATTCGCGCGAAAATAGATCGCCATCTGTCACTTGCTGGCTGTGACGTCACATTTCAATTAACAAAAGTTTACGCTCTAACTCTGAAGATATTTTAAGTGAAAAACTTACACCTTTTTCACTGGAATTGTGAAAATGACAAGCTACAAGACGTGTGCAGTGCCTATGTGTAGAAGTACTACAATAAAATTAAACCTGACAAATTGTTTATACCTACACGTTTCTAAATGCCCTCAACGTCGAAAGCAGTGGTTACAATTAGCACGTCGAGACCAAGAGTTAACATCTGTTATATCGGCAATATTCTTTTGTGAGGACCACTTTGATGTAAGTATTTAGAAGAAATCAACTTAGCCTCTGATTTACTAAAAAAACAAATTAAACCTAACTTAATATTGTTCATAAACATAACCTATAAGTAATTTAAAATCATTAGTAATATGGTATCGTTAAGGGGACGTTGAGGAAAAACTTACAAAAAAATCCCCCTGTGACCACTTAGCAAGACTGACCAATTTTACTTTGTTAATTTCAGTACTTACAAGGAGGTTTTTGCATTCCGAAACTCGGTAGAGCAAAAGTCAGGGTTACACGCAAAGAAATTTGCAACCATAAATGAATCAACTTGAGGCAAATTCGCATTGTCAGCTTTTGTATAGCCTGACTCCATTTTACAAAACCTCTCAAAAGCACAAATCAAAATATATCTTATTAATTTTCTCAGTAAATTGCACAGTGCACACGATATAGTTAGTAGTACACGACGCTTTATTTTTTAAATTGTGACGTCATAACATGCTGAATCATGGCCGCCCGGGTTTCGGTTCTCGTATCCACAGGTAAAAAAACTCAAATCTATTTTTCAAAAGTAAAAATATTTACAATTTATTTTCATGCAAGAAACGTATTGTATAATTATTGTTAACCATTATGCAACCATATTTAACACATTTCATATTTTACCGTGATAACTGTCAAATAGCCAATTGCACGACAAAAAACAAAAAAGATAATGTTATCACTTTATCATCAGTAAGAAAACAAAATCTTAACTTAAATCAACTAAAACGAATTTAATTTAATTATTGAGCAATGTTCCCGCCATTTTGAATGAAAAAATCATAAGGAGCGTTTGAACTTGGCAAGTCACTTGCATGTTAATGGACTAAATAAGGCTTGCCGATGCTTGTGATGTGACCAATTATATCTATATATTATGGTGTTGGTTTTTCGACACGAATCCATGGTAAACGATTGAAAATAATTTAAAAACGTACAAAAAGGCACGTTTTTTAATTTTGTTTTGCACGATTAATATACATAGGTACATAGTAATTACGGCAGACAGACGTATGTGTTGATTTGCAGTGAATGATTTGTGATAAATTAGATTGCTTTTAATAAATTTTCGTTCAATTATTACCATTTAAAAATAATAGAAATACCGGTATTAATTAAATTAATATTAGAAGAATACCGGTTAAATATAAAAGAAAGAAGGTTTGGAGTCTGTGACTGCTTGTCTTGGTTCGACAAGTGTCATATACAAAATTACTCTATGGCAAGTGTGCAAACGAGGCTTCTATTTTGAAAAGAGAACGGAGGGCAAGCCGGCGGTGGAACACACATTTTGTTTGAGATAGCTCCTCTATGTACCTAATAACTCAATGATTATGTTATTCTATTATTTTATGGTCTTGACACCTAAAAATACGAATGGCGTGGTGCACCCTGCTAAACAACGGCCAAGATTATGGTGCCAGATTCCACGAAGGATCCTGTGATCTGTCATCCAGTTTTGTGCTAACAGTTTGGTAAGTAGGTGGTAGAAAGAACCTGTACAAAGGTTCGCCTGGGGCAAAACCACCGCTTCAACTATTTCTGTCGTGTAATAATTGTCATATACAAGCGATTGTACTCCAGTCGGAAGGCTGCTGGTTGCCGATTACAATAATACAAGAGGCGATCATCTGTCTTCAGTGGTAGTAACGCAACTGTGAGCAATTCAAGTGGGACAAATACCAACGATTACTAACTGGACAATAACTAACATCTACTTATAGCACAGAAGAAATAACTTATCTTATAGCTAAGACCTACCCTATCCATCCTAACTTTCGTAATCCTTTTACCTATTATAAAGACACTGACTAGGTACGAATATTCTTACACGATTACCTACTAACAATATTAATAACACCTTACACTAACAACGCCTACTAATCGACTACAATTCCTCCTACTGAAGTTTGGCACAGAAGTATAAGCGGCAGGGGTTGGTAGCAAGATCGTTTGCTATCCTCATTACACAAAAATATAGGTACTTGCACGGTGATAATATTTTACAACTTTTTTTGAGCTGAAGATCTACCCGATGGTACATACGTGGCTATCGTCGCCGATGAACATCAGCAACACTAAAGGTGTCGAAAAAGAGAAGTCAAAGAAGAGATGAAAGAGAAAGAAAGGACTGGCTCTCAGGCCCCCAGCCGGAACACGACGAGACGTTGTACAGCTGACTCAATCAAGAGGGTGGTAGTTATCCAGACGAAGCTCACGAAGGGATAATAATTGAAATAATGGTATTAATTAACTATAATCATAATAAAAATACAAAATCAATATTACCAATATAATCCCTCCAAGGGCCTTCCCACCAGGCAGCGGGCCGGATTGGGGTTAGCTAATATAAATAGTAGATGTTAAATAAGCTGAAGATTCACCTTATAGTAAACGGCCAGATATAGGGATACTCACCTACTAATGACCCGTCGCACTGTTGTTTCGCTACAAAAAAAATATTGTTTACCAGTACTTTTTAGGGTTCCGTACGAGAAAACGAAAACGGAACCCTTATAGGAATACTCGTGCGTCTGGGCGACCGCCGTTCACAGCCAATTTACTCCGAAACTACTGGACCAAATGAGTTGTTTGGTGAGTATTTCTTTACTTAAATATTACAGGAAAAGCTTTAAGAAGTCTATGGTCTTCAAAAAATATATGCAAAAATAAATAATAGAAAAATAACGGTAAATACATAATCAACGTATGGAACCCTCTCCAAGCGAGTTTAACTCGCACTGGTCAAGTTTATTTATTGTTCAAGAGACTCTTCGTGTTGACGCCGTACTTATTTTACTTTCAGTAAGTACTACTACTACTATTATAATAATAATTACTTCTACTAGTAACCGCTTCGCTTCGGAAAACCTATGCCTTGGTAGGTTTAAACACAGTACCCAGAGATATGATTATGACCGTGTTATTTTTTTATTATGTACCTATTTACTGAATCCCGCCCTCGCTCATACAGGATGGAAAAAAGTCGGTAAATGAAAGACTGGTAGGTGCCTAAAATTTTGACAATTTTTTTTTATTTTTTATTTATTTATTTATTTGTGATAGTAACAGCTACTTACTACAATACAGTGAAAACCTACAGTTAAACCACATCTTAGGACAATAATAACTATCCACTAATTACAAATAAATGATTAAATTATACCGTTCGCTCAAAAATGGTTACAATTCAAAGGAAAAGAAAGAAGGAAAAGGAAACACTCCTTTATTTTCAAAAATAAGAAAATCTGCATTCAGACTTTTGAAAAATTACCGGGCTCAAGCAGGTAATTTTTCATTCCCGAGTCAAACCGGTGAAATGTGAAAAAACGTCCTGTGTTTTATGATACCAACCGTAAGGGTCGTACATAAGGATCAATTTATTTTAAGCCACATTGTACCTACCTATCTTATATTAAAGTAAGTGTAAGAAAAATATGACTTAGTTAAAAAAAAAGTTCCTGCATAGTATCTAAAGCAGTGGGACAGCTAAATAAATAGAAATATTATGTTATAATAATAATTTATTTAGTATATTTTTATTAAGTATTTAGGAATATAATAATTATGTTTAATATTATTTAATACATTTTTTAATTTATTGTAATTAAAAATGGCAATGGGCTGGCCACATAGTTCGAAGGACTGATAACCGTTGGGGAAGAAAGGTCCTCGAATGGAGACCACGCCTCGGTAAGAGGAGCACAGGACGCCCCCCGACCAGGTGGACCGATGACCTGAAGAAGACAGCGGGTATCCGCTGGATTCAGAAGGCTCAGGACCGGTCTGAGTGGCGTAGATTAGGGGAGGCCTATGTCCAGCAGTGGACCTCAAAAGGCTGATGGATGGATGGATGGATGGTAATTAAAAAAACAAAATAATAATCAAGGTTCCTGAAAAATACAATCAGGGAAATAATAAATTTAAAAAATCTGTATATTTATTTATTAACAGATTCTTAAGTAAATAGTTCACTTATTTCTCATCAATCTTTGAATGCAGTTTTATTTATTTTTGAAAATAAAAGAATGTTTCCTTATAATTTGCGATCATGAGTATTCAGAGTACTTTTCTTCCAACTGTCGTCTTTTTTTCCTGTATACAAAAATTAAAAAATCAATAGTTTGTTTTTCAGCTATTTACTTACATCAAATATGTAGCAACATGTATTTTTTAGCAGGCTTTTCATGATTATGCTATACCTAATCATTTTATTCACTTACTAGCCGCCGTAGCATCGCTTCAAGACTCTTGTTATAATTAGGTATCTATTCAATAACAAACCGGTAGTTAGTTATAAATCCCTAAAGAAATCGATACATATTCCAGCATCAAATGTTGTAAATAGAATTCAATCAAATACCTACTGACTAACTTGTAATTACAAAACACGGTAAGAATTCTTGCTCACTAACTTTCATCAGGCATAGTGCAAAATATGCACTACTGGAATCTATCCTACATTTCTTAAATATATAAAACACAAGAAAATGTTCATACGGATGTCCTTTATAGACTCTGAAACCATCCAACCGATATGCCTCAAAATGGTTTCATTTGAAAGGCGACCCGGGGATGGTTTGAGACCAATAGAACAATGCATTAGGCAAATTCTGTCTATTTATAAAGTCGATTTTCCACTTTTCCCATACAATTGAAGATAATATTTGAAGATAGCGCATAGTACACACTGTCAAAAACTCAAAACTGATCTGTCATATAGGTAATCAGAATTTTTTAGCGTACTGAAACACTGGATACTCAGCGTGTTTTTTTCCTTTATTAATTAGAACTTAAAAAATAATAGACCTTTCTCTCTCTCTCATACAGTTTACTCATATCAATTTATTATAAATATAAAAAAAATCAACAGAAAATATTGTCGGTTACAGCAACACTGGAGCGATGGTTGCTCAATAAAAGATGTTTTATGATTTCACAAACTGTATTCAGTACTTTTCCTGATACAAGTATCATCTGATTTAGGTTTCGTTTAAGAAGATGTAGCTCGTGTCCCGTATTGAAGGCGATTACGAATGTCTTCACTTGATTTATATGAAGGTTTTACATAGAAAAAATATTTTAAAGGTACCGACACTAATCGACTCCTGTAGAATTCGAGGAGCAATCAGATTGCGCTGTTAAAAATGTCTGTTTTGGTGTAGGCACGAACATAATTATTATTTTGGGAGATTTAAAGCGTCTGGCAAGCAATATGGCCGACGGAAAGTGTCTGGGAGCATTGACGACTTATTTTTAACTATATTATCTAAAACATACGTGAAAATCAGCCATGAGAATTTACGTAAAGTTTATAATGTTTTTATGTACCTTGATCACCTGATACCTGGAAATTGGCCGTTTGACCAAGCTAGCAGGTAGGCATACGATCGTAGTACACAGTAACACTACTCAATCGTCCACATTTCGTCCGTCAGAAAATACGTGACGTCAGTTGGCCCTGGGATCTTGCTCTATATGGGAAGATCTATGGTTAGGGAAGGAGTGTGAACATAGAAGTGTGAAGGAGTGTATTTAATTTGAAAGAGAGTTTGGTTATAAGTAGATATTTGAATCTTGGGTCTAATAGACACTTAAAATTATTGATTGTAATAGCAATTTGTGCAGCAGCCCTTTGTGTTGAATTTTCTTCGTTATACCTACCACAGAAGAAATACATAAAAGTACTTATAAATAAGTAGTTATACCTTATTATAAGTACTATTATTTCTTCTATGCTTATTTTAATTATTGAAAAATGGGAATGCTAATGGGAAATCAATAGTAGATAAAATATTCAATTATTTCAATTTCAATTTGCGTATTAGAGTACGGAATACATAATTAATACAATCATTTAGATTAGATGATAGACGCATATGTATTATTAAAAAATAATTTTATTTAAATCATTGAACCTCAATTATTATTCTTACTTCAGTTAAATCATTGAATCTTCATTATTATTCTTACTCCAGGGCTGTAGTCTAAGCAATAAGTTCAAAATGGTGAAAATTAGAGATACTGCTCTTAAAAATACGTGCGATGGCTCATTCTGTCCCGAATGATGTCTAGAAAAATGTTTCGGAAGCGTTTACCAGCACGTAAAAAATTGCAAAATTTATTAAAAAAATTAAGTAGCAAAAAAAACGGTATTTCGTTTTTATTTAATTACTCCGAAACTGGTAATATTTAAGAAATTTTAAAAATAGATTCTTAAAGAAGAGGAAATTTCCAAAAAATAGCTCTCAACTCCTAGACCTCTATCTCCATTGTTTATAATTTAAATTTAAGACTGAAAATGGGCCCCCACGCGGCATATTTAGGTTGCACGCGCGGCGTCAAAATCGAGTACGTTACACGCAATAATTTTTTTAAGGTTTTAATTATTAATTTAATAATTTAAAAAAAAAATATGGTGTATTTGGAACACTTCAAAGAATATGCTCCCGTAGGAAATTTTTCTTAAAGTTAATTTTTCAACAAGTTAGACGATTGTTAATTAACAAAATTTTCTCGAATTTTCATTTTCATTGTACATTAAAAATTTTTTTTAAATAAGTGTCGTATAAATTTTTCGCTTCGTGGGGCCCTTCTTATATACATAATTAACGAGATCACGCCATAAGAGTTAAAAAAATTAATACTTTGTTTATAATTATTTTATAAGACACCATTTTTTTTTTTTAATTTTTAAATTAATATAATTAACACCTTAAAAAAATTAATACGTGTGACATACTCGGTTTTGACGCCGCGCGTGCAACCTAAAAATGCCGCGTGGAGGCCCATTTTCAGCTTTAAATAAAAATTATTGTTACGGACCACGGAACCTCGTGCGGAAAAACTGAACCCCGAAATGTGCGAACATACACGGCATTCCTTTGTGGCTATTGTTATCGCGGGCGAATGACCTTCGGTCCTTTTATGTCTGTCCTTGAATGCTATTTTTTTATGAGTGTGTTTTGTTGTTTGTCTGGATTAGTGCAGAACATTCTCGAAAACCCGCGAACTGAGTTCGGCCAAGTATAAAAGGACGCGAATTAGTCGCCGTGATTCATTCCAGTTCGGGATTCCGGTTGGGAATCGCGAAGCGATAACAGCGATACGAGCGATAAGAAGGGAGTCAGGGTGAAGACTCCAGGTCGGGACGATACGAGCGATAGTAGGGGAGTCAGGGTGAAGACTCCAGGTCGGGACGATACGCATCCAGGGCGAAAGTAAGAGTGGTGTTACGCGTTCGTGAGCGAGTGAGTGACTCTTACGCGGTTTTTAGTATTAGTGTTAGTTCGTAGTAGTTTTGTACAACCTTCTTAGTTTAATAAAGCCCTCATAGATATCAGTCAGTGGTATCCTTTACGAACCCACCCACGGGTAGGACGTAACATTATAAATAATGGAGATAGAGTTCTGCGAGTTGGGAGTTATTTTTTGAAAATTTCCTCTTCTTTAAGAATCTATTTTTTAAATTTCTTAAGTATTAATAGTTTCGGAGTCATTTAATAAGAACGAAATACCTCTCTTTTTGCAACTTAATTTTTTTAATAACTTTTGCAATTTTTTACATTCTGGTAAACGCTTCCGAAACATTTTTCTAAACATCATTCCGGACAGAATGAACTATCGCACGTATTTTTAAGAGCAGTATCTCTAATTTTCACCATTTTGAACTTATTGCTTAGACTACTGGCTGTAATGCGACATGCGATAGATGGACAAATTTTGGGGCTACAGAATAAAAGTTTCACTTTAAAAATATGACACATATTTTTAAAATATGTTACAATTTATTAATTGAAACAATCAACAATAAATTTTAACCAACGAGAGAAGCAAGGAGATGATGTGGAATCACTGCAGATGTAGGCATCATAAATATACGAGTTTTTATCGTCGATCTGTACCCTTTTTCATCGGCGGTGTAATTTACAGTGTACACATGAATACCACCAGCCCACCACCACTCGTATTCACCGGTTACGACAAGGACTTTTTTATTTCCTCTATCCTGGATTTTGCCCGCCTCCTGTCGCTTTGAGTAGCGTTGCACATATCTGTAATCATTTATTATGGATATAGAGGGTGGAAAAAAACCGTGGTTGGAGGAAAAGTACCCCGAATATTGATGATGGCAAATTTTACTGAATCATTTGTTAACCGACTTCAAAAAAAGGAGGAGGTTCTCAATTCGACTGTTTTTTTTTTAATGTTTTTTACCTCAGAACTTTGGACTGGGCGAACCGATTTTGATGTTTTTTTTTAATCGAAAGCTGGTGCTTGTCATGTAATTCCACATAAATTTGAACGAGATCTGACAAGCAGTTTTTGAGTAACTTTGAAGTCGGTTATTTTTTGTCAGTAAAATTTAGATTGAAACTAAATAAGTTTCAAAAATTAGTAAAATTGCATTCAAAGATTTTATTTATTTATTTATTGAAATGAACGCCAACATAATAAGCATTAACACACACTAATAAACTTATTCAATGACAGGAATTTCTTAATCTATATAATAATATAACAATGAAAAATCTCAGAAACTGCCGAACCGATTAAGATGAAATTTGGCAGGGAGATAGTTTATGCTAAGGAGACGTCCAGTAAGAACGGATTTTTGGAAATGGGTAAAAATACGGGTTAGAAGTCACTTTCATACAAACCAACTTTGTCAGTTTTAGATTTATACGTTTGAAATTTTTTATGTAAGTTTATAGTAATAAAAAAAAGTTAACCTAAACATTTTTTTTTTGGAAAATCATCCCTTAAAGGGTTAATTTACTGAATTGAACTTAGTAGGCAACAGAGTCATTTTTGAAATAAAAACATGATTTACGTATATTAGCTCCAAATTAAAAACAAAATTTAGAAGAATTATGTTTTTTGGGAAAATCATCCCCTAAAGGGTTAATTAAGAGGTTGGAAGTTAGTATGGCAACTTCGTCAGTTTTGAAGTAAGAAGGGTGAAAATTTGTATACATATAAGCTTACAGTTAGACACACAATATAACTGTATCACTGTTTTCTCGAAATTCATCCCCTACAAATAGGGGTTGGAAGTCATTTACATACAAATCAACTTCATCAGTTTTAGGGTTATAAATATGATTTTTTTATGTAAATTTACAGTTATGAGAAATAGTTAATTTTACCACATTTTTTTTGGAAAATCATCCCTTAAAGTTAATTTAGGGGATTTAATTTAGTACGCAACTTCGTCATTTTTAAAGTTAAACACATGAAAATTTATATATTAGCTCCAGAGAATCATTTAAAAGTTACGTTTTTTTTTCGAAAATCAACCCTTAAAGGGTTAAATAAGTACCTTGGTCTAACTATCGATAGTAAATTTACATGGAGCAACCACATTGAACATGTGTGCAATAAATTAAGGCAGTTTTTAGCGAATATTATAATTCTGAAAAATCGTATTCCTTTTAAAATTAAGTTAATGTTATATAATTCCTTGGCTGAATCACATATCCAATATGGTTTGAGTAGCTATGGTCGAACATATAAAACATATCTTGCACAAATATATAACCTCCAAAAAAAAATCTAAAACATATAGCATCTTCTAACCTAGTATTTAATGACGATAGTGAGCTCTTTAAGTTCTGTAAAATCTTGCCTGTGTATAATCAAGTTAAATATAATTTGCTTAAAGAAAACTTTTTTAATGACAAATACAAAATTGAAATTAAACATCCTGTATGTACACGTGCAGTTGCGCATAAAAAGTTGTTTACGCCGCGCGCGAACAATACGTACGGCGAACGAACTGCTGTGTACCTAGTTCCTCGGCTTATCAATGACTTGCCCCATGATTTGCGCACGGAATTAACTAGTAGCAACATTAAATATAAGTTAAAACAGTTTTATTTAAATCTGTGAAATAGTATGTATAATAGTATCGATGTGAACTCTGTTCGTAGCATTAGACTATAAGCCTCAGTGGCTTCATTAATGCTGCAGTACCTTGTTATTTATTTGATTTTTAAGCAATAAATAAATTAAAAAAAAAAAAAAATAAGTGTGTGCAAGTTAGTAAGGCAACTTCGTCAGTTTTGATGTAAGAAGGGTGAAATTTTGTATATTTCTTTCTTCTTCGAGACGAGAAACTTCCGTCTAAATGGGCCTTTATTGACTAGTCAAGCCAATAATGACATAACATTTAAAATGAAACAAGTATAGTTTGAATGATTATGACCGTACTGCACCCTAATTCACGTAACTTTAAGACGCATCGATTGAGTTGCAGTGACGCTGCAATCAAGTTGCAGTGACGCGGCAATCAAGTTGACGTTGGTTGACGTTGTTTGACAGCGCTCGCGAAAGCTACGAGAATACCGAAAGTGTTATTTTGATCGGAACGTCACTGCAACTGCACTGCAATCGAACTTCTTAAATTACGTGAATTAGGGTGCTGAACGGCAACATAGCTTTTCTTCTTGTCCATGTTCATCTTAAGACCCACCCGTTGTGAGGCGCTGTTCAAGTCCCCGAGCATTGTACCAAGTTCTTCCAGGGAACCCACCAGGATGAGATTTTGGCACACTCGCTTGCATGTTTTTACTATCCTAGTACTCTGGCTTGCTTTCTATGTAAAAAAAACTACGACGGCAAAAAGTGTCGTTACCGGCAAAAAGTGTCGTTACCAAATTTTCCGCCTAACCCCCTTTCGCAACGCGCGATAAGGAACTTCGTTCCAAAAATATTATAAAAATAATAATCTTCAATTTAAAAACAAAAATTGATAAATAAAAATCATTTTCAAACCCACCAAAAACGTCACGTGACGTCACTAGATATTCAATACTATCTGTCGACTGATTTGTTGCACTTGCTTATAAAATACGAACAATGACGTCATAAGCTCAAAATGGCGTTTGAATTCACGTGACAGTGAGTACTATTTTTAACATTTTAAAATAATTATATTTAATTTATTGTGATTGATTTCGACAAAAGAATAATATTTTAAGTGTTTAAATGTTTTCCTTGATACTTTAAACATAAATTTATTTTAATTTACTGATAGTGTCAACACCGTATTAAGTTCGATGCGCATAATAATAATAATAATAATATTATGTCATCTGCATCGGGCTCTCATATTATGATTTCATACAAACGCGATGCGTCCGGCGCGGACGGTGTGGACAAAAATGTGCGTTCAGCATTAATCGATTCGACATTAAAAACGTACACTGGTCTTGAGCTTTTATGAGATTTTTAATAATTAATGGCAGCATTTATTAAACTTAACAAAATAATAAGACATTTCACTCACCTGAAAGAGTAGCTCCCATCTGGAAAAATTCTAAGAGGAGCATTATTGATAAGTGTGTCGTATTTCCCAAAGTCAGTTTTCAAAGTCGCTACCACGGCGACTAAACACAGTGTAGCGATCTATAAAACCATTGCAGCATTGATAAATTAAAAATATATTTTATACTCAGGTAAAATATAATATTATGTTATCATACTATCATAACAAAATTACACGAAACAATTTTGGTAAATAAAAACTTTTCTTTCAAAAACTTAATTTAATACTTAAAATTACAAAATCAATTTGTGTGCGTTTTTGTGTTACCAGTTACCGATAAACTCAAATATATCCGAAAGTATATCAGTTACGACATTTCATCACTTGATACTTTTTAATCGTAATCACTTAGTCTATCGATTGACACATGTTTTATCAATGTCCGCCAAACTAAGATTTTTGTTTTTTTTCTACGGTTTTGAACTCAAATATCTTAGAAATTATATCACTTACGACCAGACGATGCCTTGAAGGAAAGGCAATACTTTCTTCTATGAAACTATTATAAAGTAATTATACCTCCTATTGAAAATAAGCATCCAAACAACACCAATTCGTAGATGTATAAATAAATATATCTGACCGACGCAATGGTGATACTGAAAGAAAGAAAGAAAGAAAGAAAGAAATACTTTATTCCAACAGTTACTTACTACAGAAAATGAGTAGAATAATAATAATAATAATAATAATAATAATTAAAAAAAAAAAAAACTTATAGTTTACAATAAATTTATACTCTGTAGTAAGCACTCAGGAAATGGATCGCACTCAGTAATTGCTCTGGAGAACCACAGCACTGATATTCTGTGCGAGCCATTTTGGAGTGCAGTTCATGCCACTATGCATATAATACTTAAATTCTATAACATAATATAGCTAAAATTACAAAAAAAAAACGTAATATAGCTCTATTACACTTAAAAAAAAAGCTTAAAAGGAAAATACCTATAAATTATAAATAAATAATAATATTGCTGTGCCAGTAATTCTTAGTGCCAGTAGTTTTAAGGTGGATAATGTATGTATATTATCATACGTATAAAAATAGTAATAATGAAATAAAATAAAATAAAAAAAATAAAAAATAAAATAAAAAATATTCAGCAGTCACAATATTAAATTTCAGGTTCCAATAAATATAAAATAATATCAAATAAAATAAAATAAATAAAAATATTCAGCAGTCACAATATTAAATTTCAGGATCCAAGTGCTACCACCAGTGCCACCTGTGCTGGTGTGTGTACATGTGTGCGTACGTGTGTGTGTGTGAGTGTGTGTGTGAGAGCAAGTGTGTGAGAGATAAAGTCTCTCTGTGTGTGTGGGTGTGTGTGTGTTTGTGTTTGTATTACAATACAAACACAAACACACACACACACACTACACACTACTGTTACAGTTATTCTTGACAAAAAATAACCTACCTCAAAATTAGGGATAAGTCAAAAACTAATCGTCAGATCTCACAGTTTTTAGCATTTAAGTGGGACCACATATCAAGCACCAGCTTTCGATTTAAAAAAAATCATCAAAATTGGTTCACCCTGTCGAAAATTCTGAGGTAATAAACATAAAAAAATACAATCGAATTGAATACCTCCTCGTGTTCGCATGCTTCTTATTACACTATTTAATTTTTAAATTATGATACTGACCAGTTTCATATTTAGTCTCAATTATCCTCCGACGATTATGTCCGGAGATGTGAAGGCTAGAGTTCAAGTCACTACATTTATATATTATCTTGACTCCAAAAAAGAAAGAGTATCAAATCGTTGTGTTTTATATGTATTTATTT
Organism: Thymelicus sylvestris; assembly: GCA_911387775.1. Classification (NCBI taxonomy): domain Eukaryota; kingdom Metazoa; phylum Arthropoda; class Insecta; order Lepidoptera; family Hesperiidae; genus Thymelicus; species Thymelicus sylvestris. The sequence goes on along the minus strand of OU426891.1, from coordinate 11,922,626 downwards.
TATTGTATTCTATGTGTATATGTTACCGGAATTTTATGTGTATACGAGTAGTTTTTGTGTATACCGGTGTAGGCCACGAATCTCCAGTAAAGGTCCAGGGACGGTCCTCTTTATTCTACAACGCTTGTCCGATGCAGAGGTTGGCATATAAGAAATGTCGTTGAGAAAAACTAAATATTGAGAATAAGAAATTGTCAAGTGAACAGTCAAGTGATCACGTAGTATTGAAGTGTTTTGGAATATTGATGTGAACCTTAGGAGAACTGGAAATACATATGTCATGATGCAAAGTAAAAGGAATATTATTGAATAACTTATACTCCTGTGTCTAATTCCCCCTCTCCTTTTTACTATCAAACATCCAGACGCAAATTAACTTTATTATACCTAACCCTAAGGCATATCTTTACTGTGCTAAGGCCTTCTGTCCAAATAGACGCACGACATACGCAACGCACGCTATCATAATCTGTCGCTTGCTTCCATCTTGAATAGTTAAAGAACGAAAACCATCTAAGGAGCTTCATCGTCATGTGCCGAGTGCCTATGCCTGCTGATTGTATGTCGTGGACAGTAGGAATGAGATTTATTCAGCAATACGCATTTGAGATTTTGAAGATACTGAAGCCAGCGGGTATCAGTGGCGTAGCTAGGCGTGGGCGACGTAGGCCCAGGCCCACGGGCTCGCACTTAAAGGTACTTCGCAAGGGCTGTTTAAGTGCTCTCCCCTCAGACTTTACCACAGTCCACTAATGACATAATTGATCACTTAATTACGCTCGAAAAAGAACATCACATTCACCGTGAATGATTCACGGCATAATGTCTACTTTGTACATTTGTACTGAAGAATAAATATGTAAATAAATGTAATTTTAAACTTAAGCTAAAAATCTTATAACGATCAGCATCGTTTTGTGGCAAATTGGCGTAAAATTGGCGTGGCCCCTCCGTGTGAAGGCCGAACGAACGTTATGACTCCCATAGTATCTATCTTTAACGAAACGTGGAAACAAAATAAGCTGTTGATAAATTACAGAAAAACAAAAAAAAAACATTAAAACTAAACACAATCGATATGAGAACTTTAGGGTTCCGAAGTCAAAATGATGGGTGTGCTAAGACTATTTTTCGATTAAGGGGTCCGTTTGCGAAATGTTTGGCTTTAAATTGCTAATTTTGGTTAGAGTCAAGTGTCTTCCCCCTTCCATTGTATGATCTGGCTGTCACCGGCTTTTGTTGTCGAAATTTGAAGTAGTGGAAGGGTAGAGATACAAATGTCATGATTGATAGTCTAAGGGTAGAGACACACGCTTGAAATTAGGTATCTCAATTAGCATACATTCTTATAGCACAAATTAATTAATTAATTTGCAATTTATTCAATTATATACACTAGCACACACATTTAGGTAAGTGTATGTCCACTTCCACCCGTACCGCAGGTAGCGCATTGGATTGCGCATTTTCGTGTGCTACTAATTAGCATGAGTATCATTAAGTCGAGTGACGACCCGTGTGGCGCAATGGTTACCATGCCGGATCGCCGCACCGAGGGTCCTGGGTTCGATTCCCAGCGAGGCGGAAATTTGAATGATGAGTTTGAATTTCTGTTCTCGGTCTGGGTGTGAATGTCCTTGTCTTGTGTGTTGTCCATGGCACCCTCGACACAGGGAATCCTAGTGTGGGGCTATGAGTGTGAAGCGTTCTTTGTTTGTTTGAGTCTGATAACACCAGCTTTATATTTTTCTGTATGCCGCTATAGTTCGATTAATTGACAAAATCTTTGCGGACGAAGCCTAGTCGTATCTAGTAAAATCTTGTAAATAATCAATAAAAAATGATTACTTCTCAGCTGATTATTATTCTTAAAATTAGAAGGAATGTAGTTACACCAGTCTAATTAGTTATCGCTCAGGATCTCAATGATACGATCAAGTTTTTGTAGTTTAATCGTGCCTAATGATCGTGGTGTAGTTTACATAATAATATGTGTTATAGTGTCAATGACTTCGCGATGTCCTGGCGTCGCATTGTTTGCTAAGGAATGAAGTCCAGACCTGACATTCTTGAAGAACTGGATATAAAGTGTTGGCAGTTGGCCAGTGTCGCAGTATACTTAGACGTCGGGGAGGACATAATAAACATCATGGTAAGAATAATATTACATTGAGTGTTAGTGGCTAATAGAAAAGCTTAAAGTATTCTATGTAAATTTAAACCCTTATGTAAGTTTACAAAAAATCCCATTAATATTTGTTTTTGTATTTATAAATTCTATTTACATTATATTACATCAGACTTAAGTAGTTTGATATTGAATGCATATACTTTGCTTATGATCAAAAAATTTAATACTATATTTGTAAATATTTATTTTTAAAACGAAAGTAGTTTTAGTTAGTAGCCCAAGTATTTGTTTATTTAAACGGGAAAATATAGTAGAGAAGTCTTCTTCTTTCTTCTTTCGTTAGTTAATTACAAAGAAAAAATTTCGTTCAATCCCACTAGTTCTACTGCTTAGTTCTATCGTAAAACTAGTGGGAATTTTTTTCTCACTAGTTCTACCGTAGAACTAGTGGGAGCAAAAACCGTATCTACGTTTTGTTCCAACTAGTTCTACTGGCTTAGTCTAGTTCTACGATAGAACTAACCAGTAGAACTAGTGGGAATGAACCTGTATATCTACCGCTTTGTTCCCACTAATTCTACTCGTTATTCCGATCGTCGAACGAGTAGATTTTTTTTTCTCATTAGTTAAACTGCCAAAATAATTATATTTTTTGAAATAAATTCACTCAAAAGGGTGGTGCGAATGGATAATCGTCTCATTTTCTTACTAGGTCATTGTCTTTCTTCCACAAAATGGTATTTTAAAGAAAGAGCGTGGTTATAGTTTGATGTAATGACCGAATGAATTAATGACTAAACCAATGAATGACCGAATGAATTAATGAATGAAAGAGAAGGCTAACTCTTAACACGATATCGAGAATATCTTACTTCTATTACTACGATATACCTACCTAGGTACAAGTTATTATAATTCGTTATAAAATTGACTTTATTCTCTAAGAAGAATAAATTAAATTTTATAACACTACGAGTAACCGCCCTCGCTTTGCTTCGGTCTTCTTATTTTTTTACACCTTGGGTTACATTATTGGAGTTTTATTAAGGATCCCAAATTTTTTTGAAAATATAATATAGCCTTTGTCACCCGGGGATAGTGTAGCTTCAAAATAGTGAAATAATTTTTCAAATCGGTTCAGTAGTTTCGGAGCTTTCAATGCAAACAAACAATAAAAATTTTCCTCTTTATAATATATTATAAAATAAAATATATTATGAAGTATTCTTTGTCAACTAGTGACCCCCCCTTGCCCAAAATTGGTTTGATCTTTAAGAGGTCTACCAGGGCTTAAATGAAAGGTATTAATCTCTAGTTTTTAAAGCCGATGGGCATTTGTAGTGAATATACACTGTAGATCCAATATGGCCGCCTAAGCCACGTGACTGACCTTTTTCTTTACACTAAATCGTATATAAAAGTAGCTGCACATTATCAATAGGGGTTTACAAAGGCTTAAATGAAAGGTCTTGACTCCGACTTTCAAAAGCCAAGCTTTCAAAAGCGCTTTCAAGGTGTTAATTTTTTTGCGACCCTTAAATTCAAAATAGCGGTCTCAATCACGTGACATATGCGTTTTTTCAGTAAAATCAAAAGAAAAAAACTTTGTTGGTCCTAATTTTGTCTCAAACTCGCTTGAACTATTGTTTTTCAACAAATAAACATCAATCGTATGAAAAGTTTTTTCTGGAAATGCTATTTTCGCCCTCTATAGGACAATTAAAACATCATATGACCAGATATGGCAAATGTGCTGTTTCAAAAGATCGTCAAAGACATTTTTATGATAACCCACTGACGGTACGTCCATCAATCCAAATGGAGTGGTCGTCTTCCAAAATCGTTCCGTGAATGGTAAAATAATATTCCATTTGGATGGACGTCGTCCAGCTCTGGATTTCCAAACGGATTGAAATCCACGCGTCCAGTCTAAATGGACGTCGTCTGCGGCCGACTGTCAATGTAAAAAACGTGCGCCACGCCATATGGAAGCAGTCCGAATTGTCAGTGAATGGGCAAATCGGCGTCCATTTTCTTGTGTTTATTGTCTCAGTTTATGTTTTGGTGTCGATGGTGGTACTTGGTACATGTGCTGGATCTGTCATTTGTATCTAACAAACAAACTTCTCCGTACCTGTCTATTGGATTATATTATTACTAGCTGCCCGGACAGACTTCGTTCTGTCAAAGTTTTTTTTTTTTGAGATGTAAGCTATCCTATCTTTCAAGTTGGATCAAATTGCACACGGTGTGCAAACATTAAAATCGGTCAAGTACTTTAGGAGTCCATCGCAGACAAACAACGTGACACGTAATTTATATATATTAAGATAATGCCTACGTCTACGCCTCACATGAGGACTTATGGCTTGCCTCATATTAGTATCTTGTTTTTTATTAATGGTGTCACAAGTTCCAGTAATTTGTAATACGTCTGTTCGTCAATTCTCAAGTAGTTTCTCCAATCAATGGGCTCTAAAGATAATTATAATAAATAAATAACGCTTCACACTCATAGCCCCACACTAGGGTTCCCTGTGTCGTGGGTGCCATGGTCAACACACTAGACAAGGACATTCACACCCAGACCGAGAACAGAAATTCAAACTCCTCATTCTTTCTGCCTCGCTGGGAATCGAACCCAGGACCCTTGGTGCGGCGATCCGGCATGGTAACCATTGCGCCACATGGGTCGTCAAATTCAAATTCGTCAAACTCCGACAACAAGTTGATATGTGTAAATGTATTTTTTTGTTTCAACCAACCCTTCATCCACTTCTTCTTAAGTTTTTTTTTTGTCTTTTTATTGAAATACACACTGCTGTTGCTACGACTGCAAAGATCGAAGTGATGCCATGCGTCCAAACGGAAGTATAGTCAGTGGTACCTTATCAGGATCAATTTTCATTTGGAGTGCATCCATTTGGAAGTCTACCAAATGGACTTGTCGTCAGTGGGTACCTTAAGTGTAGTCTAAGGGGTAAGGCTACTTGCTCTTTCCGATGCGCATATTTACGAGTTCCGGTTACAACCGGAAGTTGGCCATACAAACTGGAAGTCCATTTTTTAAATACCGGAAGTCGTTAATATGCGCATCGGAAAGAGCAAGTAGCCTTACCCCTTAGACTGCACTTAGTTTTCATAAAAATGTCTTTGACGATCTTTTGAAACAGCACATTTGCCATATCCGGTCATATGATGTGTTAATTGTCCTATAGAGGGCGAAAATAGCATTTCCAGAAAAAACTTTTCATACGATTGATGTTTATTTGTTAAAAAACAATAGTTCAAGCGAGTTTGAGACAAAATTAGGACCAACAAAGTTTTTTCTTTTGATTTTACTGAAAAAATGCATATTTCACATGATTAAGGCCGCCATTTTGAATTTAAGGGTCGAAAAAAAACTGACACCTCACGGCTTTTGAAAGTGGGAGTCAAGACCTTTCATTTAAGCCTTTGTAAACCCCTATTGGTATTGTGCAGCTACTTTTATATACGATTTGTGTAAAGAAAAAGGTCAGTCACGTGGCTTAGGCGGCCATATTGGATCTAGAGTGTATATTCACTACAAATGCCCATCGGCATTAAAAACTAGAGATTAATACCTTTCATTTAAGCCCTGGTAGACCTCTTAAAGATCAAACCAATTTTGGGCAAGGGGGGGTCACTAGTTGACAAAGAATACCTCAATAATATAAGAAAAATTACACAATTATAAGTAATTTTTTCAAGGTAGTAAAGTAAATATCTACTTGTTTAATTTTTTTTATTATGGGGCTTTATTAGATTTTGAACCGACAAAAACAACACAACAAGAAGAAAATATATAAATAAACTAGCTGTTGCCCGCAGCTTCGCATACGGAAATTATGTTTTACCTTATTTGTACCTCTCGTAGAAGGAAATTTAAAAAACGGTGAATTTATATTGAAGTACTTATATTTAGTAATTTATATACTGAAACCCATGATAAAATCACAAAGGATTCCTCTAGGAGCGGGTTTTGAAAAATAAGCAATATTCACATTAATTTGTATTTTTTTCTTTTTTTTTGCAAAATTTTGAAAAACTGAAAAATATATCTTCTATCTATATACTATAATAAAACTCAAAGGGCAAATTTACTGTACATTGAATATTTTTTAAAAATTTTGATTAGGGGGCACTTCAATAATGTGTTAGAATACAAAAATATTTTTTTTAGAATTATTGTCTGTCTGTCTGTCTGTCTGTCTGTCCGGGCATCACATGAAAACCCTTGAACGGATTTCGATGAAACTTGGTAAAGTTGTTACTAATACTCCGGGTCATATTTTAGGATACTTTTTATCCCGGAAAATTAAAAGGTTTCCCCGGGAAACGGGATGAAAGTTTGTATGGAATATTTTTAAAACATCAACCGATTTGCATCAAATATTCCTTGCTTAAATTTATGGAACCCATATTTTAAAATTTTTCAAAATTTTGCAAAAAAAAAAGAAAAAAATACAAATTAATGTGAATATTGCTTATTTTTCAAAACCCGCTTCTGGAGGAATCCTTTGTGATTTTATCGTGGGTTTCAGTATATAAATTACTAAATATAAGTACTTCAATATAAATTCACCGTTTTTTAAATTTCCTTCTGCAAGAGGTACAAATAAGGTAATACATAATTTCCGTATGCGAAGCTGCGGGCAACAGCTATCTTCTATACTATAATAAAACTCAAAGGGCAAATTTACTGTACATTGAATATTTTTTAAAAATTTTGATTAGGGGGCACTTCAATAACGTGTTAGAATACAAAAATATTTTTTTTAGAATTATTCTCTGTCTGTCTGTCTGTCCGGGCATCACATGAAAACCCTTGAACGGATTTCGATGAAACTTGGTAAAGTTGTTACTAATACTCCGGGTCATATTTTAGGATACTTTTTATCCCGGAAAATTAAAAGGTTTCCCCGGGAAACGGGATGAAAGTTTGTATGGAATATTTTTAAAACATCAACCGATTTGCATCAAATATTCCTTGCTTAAATTTATGGAACCCATATTTTAAAATTTTTCAAAATTTTGCAAAAAAAAAAGAAAAAAATACAAATTAATGTGAATATTGCTTATTTTTCAAAACCCGCTTCTGGAGGAATCCTTTGTGATTTTATCGTGGGTTTCAGTATATAAATTACTAAATATAAGTACTTCAATATAAATTCACCGTTTTTTAAATTTCCTTCTGCAAGAGGTACAAATAAGGTAAAACATAATTTCCGTATGCGAAGCTGCGGGCAACAGCTAGTGTTCAATAAATTTAAGTAAGGAACATTTGTTGCAAATTTGAAGCAAATCGGTTGATGTTTTAAAAATATTCCACACAAACTTTCATCCCGTTTCCCGGGGAAACCTTTTAATTTTCCGGGATAAAAAGTATCCTAAAATATGACCCGGAGTATTAGTAATAACTTTACCAATTTTCATCGAAATCCGTTCAAAGGTTTTCATGTGATGCCCGGACAGACAGACAGACAGACAATAATTCTAAAAAAAAATGTTTGTGCTCTAACACGTTATTGAAGTGCCCCCTAATCAAAATTTTTAAAAAATATTCATTGTACAGTAAATTTGCCCTTTGAGTTTTATTATAGTAAGTATAGATTTTGCCTAGCAAATTAGGAATTTCACGATGAGAATTTATGAGACACGTTTTAGTGATCAAAAATAGGAACGTCATAAGGAACTCATCCAATCGTAAAACAAAAAAATAAATAAAAACAAGACAATAAATTAATATAACTTTATAAAATCCAGTAAATTATGCTCTTTAAAAGACTAGTTGGCCTTGACATATTCTGTTTTACACAGGTAATAGACGCGAGAGTCATCTTCATACTTACGTTGTCAACTATAACATGTGCCCTTGAAAATGTTGCAAAAAAGCAAATATACAACATAGGCGGATCCGGGACTTATAGTTTTGAGTAAGTGTTTGTTTATATATTACATTTTATTTTAGGGATTATAAAAACGATAAAGGGGATGTGGTTTAAAACAATATCACTTATCGAGCCCCCGCTCGAATAAAGTAGCCATAAAAATTATTTTAAATTATGTAATTTGTTTTTTATATGGAAATAGCCGGCAAACGAGCAGACGATCAACCTGATGGTAAGTGCCTATTTGACCATGAATATCAGCAATGCCAAAGGCGTTGCCGGCCAAGAAAGAGAGAAGAAGAAAGAAAGAACTGGCTCTCGAGCTTCCACCCGGAACACGACGAGTCGTTTGGCGGCTAACTCACGCAAGAGGGTGGTAGCTATCCAGGCGAACCCCACAGAGAAATAATAATGGTAATAATGGTATTAATGAACTATTAAAATTAATATTACCAAAATCATAATCCCTCCGAGCCTCCAAGGGGCCCTACCACAAGTGGGCCGGATTTAGTCGCCTCTTAATGATTAGGATTAGTATTCTAAGCCGCCCCTATACAGCTAGATATATTATGCATTGCATTTTGGAAATCTACATAGCCAAATTCATTTATTTACAATTTATTGTTATTCTAAATACATTCTAAAATTAAAAATGATTTATAAATGTTAACGAAAATCTACGAATAAAGAAACACTTACACCCAATAAATGATTTCTATGAATCTTATTAGTAACAATAATTCTAAAAAAAATATTTTTGTGCTCTAACACGTTATTGAAGTGCCCCCTAATCAAATTTTTTTTTAAATATTCAATGTACAGAAAATTTGCCCTTTGAGTTTTATTATAGTATAGATAATCTCTTGTAGTTGAGATAAAATTAATATTTGGCAATACTTTGATGGAACTATTAAATATTTAGTAGATATAGTATTAATTATAATGGCCAACTCAAGAGAAGAGACCCGGTAATTGATGTACGATATTTAAGCGTGATATTGAGCGTTTTCAACTTTATTTATTATCCAAGTAAAAGATGTTACCAAAAATTATACAGTATCTAACTCATAATGTCATTAATTAAAGAATTAAATAATATAGGTCTATGTTTATTAATGTACCTGTTATTCAGACAATTTAAAATGTTGACCTAAAATAATACGAGGTACTACATTTCCTTGTTAACCTTCGTGTTTCGACTCAAAAGTTGTCTGATGTGTTATTTTGCCTCTGACATTTATACGACAGACATTTATTCGTGGTGTTTTATTTTGAATAGCGATTTTTTTGCATTGCGAATTTTTTTCCGTTACTTTATTAAAAGCAGCATCCGGGACGTCATAAATAATGAGTTAAACTTATGATAAAACTTTTATTTTAATTGTAGCTTTCATGAAATTTCATTAGTAAATCAGTGAAGATTATCTACAGGGTTAAAGAATAGAAGGGAGATTGAAAAAAATATAAAAAAATACAAAAAACCAACTGCGTAAAATGAACTAAAAAGAAAAAACCGGGCAAGTGCGTGTCAGACCACGGGCAACGTAGGGTTCCGAAGTTTTAAGTGTGAAATGAAATGAATGAAACAATCTTTTATTCATGTAGGTTTCACTGATACACTTGTCTTATACACGTAATTTTTTTTAATCTACTGCGCGGGTATGAGTGTTAGCGTTTATTTATTTATTTAAGAAGACCCTATGGCGATACATACGTCTATTTTAGAGATACATAAAACTGATACATAAAATGATATTTACTTTTTAACCGACGAAAAAAAAGGAGGAGGTTCTCAATTCGACACGTATATATTTTTTTATGTATGATCACGCAGAAATCGGCACAGGGTGGTCCGATTTTGATGATTTTTTTTTTATTGGATAGGGTATGTCCTGAAGTTGGTCCCATATTTTTTTTTAATTTTATTCCCACCCTAAAGGTACGAAAATAGGGAATGATTGATTATTCACCCGTTTTTTACCCGGAATTTTTACACGTAAACCCCAATAACTTTGTACTGGTTTCGATGATTCTTTTTTTATTGAATCGTGTATACGTTGAAGTTACTCTTGTTTAAATTTCGAAACAAAATTTTACCCCTATAGGTACGAAAATAGGGGATTGATATTTCACCTACTACATTTTTACCTGGTAACTGAATCTATAATTCATAAAATCAATAATTTATTATTAATTATAAGTATTATAGCAACTTAAAATTAAAAAATAATTACTTTTTAACAAAAAATAAAACCAACGAAAAAAAAACTGAAAAGCAAAAAATAAAATAAACCATTTAGTATTATAAATTAAGATCCGAAATTAACAGTACTAAATGGTTAATTTTATTTTTTGCTTTTCAGTTTTTTTTTCGTTGGTTTTATTTTTTGTTCAAAAGTAATTATTAATATTTGTAATACGTTGTTTCTAGATACGATGTATCAGACGGTTCGTATAGAGTGGAAGACGGCGGTATCATCACAGATTCTGCAGGGGTCAGAGGCCTGGTCGTGAGAGGGGAATACGGATTTATAGACCCTGATGGTCGACCACACTCTATTAGGTATGTGGCAGATTCAAATGGTTACAGACCACAATCTGTTGCCACGGATACAAGGTTCAACGATAGAAGAATTGTTTGAAGTTGCACGTTGAAATTAAATAATTAATCAAGGTTTTGTGTTTCATTTTTATTTTATTTATAGCATGTGTCAATCGGAAATTAACTAAAAAGTTAACTAAGTTCTGGAGTGGTAAATTTTACTTTATTTTACCTATAGATTGAGCTTAGCTTTTAGCTTAGCTTAGCTTTAAGCTTAGCTTAGCTTTCTCTATCTTCCAGAGAGATTTATATTTGCATGGTTGACCTGGTCGGAGTTAGTTGTAATCGTCAGATATAAATCGTTGAACCATATCAATGTACAACCTTTCTCTGAGGATTCAGTCATACGATTTTGCATTGCAGCAAGGATATTGAATAACACTACATTAGATTTCCGGCTTAATTACAACAAGACACCTATCGCTGAAGCTACCAAAATCAAAGTACCAACCTTTATTGTCTCACTTCAGCCTCAATACGAATGTTAGAGTGACCCAACATTAACAGATTTTGTCTTGTAATATAATTCATGTAGATATATGTAGATTTTATGTTAAATGGTCAAATAAAAATATTCAAACAAAATAACCTACATCACTTTCACGAGTTTCACGATTACACCATGCAATACAAATAAGCATTCTAACAACCAATAGTCATCAACATATTTATCACAAAATGTAATATTGGCATTAAGTTAGCTATAAACATTATGAAACGTTTGATATGTAATATCCATTTTATCCTGATTTAATCTCAGCCATTCGGCAGAAACAATAAAATTTAATAATTTCAGAACAATATCGTTGATAACATACAATAGAAATGTTATAACTCAAAGTTGTGTTACATAGTGTGCACTGTAACTTTTTATACGAACATGAAGTGTAAATCCACAATTGCAATAGTGGCCCATATAGTAAGATTTTTAATGGCTCTAAAAAAAAACAGATTATTATTGTACACTTTATTTCTAATAGTTTACAAAAAAAAAAAAGTTCCTCGCTATCGTATACATTTTCTATGGAACGATGTTTTTAAAACTTCGCGTCCCGTCCCATACGGGTAAAAACCCGTACCGCTTTACGTTTGTGGATTTAATCGATTTAATAAGGTCAATACCTTAAATCGATTAAATCCACAAAATAATATTGTGGTACAGATAATGAAATAATTGGTTCAAAATTCAATGTTAACAACATAAAGAATGTCTAGAACGACCTACCTACCTATGTAAGGTAGGTAGGATTTAGTAAAATGTCAATGACTGGCATGACCACTGGAAGAGACACCTTGTGCTATAAATATATTAAAATGATTGAAGGCAACATGATAACAAGATATTAAATCAATACGTTACAATTTTGGTTCTAGATTTTTTACAACTTGGTGCAAGAAGGATCAAGTGAAATCTATACTTAGTAAGTTAACAAGCACATATGAGTTACGTGTATTATTGGTAATTTTCGAAAAGATTAACGATGATTTTTATTACATTAACACATCAGTGAAGATGTAGAATTAAGAAGAATTTTTCCAAATGAGTTTCCACAAGACACGATCAGGAAGAGTGGGTCCCAAGATCCCGAAGTATGTCTTTATAGCATTTTTTTTTAATTAACCAAATATCTAATACATGGTTGGGAACAAGCAAACCTCCTTTTCTCTTCTTTGCAATCTCAGTAAACAGCACACAAGTAACCTCCTTTCAATTAGAGGTTGGTTCTGAACCAATTAACCATGAATGGGTTTTTACATGATTCGGTTTCCGGTTCCGGGTTATTATCCGGGTCTCCGTTTTCTCAACGGGCGCGCTATTATTACTTTAATGCTCCTCTCCTGCTGACCATGGATGTTGTGCAACCATATCCGTAACTTTACATAAAAAATCGTTTGTGGTTTAATATTTATTCGATTCTAGTAAAGAAACGTTGCTTCTTGTTTGCATATTGTAATATTGGTTTCCTTATAAATGACAAGGTTTTATAGACTTATTGCTACACCGCGTAGGCTGTATGGGATTATATAACTATTATTAAGTAAGATAAAAACGTTTTATAGTATTTAGGTCGATATGCTGAACTGAAGAGCTACTTCAAACATCCTAAGATCAAGGTGAACAGTCATTTCGAGGAGCTGGCGTGTTATGACGAAAATGGTAAAAAGGTAAACAAAGGTGATGTCACTATTATTTACACACACAAATTGCGATAACGGTCTCTATTACTCAACGTCTAACGAGTTATGTTGTTCGTCTTGGCAAGATAAATTAAAATCATTGGAAATAATACACAAACTAAGAAAAATATTTTTAAAAACTAAAATGAAAAATGTAATAGTTATTGGGCTAAATGCCAAAATATTATGAATGTCATAAAGTTTCACGTTTTTATTTTTAGCAATAACATTTTAAATTTTAACTTTATACGCTTTTGGTCTACTATATTAATTAATCGTTTGGCTACATGGTGGTAAAATGTCATAGGTCACATTACGATAATATCACAGAATATGATAGGTATGCAATATTTAAAAACATTCTATTTAGTAATCACACTGAGTAGGTAATCTTTGTGTGGGTTGATTGGATATAATAATAGTTTAAAAAACTAAATACACAGTTTTAGAGTATCAATATAGATAGATACTAAAGGAAAATTGTGACTGTGCAACAGCACATTAACTTTAACTTTGGTTAACAAACCATCAGCTGGATCAAAACCTGTGTGTCACGTCATGCTTAGCGCTTATTACAAAAATGCTGTCATCAGAACTAAAACGATGTGTAAAATTTCGACTCCTTAGGATAATTGGAAGTTGGTCTAATTAGGCTTGTAAGATTTAGTCTAAACAGAGCAAGCTAAATAAAGCCGTTTAAAAATACCGTCTCACCGTATCAGTGCTGCAAATTCTGTGACACAACAACGCGAATTGTGTCACATTTTTAACATTTGCCAGGGAATAGAATCAGCTTAATACGAAGTGCTCATAGGTATGGTCCGGCAGCTTGTGTCGATCCTAAGTGATCGACAAAGCGATCGCGGTCGGTAGTTGGATGGGTGACCGCTAGTGGAAAAAAATTCTTGAGCGTTTTCGTCCTTCGGAGGGCACGTAAAGCCGTCGGTCCCGGTTGTTATCGCAAGATAACAGTCGTTAAGACATGTCGGAGGCCCTCGGGCGCAGAGGCTCAAGTTCACATCCTGGTACGCACCTCTAATGTTCAAAAATTATGTACGTATTAGAAGTTAATTATCACTTGTTTCGATGAAGAAAAACATCACGTGGAAACCTGAGAATTCTTCATAATGTTCTCAAAGGTTTAAAATTTTGACCACAGGTTTTACTAAATGTCCTAATATTTTATACTTTTGCCTTTAAATTATATCATTAGGTATGCAGGTTGGCCGAGGAGCGATACTCTCCGGAAGAGAAGCATTATTATTGGTCGCGCGTGCCGGCCAGTCACGTCGACCGACGACGGGTTTACTGCTTCATGCTTCTATGCTTCACTGAAGATGAATTAGATAGAGTGGTTGCTTCGTTCTAATTATATTATGACGAAATTTAAAAATAAACAATGTCTTGTCAATTGATAAATGGTTGTTTTCATATATTTAAATTATCTATAGTACTTCTTAATATTACCTATAAAGAGTAGGTAATGTTTTGATTTTTTGTTTGTTTATTGGAGGTTAAACTCAAAAAATACTGGAACGATTTCAAAAACACTCAGAGAAGTGGGTTCAGTCATTTCCCAATATTTTAACTTGTAGGTATCTCGGGTCAAGTAGGTAGCACGATGGCGATTCTTGTAATGGTAAACAAACGTAACTTTTTTAATTACTACAAATGTGTAAGATGAATTTATTTAAATAAATGCATGATTTTTACGAACTTTGACTATCTATGTGATCTATGGGGACTTTTCACGTTTAATTTATAACTGTGTTCACAACATTTGTACCGGTTTTCAGCTCCATGCATTATTATAAGTTTACATCTATTTTTGGAGCTAATTTGGCCGAATATTAATGATTTTAATAGATATTATTTGTTTTAATTTTATTTACAAATAAATCATATCAATTAAAGAAATTCAGTTTCAAATTTTTCTGAGGTTGGGTATTAACTACTAAAGCATAGGTTTCCGGAAATATAGCGAGTGTGTTGACTTCACACCCGGGGATAGTGTAGCTTCTCAACAGTGAAAGAATTTTTCAAATCGGTTCAGTAGTTTCGGAGCCTATTCAATGCAAACAAATAATCAAATCTTTCCTCTTTATAATATTAGTATAGATTATGTAATGTATGTATATTATTATTATATGTATTCAATGTATATTATTGTAATGTCTTACATAATAATAATACAACTTTTTCAAAACCGGTATCCGTCTTTTTTGTAATAATTATTTGTGACACTTTTTATTGGAACCGAACTGGAAACTTTACTAAAAAAGATGTTATTAAATATTTAAATCAGTGTTTTTATAGATATTCAATTCCGAATTTGAATATGTCAAGGTTAATCTTAGCGGTATAAACAAAAAATTCCTGAACACAAAGGAAACATAATAAATTAGAACATAATTATGGCTTTGGGGCTTTATATTATTAAAATAGTTATATTATTAAAATAAATCAAGTATTAAAAGATTACATGACTATTTATTTGCATACTTAGGTATGTTAATTCTAAATCTCAGTTGTAAAAGTGACCGCGTAGAGTTAATTAATCGAGTTAACACATCGCAGTTACAGTGGTAGAAGTAGCAAGTAGATACTTACGGCAATGTTCAAATTAAACCGTATGTAGTACGAAGTTCACTGGTTACTCAAAACAATAACTGTTATATAATCGTAATAAAATACCGAGGAAATTTGTACCATTTTTACTCGAACACGAACAAGAGATCGTCTATCTGATGCGTGCCGATCAAACATCGATTGTTATGTTCCCATGACCAGCAAGATAATTCATTGTTACATCCAATAAATCATGGTGTGACGCAACCAGTTTGCGATTTACCAACGACATAACGATGTTACAGCCAAGTTCAAAGATGACCGCGCAGTAATCGTCGACACTAATAATTGTCTAGAAATGACTGTTATTTAATATGATCTTACCTGAACAATCTAGTTTGGCTTTTGTTAAGGCCATTTCTACTTGAATATGCTGGATAAAACTAGGTAGATACGTCTACATTACCTAAATTAATGTTTCAATAATGAAGCTTCGAACTTGACTTTTAATTCTAAATGATTTACATTTTTTTAAGAATTTGATATGTCAAATGTGTGGCCCCACCCATGCTTTTCTATTATATGTCACATACAACATATTTATACACAGACAACATATTTATTGAATCAAAAACGTGAATGTGAAAATGGGAGCCAAGTTCAATATGAAGAATATG
Source organism: Thymelicus sylvestris (assembly GCA_911387775.1). Taxonomy (NCBI): domain Eukaryota; kingdom Metazoa; phylum Arthropoda; class Insecta; order Lepidoptera; family Hesperiidae; genus Thymelicus; species Thymelicus sylvestris. The sequence continues at coordinate 11,906,558 of OU426891.1, read as the reverse complement.
CGTTGTTGTCGTTTTTATCAACAAAAAATGTGATATAAAGGGTACAAAGTTTTGTAAATAATCCTGAAATTTTAGCTACAAAATTACTTATAAAATAAATTGAAAACACAAATTCTTAAAAAAAACTTTTTTTACCTATACTTTGTAGGAACCTGTAACTTCTTGAATGTCAACGTTTAATTGTTTATACCAAACTTTTATTTAACTTAGGTTATAAGCACTTAGGTCCAAGCTCTAGATTTGACTTGGTTACTTTGAATGACTGTCAGTCAGTTCAAAGAATGTCGATTTTCAAACGATAAAATATATCAATAACCGTTTGAGCTTGAGTTATTAATTTTAGGATTCTCGTAAATGTAAACTTTCATGTTTCTAGATTAATTAGATTTAGTATTGTTAAGAAGTCAAAAGAATGATTCGAGGAATATAAAAACTGCAGCAGCGTCGCCAGTTTGGTACTTGAACTTGGCTGACTCGCTACCGCGTTGTATTGTTTTAATGCTTGCCATCAATAACAGGCGGCCCACTGTGAACGTGTCTCTCCATAACAGTGAGACTTTTGCTTTTAGATATTTTACTTATAGTATATATTAAATAGAAATAGGTGCACAAAATTTGTTACTAACTCGATATCAGCGCAATCTACCATAGTCTAGCTGTAAATGGTCATTTATATAAAACATTTACGTTTAATTGAGCTCAATCAATCAATTTGCTCAGAAATTACACGTACAAAATTAGAAGCATTGGTTGTTATAGTATAATATAGTCAAACATATCGTAACTAGCGATGGGAAATATCGTTACTTTTATTTCACTATCAAGTCCGTGAAATTATTTATTTTTGTCACTGTTAAATCACCCGTGAAAAATCACCACTGGTATACAGTGAAACCTGGTTAAGTGAGACATCAAGGGACCTGCAATGTCGTTTCACTTAAAGAGGTATTCCACTTACCCAGTGTCTCAGATATACAGGTATAAATAAATATCTGTCTCATTTACAGAGGGTTCCATTAATAGAGGTGAGAATACAGGTTATTTCAGTTATACAGGTGCGAATGTATACTTGTGGGTAGAATAAGAATGAGTAAACAAACAATGTTATCTCAGTTACAGAGGTTTATGCATATAAAATTTACTCGCTGTCTCAGTTATAGAGGTAACTATGATGATAAATCGAAAGAACAAATCCCAGATATAGAGGCTTACCTCGTCCCACTAACAGAGGTAATTCAGTGCCAAAGTGTTGGGACCTCAGCATGAGTTCCAGTTATGGAGGTTTCTCACTTATCCAGGTCCCACTTAACCAAGTTTCACTGTATTTCATTATTGAGGAGTATTGTCACAGTGGGTGCATTTTATTCCGTCCGTTACATTTCGCAGTGATAGTGACTTGATTCAGTCATTACTAAAGCTCAGCGGTCAACTTACCGGCGACGATTTGTTGACGTTGTAAAAGGGGATTCCCTACTCAAAAAATTATTCCTTCCCCATAACTAGACACAAAAACCCACGATGACTTAAATCTCACAGACATCCCTCTAAATGTATTTATTATAAACTCCCACAACCCAACCAATTTCGAGAACCGAATTCAACAAGGTTGCAAACTAATTCACAGACCTGCACTCACACCTTGACCTCTCCCCTTCCAGAGGGCTGACCCATACAATATTTTGAATTTAAATGGCTAAACTCCCGTTGGCCAGTCAGTCCCAGGACCTCTGACTACTTTATCCTGCCCAATGAAAAAACAATATATATGCCCAATCAATTTCCCAATATAGCAGACCCCGATATTTGGGAAAAATTCTACGCTGTTAACCCCGACTGAAAAACCATCAATCACAGACACGTCCCACTACCACAGACTATATCGCCTCCGGCTATGGTCCAACCACAGACTCAAAATCAAGGGAGTGGAATGATTTAATATTTTATTCTATAAACAAGTCCTGAACCTTCTTAAAGAAATTATAAATTCAGAAGTCCCATCTAACGAAAAAATAAATACTCGCCACAAATTGACAGAGACAAGAGGCTGAACAGACCACAGACTACAGAACCTAACGCAGCGATTTAAAAAGTCACTCTAATGGCGACCGAGGATTCGTCCATCTGTCTGACAGCGTCCTTGGCAACTACCACAGACTAGCCGTCAAACTGCCGCCCGTCAAAACTCCTCAATCAACAATTGTCACTGTCAACCGGCTTGTCAATACTCGAGTACACTATTATCACAGAGTACTTTGTAATATACTGAAATAGAGACCAAACTTCGCGCCTAAGATTAGAAATGTGCGTCAGTGGCGCCATTATAGAGTGTTCTGGAACTAAAAGTCAACCAGTGTTGCCAGGCAGCACATAATTACGTAGATCTACCGTAAATCCAATTTTACAACCTGGCAACACTAGCCAATAGAAAATGTTCCTAGTTCTATAGTCTATACTACAGTTTATTTTATGGTATTTTGAAGGAGGAACCATTGGAAATAAAAAATTGAATAATTTTTAGAATTTATTTATGTTTTCTTTCAGAGCATCCAGGTACACAGCAATGCTTAATAATAATTTGTAGATATTGTAAAATCAAGGTGCACAAGGAAAAAAAAAATCTTGACTCAAAACCACGCACAACACTACACAATATCTCGGATTTTTGTATGATAATAACTGGAGGAACTATTACAGCAGCATTCGACTCAAATTACACACAAAGCACTTAAAATTGTATTTTTTAGGCGAAAACCACGGAAAAACGCAATCAACAACAATGTCAAAGACCAAAGACAAAATTAAAACATTTTTTTTGTCTATGGTCATTGCATTATGATAATACAACATTATATTTTGTATTTAATAATATGTCTAATAACATTTATCTAATTCATTTATTTTTCAGCATTCCAATTGAATAAAATATAAAAAAATATTTAAAAACAATATTGCTATTAAGCTAAAAATAAATATTTATCTGCGTTGCGTCCATCTCTATAGAACGAAAAAAATAGGAACAAGTGCTGCTATCTGTATAAATATTATGGAACTACAATTATAATGCTACTCAACCGAAAAAACCTCTTGCAATGGTTTACTGTTTGTAATGAACATGCGTCTTTATATTTAGTATCATAATATCTGTCATCTTTCCCTGTTCATTGTACTAAGTTTGAGGACCCTGACTATTATCTATCTATACTACTAACTAACAGTATTCATTCATTAACTATTATCACTAGGTATGTTTAAAATATCAACGAAACCGTGCGCGAGACGGGCGCGCAGAGTAAAGATTACAAATGATTATGATGAACTGTGAAGCGAAATCTCACCGAGTCACCGTATTCACACGACACGACGTGGTTGTAAATATCAATTATCAATTACCTACATAGTTTAATCAAAACCTTACAGTTTAAAATAAGACTCATTTTCATTTGAAGTTTTTGTACCGTAGCGATATTATTAACGAAGCAAGTTGAAAGAAATCAGACAAACTTAAGTCTAATAACGTTGAGAATAAGATGCAATTTCACTTAAACAAATTCTCTCTTCTAGTGTCTGTGTCGCTCTCGCTCACGCACGGCTCAAGTCACAATTGTTGCTTTCTCTTTTTCGCACGATGGAATTCTGTGAATTTTGGCCGGTGGCCGGCGTTAAGTCACAGTAAAAGGAATACTGTGGTGAATTCACCGTCCCGTTAAATGTAACAGACGGTTTCGATGCATGTCACAGGTGTGAAAAGGTGAAGTTTATTTAACAAGTGAAATATCCAGTGATAGGTGAAATGTGCCATTCCTAATCGTAACACAGTCAAAGACTGACCCAAAAAGGGGTCTTAAGGAAGATGCTCTGTGTCGGAGGTCAGCGACGCGTGTCGTCGGTTCAATAGTCTGTGACGTAACCCAAAACTCAACCGGTTGGAGTCGGCTTCGAGGCTTTTCGAAATACTAAGTTTTTCCCGCGACTTAGTTTTGCGTAGGCTCGTAGAAATTATAAATATTTCAGCTTCTAAGTGACGTATTAACTTATTAAGTTAAAACATGCACTTGTTAATTGCCTCCAAAAATACACTTGAGAAAACCACAACTAATTTGGTCCAGTAATCTTTGCTTGGTGTGTGAGCAAACATACAGTCAAAAATTCTAAAATTGACATGAAATATTATGAGTTGGCGTCTACTGCTTCTATAAAGACCCCTAATATATTTTTTAATGATTTGATTTGATTTATATGCTGGTCTGGCCAAATCCGCACCATCCTCAACATGAACATCGCCGAGGCTGTGCACGTTGCAAAGAACCGGAATAGATAAAGGAACATCATCAGAGAGAGAATTATTACATGATCGGGCTGTATGTATTGGGGAAAAGACGCAAGGAGGAGGAGAATATGGATATACAAGGAAAGATAAATAATGAAAAACCACGGATTTCTGATGTTGTCGTCACTATAATAATTCACAATACATTACTTATTATTATGTGCAAAGACTGCAAATGTTCTCACGTACTTAATTTGTTCTTCACTGAAACGCCCATCAAAAACCAATTGTCTACAAATTATTCAGCGCAAAATGTAAAACCTTGGCCTTTCAAAACTTATTATCTGCATTAGGTTACGGCTTATACACATATTAACATGCGACACTTGAATTTCATTTAAAATAAGCCTCTATGTTTATATACATAAGACTTATTTCAGAAAAATAGGTGTCTTCTTTAAAATAACTTAAACCACGTGAAATGTTAAAGGCCGCAGTGGTCGCTTCTCTGATTGATGTTCCCATAACCTTAAAAGAATGATATAAGACGAACTAAATAATAAGTATTTAACTAAGTCAACGTACTTACATTTTTGTTTGTACCTAAACTATTATTATAAGTCGCTTATAACACCTCATTATTAATAGTTTATATCCAAGGTAACAACTTTGGACGTTTTCGTATCAAAATGCACCTATTCAAGGAGTATTTATTACATCGAATTATCATCAGTGTTAGTTAAGTTACTAAATAACCTACAAAAAAACTAAGTGTCATAGTATCATGTGATTCTTTGTTCTATAATCTGAGATATGATCCTTTAAATTAGTAGCTTGACTAATCCAGAAATAAAATCGTTATTCTTTTGGGATACTGCGCTAAAAAGTTTTAATCTAATAATTATTATATTAATACGAGTACACTATACCACAATGTCGTTTTTGAAATATTTAAATCGAAAGATATTTATTTATTGCAATAAAAGAAAACCTCAAATGGATACAGCTACATTGTTTACAACATTATCAATGCTCTAACTTGACTTGCATGATAACTCTATCATTACCATATAATAAATTGTATCGCGGGATAAATTGTTATCCCGTGAAAACCAAGCGGCGCGCGGCGTTAGGGTCAAAACACATTTATTCGGCTCCATTCGGCTTTTGTCCATAGTAAACAACGATTTTTTATGGAGACGCGTACGCATCCTTACGGCTTTTCGGCGCCGATTCCGCTTTCGCGGTAAACAAGTAGAAAACGACGACAAATGTGTTTTATCTTTCGGCCGCGTACGCCGCGTACGACGTCGAACGCGGCGGAACAGCGCCGCGCTGTAGGTAGGTACATGGAAGATTTTTGACTCCTTGGCCTTGTCGACAGGATGCGACCTTCATAGTTCCCGTATAGATTATACCTGCTAACGTCTTCGGACGGACTTCGCAGCGTATTCAGCGCCGTACGCAGCCGTTCGCATTCTTACGACGCCGTAAGCAGTCGTTCGCATTCTTACGACGCCGTACGCGGCTGATAGAAGCCGAGCCGAATAAGTGTAACCAAAATCATTCGGCGAAACGCGAATGGCGCCGAATAAATGTGCGTTGACCCTTATAGGTGCCTGCCACAAAATGAGAAACTCCAAATAGAGTGTCAACTTTATAGAGTCTCTGTATTTTGTGGTAGGTACAACGTTGACTCCCGTTTTGTTCCCGATTCGTTTTCACTGGATTATTATACCCATCAGTGTATAATGTATATCAAATGGAATGTCTCTCTTTTATATTTCAAATTAATTGTGTTTTCTTTAGGACGTTATCAGTATTATTCTAGATCTACCAAAAATACCGTCAGCCGCCAAACGACTCGTCGTGTTCCAGTGTTGCTGATGTCCATGGGTGACAATAGCCACTTACCATCAGGTGGATCGTCAGCTCGTTTGCCGGTTATTTCCATAAAAAAAAACTTGTATAATTACAAATAGCCGTCCATCGATGTCGTATATCAAACAGTAAGTTAAAATCACTAAAACTATGTATTCATTTAATGAAACCCTAATAATGGATTACAAAACGCGCATTTATCGTATTATTATTAGCGATTTTAACAATATTTTTGATAAAATAAAACTACAAAATGCGGCAAGCCGCCTTCTTAGCTAAAACGCCAGTCAGTCTCAATTAGTGCGAATTACGTCACACTTCTTAAAACAAATGAATATCACCATACTAATAATGACGGATTGTCTTTTGTTTTCCTGAGGACTGACGTCACTACCACGCCCTGATACTTTGAAGCGTTTTGGTGCTAATTTTAAACTTATAAATTGAATTTGAATTGAATTATATTTTATACTAAACCTTATTTTTTTGCGGAAATATGTTAAACGTTGTAATTATATGTAATATATTTTCCAACAATATAGAACAGTCTTTCAAAATCTGTCATCATGCCTATTATAGCTTTTTTTACTCAATCACAATATACGAGGATATCGAAACACTCTAAAGTAGCATGCGGTATATAAGAAAACAAATTACTATGAAGATGAATAAATTACAAATACTGACCTTTATTTCAAGCATTTAACTTAAGTACCGAGAGGTCAATGCTATCAAGACATTATATTTATTTTGTATCTTTTATAGGCCAGTGTCAACAATGTTATTGAGTACCTACAGATGATGTACATATGTCATAAATATATTTTACTCATAAATATACGAAAGTTTTCCAGTGGATCGAAACTCGACCATAATTTATTATTGAAATTTGGGGTAAAAATATATAAATTTTTATGTAATGATTTTTTTGTACTCTTATTATATTCGTTAATTGTCCTGACATACATTTTCTTCGTATGCTAACTTGTCATTCAAAATTTTGTAGCATTGGTAATTACAAAAATCTAAATATTTTGTAAATATTATCGTTAGAGTCGTTAATATTATAACTCGTGAATAGCTGACAAGAAAACCAACTAAACCAAGAAAACAAAGAAAATCTGTCGAAAAATTCATAAAATTAAACTTAAGTATGAAAACAAATAGGTACGTATATAGTTATTCACATTTACAAATCAAGAAGTTTGCACAAACTATTATAAACCTTCAAAGCAAATTTGTACTTAAGTAAAACAGCGACTACATATTTTACTTACAAATTGAAACTCAAAGCACTATTTCAAGGTTATCAGTGTTGGATGTTTTATTATATAGACAAATTAACTAACTTTTTAGTGGTTCATATTCCGGGGGTTTATTGTCGATCGGTTAAGCTACAGCGGTAGTGGTCGGTATTCGGGTGACAAAAAATGGTGATAAAAAAAATTACAAGTGTTATGCGTATGATTGTTATCGTAAGATAACTGAAATATGTTCCTAAACTTGGGTTGACCACTAACCCCTCAACCAATCCGCACCTGAGCAGCGTGGTGGAGTACGCTCTAGATCTCCTCATGAGGAGAGACCGTGCTCAGTAGACCATTAATGGGTTTAAATTATCATATATTATGTATATCATAACGGGGTAAACTCCGCTGTTAACATAACAAATTACGAAAAAATTTCAATGAACTGTGTTTCAATTGCTACTTCAGAAGCTTTGTAATTAGATGAACAATAATTTGGTTTAACGGCCATAACAAAAAGTCCAAGATACCATTAAGATAGCTGTAAAATAATTGTTACTTGAACCTAGAGGTTACGTATCTGTACTCGTATATTCGTTGATTTACTCAACAATAATTAACTTTGGATTACTACGTTTAACAACTAAGTTACTAAATACTTAAACGTCGAACTTGCAAAGGAATGTGAATATTGTGACCTTTGAAGGTATTTGAAATACTAAAGAATAGAATACCCGTCAAAGAATGTCCAATACACTGCCAAGTGCCGTTGTACTACTGGTTGTTACGTCAACGTTTACTTTGGGTGATTATTTAGTAACTCCTGGACTCAAATGCAGCCTTTTGGCTATTTTTTTATCTCAAAACTTTAGACATTGAGGTAGCTACAAAATTACAATGATGTACCTAAATTAAAAAATGTATCATCGTGTAAAAACTAACAATTTGTGTCGCTATATGAAATCCTATGAATACTATCATATATCCAATGAAGAAAACTCTTAATTAGATTTTTTTTTCTGGAATCAGTTCCAGATTTTTCCAGTTTTTTTGGTCCATTTTTTGGTAGTAGCAATTTGTCATTGTTATTGTATAAAAATAATATCGTAAAATATAATAGTAATAAAATATAATACTGCACTATGTCATCACTATGTACATGTATGATCGGAAATTCCTCACCTGACTCATCTCTACTCTGATGTCCTAATCCATTTTGTTTCTCTCTAGCAAAAATAGAAGGAATTTGAATGAGTAAATGATAAATTAAAAATAATGAATTAATAAATGAACGATGAATGATTTATTTCTATTGCAGTGTTCATGGTTAAACGAAATTTTAATTGACATTTTCTCACTATAGTAATAGTTTGGCATGCAAATTATTGAAATTAATAGTACTATTTCCTATCCAATTATATTTTCACGTCACACTAACTAATGCCGCAAACATAAATAGAATTGTTCCATCCAACCGCAACGATTTGTTTCAATATTTCAAATTATCTATGGCGCAAGCACACACTACAATCGACGAATGAATCAGTCATATTGTTCTGTTGTAGAAATTTAACTTTAAAATATTTTTAGCACTTAACAAACGACGGATTTCTGTAAGCAAAGGAGGTGGCCAACATCTGTATGGGCATTTGCCCCATTTGTGAAGTATAATGTACACATATTATTTTTACCTTACATTAAAGCTTACAATATCTACTTTGATAATTTTATCAATAAAAATCTCTAGAACTCGGGATTCTCCTTTTACGGGCAGTTTTAGCTTTTGTAGTTTGACATTCTGCAAAACATATGTAATCGTGAAAAAGTGTTTTAAAGAGCGATTTTTGTACTAAATAAATACTATTTATCTTTTGGATAAATAATTAATAGTTATATGTCTTTTACTTTAATTATGACTTTATGACCTTATTCCTACAAAAAGAAATACCAGCAGTACTAAATAAAATATACGTATTAACTTGTCACCTACCTATCTGTAAATATTCACAAGCAAACGTAATATAAATAAAACTGCATATTGATATTATTAAGTGTTTCATTATTATACATTTAGGTACACATATGTAAAAATTAAAGAATAAAATATAACAATAGTACCAAATAAGGCAAATAAGGTGATGCATTCAATTTTTTTTCAAATACAAAATCATTTATTCGTTTAGGTATCATTGATACACTTATGCACGTAATTTTTTAATCAACCAGCTTTTTGCAAAGGTGCTTTGTCATGGAGGACAAGAAAAGCTGTAAAAAATCTCCTCAACGCATCTTTCAAAAATAAAAATACATTGATATATTTATTACAAAAAAATATACAGCTTGTACAGAACTTGTTGCAGAGCTGGTCATTTCCATGCGTCTTTGTCATTTATGTACTCATCTACAGTATAGTAGCCTTTGCCTAAAAGTTGAAAGAAAAAATGTTAGGAGCCTATTATAAAAAAGAACTTATTTTCTAAACGTATTGCAAAAAAAACAGGAATATTGCCGCGTGAACCTAGTCGTAGTAAGCACTACTTAATAGTAAAGAAAAATGCTATACCTGTACTACAGTGATCCATTCTACCAATATGGATTGCAGGTTTCTTGCTAAGGAAGATATGGAGTGACGTGCCATGCGCTCAATATCAACCGCACAATTAATGCACCTCATGGCAAAAAATCAAATACAATTAATATTTTGCAGAAATGAAACTGAAAAATATTATTTTGGCAAATGACAATATAGTAGACATTCGCACTTCTGTCAGCCAATTGTCAACCTCCAGTGATGCCGGTCACTCACATTCGCGCGAATACGCGAACCCACAAGTGTGGGACGACCTTCGCGAATGATTATGCGAAGTTTTGGAGGCATTCGGGGTTTTCCAAGCTGTGTCGGTTTTTTGTCGCACATCAAAGCGCGCGAACCACGAACGTTCGTGTAGTCTCCCACACATTCGTGCGACCAGTTGCGCACACGACTAAAAAGGTGATGTATCTCCTAATTTTTCGTGGTTCGTGGCGTCTAATCGTACTACCATTTATTTTCTGTATTGAAAATGGATTTGAATGAACACAACATAATAACAACAGCAAGATTGAACATTCGTGAACAAAGTGTAGGAGAAAGCGGAAATGGGCTTGTATACTCATATGCGAACCCATTTGCCTGACCGCCCTTCACATATGTACAAACATTCGTAAAAATGTCAAACATTTGCGCGCATGTGAGTGACTGGCGTGATAGCAATGGAGGTAGTAAAAGTATATTAATTTGTATACAATACAACTTATTATTATTGTTAATTTATTATAACTACTCACGGCGGAGTTCAGAAGAAAATTAAAATTCTAGTTATGTTATAATAAATGGAAAATATGTCTTTTCAGAGGACTAAAACCTTGTACAAAAAAAACATATTTTAACCATTTCCGGGGTAAATATTGGCCACCTCCTTTACAACCTTGATTTAATTTATGGCAATTTAAAAAGCTTCATAAGAATATTCACACTAAGTACACACTTGTTAACTAAAAAATCGGATATACCTAATTATAAATAATGCAATTTTTATTATCTCGTTTCGTTGCACACATTATAATCAATAAAAGAAATTGTTGAAAGAAAAAATAAATGTATTTAATTTTAACTACCTGGTGTACTTCTTCCGTAATTTCGCTCAAGAAATATTATTTCCAAGCTCATACACATTTTAACCCCTTAGGTTGATAAATTTTCAAAAATCCTTACTAAGTACTTTCCCCACGTTATATAAGGAACTATGACACAATTTTTTATGTTACTGACTCAAGTTCAAGTTTAGCATTGTCTGTCTGTCAGTCAGTAATAGATAGCATTTTTAATTACTTAATTTAACCCGCCCTCTCTTTGCTTTTGGAACCTAAGTCTTAATATCCGTACCCCTGAAGTAACTCCTTTTCATTAGGAAATATATTATATAGGTAGCCTATAGACTACATGATGAATGTGGCTATATATCATACACAAAAAGATTTGTACCGATACGACTGGCAGTTCAAGAGAAAAGCGCCCTCAAACTGCAAACAATACAAGTAATAGGTGCCGTCGACTTTTATGTCAAGTAATTGCATAAGGCCCGCTATTTTAGTATGAATCTTTGTATGTACCTTATACTACTCGTAGTACCAGTATTGCGTCTGATTTGAGAAATATGGCAATCTTTGATTGTCTACGTGACCTTTGCTTTGATTGGTTGTCATCATGTCAGTGTATAGAATACGGTCATTACCGAAAAATATTAATTAAAAGAGGTATTTATGTAACTTTGTTTAACTTAAGAGAAAATAAAAATGGTAAAGTGGAAATAATATATTATTTATAATAGTTAATTTTTTCAACATTACTAAAAACCTTAACACTATAAAAATATTAAAAGATTATTACAAATATATTATTATTATGAATGATTACATTTTTAACCGACTTCAAAAAAGGAGGAGGTTCTCAATTCGACTGTATTTTTATGTCATAGTTAATTGTATTGTATTATTATGTTAATTGCAGTTCGTTAATAAAGAATAATATTGAAAATCCCGTAACTGTCAGAGTAACTAATTATATATTGCAGTTCTGAATTCAAATAAAAAGTTACCATAATTTTCTATTTTACAAAGAATTATTATTTTCGATAATAAGCACATTGTACCTATGGCATTAGTAGTTCTCAACATCAATAACATTCGAAATTGTTTTCTAAAACAATGGCTGTAAGTTTAGAGCAATATAGATTTTATTAGATTCTGTCCTGTCCATTTAAATTAATTATTAATTTATCGATATCGATAAGTAAACATAAAGCATTAAGCTCGCCATTTGTACCGTAATATTTTTTTATTGTGGTCAATAAAGGTTAAATAAATAAATAAATAAATAAATAAACAGTGATTATAACAACAGTTTATAATATCTGCAATTGCCAATTAAACACTGTGAGCGATATACATACATAATTATCAATTAAAATCTTACTCTGACACTTGTCTATTGATTGGGAAGTACTTCAATACAGTGTAGTGTGAGATGAACCCACGAAATGGCTTGAGTCTCGCAAAGCCACGACCCACGCTGTTGCAACTCGTAAGTAATGGAAGAAATACATACATATATAAGAGGTACGTTAGGATACGTAATCATACCATACTTAAACTATTCTTAGAAGAAGACGGTCGCTAAACTCAAATAAAATTACCAAATATGAAGTTGGTCAGTAAAGTGAAGTACTTTAAGTGATGTGAATAGTGAGAGTGCAATAACGTATCGGCTGATGTTTAAAAATCTGGTTTAATTTCAGCTTGTGATATTCGCGTTGGTAGCAGCAGCGTTAGCGGCTCCCCAAAACCAACAGGATGTCCAAATTACTCGTTATGATTCCGATGTTGGGATCGACTCTTACAATTTCGCGTAAGACTTCTCTCGTCAACTATCCCACCCATAATTATTGTCCCACTCTTAGTGGCAACCCTCTAACAATGTGAGAGGCACAGGTCATAGTCCATCACGCAGGTCAAGTGCAGATGTATAGACCAAACATAAATATTTAAGGGTATTATGCAGAACTCTCAGGTGTGCAGGTTACCTAGTGGTTTCGAAGTAATAATTCACTTACAATAAGTAGATACGCACATAACTTTGAAAAAGAGTTGCATGCAGGATTTGAACCCAGGCCCCTTACTACGTTTGGCCAAGGCTCAAGCCATTAAGCTATTACGGACACAAAACTTCTTTAGTCAGTGTGTTTTCTTTAATCATTTATAGTTTGAGTTTAATCTATTTTTTGATGGCATTCCAGTTGGGCGCTTTCGGATGGGAGCAGGCAAGAAGAACAAGGAGCGTTGAAGAACCAAGGAACTGAAAATGAGAGTATTGCTGTTCAGGGAGAGTATTCCTGGGTTGGGCCTGATGGTGTGACATACATAGTGACTTACACCGCTGATGAAAATGGCTTCCAACCACAAATCCAACAAGGACCCGGTGGTGCCGTACCATCGGCAGTTATAGCTTCTCTTGTTGGTTAGACAGTTTTCAAAATCGGAAACGTTATGTAAATAGTAGGCACAATACTCGTGAGCTTGTATATAATATTTATATACACTCTTTAGGATAATGTATGCAGTTTGAAAACTGTTATTTAAATGTTAAAGCTTTATCTGTGACAAGTAGATGTTAATAACAAAAAACTTTTAAGAACAATACCTGTTTGAAATACAAAAGATTGGGTATAAAACTAAAAATGTTAACGCATAATTATGAATCAATGTTAGTACTAAAAATGCTGGATAAAACAGAATAAAATCTTTAATTTTAACATATTAATAAAGTTTCATTATTATTTACTTAAACTTCCTATAATACTACTAATAGGTATTACCTATGAATGTGAAAGTTTGTATGTAAGGATGTATGGATGTTTGTTACTCGTTCACGCAAAAACTACTGAACGGATTTTCATGAAATTTAACACACGGGTAGACCATGATTTAAAATATCATATAGGTTACTTATTATTCCGGAAAACACGGCCAAAACCTAGGTCAGAGCGTTAGTAGAATATAAATTACTGTAGTTAGTCAAATTAAATCACCTACTATAAAATTAATAATATCACCTACTATAAAATTAATAATATCACCTACTATAAAGTTAATAGTATCACCTACTATAAATTAATTGATTGCTAACGAAACAACGAAAGTTAACAAACGCCCCAACTCAGAGTCACTAACGATTACGTCGTATTTATCCGATTGTACTTAGTTGTGTCGAAAGGAATGGTTATAGTAAAATAGTTGTGCTTAGTTGTACATAGTTGTGCCTTGTGCCGATGGGAATATTTAGTTGTGCCGTACAACTAGTTACGCGTACGTAGTTGGTTTTTGGGTTTTTTAAATTTCCTTCTGCAAGAGGTACAAATAAGGTAAAACATAATTTCCGTATGCGAAGCTGCGGGCAACAGCTAGTAATTAAAATAAAATTCAATCAAAAATTAATACCTATCCATCATAAGCTTCCGAACAAAAAAATTATAAATGTTTCTGAACTATTTTGTCTTTATTAGAAACCTGGGTATTTGATATTACAGGTGTTAGGTATACTCGTATTATAATAATATTTTATGCCATAAACAATATTCTTTATGAGAAATAAATTGACTAAACCTTGACCGCATAATGTAGGAGGACCGAGTAAAAGATGTGATCATTTGACATTGTGAAAGAGTTACTCGTAATCACTAAACTGTATGGTTTGTTTTTAAGTTAAATACAGGTTTCATAGATAGAAAAGTGAAGGGGTCACTTGGTCAGTGTATAAGGCTCGTAAATATTATATTTATCATCGTAAGACATAAATATCGTGTATTGATGAAACTATAAACTAATGGGCAGTGAAGAAACAGTTAAGAAATATTATCATTAGAAATGTAACTTATTTGTGCAATAATGGGAATGGTTTTTAGGGCAGTCAAAAAGGAAGCAGAACGCAGCATAACGCAGAGATGCTTAGTGCTAGAAAACTGCAATTTGGCCTGGATATACATGATAATATTTATTCACATTACAAAGTCCTAGAATAAATTTTTTTTTAAAAAATTCATGGTACCTCCCGTACAGGTAAAGTTTGGTTGATTTTTGTTTTTCATGTCTCTCCCATTGTGTGGGGCAACGTTGAAACGGTCTTTCAAAAATATTATGGGTCTGCAAAGAATGAGTTTAACCCTTAACACCACAAGCTATTTTTAATCACATATCTACACTCGTGGGGGACTTAGGTCCCCCTTCAGGAAAACCCCTGTATCAAGCATCTGTTTGATATAAGTGGGCTGTTCTTGGTTCTAAATGAATAAAAGACATTATATTAATGTTATAAAAGTCTTTATTTAGAAATTCAAACTTAAAAAGTGACGTTTCTAGCGTCAAACAAAAAAAGAAACAAAAAATATGTAAATTTTTTGATGTTAAGTTTAAATTATAAAACAAGTATAAACATCTATGAAATTACTGAAACCCCTAAAATCACAAGGGTGATGCACAAAATACTTATCTAGTGGTACTTTGGCCCATTTGTAGCAGTTTTTTCCACAAAATGCATTGCTATTTTGGTCTCGTTATTTATTATTTTCTACATTTTCGTTAACCGAGCTACTTTTGGCTTCATCTTCACTCTGAGTATCGTGATCCCTCTCTTCGTCGGCCTAGCTCAAATCCGATAGTTACAGGAAAATATCATCATTGTCGCTTTTTTCGTATTCAAGGTCATTCAAAACGATTTTAGATGTGCTGGGGATTCAGAAACCAACTTATTGTGCGCTTAAAAACTACAAAAACATAAAACAAATGAAATATTGGAAACAAAAAATACTTACGTAACTACACCCGTGGGGGACCTAGGTGCCGTATCGACACGTACCTCTTAAACTACTCACGTTAACCCGGCGCGCATACATTCCCAGCAAGACCTCGGGCGGCACTGAGGATACATGGACGCTTGGCCGCGTCACTTAAAAACCAGCTATAATATTGACGAAAATATGTTCTTTGGGGGACCTAGCTCCCCCACGAGTGATGTTAAGGATTAAAGGAAAACTATAATGGCTAGTTTAGCTTAAGTATGGAAGTCCATTACCTACACGTGTTTCATTTTCAGTGTTACAATAATGAAATCCATACTATCCATACTAATATTATAAATGTGAAAGTGTGTTTGTTTGTTTGTTTGTCTGTCTTTCACGTCGCAACGAAGCTGATAAGTGGTATGGTTTTTGTGTGTGGAGATAGTGAGGAGGGTGGAGAGTAACGTAGGCTACTTTTTACTGCGATAAAACATCCCCATGGGAAGATCAATATTTTGTTAGTTGCTAGATATTTAGTTCCGGATGCTGTTAATAGATGGCGTTAGTTAAATTCATTTGCAGGTTCTAAGTCACACTATCAAAATATGATACATGTAAATTAGTTAAGTCATAGGCAACTAAATCTAACTAAGTAAAAGTAAGTAGGATTTGTAAAAAATCGATCTCTACCGCGGGCGAAGCTGCGGGCAAAAGGTAGTGACAAATAAAACCAATCATCTAATAATCATCACAAATTTCATAGCATCCAACGTGTTATATAATCAACTGCTAAATTCATATGCAAACTAACAAACCTTTAAACTGTTTATGTGGTCCAAGGCGAGCTACTGACGTAGGAAGTTTATTTTACATAAAAAAATCTTAAGAATGCCGCTGGACACTTTACCGAGGTAAACACATCATTAAACTGCAACATCAAAATGTCATCTGGTTTGATTCTTATACTATTTTTAGGTATATTTGTCTACGGCTCACCGCCGCCGCATCATTGACAATAATTACAGAAACAGTTTTCGGTAGTATTCTCAAGATGATGATAACAATAGTATAAAAAATATATTAAGTTATTAAAATAATTGAATGAAAAGTATAAAAATGAACTGAACCATTTAGTTTTGTACTACATTATTTTTTGGAATTTTTCCCTGAGTTAATTCCTATCCCGTATTCCAGGATAAAGCGCATATAATATGTTGGCCTCTAACTTCCAGAGATTAGCCCAGACAAAAAAAAAGATATAATTTAAAACAGTTTGTTTGTATATTAGTATCATTTAAATACATATGGTATAAGCACATGAGAAAACACAGTGATTTTGAAATCACAGACAGACACTTCAATTCTATTTATAATAGTGTATAGAGTACAGATTCATTGAATTATTGCAGGTAGATTTCCGCTTGTCACTTATCTTTTAAAAACCAGTATAATTATTTGTATCAAGTATTTCATCAAAATGACTTGTTCTTATAGGTTTTACTTTTGTCGTTCAAGAGAAATAAACAACGAACAGCTGTTTTATTGTAGTTAAAAAAATAATATGCTCCAGTTATAAAAGGCGACTCAACCTTTCGAAATTATATTTCCGGAGATAGTCGTAGCAGAACCACCCACCCCAAAGTAAATATGAAGTTGGTAAGTTTTACAATTTTAAAACTAAAATTAATGACGCGAATAGTGCGGTGTAATTTTAAATTCAACAATGCTTTCATCAACTGATGTAAGATGAAACGTCTCCTTAAAAGTTTGTGGTGAGAAAATTGTCATGGTGGAAAATAGACAAAGTGAGATTGTCAGCGTTATGAATGTCAGGGTTCTGAAGGTGAGTGGTCCGTCTCCTGAAGTCCGTTAGACATCACTAATGCTATACGGGAAACTGATAATTATTCTCCAACACGACTGAAATATATTATAAACATTTTAGGGTTAATTCTAAAAGCCATGATCCATTCTGATCCATGCAGGGATGGATGGGGCCTTACGCTTCAAGTATTGTTGTTCTTAATACTTCAATTTTATAGTTATGGTATAACATTGTTACAGATTGTCGCTCTGTGCTTTTTCGCGGTGGCAGCTGCTGCGCCACCAATGCAGTTTGTTAGCAACCCCAACGATAATGTTGAGCTCCTACGATATGATAAGGATTCTAAAACAGACGGTTCCTACTCGTTAAAGTAAGTGAATTTTTTCGTCTTTGTAAATTACAGCGTAATCAAATAGTAGCATAAAAATATGAGTAATCAGGGATTGTGGAAATTGTTAATTTAAAAAAAAAAATTAGTATTTGATTTTTACAATATTTTGTTTTTGTGAAATCCAAAACTACGATTTAAACTACAGTTTAGCAAATTACTAAGACCTTTCATTCATTTCATTCAGCTTTTGAGTCTAGTATTTAATTCGTGTTGAAATTTTAACTCTAACTAGTATAAATTTAAAAATAACAAAACCTGCCATCAAAAAAGCTATCATGAAATTTTTTTTAGTTATCATTTTTGAAATCTTTATTGCATTATTCGATGTATTTTTACTATACTTCAAATAATAGCATCTTGCAGGCACCATAAATGTTTTTTTTTCATTTCTTATCTAAGAACACTTGATAACCCAAGACGAATTTAAAGATATATACGTGTTCAGAAAATTACTGGAATTTTTAAATATTGCGGATTTGGAGAGTGCGATTGTAAAAACTTTTTTTATTATGTAGACACACATGCCCCATAAGTATTATAAAATTTTCAGCTGTATTCATTGTGAACTTTTTAAATAGCAGCCGCTAAGATTAGACGTGTTTTTATGATGTCGGCTATTTTTGATTCATGGCTTTTGCACCACGATAATGCTGCTGCTCACACTGGATTGCTTTTTCGTGAACTTTTGGCCAAAAATATGTAGAATCGGAATGATGCCCCAACTTCCATAGCTCGCCTGACATGGCTTCATGTGACTTTTTCCATTTTCATAAATAAAGAGAATCTGAAAGGGTCGTCGTTTTCAAGCATAGATGACATTAAAACGCATCGCTGAAAGTGCTAAAGGCTATCCCAAAAATCAAGTTTGAAAAGTATTTCGGGGATTGGAAGAAGTGCTGGCACTAGTGCATAATATCTAGGGGGGACTGTTTTCAAGGTGACAATACTAATGTAGACGAATAAATAAATGTTTTTTTCAAAAAACTGAAATTCCCGTTATTTTTTGATTACGCTACGCATAAATCCGTTCAGCGGTTTGGAAGATACGAGGTAATAAAGAATATTACACGCAGACATACATACAAGATACGCGCGAAAAACGTAACCCTTCCTAGCAGTCGGGTAAAAGTAATAATAATTTTAATAGTCTAGAATCAATTTAAACAAATAATCAATTTTTCAGGAGATTTTGTTAAGATGTTAGTTTTTTCAACCCTCGCTAACCCTTGTTTGAAACGTAACAAAAAAAATTCACAGTCATAATAAAATTATAATTATTAAAAACAATACTCTATTAATAAGTATTCATTCGACATAACAATAATATTTAATATGTCAGTGATTTTTTAACCGGCACCTATTTATTATTTACGAGTAACCGCCCTCGCTTTGCTTCGGTTTTCCTATTTTATTACACCTGGGTATTATTGGAGTTTTATTAAGGATCCCTAATTTTTTTAAATATAATATAGCCTATGTTCACCGGGGATAGTGTAGCTTTCTAACAGTGAAAGAATTTTTGAAATCGGTTCAGTAGTTTCGGAGCCTATTCAATGCAAACAAAAAATCAAATCTTTCCTCTTTATATATTAGTATAGATTAATCTTTGACTTACTAGAGTCAATAGTCTACTCAATAAGTTCAAAATGGTTGAAATTAGACATACTGCTCTTAAAAATACGTGCGATAGCTCATTCTGTTCGGAATGACGTCTAGAAAAATGTTTCGGAAGCGTTTACCAGCACGTAAAAAATTGCAAAAGTTATTGACAAAATAAAGTTGAAAAAAAAAAGTATTTTGTTTTTGGTAATCACTCCGAAACTATTAATATTTAAGAAATTTTAAAACAAGATTCTTAAAGAAGAGGAAATTTCCAAACAATGACTCGCGACTCTCGAAACTCTATCTCCATTATTTATAACTTTAATTTAACGCTGAAAATGGGTCTCCACGCGGCATTTTTAGGTTGCGCGTGCGGCGTCAAAACCGAGTTCGTCACACTCAAAAATTTTTTAAGGTATTAATTATTAATTAAAAAAAATAAAAAAAATTTGGTGTATTCGAAACACTTCAAAGAATTTGCTCCCGTAGGAAATTTTGCTTAAAGTTAATTTTTCAACAAGTTAGACGATTGTTAATTAACTAAATTTTCTCGAACTTCCATTTTCATTGTACATTAAAAAAAATGTTTAAGTAATTGTCCTATAAATTTTTCGCTTCGTGGAGCCCTTCTTATATACATGCTTAACGAGATCACGTCATAAAAGTTTAAAAAGTTTTAATACTTTGTGTATAATAATTTTATAAGTTGAACAAACAATTTTTTAGTCTTTTTATCGAATCGAAATTTAAAAATTGAAAAAAGTTTTTATCTGTACTTTGTTATACATCGTTGTTTTTTTTATTTTTAGGAGTTTCAGAAAAAATATATAAAAAAGTTGAGAATTTGTTTATAACAAATTTTTAAGTTAAAAAACAATGAAATTATTGATAAAAAATTATTTTTTTATATTTCTATTAAAGACGGTCAATTATAATTTTTAAGAAAAAAAAATTCTTGACTAATTATTCAAACAATAGAAATATTAAAAAACGATTATAAACAATTAAATATCATTATTAAGAAAAACATTTTTTTTTCAAAAATCATAATATTTTATAAAGAATAAGGTATTAAGAAAGTTTTTCTTGAAAGCATTGAAATAGTCTATTTGTTAATAAAAAAATTATAAAAAAATGAGGGAATTTTTTTTTTTTCAAGTCAGTAAATGTCTTTTATGAATGCCAAAACGATTATGTAATAATAAATTGGGAAAAAATATTTTCAATAATGTTATTTGGATTTTTCATTTTTTGTTCAACTTATAAAATTATTATACACAAAGTATTAAAACTTTTTAAACTTTTATGACGTGATCTCGTTAAGCATGTATATAAGAAGGGCTCCACGAAGCGAAAAATTTATAGGACAATTACTTAAACATTTTTTTTAATGTACAATGAAAATGGAAGTTCGAGAAAATGTAGTTAATTAACAATCGTCTAACTTGTTGAAAAATTAACTTTAAGCAAAATTTCCAACGGGAGCAAATTCTCTGAAGTGTTTGGAATACACCATATTTTTTTTATTTTTTTTAATTAATAGTTAATACCTTAAAAAATTATTGAGTGTGACGAACTCGGTTTTGACGTCGCACGCGCAACTTAAAAATGCCGCGTGGAGACCCATTTTTAGCGTTAAATTAAAGTTATAAATAATGGAGATAGAGTTTCGAGAGTCACAAGTCATTGTTTGGAAATTTCCTCTTCTTTAAGAATCTTGTTTTAAAATTTCTTAAATATTAATAGTTTCGGAGTGATTACCAAAAACAAAATACTTTTTTTTTCAACTTTATTTTGTCAATAACTTTAGCAATTTTTTACGTGCTGGTAAACGCTTCCGAAACATTTTTCTAGACATCATTCCGAACAGAATGAGCTATCGCACGTATTTTTAAGAGCAGTATGTCTAATTTCAACCATTTTGAACTTATTGAGTAGACTACAATGACCGTTTACGCAGTTTCTATCCGTGGTGCAACATTTACAAAATGTGTGCGAGTAACATCTGATACTAAAAAGTTATGTGTTGTTAAATGTTGCTGAGTTAGGTAACGTTATTTAACTGCAACATTTGCCCCTTGAATTGCAAATTTCATCGAAATAGTTAGAGCTGTTTTAGGGAACGTGATTAGAAATATTAAAAACTAATTAAATATAATTTAGGTAACCTCGTTTAATAATATAGGATATTCTCCGAGCTGCACAAATATGGAAGGAAATTTATGTCTTTATTTATTTAATGAAACACAAAAATACACCTTCAGGTGTACGATAGTACATACTACAGAGAAATCATCAACAGTAATTTTATTTATTGAATTTCTCGTTATGTTCCCCTCGCATAAGGCATGACAACGACGGGAAATATTAAAGGAAACGCCTTATATCTTAGTAAGTAAATCATCGGGTTTTAGGGGTAAAATAATAATTTAAATATTTTTTACATAATTTTCGTTACAGTTTTGAGCAATCTGACGGCCAAAGGCGTGAGGAATCAGGTCAGTTCCAGACTGGTGAAAATGGGAAGAATTCCTATACCGTAAAGGGTTCCTACCACTGGGTGGGACCTGATGGCGTTGAGTACACAGTGATCTACATCGCGGATGAAGATGGATACAAACCAGAGATCCAACAGGGTCCAGGAGGGTCAGTTCCTGCACACGTTGCTTCGATGCTTGGATAATGCTATGATGACTTTTAAAAAATAAATTTAATTCAGAAAAAAATGTTTTTTTGTTTCTTACAAATAGCCATCTATTTAGATACTTGTATAATTCCTATATACATGTGTAAATGAATGCTTTAGAAGGTGCACAAATAACCTATACCTATCTTTTCCGATTACTTTTTTGACACAGACATAATTTTTCCTACTTATAACCTCAGTAGGTGTTTAGCAAAATATAACTATTAACAAATGTACATAATTATGTAATTTATTGTATAAAACAAAGTTAAGGTATTCCCTCCTGTGGAGCCGAACCTGTGTAGTTTTGGTTTTGCTTAACACAAAAATGCATTATCATCAGAACGAAAGTAATCTGTATACTCAACTCCTAAGAATAAGGGAAAAGGTCAATATTGACCCACACAAACAGGATAAGTTTAAAATAAAATCGTTGAATAAAAATGAAAAGCAACGCCACAAAATCACCATCCGCATAGGCATAAGAATTTCCTAGTAACAATTATATTAAGAGAACCGGTGTATTAAAATTGTGTTTCAAGTTTGTGGTTGGCGTTGTTCATTTATTGCTGAGAAGAAATAAACAATTGATATGACATTTTTATTACTATAAAAAAAGCGGCCAAGTGCGAGTCGGACTCGCCCATGAAGGGTTCCGTAGCAGCAAGTAACATAATAATATATAAGTTCTTGAAGTTCGTTGTAACTTTGATCGAGGTAAATTGCGGTTTACGATTTATGACGTATTAAAAAAAAACTACTTACTAGATCTCGTTCAAACCAATTTTCGTTGGAAGTTTGCATGGTAATATACATCATATATTTTTTTTAGTTTTATCATTCTCTTATTTTAGAAGTTACGGGGGGGGGGACACACATTTTTCCACTTTGGAAGTGTCTCTCGCGCAAACTATTCAGTTTAGAAAAAAATGATATTAGAAACCTCAATATCATTTTTAAAGACCTATTCATAGATACCCCACATGTATGGGTTTGATGAAAAAAAAATTTTTGAGTTTCAGTTCTAAGTATGGGCAACCCCCAAAATTTATTGTTTTTTTTCTATTTTTGTGTGAAAATCTTAATGCGGTTCACAGAATACATCTACTTACCAAGTTTCAACAGTGTGGTTCTTATAGTTTCGGAGAAAAGTGGCTGTGACATACGGACGGACAGACAGACAGACAGACAGACAGACAGACAGACATGACGAATCTATAAGGGTTCCGTTTTTTGCCATTTGGCTACGGAACCCTAAAAAGTCATCTGCTAGAGTTATAAAAGCCAATACACAGGGCCTCGTAGAAACACAGAACCAGTACAATTCAGTATGAAGTTGGTAAGTCGTAGTTATTATTATTGATGCTAAATACATTTATAAATATAGCGATAAATTGAGATGGAAATTTTGCTGATTTTGATTTTGTCGAAGTTTAGTAAAAAATCTAATTATTTCTAAGGAATAATTGCTGTATTTTATTGGCAATAGTGACAGACAGTCCGTCACAGTTTAAGTTCTAATAATCATTGCTTCAGTGAGTTTGAGAATTTTTAAAAACAAATAAGAGTCAAGTAAAACAATAGAAATAGAAAATACAATGAAGAATTTATTACAGAAGAAGATTTATAGCAATTGCTTGGTGTAGTGTCACGTCATTGCAAAATTACCATCTCGAGTTTTCGCCATCTATAAATAGAGTCTTACTCTGGACTCGAAATTTGCTTCCCATTGACACAATTTAATGTTTTATTAACACATTACACGTAGGTTATAGCTTCTTTCTCTTTATATATAGCTTCTTTCTCTCTATCTTCTAATTAGCTTTCTGCATTTCTACATGCACTATTTTTAACAGAACCGGCCAAGGTGTTAAGTGAAGCCACGCAGAGTTTGTTTCCGTAGTTGTAAGTTCTGCTGATCTCACAAACCAGATAGGACGACACTCTTATCTTTAATAGAGCAGGTTGGCATTATTTATATTATTGGATATACAAAAAAAAATTACAGATCGTTGCCTTCTGGATGATCGCTGCTGCAGCCGCGGCGCCACCTTTAATGATAATATCCGACGATAAGGCATCGGAAGCTCTGCTTCCCATATATGAAAGCAAGATGGACGCCGATGGCAATTACAGTTTCAGGTAACGCAAGCTTTATCGATACATTTTTGAGATCTTCACAACGTTGAAATTTAAGGGAAAATTGAAACCAAACGTTAAATTACATTATAATAAACAGTTAATGAATACCTGAAAATTGAAATTATGTTTTTAACAAAATCATTACAATACAGGAGAGCTACGAGTATAACATTTAAATATAAACACACAAAAGTATTTGCATCAATAAATTATCAGAAAAACCGACAAACGACTAAAATAAAAAAATAAAAAAATGCAAATATTTTGCATGTATATAATCTAAATTTTACTAACAAAAAATAACTGACTTCAATTACTCGAAAACTACTGGTCAGATCTCGTTCAAATTTATGTGGGACCACAAGACAAGCGCCTGCTTTCGATTAAAAAAGAATTATCGAAATCGGTTGGCGTGATATTGAGTTATTCGTCAATTTGTCGCGCACATCTTAACACAAATTTACGACTTATGTGGTTTTCTCATGGATTCCATTGTCAGATCTCAATAAAATTTATGTGGGACCACATGACAGCCACCAGCTTTCGATTAAAAAAAGAATCATCTAAATCGGTTCGCCCAGTCCAAAGTTCTGAGGTAACAAACATAAAAAAAAATACAGTCGAATTGAGAACCTCCTCCTTTTTTTTGAAGTCGGTTAAAAATATGTCTTCAGTTTTCGTCCGTTTTAGGTACTTTTTTGCATTCTGAGAATAACTGCTTTCATACTAATTGTAGCTGCTTGAACATTACAGTTATTCTCTACCTGACGGCCAAAGGCGTAAGGAGCAAGGTCAAGTGAAGAACGCTGGTCTTGAAAACCAATCCATGGTTGTAACCGGTTCCTACCACTGGGTGGGTCCTGATGGTGTCAAATACGAGGTGATCTACACCGCCGACGAAAACGGATACCAACCTGAGATACCCACTCAAGATAAAATCGTCCAAGTATCAGTTACACCACAAATTGCCTCGATGCTTGGTTGATAGCCTCACGTTGAAGGATAATTAAAATGATATAAAGAAAAACTTTTTTTAATTGATCACTATTTTTATTCATATTATTATAGTAAATATTCATATAGCTATTTCCTGGTTATTGTAACTAAGTAGACTTATCTAATTATTAAAACGTAATTTAATTTAGTCTGTCATGATTGTTTGCGTTTTCAACCCTCGATGAAAAAATAACATATTATAGACGTAATAAGTGATAAGTTTACAGTGTTTAAGTTTCGTTGTTACATATAAAATGAACTTAATGATTGTGATTGAAGAAATACTTTTAGTTGATTTTTATGTAAATACCCGAAAAACTAGCAGACGTGCCACCTAATGGTCGCCGGTCAACGTCGTGGATGAATATAAGTATCGGCATTATCGACGCGTCGCCGTTCAAGAAAGAAAAGAGAAGAAAGAACTGGCTCTTAACTGTATGATCTATACAGCTTGTTGAAGAGATGTAAGCAGCTTCTACTTGTCTTATCAATTCAAAATTAAACTAAATTTTACCTGAACATGGTAACCCTACCTGTTAAATATTCTAGATAAGACAAGCTTCACTCGGTGTTTTTCGCGATGGAGTTATCAAACCTGGCAGTAATCATCTTCAGGATGATGTTGTTGATATTAAAGAGGCCGCTCTCTTACGCAAAATTTTACGCAATTTGTAACATATACCTATCAATTTCGGTGGAAGACCTTCTGATACATCGGTAGACCACTCCACTAACATGTCTGCCGATCCGTAGGCGAGCGATAGTTGGTCATTGAACTCTATCAGTTGATGATTCAAATGATATGACGCAATATTTATGTACTTAATAAAACGCTAAGTGTTACCAACTGACAGACAAAGCACAGCCTAGTGGACCTAGAAACGTGATACTTTGTACAGAGCTTCCTTATAAATGTGAGGGAGGCGGGAGCACTAAACACTATTTTTTAAAACGAAAAATAAGTGAAATAAAAGTTATCGTAAATTTTCGACCACAGGGATTGTCACGTTATTATAATTATGTAAACTATACATTCAATAATTTTATTTAGTATTGTAGGCATCAAGCAGATAATTACTCGTAGGTACATAATAGGTATTACCTACTATAATTTTATTATATCCATTATCCAACTCCTAAGTCAATAGGTACAATTCAGTGATTTTGAACCTTGAACGTAACCTCTAAAAGAAGTATTAATTCAGTAATTAATATTTGCAGAAATAGGCAACTAGGTATAAACTTAACAATTACCTATGTGACGTCCTATTGCAGGTAACCAAACATAAGTTGTCGTATTTAGTTATTATTTTTTTTAATTAATTTACTGTTGAGATAATTAAACATAACTAATTTGCTGTTTTTGGAGACATTAACACATTTCCTTTGGTTGTGACCCAGAGTGGCGAGTGGTTAACCTTCACCGTTAATTTGGATAGCCGTATCGATCTGGTATTTTATAATATTATACATGAATTCACCTGTTTGAGATATAAAGGTAGCGACTTGAAGTTCGCTTTTACATCTCCGGACCTAGTCGTCGTAGGATCACCTCAAGTAAATATGAAGCTGGTCAGTATTATATTTGAATATTAAAGCGATAAAGTGAAATAGTGCAGTGTAATGTGAAGCATACAGGATGTGACAGTGAAAATTATTATTATTTTAATCAGATTTTATTGACACGAGCTAATTGTGAAAATATGACGTTTCAAAATAGTTTTTTAAATGAAAACCTGTGTCCTATTCTGAAATATTTTTTTATAATAACATAATGTATTTCAAAAAGTTACTTCAATCGTTTTATAGATCGTTGCTCTATGTTTGATCGCCGTGGTAGCCGCGGCACCTCCCAGGGTCTCGTACTCCCAGGAAAATGCAGATCTTCTGCGATACGAAAACGATGCTTATGATAATGGGAAATACAGTTTTGGGTAAGTGAAACATCATCTTATTTTATTTGGTTTTTACCCATTAACTGAGCATGGGCGTCTCCACCGAAGGAGCCCTATACTAATAAGCATACTCCATCATGCTGTTCCAGTGCGAATTGGTAGAGGATTAGTGGCAAACCCAAGTGTAGGAAGTTTTCATGCCGCTCGAACGTGCCCTATTTGACTCAATGACTTTTATCTTACTGCAACAACCGGGACCGACAATTATAAATTATTATAAATAGAAATTCGTAATAAATCAATAGATCAATCTAATCTAATATAATTATGAAATTCTCGTGTTACGCTTTTTTGAACTCCTTCGAAACGGCTCGACCGATTTTCGTTAATCTTAGGGTGCAGCTATTTAGCGTAGTAGTAGCTAGGTAGGGTAGGTAGTTAGGGTGGAGAATCGGACAACATCTATTTTTCATCCCCCTAAATGTTAAGGGTGGTCCGCCCCTAAATTTTTGGCAGAACAACGTTTGCCGACTCAGCTAGTAGGTATATAAAATTCTCGTGTCACGGTGTTAGAAGTTGAACTCCTCCGAAACGGCTCGACCGATTTTCGTGAATCTTAGCGTGCATATCGGCTAGGGTGGAGAACCGGACAACATCTATTTTTCATCCCCTTAACCCCTAAATTTTTGGCAGAACAACGTTTGTCGAGTCAGCTAGTATATATAATAGCTAACCCGGTACACGTAGTTCTATAATATATTTTATAACTGGCTTACTATATTGCTATGTCACTTTTATTCAAATGTCATCCGTCAAAAGACAGCGAGGAGTCATTGCTTTGCTTAAAAAGGTCAAGAGCGATTTTTTGTTTTCATTTTGTATGGTTTGCAAACTTATGCGGAAATAGAGAGAGAGATTTTCCAACATACCTGACATACGTCATGATATCGACGTGGAATCGAGTTAAAGGGGTTATTACATTTTTTTGACTTCAGTGACTAGTTTGCCACATATTACTGTTATAAATAACAACATTTTTGCCAACACCCAGGGCTGACTGGTAGAGAATGCCATTAGGCATTAAGTTTTGCCCTTATACACTAGATTAAGATGTTGCAAAAATAAATAAATAAACATTTTTGCTTATTTTAGTGATACAGCAATGTATTATGAATTAATTATAATATAAGAACTTAACTAAACGACTTAATTTCGTCTAATGTAATATTCATATGCTGATTACCAAGAATGTCATATCTTTATCACTAAGAATTGATATTTCCAACTGAGATTTCCAATCCTACTTCAAAATTAACAACTGCATCATAATCAATATTACGAAACTCGTTTCTACTTTTCCCGTAGATAAGCTGATATGAATATACTTTTTTATTGTATCGATATACCTTACAAATACCTAAGATGCATTGCTTTAAATTATTTCAGCGGTATACTTATAATCAAAGTCACAACCCTTTGTTTTTTAATCTGAGGTCACAACCCTTAATAATTGGTCCTTGGGTCTCCTCTCACAATGTAAGGGGTACAGGCTATAGTCTACCACGCTGGCCAAGTGCGCAGTGGTGGACTTCACACATCTTTGAGTATTATTAAGAACTCTCGTGTGCAGCTTTTCTCACGATGTTTGCCTTCACCGAAGCAAGTGATCATAAAGTAATCAGGGCTGATTTAAAATATTGTGTTCAACGTCTTTAAAGCAGGAGGTCTGGAAACTCAACATTGTTGATCTCCACAAAATACAAATAATTTTCACCTTTGAAGGAAAATTAGGAAAATATTCGTTACCCTACGTCAAGTGTAAAAACTTATATTTCAAAAAATATCGATTTCATATATAAATAAATAAAATTGTAGTTCCAATAGAAAGATATCTAAACTTTGTTATTATGTTAGATGACAAACAAACTTACAATAATACGAAAAGAGAGAAGATCAAATCTTTCCTCTTTTTATTGTAGAATGATAAGAGTTTAACTCAATGGTTTTATTAAGTATATCATCTTCGAATATTTCATAATTATGAATTATGATGATGAAATACAAACATGTATACCTTGAATATAAATAATGTGACAACTATTCATACGACATTCTACAATTTAGAACGTTTTTGAATACTAAAAATTATTTATATTTAACATTGCAGTTTTGAACAAACTGACGGCCAAAAGCGAGAGGAAACAGGCGAGGTGAGGAATGCAGGTACTGACAACGAATCCCTGGTTGTGAAGGGTTCCTACCGCTGGATCGGTCCTGATGGCGTCGAATACCTCGTGACATACGTCGCTGATGAGGACGGTTACCAACCGGAGGTCCAACAGGGTCCAGGAGGTGCTGTTTCACCACAACTTGCTTCACTCCTTGGTTAAACATTTTGTTATTGTTGTGTAAATAATTAAGCGTATTTTAAAAAATAAATTTGTTTTCATTTTTCTTATTTTTTTGCAAACAAAAAGCCCAAGCCCGGCGGCTTCGACAGTGACAGCTGGCACAGTTAAACGTTAGGTAAAATTTGAAGGTTCGCATGTCACGCAAAGCACTGGTTGTTGTGTTATAAGTAACATGGCAGTCGATTAACCATGTCGGAAACCTTCGAAAAGTTTTTGACACTTGTGGTAGCCCCCCTCCCCCCTATCCAGCCTAGAGTAGCGTGTAGCGTGCTCTAGGCATCCTCAGTTAGAAAAGACCAGCAAGGCTATTCTGTTTTGTAACTTGACAGCGGAATCCGCGATGAGTTTCAAAATTGAAGTTCGAGTCCGAGATCTTGATATGTGATTCTCTAATCATCTGGTACGCACTTGCAGTGAAGCACTTGAAGTGAAGGGAGTCTCAAACTCGAACTTCAATTTTGAAACTCATCGTTGATTCCACTGTCAAGTTACAAAACAAAAGCGAACTTGCATCATATTGATATGTCACTCTCTAATCACCTAGTACGCACTTGCGAAGTGAAGTAAGTCTCGAACTCGAACTTCAATTTTGAAACTCCGCTGTCAAGTTACAAAACAGAGTAGCCTTGCAGTAACCGATTAACATAATAATATAAGGCTAAGTAATTTAATATGTAAGTTTATAGTGATTAACAAAGGTAACACTTAAAAACTTTAACACATTTTTTGGAAAAGCATCCCTTTAAGGGTTAATTAAGCTAGAAATGATACATAACTTGAGAATACTGGCTATCATTAGTCGCACTACGTGTAGAATCACAGACAATATTGAGATAATATCAGAGCCTAGATTATGTTTGTATGATTACATGGATTGACGACCGGTGTAGCGCAATGGTTACCTGAACTTGAATTTTTGTTTTCGGTCTGAGTGTGTGTGTTCTTGTCTTTGTTTGTTGTCCATTGCACCCTTGACACAGGGAATGTTAGCGCTAAAGAAAGTGCTAATGAAAGAATTAAAGATGGAACCATCTAATCAAAAAATGTTTTTGAAAAATACATCGATTCTAAATCAATGACAAAGTCAACTCAAAACAAGATAATAACAAAATGACAATCCGAAAGTTTATCAGTGATACCTATATTATGATTGAATTCTCATAAACGTCAAAACGCCTGGAAATAAGTGTGCTGCATCCAGCCCTGCGTAGGCTTGCAAATTATTGCGGAAAAATTAAATTATCAATAAATTTCAAATATCTATTGAGAAACTCTTGAAACGATGTTAGAAGCTAAAACCCGATGTTCATGAGTGTTTTAAAAATACCTAAATCATTTTATGATTTTAATTTGAAACATCTGTGATGAAAATTCCAAATTTCAGCTCTCTAGCTCCAAGATTTTGGCCTGGACGTTGATGTCAGTCAGTCCTTCCGACAAAATTGCTCAGTTGAAACTGTTTCGATTTATAACAATGTTAAGTCATTATTGTAACCCAAATATCTGATTATACATACAATATCATTGTTCTAACCACAGAACACAGAGAAACGTGTTCCATGATTCTAACACATGCATAACACGTTAGTAGTGTAGGTATTACTTTTCGGCCGACTTCAAAAAAAGGAGATTCGACTATATTTTTATTTTATGTATGTTACCTCCTCAGATTAAAGTTATCTGAGGTTACCTCCATAACATATTACTGAGTGTTATGATAATTCTTTTTGTATTCGAAAGCTGGTGCTCGTCATGTGATTCCATCTAAATTTGAGCGAGATCAGGGTGTATCGTCTACTCGTTTCCCGGCTATTTCCATAAATTGAAGATAGCGTGTGTATGATGCGCAATCATGTAGACACTTTTAATTCGGAGCGTGTAACCAATAATTATTTAATTATAATTACTAAAATTAAATTAATTATATTCAGGATTTTGACTGAAATAAGAAAAACGCATTGCTGATTTGGAGGCTGGTTTATTATTCTTTCTACAATCATGGTGGGCTCATCCGGTTGGCCGAGCACATTTGCTGAGCCGTCACATTTTGTTCTTAGAACTAATATGAAACTAAGCTAATGATGTAACAACAGTAGAGGAAAGGGCTATTCATAAGTAGTTGTATAATAATAATAAGTTCTAATAGTAAATATCTTCATAAAAATTATCATATATCAAATAATAGTAAATAATTTGGTGTAGAAAAACAATTTTAAAGTGCTCTCCTGTTAAGTAGCGTTTTACACTCTCAACACTGTACGTAAAGATTGGTGGCCACGAGACAGCCGAGTTGACTCTTATCGCGAGCAGAGCCGCGGTTGTGGAACTTTGTTACAAACATATTATATTCACTGCTTTGGGTATTAGCATATTGATTCGGTGTTGTATAGTAATATTAATACATTGTCATTTTATCTGTTAAAGGTATACATACTTAAATGTAACGACTTGATCTTTAGCCTTTACAGCTTCGAAAACAGTCTTCGCAAAGTAATCTCAACTCATTTCAGCCCAAGAATGAAGAATGAAGAGACAATTTAAAACAATCATATTTCAAAAAGTATAAAACTGAGTTTATATTATGAAATCTTTCTAGTACCTATACAGACAGATATTTGAAAATAACAAAAGTGATAAACGTGAAGGGAGAACAGAGTCTACCAATCTAGTGTCAATGAAATAAACCCTAATCAATTGCCCTATTTGCAGGCTAATGTGAAACTCACTATAGCCTTTAAAATCGTTCACCCAAGTTCCGTAAAAGGCGATAAATCTGATTGACTCACGTATTCATTAGTCCTAACCAATAGGACAGTTACTTTCAGAAGTTTTACCCAAGATGTGGGGTTTGTAATGATTAGGCTTCAATTACCACGCCATGTAGAGTTCCAGGGTTGGCGCTTCATGAGATCTCAACATAATGTTTTAACGGTGTTAAAAGAGCTTAAGTGGCAGTAGCAGTTTATTTTAT
Organism: Thymelicus sylvestris; assembly: GCA_911387775.1. Classification (NCBI taxonomy): domain Eukaryota; kingdom Metazoa; phylum Arthropoda; class Insecta; order Lepidoptera; family Hesperiidae; genus Thymelicus; species Thymelicus sylvestris. The sequence continues at coordinate 11,873,872 of OU426891.1, read as the reverse complement.
ACAAAATGTTCGCCAACTTTAATTATTGTTGTTTTTAATATTTTTTAATACAGTGACAAATGGTTTACCTTGAACTTTATTTTAAAATTCAGTATAGACAGAAGTCATGAATACCATTAGACATGCATTTTGCTAATTTATTATAGTTTCAGATTAAAACTAACTGACTTCAACACAATCTAGTCTTTACATCTTCAGATATAAACGACGCATGATCTCCTCAACTAAATATGAAACTAGTATGTGTTGTTAATTAAATATAACCAATCGATGAAGTGAAAAGTGCAGTGTCATGTGAACCCATTCACATGACTCCACGCGCTCCAGACTCACGCGAGAAACTCGCGAAAAGGCGAGAAAAACACGAGAAACGTGAATGTGGAACCGATTCACATAATATTCGGCGAGATTCTCGCGTGAGTGTGGAGCGCGCATTATTTCGAGTTTGAATATTAATAATGAAGCAATATTAGACCATCTTGGCCAAATCAAAATACCAAAGTTGTTAAACAGCATTTTTAATCGACATCCTGATTCAAATTATCGATTTTAAAGTAAGTTTTAGTAAGTTTATCGACTATTAGATACTCATTAACTACTTATGCTAACACAGCCGTGATAGTTTTCTTTGTAAATTCATCATATAAACTTTTTTAAGAATTTTTTCACTCGTCCAACTCCAACCGTTTGGTCAGCAGAAGGGGAACACTTGACTCTAACCTAAATTAGCACTTTAAAGCCAAATATTTCGCAAACATACCCCTAATTCCAAAAATGGTCCAAGAATATGGGTCATATTATTTATGGAAGACCTTTTTTACGATACCCCACACTATAGGATACGTGACGAATAAAAAATAAATTTTTAAATACCTAGGACTCATCAATAAAATAGACTATAGAACCTCTATTAAAATCAATTTAAGATCATCGTTATACTACTCGTATTAAGTTTTTAAATAACGCCATCGTAGCTCCTAGCGATTGACGGCTTACCTTGGTTTATGTTGTCATCTATTCAAAACATACTAACGAGATATAAGCATACTTACAATATAATTTTAATAGTGACGTAATACGAATTACCAAAAACTATAAAAGACTTGTTAAGAAAGATCGGCAATCACATTCAAGTCTGGTGTTAAAACTAAAACATCTCAGTATAATCATGAAACTGGTTAGTAGGTAGTATTAGGAGTAACAGTGATTGTTATATTTATAAGGTTTGGTTAAGTAGTAATTAACCCTTGACGAAAAAAAGAGGGGTGTTATAAGTTTGACGTGTAACGTCGGTGTATCTTTATTTCTGTCTGTGGCATCGTAGCTCCGAAATGGATGAACCGATTTTGATTTAGTTTTTTTTTATCAAAGGTGACTTAATCGAGAGTATTCTTAGCTATATTACTTATTTATAATTGTTTCTTCTGTACTTATTTAAAGTGTAAATCAAACTGTCGGGGTTTTTTTAATTTAAATTTTAAATTATTTCTATTCTCTATGCTTGTCTCTCAGTTTAGCACTCTTCATATAATTCAAATCTATACTGTTTAAAACTACCAGCTTTTTGAAAGGGTGCTTTGTCATGAAAGAGAAAAAAAGCCGTAGAGAAACTCCTCAGCACATCTTTTTAAAAAAAATACATAAAAGAAAATATAACTTAACTATTTACTAATCTGAGCGGGTCATTTCCATGCATCTTTGTCATTTAAATACTCGTCTACACTATAATATCCCTTACCTAACAATCGTATTTACACTTTTTTGAAAGATTCTTTTGGTAAGTCACGTATTGATTTTGGAATTTGATTATAGAAATGTACAACAAGCCCTATGAAAGATCGCTGCACTTTACTTAGGCGGAACGAAGGCGTAACTAATTGATGCATTCTTCTTGTTTGGCGGTTATAAATATCACAATGTTTTTTATACGCGCTTATATTCTTTCGTATAAAAACTACATTACTAAAGATATACTGGGAAGCTACTGTAAGTATGCCTATTTCCTTGAACTTTTTACGCAAAGATTCAATAAATGCGAAATGCGAAAAAAATCAATAAATGAGAAATAAATGCGCTACAATGTGGCTACAATACTCATATCTAATCATACACTAATTCTAAACCTGAGTTTAAAATTCAGTCATTCATCCAACAGTACTTACGAATACTTACGAATCTTTTCGTGACGTTCCATTTCCATTCGGATTGCATTTTTTAATGGAAATAGCCGACAAACGAGCTGCTGATCTACCTGATGGTGGCTGATGGTGGCTATCGTCGCCCGTGGACACCAGCGACACCAAAGGCATCATTGACGACTTAGGAGGAGAAAGAAAAGAAAAAGAAAGAAAAAAACTCGGACTTAACGGTTTTTGTTCATTCCAGTTAGTTGTTCTGGTGCTGGTGAGCGGAGTAGCAGCGGCGCCGCAAGCCGTGTCGCGTGCGGTGGCGCCTGCCGATGAAGTTCAACTGTTGCGGTTCGAGTCTGACAACGATGGACTTGGTACCTACAGCTTCGCGTAAGCAATAGTTTGTATGAAAATAGTTTTTGGCGACTTGAAAATATTCATTTTTGTCCATGAAAAAACCTTAATTCACTAAGTATTTAACTAAATGAAGTCAATGCATCCACATTTTCCATACAAATTTATGATATACATACATAAAATGACTTTCAAAAGCATAAACTAAAATTCACAGATTGATTATACTGCATTAATTACTTAGAACGTTTGTCTTCTACTCTAGACCATCGAATTATAATTTTATTGTAGGTATTATTTAAATTTGATATACGTATAATATCCACGTCACTCGCTACAAACATAAAGTCTAATGCAGAGTTGTAACTCACAACTTCGGAGTATTTGTGCGTTTGTTTATTTGTTCAGCTACGCACAAAGTGATGGTCAAAAAAAGATGGAGGAAGGTGAGCTGAGGAACGCAGGAACTGCCGAGCAGTCAATAGTCGTCAGAGGCTCCTACTCCTGGCTCGATCCTGAAGGAGTCTTGCATAACGTCATATACACTGCCGACGAGAACGGATTCCTGCCCACCCAAATACTAGGCCCTGGGGGCTGCTGAAGCAAAAATAAATAATCTTAAATTCAAATTTAAAAAAAAAACACAGTTTTATTTACACTTAACATAGCTAAGAACACTTTTCAAACAAAAAAAACTACATCAAAATTGGTTCATCCATTTGGGAGCTACGATGGGCTGCCACAGACAGACATATATATACACAGACACCTCAAACGGACAGTTGAATGGACAGTTGCCTTTGGTCTTAGCGCCCTCAACAGCTTCACGTGGACAGATGATTGACTATTTGGAGTGTACTTTCCTTTACGACAGCGACACAACATCGCACATTACGACAATAACTACTTTGACCGACACTTTATATGAAAATGTAAGGCTTTTCACACATCGACCTGTTGCAGTCTACTTTTATGACGTCACAGCGATATTGGTGATACTGTCGCAGCAACAACCCAAAGAAGACACTACCGATAGACACTGTCACTACTATAGGCAGCTATAGCGAAAACATATTTTTGTGTTTGCGATACCGCAGCGTCAAAAAGTTTTGCTTTTTAATGAATACTAAGTCACTTTTCTACTTTACTCGTAATTGAGATTAATCTGTTTCAAAACACGGATCTTTTGTACAAAAGATTGTTCAAGCAGAGATTAGCTGAGACTCAAGGAAAGATAGTGATAGGGACCCTTAAGCCCTATATTATATTAATTCATTTATTTTCAGTTATGAACAAAGCGATGGTAGCAAAAGAAACGAGGAAGGTGAGCTGACGAAAGCAGACAAAGACGAGGAGTCGATTGTAGTCAGAGGCTCCTACTCCTGGGTTACTCCTGATGGAGACATGTACCATGTCACGTATGTTGCTGATAAAAACGGCTTCCATTCCTCGACCTCAAATGGCCCAACGGGCGCAATTCCTCCTGCAATAGCTGCTCTCTTAAATTTATAAGTTATCATTAGTTTAATACCCAATAATATATTAGAAGTTATACATCAAACACTACATTTTATGTGTTACGATATAAAAAATAAGTGTATATAAAAATATTAAAAAAAGTTATATATCTGTGGTGACTGTGGTACAAACAACAGCTGTAGTGTTGCAGCAGTTGGTATTAATATATTGAATAGAAATGTAAAGGTGTAAATGATTTCTTAGCTTAATATTACCTTCTGCTCTTTGTTCTACTGATATCCGAATACTCTCACTGATTTCTGAACTCTGGTTCAGAAATAAACGTGTGAACAAATGTAATCGAAAACAACGCAACGTATATGGCCATGGTAAATAAGTATTTAAACCTCTTTAACTGATCCATTTGTGTTCTGTAAGATTGAACATTTTGAGTTGTAATAAGTACTATTGTTTCTTCTGTGGTTGTAGTCAAAGCGAAACCCACGCAACAAATCTTGAACGTAAACTCCTAGTTATTCTGTGACACTTGACTATTTGTCGTCACGAATGACAATGTCTATACAATAATTCCGTTTATTTTTGTAAATTATTTTTAAATTAATTGAATACGCTCAATCTGTAATTGAAATGTTCATGCATTTTATTTAACATGGGAAAGGCTAAAGCTAAAGCTAGTCCATCCATAACAAACACCGGTGAAATAGTTTTGTCCGCAATCAAAAAATTAATGCGAAACACTGGGTGGACCACACGGACCATTGTAAAATTTATTAAAATGGAGTATAAAATATCTGGTCAGAACATCAGCCGAAAAATATCAAGGTAGGTAAATAAATCGCAATAATAAATTAAACTTCACTTCAATTAAATAATTATTTTAAGGATTTGAAAGGCATGGATCGATGGAATAGAGATTCCATGACTATGGACAGTATTAGGACTATTTACTTTTGATAGCAAGTATGAACTTTACATGAATTTTTTTAAACTAGGTAAGTCATTTTTCTTTTTCTTTCCTTTGTATAAGATACTACATATATTGCTTAACAGAAATTGATAAATGACCCTTTCGATTAGCATCATAAAAATACAGAATGTTTTTTTCACATTTCATCGGTTCGATTCACGGCTCAAACAGGAGACTTTTCAAAAATCTTTGAATGCAGTTTTACTTAGTTTTGAAAATAAAGGAAAATTTCCTTTCAGTAAAAGCCATCATCAATATTCAGGGTACTTTTCCTCAAACTAGCGTCTTTTTTTCCACCCTACAATACATTAGTCAAATTCAGGGGTATTATTTCAAAGCTTAACCCGTCGTTACCATCAGTCTCCTCCTGTTGCAGATCGGCAAGCTCTGTACCATACGGTTTAATCCCACGATTACTTTTGCATGTTGGTAAATATGCTTACCTATCGCGCTAACCACAACCTTCCTTTTAGATTTTTTAGAACAACTGCTAAATATAACGTGTTTTTAGTTTAACCCTTACGGTCTCATTACAGAACGAGGTCTATCGTTAGTCCTGGTACTAAACCTCCTTTGAAGCTTGGACTAAGCAAATTATTATTACAAGACGCGTTTTAACGCTTAAGCCATTGCCCAACTATGATACGAAAGCCTCAGATGAAAGAATTTTGACAATTGCGACGTGCATTGCGCGATGCTTTTTGACGCTTTGTGACACGAGATTGTATTTGATTTTTATTTTGTATTTACCGTGGTAGGTTTACGTTGTATTCGAACGACTTTACGTGCCTTTTATTTCTTTCATCTGAGACTATAGCTAAACCGGAGAGCCCCCTAGTTTAACGTTGGACTATTTCACAAATGTCAAAGTCAGTTTTGAGGTTGTTGTCATGTTTATTTCGAAATTGTTGAAAAATATTTATTAAAATGTTTTATTCAATGTATTTTGTACATACTGAAGATATTTTAATATTCAGTATCACCTGACAGACAAATAGGTAGGCATAAAAATCGTGTTGTTATGGATCCGTTTGCCGAACTGAGTGATGAAGATATCTAATGTAAATATAGTTACCAAGAGGTTTACAATGAAATTTGTGGATTTGGTGCGAGAAAATTGGACTCCATGACCATCGTGGAAATCCATTTGTCCTCTGAAATTCCAGTAATTTGTGCAATACGTTGCTGGACTCGCCACGAAGTAAGTATCTATAATAATGTTGTTTACATACAGTACCACTGCAATTATAACGTAGCTGTAGCATTATTTTATGAAAGTGAACTAGCAAGTGAGAATTCTGTCCACCTGATGTTAAGTAAATACTTCTTTCTAAGGTTTGTCGTATATTCTGTTGCTACTCCTATTGTGGGTTATGAGAAATGCATAAAAATTTATCAAACTAATTCCAAAACGAACACAAATATTATCATGTTGCTTCACACTAGATATAAAATTAGTTGGTGATATATTTCTCTTTCTCACTCAAACCTTGGCAGTACCCTTACTATGCTATTATTACCTATTTATTCCAATGATAATAACATTGTTTTGTTATTTTAGATTCAAGATGATGCAGTTGATTTGCAAGGAGTTGCTGAGCCAACTAAAGGGAGCCGGAGCAATTGCAAAATTATCCCATAGATTCAAAATTTTATATTGCATTATAATGTTTTTTCAATTCATATGAAGGAATCTGTTAATACCTGAATAATGAATAATTAATACTTAGATTACGACCAGAACTTTTATATATTACCTAAGTGTACTAATATTAATAAAGTTTTGCTTATATTTTAGTAATTTGTAGATTGTTATTCATTTTGTGAATTTTACGAATTGGGATGAGTCACAATATTTATTACTTACAATACACTCTGCTGCTCAAGGTACAATTGTTCATAATAGCACTTATGAACCAAAGATCTCAACAGTGTAATAAATTTCGAAGCCAACTGGATTTTATTTTAGTTAAGATTGGTTTTGTTTACGTAAAATTATAGACTCTGATTAATACGCGCGAGAAATCCACACGCGTACATTAATTCTTAAAAAATACATGTTTTAACATGTAATAAAATCCACGACAACAACAATCAATAGAATTGATTGAAAACTGTATAATTATTTATTTGCAATAATATTTACGCTCTTAATATTAATAATAGACGTGTTCCATTAAATATGTCAAAAACAATAAACAGCATCGTAGTATAAATTGTAGGCGACGCAATTTAATATTGCATTATAATAATGATAAAGTTCGCACTGAACTGCATTTTGTATATTTTGTACTATTTAATTGTAAAAATTAAATAAAACAGAGCTCGGCCGAGGGACCTCCTTGTCACAGCTGCTACTGGCAGTTATCTGAATTTATGGAACGTCGTAATCGAATAAACACTGACGTTTTGAATCAGTTTCGTGTCAAACCCGTGTCAGTTATGTCAGCATTTTCAGCCAAGGGTGAGCCAAGAATGGAGCCAAGGTCTAAAATTGAAACCAATAGTACTAACAAGTCAACGAGTATTTTGCGTTTTGTAATAAACTTTGGCTTACAGTATGTTACTAAAGTCAGTATCGTACCAAGCTTGGACTATTTAGTCATGGTTTAAACCTAAACTTTAGACCTCGTCTTGTAATAAGGGGGTTAAGGTCTATGATTAATATTCAACAAATTGATAGACTTGCGTTTTCTTCAAGCTTCTATAATACCTATTGTCCATAGTTAGATAGGTTACATAAAGGTACCCATAATTACTAGCTAATACTTACTAATACTACATAATTTTCCTTTTAAGGATACTTAACCAAACAAAACAATAAAAATAAATAATGTTGAGTAAGGCAAAGGTTCTTAGCACGTTGCCTGTCCCAGAGAATTTTGGTTAAGTAGCCGTGACATCCAATTTTTTTTTTCGGCTAAACTATTTCATTTTATGTACTTATGAAGTAAATGCAAGTGCTTTTCAAAAAAACTTTTTAAAAACAACTAAAATACTGAATTTCAAGCATGCATTAATTTTAATGCACAGACGTGGCAGCTAGAATACCGTGCATTACTTATAATTAGTGATGGGCCGACTACAACCGACTAGTCGGGAAAACCGACTATTCGGCATGTTTTCTAGTCGCCGACTATTCGCCGAATAGTCGGCAAAAAAGGCCGAATAGTCGGCATTTATTTTCGCTACTAAAAATAAAGTTAAAGAAAACTCCAAAATTATAAAATCAACATAGTTAACTAGATTTATTATTTTAATAAATCAGATAATAACAAAAAAATATTGAAGTGAGTGACAATGCGCCTTGATTTTGCTTCAACGCCTCTTTGATCGATAATTCCAATCTATCTATACTCCAGACTAAATGTGAAAGTGTGTTTGTTTGTTTGTTTGTCCGTCTTTCACGTCGCAACGAAGCTGTTATATGGTATGGTTTTTGTGTGTGGAGATAGTGAGGAGGGTGGAGAGTAACGTAGGCTACTTTTTATCGCGGTAAAACATCCCAATGGGAAGATCGATATTTTGTTAGTTGGTAGATATTTAGTTCCGGATGTTGTTAATAGATGGCGTTAGTAAAATTCATTCTGAATCACGCTATCAAACGATACATGTAAATTACTTAAGTCATAGGCAACTATGTCTAACTAAGTAACTAGGATTTGTAAAAAAAACCATCTCTACCGCGGGCGAAGCCACGGGCAAATACTAGTACTATAATAAAACTCAAAGGGCAAATTTTCTGTACATTGAATTTTTTTTTTTTTAATTTTGATTAGGGGGCACTTCAATAACGTGGTAGAGCACAAAAATATTTTTTTCAGAATTATTGTCTGTCTGTCTGTTTGTCTGTCCGGGCATCACATGAAAACTCTTGAACGGATTTCGATGAAAATTGGTAAAGTTGTTACTAATACTCCGGGTCATATTTTAAGATACTTTTTATCCCGGAAAATTTAAATTAAAACGTGATGAAAGTTTGTATGGAATAGTTTTAAAACATCAACCGATTTGCAACAAATGTTCCTTGCTTAAATTTAAGGAACACATATTTTTCAGTTGTTCAAAATTTTGAAAACAATAGAAAAAAAATACAAATTAATGTGAATATTGCTTATTTTTCAAAACAAGTTCCTGGAGGAATCCTTTGTGATTTTATCGTGGGTTTCAGTATATAAATGACTAAATATAAGTACTTCAATATAAATTCACCGTTTTTTAAATTTCCTTCTGCAAGAGGTACAAATAAGGTAAAACAATTTCCGTATGCGAAGCTGCGGGCAACAGCTAGTGTATATATAAAACAGGGTGCTACTTTAAAACAGGAGTCATCGATAGCTTTTGAAACATTTCTACGGTTATCTCGCACAATAGGATGAATTATGGTGGTAAAGCTAAAGAGTAAAAATTTGATCGAAGTAAGGATGATCGGCATTGCCGACTAGTCGGCCGAATAGTCGGCAATTTTTTTGCCGACTAGTCGGCTAGTCGGCTGATCGGCAAAACCCATAGTCGGCCCATCACTACTTATAATGCATGACGTTATTTATAAAATTTCATAATCTTCATAGACAGAATAAGCTCATTTTTATAAACAATATTGTTTTTCTATATGCCATTGTCATATGTCATAGATGTAATTTTTACCGCTATAACCTTATAACATTTAATGTTATTTAGTAAGTCAGTTCATGTTACATTGTCCAAAAAAAATTGCACGGGACATTGGTGTTTTATTATTCCCAATCCACTGCTCATACGTCTAAATAATAAACATGTAGCTCCTACGTCTAGTCTATAAAACCCAAAACCCAATTAAAAAAAATAGGCTCATGCCCTACATGTAATACACGGACGTCACAGCTGGACCAAAAATGCATTATATATATTGCACGGACAGGCAACGTGTTAGTGTTGTTACCCACAAATAAAATATGCCGAATTTCTTGAAACATTTGCCATATTTTTTTGTCTAAAAAACAATATTTTTGGTATACCGAACAAGTACTGAATACATAAGTACCTACGACATTTTTTGTATTCTACCAAGTATATAAGTACAATCGCGAGTGTGATTCTGTTATTCCATTATCGCCATATATTATTATCGCATGTTAAAACTAAATTAAGTCACAGCTATCAATGAGAAGGCGCATAAAAATGTCTTCATCCGTGTTAATTATTATTTCGTGTATTCCTTAGATATATTTTGAAGAGTTTTATTTAAGGCGCATAAAGAAGATTAATTTGAAAGAATTAATATTTACATGGATAGCACAGTAGAATCTATTAACTACCATAATTTTATTATAATACGAAATAGGCAATTAAGAATTCTTTTTATTTACAGAGCACTAAAAAAAGGAGTCAAATTAGGGTTATTGCAAATGGAAAACGGTCGGTACCGTCTCAGAAACATGTCACGACTTGCTAACTCAGTTAGTGCACGTGAGCTACGAAATAAACAAAGAAGCAGAAATGGCATTTATATCCGTTGTGACACACCTTCTAGTCGAGGCCATTATTGTTACAGATACTAACCAAGAATATAATATGATGTGTAATTATACCATGCATGTTTAATATTAAACCAATACCTAAACCTGTAGAAGATACTACATTCGACAAGGTTATGATACCTTGACTCCTTAGAGTAATTATTATTAGTACTTGACTCACATTCTAAAGTTTGGACGCCCCAACTCAGAGTCACTAAACGGTTAATTTAATCGCTCCTTAGTACATAATTTATATGATGATTATTTACTGAGAAGCGATTAAAGTAACCTTTAGTGACTCTTAGTTGGGGCGTTAACCAATTACTAAACGAATACTTAATATCTACGAATGTCTAAAGTGATTTTTTTATAATATTTATTTGATATTTTATGATATTGATTTCGTTGTAAAAATAGCTTAGTATCGTCAACTTCAAAGATCCATTTATTCTCATAAGTCAATTTATAAAAAAAAAAACTCGTATAGCAAACATGCTTGATCATTGCGCATACAAATGTTGCTTTTAAAAGACTGTAGGCGTTGATTTAAATGGTGTATTCCCGAAATCCCAACAATGATGACCCCATTTATAGATTTTTTCCTTAAATCCCCGTATGTATTTTAACTTTAATGTTTTAATTTTAATGTTGAATGACTTTGAATTGCATGTTTCGGTGAACGATGACATCGCAAGAATATCTACTTGAAAAAATTGGTCACTACAATTATGAAACAATAATTTTCACGATACCTAAGTCATAAGTGGCATAAAATAATAGTGTTTATGAATTCATTGTACATTTACTAATCATAAATTTGATGTTTTATTTCGCGCTTAATAACAATCATTGATGAATAGTTAAAATTAATTGTTTTGTTATCGACTATTCAATGCATATTACGAGGTTTCGACTATTGTATGAAGTAAAAAAATGCTGCTACTGAAAATAGGATATGTGAGTTATATTATTTACAATTTTGTGTTTCGCCAAGATTCTTTGTGTTATCAAATTTATTTTAATTAAACTGCGATTATTATGTTTTTGAAGAAAAACTCAAAACAGAAAACACTGATTTTAATTTAATAAGTGTCATACTTACGTATTTCTACCTTTGCATAATATTAATGAAATCACGATTCTTACTTACAGATATTTTGTTTGCTTACAATTATTTATTGTAATATAAACAATACCACCACTGATAAAGGACTTACAAGGTAGGTGCTGTTTATTATTTGTATATAAATCTCTATTTTACACTAAATAAAATGTTTAAAAATACTTTTAGCCTAAATGAAAACCGCACGTTAATTAAAAAGGCACAAAGAACTATTCTGATAATCAACGAAGCTCAAGCACTGAGGTCTAAACACGGCAATCGAAATAAAATTGAGAGTTTGTTGTATCAGGAGTATGACAAAGATAACAAAATGTTGAATCAGTACTGGATGTACAATCTAAGAGACGTGGCGAAATTTTTTGAAGTCTATTTAGATACACAAATATGTTACGGGGCTTGTTAAACTAAATCTGCTTTAAAACTAAATTCCTTGATTCTTTTAAAAATATTGAACTAAAATGGCGACAAGGTACCTATGGAAACTGCAATACTGTGATTTTAATCTTTTAGCTTTTCACCACACAGAAAGATAGAGAACTAAATTTAAACTGTATCACTTTAAACAAAGAGACATATTCCACCATTTTTGAGGGATAACGGCTTTCTAGTGAAATGAAATGACGCAGAATAGTTGTGCTTACATGGAAATCACTGCTGTATAAAGGTAGGCTCCTAGATGAAATGAAATAATACACTAAAATACATATTAAACGTTGTTTACTTTTTTATTTTAAAGTTTCAACCAACCAATGATGCTATAACTGGAGCAACACTGGCATCCCGGAAACTTGGTTTCAATTCTTGCGGCTGTAAGACAAGAAAACGCACGATATTATTTTATTTGCTACCTAATACATTCGACTTCACTGGTGATAACATTTGGGGCGGTGCAGATGTTTCTGTTATTTTCTGTGATCATGACAATTTGTATGCAAAATTTCAGATCCATCAGTTTAATGCTTAACATAAGGGATGTTTTATTGATATATCGAACAAGATTCATGGCAAACGAGCAAACGATACCTGCAACTGATAGTAACTGACCACAATCCTACTGACCACTTTTTTCGGCTATTTGCAAAAGAAAGAGAGAAGAGAGACAGAAAAAGAAAAAGTATTAGCACTCTAGCTCCCAGTTGCAACAGGCCGTTTGTTGCCCGTAGACCAACTGTAGGGACAAACAGCAGGAACTCAGGTTTCTGTCGCCTACACAATGATCACACAGTCACACACACAATGATCTGCCAGCATGGGTTTTGTCGAGTATTGTAGGCTGCCCCAATACATCCAAAAATACATATTTTTAATTGGGTCACATAGGTGTAATTTGCCTTTGGATTGAAAATTTCAGAACCTCGATATAATAATATGGAAATATAAAATGGTTACGTTTACTTACTAAATTCAGTTGCTGTTGTCTTCCACGCAGAAGTGAAGACGGTGGTGAAAGTACTGACTTGAGTACAGATGCTTCATCGGATTTTCCCCGAGCTATTGGTCTAAAAATATTGTTCACAAGGTTATCATAACAGTATTACACCTCACTTAGTGCTTGTACACACTAAACGCGCGGGCGCGGTAGACGCTACCACCGCGCGCGCGTTTAGATGTGAACACTTTCATAGTAGGTCATAATATTATGTTTGATATTTCGCGACCGCGCCCACGACCGCGCCCGCGAGTTAGTGTGAACAAGCACTTAGGTATATCAAACGGTTTGGTCGATCCTTATTAATTTTCAGCCCTAGAATTTATTTTGTATTACTTCATAATAATAATAATAATAATAATAACGCTTCACACTCATAGCCCCACACTAGGATTCCCTGTGTTGTGGGTGCCATGGACAACACACTAGACAAGGACATTCACACCCAGACCGAGAACAGAAATTCAAACTCATCATTCAAATTTCCGCCTCGCTGGGAATCGAACCCAGGACCCTCGGTGCGGCGATCCGGCATGGTAACCATTGCGCCACACGGGTCGATATTAAGTTACTGTTTCACAACATTATCACTGGATGGTAAGTGGAGATGAATGGTGCATGATGATGGTGACGTGTGCAGTAATTTAATAAAGGGCTAAGCAGTCTCTTCTCGACGACTCACATATTAGTTAGTTAGCACTACAAGTATCTTAATGAATAAATAAATAAATTAGAATGATTGTGTTTGACTGATTCAGTAATGGACTGCGTCGAAAAATAAAATTGGTCAACTCTTTATTAGAATGTGGAATAAGGTTCTATATTTGAACTGTTTCGGGGTATTTTTCTGTGGTAATTTTATAATAAATTCTTTAACTATTATATTCATATGAACCTAACATACTAAAAACTAGCTTTTGAAGATTTTTCTCTTCAATTCAACTTATATTGAAGTACCCCTTCTCACAACTCGTCTTTTTAATTTTACCACACTCTCAAAATGGTTCACAATATAAGTGTAATATAAAAATAAAATAAAATAAATAAATAAATAAATCATTAAACCAAGTATGACTTACATAGTTACTACAACTTTAACTACATCGTCGGCTTTACTAAGCTGCATTTCTCCTAGATTAGGGGAAGAAGAACAAAAGAGAACACTGCACGCTACAATAGTTCCGCAGAGTAAGAATTTCTGTAAAATAAAATAAAAAATCGGTAAAATACTAAAATTATAAATACTTAGCACTATTAATAATCAAAGCGGTGACAGTGGTATTAATGGTTTATTTGTGAAATCCCCACTAAGCTGTTTCCACTGTTGGGGATTTAGAGGTTTTATTCCTGAAATCCCCACCAGAAAAATAAACATAGCCTAGTATAGACTCCAATTATTCAGTGTCCATTAAATATTAGTTACTTGGTTTACGGTGAAGGAAAATCTATATGCATGATATTTTTCAATAATTTTCCCAAAGATATTATGTGGAGTCTATTAGTGTCAATAAGCGTTTTATTCAATTTTCTGCATTTATGATTAGTCTAGTCGGCTTTTAGTCATATTTGGCATTGGTCTAGTGAGTCACAGTGTAAAGCGCCTAAATATAATTCATTCTCGTATTATTCTAAATCTAGGCTTGTTGAGATCGACTACTTTAAAAATTAACGTGCCGTAAAAATTAACCCACTGTAAATTACCGTTATAACATTTATGTGGAAATATTTATTTGTTACTAGCTTTTGCCCGCAGCTTCGCCCGCGGTAGAGATCGATTCTTTACAAATCCTACTTACTTTTACCTAGTTCGATTTAGTTGCCTATGACTTAAGTAAACATGTATCATTTGATAGCGTGATTCAGTACTTGCAAATTAATTTTACTAACGCCATCTATTAACAACATCCGGAACTAAATATCTAGAAACTAACAAAATATCGATCTTCCCATGGCCTGGGGATGTTTTACCGCGGTAAAAAGTAGGCTACGTTACTCTCCACCCTCCTCGCTATCTCCACACACAAAAATCATACCATATAACAGCTTCGTTGCGACGTGAAAGGCGGACAAACAAACAAACAAACAAACAAACGAACAAACAAACACACTTTCACATTTATAATATTAGTATGGATTGGATGAATGGACGGATTTATTTAATGCAATAATTAAGTGGAAATATTTATTTATATTTATTGATTAAAAGACGTTTCTTAACTATTAGCACTTACACGTTATAATAATAATAAAACGTGTCCCGCGTTAATTTTTAAAGTATACACACAGTATACGATATTTACTTATTTAAACTGCGGAATATGGACTACTTAAGCAAAAAAAATTAGTTAGCTTATTTCTTTTCAAGGCATTTCTCTATAAGAAAAAGAGAGATATAATACTTGTCTAATTTTATTTCTACGTCTTTTCTAAACATTTACTTTACTTTATTGAATTTTCAAAAATTTACCATTGTACCGTGTAGTTTCACGATCGCCTAAATAACCTGTGTGGAGTAATAAATCAGTTTAATATGGATATACATAAATGCTTTGAAATTAAGGAAGTACTATAGCAATTATATTGGCCAACTATGGCTGGGCACATAGACTTTACGGTTCCATTTCTATCCTCAGATTTAGCAATACATCCTGAGTAATGTCTGAAAAAATATAAAATTTAAGCTGTTTTGATACATTCAAACTCTTGAGTTTCAAGTCCTACTCTGAGCATTTGGGCTGATTTTGAAGATGTTTTCAGTAATAGTTATTTAGATGCATTCATAAAAATCATATCGCAAATTCTCGACTAATTATTCGTCTTACGCTATGCCCTTTTTAGCCACTCTTAGTTAAATTATTTAACTCAATAATCAAGCCACTTTGCTCTTAATTTCAATAAAATACATTAAATTAGTAAAATTAAAAAAGTAAATTTTATGGGAATTCATGATTTTCATTGCTTGCACAGATCATGAGTTGAATGAGCTAAATTTGAAACAATATTGAAATTGAGTTTACAAAGGAAGTTGTAGATTTTAAATTTGGATGAATTATACGAAAAGAAATAATATCGGTTGCCATCTCAGGTGATTATAAAATAATTTATGGAACTATGAACGATAGTGCGTATTGGTACTTACTATTAAGAGAAGGATTCAATACTAAGTGAGAAACTTATTATAATATTTTTATATTGAACCTAAAATATAATATAACCGAGAAGAATTATAAATTGATTATCTTATAGTAAATTTCCGATGCAATAATGTCGATATTTTACGGTTACAATACATTTGATACTCAGTTTAAAATTTCACACTGAATATTGACGGAACTTGAGGTTGTCACTGAAATCCCCACCATTGTTTTGGATCTACAGATTTATTTCCTGAAATCCCTACTTGTTGTCTCTCTTAAACAACGAAATAAAGAAAGCGCTATAAATATGTAAAATCTTGTAAATAACTGCACGAAAACTACACAAAATTCAAATTTGAATGATTTGTAACGTACGGTACTTACGTACGGTTACTTAGAAAAACTCATGATTACCGGTAAGATCGAAGGAAAGCGGCCTCGCGGACGAAGTCCTATACGTTGGTCCGACCAGATCCGGACATCTCTTAGCACTACCTTCCACGATGCTTTAAGGGGCGCTGAAAACCGACACAAATGGCGTGAAGCTGTGAAGAAAATTAGTGGTGGTCACGACCCTCAGAACTGAGGACAACGAAGCAGAGAGAGAGAGAGTAACGTACGGTACCAAATCGATCTAAAGTAATCTAAAATCGTACCGTAGAAAATAATACGAATATTTGTATGTGTTAACCTGTGGTTAACCTCAAGTAGGTAGGTATGTAGGTAGTAAGTATTCTTGCATATCGTATTTCTGATAGGTTTCATTTATTACAAAAATTACAAGCACGGGAATTTCTTAAATAATTTTTTCAAAAAGAGTAGTTAAAAAACCGGGCAAGTGCGTGTCAGGCCACGCGCAATGTAAGGTTCCGAAGTAGTAAGTTTATCGACTATTACTCATTAACTGCTTATGCTAACATACCGTCAACTGGGTATATGATACAAAGAAAACTTCTTTGTACCATATACCCAATTTTTGAGAATTTTTTTCACTTGTCCAACTCCAACCGTTTAACCAGCAGGGTTCATGTAAAATTAACACTTTAAAGACAAATACATCGCAAACGGACAATAATTCCAAAAATGGTCTTAGAAGACTTTCCAACTTTCCAACAAGAACTTTTCAACAATACCTCACACTACGCAACGCATAAAAAAATCATCTTCACTTTACCTATAGGGTAGGTACCCTGAAAAAAAATGTTTTTCGATATTTAATTCTACGATACTGGAGTTTTAATAAATATGTATATCCATGCTAAATTACAGCTTTGTAGCACTAAGGGTCTCGGCACTTTGCTTCGGACAGACGGACGGACAGACGGACAGATGGACAGACGGACGTGACGAGACTGTAAGGGTTCCGATTTTATTTCGGAGCCCTAAAAATGAGGCAAGTCAAGTCATAATTATGCCGATACTTTTAAATTTTTAAAATGATTTTAAATCTTTTTTAAATCTTTCTTTCTTTCTTTCTTTTTCTTCTCTCTTTCTTGGCCGGCAACGCATCAGTGATGCCTTTGGTGTTGCTGATGTCCATGGGCGACGATAGCCACTTACCATCAGGTGGATCGTCAGCTCGTTTGCCGGCTATATCCATAAAAAAAACTCACTAGGTCACTCAGCTCGTTTGCCGGCTATTTCCATAAAAACATAAAAAAAGTTACAGCTCTTAGTTTAATTTTAATGTACAATTGATCCCTGTCAACAATAATACTCGTTTAAATGAAATGAAATTTTTATTATGCGAGTAGGTAGGGACATACAAATTATTATATTTAAATAACGATATTTTTTTACGTGAACCTGGTTGAAATTTCATACAACTTAAGTTGACCTTTATGAGTAAAATTAGTTTTCAACCAGGCCTCGGCTATAACAAAAAGATATACTCAGTAGAACAATTTCTATCCAAAAAGGTTGTTTGTCCGCCGCTACAACCTGACTCGTTTAAACGGTTTGTTCCGAGATATGGTACAAGTTCTTTAACTGTAGTTATAACCTTTTAACTGTGAAAATACTAGATGGGACAAATATTTGACAATACCACAATACTTTACGTACACGTATGTACGTATATACTCAACTAGCGCTCCGCTCGTGGCTTTGCCTGGTTTTTCCGGGATAATAAGTACCCTATTTCTATTTCATGAAAATCCGTTCTGTAGTTTTGCGTAAAACAGTAACCAACATCCTGAAAAACTGTTACATTCATAATATTACGAGTATGTACCTAGTAGGATGCATGCAGCTAAACTATTTTAGCTAACTACCTATGTGTATTAATACTGCAATCTTTTGTACAGTACGGCCGACGTATCTTGGTGCGTCTGAACATGGCTTTGCGAACTTTGCGCATGTAAGACAGAGATAGCGATTTTAAGATAATAATCCTATGTTTTTACAATTACAATCCTAGAGTGGAGCTATGGGTGTGCAGAATTGTAAATGAATAAATAATGTTTTGTATGGATTTATGTATATCTGTAAGTATGTCGCAAGGACCACCGAAAAGATTTATCGCTTAATCTCTTTGACTTTCCAATCTTGAATCTCATTAAGCTACATTATCGATGAAATTAAATACCATGATCATCATATTTTTACTTGACCTGTTTATATGACAACGTTGATCAATGTGTTCAGTAACAGTTTGTAAGTGATAGTGAATGAATATTTTTTGTATCTTGCCCCGTTGCATTCATTAATATTTTTACCGACACATTTTTCCATATATTAGCAATTTATTTTATGTTTACAGTTTATAATTTTCCCAGAATTATGTTGCTACAAAAAACATACAGTTAAGCAAAAGTTGCGAATAATTTATTTTGTACTCCATAAGAACTACAATGTTTAGTTTTATTTCAAATTCAAATTCAAATTCAAATTCAAAATCATTTATTCATGTAGGTATCATTGATACACTTATGCACGTCATTTTTTTAATTTACCAGCTTTTCGGAAAGGTGCTTTGTCATGGAGGAGAAGAAAAGCCGAAAGAAACTCCTCAGCACATCTTTTAAAAATAAAATACATTGGTATATTTCTTACAAAGAAGTATCACTAGCCTGTACGGAACTGGTTGCAGATCTGGTTATTTCCATGCGTCTTTGTCATTTATGTACTCATCTACAGTATAGTAGCCTTTGCCTAAAAGTTGAGATTTTACATGTTTCTTAAATAATTCCACTGGCAAATCACGTATTAACTTTGGGATTTTATTATAGAACTGTACACCACGGCCCATAAAAGATCGCTTCACTTTAGAAAGACGGTAAGATGGCGTTACTAACTGGTGCATTTTTCTTGTTTGGCGATTAGTGATATCAAAATTTTGTTTATACGCGCTTATATTATTCCGTATAAAAACCACGTTACTATAGATATATTGTGAGGCTACTGTAAGTATACCTATTTCTTTGAACTTGTCACGCAAAGTTTCACGAGATCTAAGTTTATAAATAGCCCTAATAGCTCTTTTTTGTAGTATGAAAATTTGTTCTATACTGGCTGCTTTGCCCCACAGCAAGATGGCATATGACATAATACTGTGAAAATATGCAAAATAAACCATCCTAGCAGTTTCGACGTCAGTAAACTGCCTTATTTTCCTAACAGCATAAGCAGCCCTACCGAGTTTAGTCGCGAGATTTGTTATATGTGGGCCCCACTGAAGTTTACTATCTAAGGTCACCCCTAAAAAGACCGTGGATTCCTCCATGTGCAATATTTCATTATTCAGTCTGAGAGATTTGTTAACTTTTTTAACATTAGGTAGTACAAACTCTATACATTTAGTTTTTTTTGCATTTAAAAGCAAATTATTGATAGTGAACCAACGCGACACATGCGAAAGAGCACTATTTACGTCGTCAAAATTTACTTTATTCCTTTCACACTTAAATATTAATGATGTATCGTCAGCAAATAGTACAATATCCGCTTGGTTCTTTACATAATGTGGTAAATCGTTAATGTATACCAGAAAAAGAAACGGACCCAAGATCGAGCCCTGCGGTACACCCAACACAGCCGGTGACCCCGATGACTTAATATCTTTTATACTAACTTTTTGTATCCTATCACTCAAATAAGACGCGATCAAGCTAAGGGCCTTGTTTTTTATACCATAGTGGCCAAGTTTAAACAGCAATGTTTCGTGCTGAACACAATCAAATGCCTTAGATAAGTCACAAAATACACCTATGGCATTTTGTGATGATTCCCATGCTTCAAATATATGCTTTAAAAGCCTAGCCCCTGCATCGGTTGTACTACGGCCTTTAGTGAAACCGTATTGATCAGGATGTAATAAATTATTATTGTTGAAATGGGACAGCATTTGATTCAATATTATTTTTTCAAAAATCTTACTAAGAGTTGGTAAAATAGAAACTGGTCTATAGTTATTAATATCGGTTTTTTCGCCTGTTTTAAAAAGTGGTATAATTTTGCTGCATTTCATAAGATCTGGAAAGATACCTAGATCTATGCATTTATTAAAAACTATGACCAAATATGGTGCTATAATATCTATAATATGCTGTATTATTTTTACCGAAATGCCCCATAAGTCACCGGTATTCTTTACCTTCAGAGACTGAAATGCGTTAATTAAGTCTCTAGTGGTTATATGTTTAAATTCAAATAAAATATTACATTCATTAACATGATTTTTTAATATAGAAAGTGCTTCCGTCGGCGAAGAAGCTAATGAACTAGTTAACGTTATAGGAATATTACGGAAGTGATTTTCAAACTCACTTGCCACGTCTTTATCAGCAGTGATTGTGTTATCATTAATCAACAGTTCGTAACTGAAATCACAGGACTTTGCGTTACCATTCTCACTACTAATTATATTCCAAGCCGTTTTTATTTTGTTATCCGAGTTAATAATCTTGTCCTTTATGTACATTGATTTCGCCTGAATGCAAACTATTTTAAAGATTTTTGAATAATTTCTTACATGCTCCTGAAAAGATGAAGAAAAATTGTATTGTTTCTCGGCATAGAGATCGTACATCTTGTTCCTGCTTTTATAAATACCTACAGTAGCCCAATCACTAAATTTACTATTTTTAGCTATATCTATATACCTAAACTTGAAAATTTGATTAAATTCATTATTTATGTTATTTGACAATGTGTTATATAGTTTAATTGGATCTCTTTGTTGTAACGTTAAATGCGTTTGTAGTTTTGATTTAATTTTCTCTTTAAAAGTTGAAATCTTTTTTTTAGTTATTGGTCTACATTTTATTAATTGTTTTTTCTTATTAACAGAATTATACAACGAAATTTTTTGTCCGCAGTGGTCTGACCTCAACTTACTGAATATCTCTTTATTTAAAATCTCACAATTGCAAAAGATATTATCTAAACATGTAGCTGTAGTGTCAGTTATTCTGGTTGGCTCATTGAATATTGGATTTAAATTAAAGCATTTAAACAAACTTAGTAGCCTAGTAGCCATAGGACTATCTAATAAGATGTCTACGTTGAAGTCACCACATATCACTACTTCTTTTTTAGAGACTAACCGTTTAAGTACATCCTCCAGTGTATCTTCGAAAATACTAAAGTCACCAGAGGGGGGCCTATATACTTAAATACTAATATATATAAATACTATATATTTAAAATTAAATTAAATAAAAAATATGAATATCCATCAATTTTATATCCCTAATATCGACGTTATGTGTTAGTAGGTACACGATGAGAAAAAGGTAATGTATGGATGAATATGTGAAACATACTAAGTCTCCAGTGCGTATTAGTGTTGATAGGTGCCAATCCAAGGTTGGGAAGTTTTTTACGCTCTCCGAAGGCGTGACATGACTTAACGACTGAAATGTTTTTGTATGATGGCATGCGGGAGACGAGACCGATAGCTTTACTTGTGCCACAGAGGCACTCAAAAATATTTGCCACTAGCTGGGTGACCCCATAATTTAGAATTGACACGAGGCGCGCTAATATAAGCGCATCTAGTTAGTATACATTTTAGCAAGATAAATAACTTACCTATATGCAATACCGGTTTAAATTTAATAATTATCATTCGTATATACAGAGTGGATTTTTGAGACGGGTCAGTAAGGGTAGGTACCTTAACCGTTATAGTTACAGGAAAACGTTCCTAGGAGACTATCCATAACTTTTTAAGATATTCTGAACTGCATTCACAGATTTTTGAAAAAATGTACGGTCAGTGAAAAAAGTACTAAAATCCAAAAAAAAAAATTTATGCCTATCGATCCTACTTCGTATGGGGATCAAAATACTCTATGGGACCATTTAAGGTATGAGTACTAGAAATGTCAGAAAACGCTAAAAACATTTTCCATACATTTTGTACTGAAAAACGATAAATCAACTCAAAATATTCTTTATCGCCAAACAATAATATTTCTTACTGCGATTAAAAGATTCTATATCTGTATTTTGATCCCCATACGAAGTAGGATCGATAGGCATAAAAATATTTTTTTTGGATTTTAGCACTTTTTTCGCTGACCATACATTTTTTCAAAAATCTGTGAATGCAGTTCAGAATATCTAAAAAAGTTATGGATAGTCTCCTTGGAACGTTTTCCTGTAACTATAACGGTTAAGGTACCTGCCCTTACTGACCCGTCTCAAAAATCCACCCTGTATATGTATTTTTTATGGAAATAGACGGCAAACGAGTTGACGGTCCACCTGATGGTAAGTGGTTATCGTCGCCCAAGAACATCAGCCACACCAAAGGCATCACTGATGCGTTGCCGGCCAAGAAAGGGTGAAGAAAAAGAAAGAGAGAACTGGCTCTCAAGCCCCCAGCCGGAACACGACGAGTCATTTGGCGGCTGACTCATGCTCAAGGGTGGTAGATATCCAGGTGACCTTAGCGACTTTATACCCGACTGCGCCAGAAGTATTGTTACGTTTTTCGAGTGAATGTATGTATGTATGTATATGTCTTTGGCACGTTTTCTCAAAACAAAGTATCGTTGAATAGGTATTCGAAAATTAATTTTAGGTTCCTTTCATCATTTTTCATTTTAAGTAACAGTTTAGTATATATAAAGATTTAAAGTTGTTTAAACAATCATTCTCGCTAATTTATTATCTCCCTTAATGAAAAGACAACATCCATCTATCCAGCAATTAACGCAACAATGCAGCGTTAAACATTTAACGCAACCTTGTTGGAAGTCGCTTATGAAGTATAACTTCAAAAACTAAAAATAAAAATAAGCCCATTAGTTTATTGTTGTTGTTAAAAGTAATACTACTGAACAACTAAAGGATTAACAGTAGGGACCCGTTTAAATTTTACAGGAATGCTTGGGAAAATTATAGCCAAAATAATTTTCCGAAACTGCTGCCGGGAAACTGTCTTTTAGCTAAGCGATGCGGCTGAACCACTCGGTGGCTGACTTCTTAAATTACAGTATGAACATTGAACAAAAATGGTATCTTTTTATGTATACAGCAAACTTAAGGAAAATGTTTAATTTAAGAAACCGCTACATGTAAAACATCTTTATTAATTTTTTGTCAAAAATGAGCTCTTTCCTTAATGGGCCCCATTGACGATGCGATCGATCGGTGCGATCCGTCGTTGCCGACCGATCGCAACGACGGATCGGTAGTGTATGTTGTGATCGTGAACGATTTGCTTGATCGCAGACGATATCGGCGATCGCAACAAAAATCTATGCAATCTTGAATATCGCACCGATGAATCGACAGTGTGTGGACCTTTGCGATCACCGATGCGATTTTTGTCTCATTCTGATGCCGGCCGCCACACCGCACGCATCGCATGCCTTCAATGCCTTGGCTAGTGCGTTACGTACTTGTTACGTAGGTACTACGTACCTATCAACATTCGATGGACGAAACAAATATTTTTTTTTGCCGTATTGGGGCGGCTTTAGAATACTAAACCCAAACCCACGCTGGATGGGTGTCGTAAGAGGCGACTAAATCCGGCCCGCTGGTGGTAGGCCCTCGGAGGGATTATATTGGTAATATTGATTTTAATTGTTAATTAATACCATTATTACTATTGTTATTACTTCATGGGGTTCGCTTTTACTTTTACTTTTCGCTTTTACCTCTGGTGTTGCTAATGTTCATGGGCGACGATAGCCACTTACCATCAGGTAGATCGTCAGCTCGATTGTCGGCTATTTCCATAAAAAAAACTTCGTGGACTTATCGAGGACCGATGCCGCGATGACAATTCAATATTAAAAAAAAGAAAGAAAGAAAGAAAAACCTAGTTAAACGCTTTATATTAGCTTTAAACAGTTAGACTAAGACTAAGTTTGGAAGACCAAACTTCGTAGACCTATCGAGGACCGATGATAAGGGCGTTTCTCGGTGGTCCTACTATCATGTCATACTGATATGACCAACGAGAATAGTTTGTATCGGTGGTCATACTATTTTAATGAACACCATATATATTAGGTTTGACGTATATTAGGTTTGACATAAATAATAAAGTACACTTTCGATCAACATGTTTTATTTATTGAAGTGAAAACTTCTTTAGTACGGGGCCGAGGGTGATTTGAAATTAGATGAAACGAAACTGTCCAGTAAAAAGAGACAAACACATAAATTCTAAAGTGAGATAGGAAGCATTGTACAGGGGTAGGGTAGGGGAGTTGAGTGGAGTGGAGCGGAGCGGATAGGAGCGGAGCGGGGCGGAGTGGAGTGGAGTAGCGAAACCTACATTTATCATCTTCCCGAAATTTTACATTCGTCTCATTATCTTGAAAACAAAAATTTTGAGAGTTTCACTTCTACCACGTGTGAATTGCACACATTTTAATTTTTTTATTATTTAAACAATACAACGGTTTTGTTCCAGTTTATTCATTATTATACAATACGGTTTCTGTACCAGTTTCCTTGTGGTCCTATCTTACTAATTTGTCCTACTAGTGGGACCACGAAGAAGAACATAACTATTCCTCGTAGTCCTACTGCGGAGTTAAATTATTAAATGACTAGCTGTCTCGGCAAACTTCGTATCGCCTAACAATCAGTAAACGTACTTTGTTACTTTTAACTTTTATAGTTCTGGTAGGTTTAACAAATCGGAGACCATCAAATTACCTCTCTCTCTCTCTCTCTCTCTCCCTCTCCCTCCCCTCTCCCCCTCCCCTAACTATAAGCTTATATACAAATTTTCACCCTTTTTACTTCAAAACTGACGAAGTTGCCATATTAACTTGCACCCCTTTAACTAACTCTTTGGGGATGAATTTCCAAAAAAAAACGCATTACTGTTTTTTGTTTCTAATCTTGAACTAATATATCAATTTACATGATTTTAACTACATTACGAAGTTGCGTACTAAGCAACTAAGTAACTAACCATCCCCTAAATTAATCCTTAAAGGAATGATTTTCCAAAAAAATGTGTTAAATTGTATTTTTGTTAATAACTATAAAATTTCATGAAAAATTTCATGTTTATAACTCTAAAACTGACGAAGTTGGTTTGTATGAAAGTGTCTTCAAACCCCTATTTTAACCCTTTAGGGAATGAATTTCCAAAAATCCGATAGCCTATAGCCTTCCTCGATAAATGGACTATCAAACACAAAAATATTTTTTCAATTTGAAACAGTAGTTCTTGAGATTAGCGCGTTCAACTAAACAAACAAACAAACTCTTCAGCTTTATTAGTAGGTATAGATAGATAAATGCCTGGGTGAATATCAAATCGGCAAATTTTACGTGTGCACGTTGAGAATCGAGGTGTAAAATGATATTTTATTATACAGTAAACTACGTAACTACTTTTAATTTGGGCCACATAGTTTTTTTTTAGATATATGTGAATATAAAAAATCAGGGTAAAAAAAGGTTTAGGCGCAAAAAAAGCCTCAAAATTCAAGTTTGGTGGTATGTCCCAGCTCCATTTTTTTGATATAATTTCATTCACCACAGTGACAATTGAAGTTAAAATAAAAAATATATAATTTCATCGTAAAACTTTTCCCAACATTAGCCTAATTATATGACATTGTTTGAGATTAAGTCTTTAGTACCAGAATAGACACAAAGTCCACCTGGATTTTGAGATACCAGTAGCAAGTACGCTGTTCGAAGATTTTTCAGATAATTAAATAAAACATTTCTGTATTAGGTGCCATTAAAAAGGTGAATCTCAAAAATGAGGCCATTCTGTTTATACGTACAATATCTTTGGGCCATTAGTAAAATAAATTATTCTTAGTTACAGGTGACATTGACTGTACCGTTATATTTGTCAGGGTGTAGGAAAATACTTTATTTACAATTATAATGGGGAGTATGACCACCGATACAAACTATTCTCGGTGGTCATATCAGTATGACATGATAGTATGACCACCGAGAAACGCCCGATGATAATTCAATATTTAAAGAAAAAAGAAAGAAAGAAAGAAAAAAATGTTCGGTTATGTTCGGTTTACACGTATTAAGTAGTTAACTAAATTTTAAGTAAATTAATACGTGTAAACGGATAATTTAGTAGTTTTGTAATCAAGTAGAGTTTTATTTTTTTCTTTTGTAGCCGAATCAAAGTTACTGCCACATAGCTAAGGAAAAGAAGTTCATTTTCCATTTTGTAGGGCACGTATTGAATTATTTGAGCACGTCTTTATCCTTCCGTGTCAAACAAGTAAATGTTTGATAGCGATCGATCGTTGCGATCGATCGTTGCGACCGATCGTTCGTGTATGAGTGGCACTTTTGAACCGATCGATCGTTGCGATCGATCGCACCGATCGATCGCAACGATCGATCGCATGTCAATGGCGCCCATTAGCAACACTATCAATTAATGGTGTAATAATACAGGTCGAGTTTTTTTTTCAAATCAACGTGTTCGATTCCCGGCCTGAAATATTGATTTTTCGTGTGTTATTACCGCTCATAAATCGATCCTTTTTAGTTTCTGAAAAATATATTGATGCAGATTTAGTTTTCATCAAAATTAGACCCGTCACTCTTTTCAGCATTTTTCGCTATTCCTGATAGTTTCGGATTTGGCCATCCACGTACACTTGAAAAATTCATCTAATAGACATGAAACCAATAAATAAATACAACAATATAACAACATAGTCTGTAGTCTAAATTATTTATCATTGGCATAGTTAAATGTTATCCATATTTTAATATTCATAATAAATCTAACTAAATTGATGAAACCGCTACATAAAATACAGCGCCGACTAATAGATAAAACTATTTAATTATTGAAGTCGTACAGTTAGTGACTAAATTAACTCTTAAGTGGTAAAATGTAACAGTTTAACATATTTTTTAATGTTTTTCAATCAATGATTTGCCAATAAATTAAAATCCAAGTTCCGTTAACCCGATGATACTTTCTGCAAAATATTTAGTACGTATTTTAAAAAAATTATCTGCATTCTGCGAATGTGTTAAATTAAATAAAATATTTAAATTTAAATTACGATAATTTTAGAAAATGTGTGTTGACTTTTTTAGAAATTTAAAGGCACAACGTACCCATTTTCGGCGCAATATATCAACTATCGGTGTTCCAAAAGCTTTGTTAATTATTTCTCGTAGAACTCTTACAACTTGGTTTTGCAATTAATAAATAAATATTAAAATTATTGTATTTTATTTTTGAACATTCATCTCGGAAATTTTTAAATAGAGAAAATGTCTGTTAAACTTTCATTTCAACTTTTTCAAAATTAAAGCTAAAAGTAGAAGTTGAAATTAAAATTCAATGAATTACATCATTATAAAAATATTCGATCTTCGAAAACGAAATAAAACAGTCAATTGATCATCATTGATGTACGTGATCACGTCAATTAGTGTCTTCATTTACTTATCGAGGCGGATATTGTTAGACAGTCACAAACAGCTTTATTTCAATTACGCCATGATTGTCTATGAAAAGTTCCGAAAATAAAGTCGCTCGGTTCGGTCGACGTGATGCTGCTCTAATTGCCATAGATATAAAGCTTTTTCTAATGAGCTCATGCGGATTCCCTGTCGATAGACTATAAAGGTGCTCCCTCACCGGGAGCATTCGCGTGTAATGTAACGTTACAGATTTGAGCATTACATCAGTGAAGGAGGAGAACCGAGCATTACAAGGCGCACCTTGTAATGATACAAAACGGGGATACATCAGTGAAGGAGGAGAACCGAGCATTACAATGCGCACCTTGTAATGATACAATGTGTAATATCTTGTTACAACTTGTAACATCAATAATAATGTCGAATCTATAATGTTACATTACACGCGAATGCTCGTCAGTCAGGGAGGTAGTATTGTAATGTAATGCTCAAAGTCGAATCTATAATGTTACATTACACGCGAATGCTCGTTAGTCAGGGAGGTATTATTGTAATGTAATGTATTGTAACTCCAACTCTATACTGACTACTTATCAAATAGAATGCGGAAGGTCAAGATTGGTGATACTTGTAGTGACTATCAGCAGGTGCTTCATGGGGTACCTCAGGGATCGATTCTCGGTCCGACACTATTTTTGACCTGTATAAATGAACTTTGTGACCTTAACCTGACTAATGGTAAAATAATTACATTTGCCGACGATACGGCTTTACTCTTTGAAGGTTACACATGGAATGATACTTTCAACAGCGCTCAAAGAGGTTTTAATCGAGTGACATCCTGGTTAAAGCCTAACAAACTGGCAATAAATATAGAAAAAACTAAATATATCACCTTTTCAATTAAATCAAATTCATTTCCAAGTTCTGAGTCCTATAAGATTAAATTCCACTCCTGTCCAAATTACTACAACCATTCATGTTTATGTCCGTCTCTTACCAGAACTGATTCCATTAAATACTTAGGAGTAATTATAGATAGTACACTCAGTTTTAAACAACATATCGATGCCCTCTCTTCAAGAATACGTAAACTTATTTACATTTTTAAAAGCCTACGTCATGTAACAGATAAGAATGTTATCAATATGGTTTACCTTGCGTTGTGCCAACCGCTCCTAACATACTGTATAACTTCTTGGGGTGGAGCGTCTAGGACACTAATGTTAAAACTCGAGCGTGCTCAGCGATCTGTGCTTAAAGTAGCATCACTCCTTCCTTTCTCCTTCCCTACACAGAAGCTCTACAGTCAATGTAATGTTCTGACAGTCCGGCAACTTTTTATTCTGTTTACTGTTTTAAGGAAACACACCGAAATGCAATTTGATAATAGTGTTTTGACTAAAAGAAGAAAGTATGCAGTTTCGCGGTCCCAAGCACTCAATACTAAATTTTCACACAAATTTTACTGTTTTTTGGGATCGTACTTATACATATAACAAGATAAATAAAGAATTAAATATATATCCACTCCTGAAATTTCAATGTAAAGCACCGACCTGTAAAACAGTTGCACATAACTTTCTAAGCAATAGAGTGGTTTGGAATTGGAACAAGTTACCTAAAGAGATTGTTTCCTCTACTTCAATTAATGCTTTTAAAAACCGTCTCGATAGCTGGTTGAAATCAGAGAAGCTCTCACTAAAGAAAAAATGATTTTTCAGCACAACTGATATAGACACATCAGCTTAGCTGCTCGTCTATAAATAAATAATAATAATAATAATAATAATAAAGTTACAATCCAAAAATGGCTTCAACCACTTAACTACGAAACTATAGAAAAACTATTGGCAGTTATATCATAAACGAAATTTAATCTGAAACTTACATATACGCGTATGCACTTTCACACAGACACGCACACACGAACTCACGCACTCGCACGCACACACACACACACACACATACACACACACTGCAGGTAAATAGTAAATATAATCTTACATTAATGTAAATTTAACATAAAAGTTTCCTCTACGTTATGTATTTCTGATTGTAAATGTATTGTTCCATTGCTCTGGGATGAGGGCCTGGAGATCTGTAATACAGGCTATCCTAGTATGGACTCCAGCCTCTTGCAAACTTTTATATTAATCCTAT
Organism: Thymelicus sylvestris; assembly: GCA_911387775.1. NCBI lineage: Eukaryota > Metazoa > Arthropoda > Insecta > Lepidoptera > Hesperiidae > Thymelicus > Thymelicus sylvestris. The sequence continues at coordinate 11,843,740 of OU426891.1, read as the reverse complement.
AAATGTATATGATGTAAACACAGTATAACTTTTGTAAGAGGAAATAAAGCGCTATTATTATTATTATAATGCTCAAAGACGAATCTATAATGTTACATTACACGTGAATGCTCCCGGTGAGGGAGCACCTTAATACCAAGTTACACTAGACTTAGGAAGGAACTGTTTCCCAGGACACAACTCGCGCACTGGGATATGTACAGGGTTCTACGCTTTGTATGTAGCTTGTTATTACGGTCAACTAAAAAAAAAAAGTAGGTACAGAAAGACCCTGTCGCTACACATTTCAATACAAAATATTTGGGTACGCAGCCGACAATGTCGCCATGAGGTCTTGGTTCCTGGAGCGCCTCTAAATCATAGTAAGTATGAATAATGTGTAAACTCACGCGATAATTTACACAGGCGCGATGGTACTTATGAATTATGAGTCTTGAAAAATTACAAAAATATAATATTGTATGTTTTTTGAAGCAATTACCTTACACACGCGATGTTAGCATTAAAAGTAGGTATTTTTTGAAATATAATTGCAGGTGGTTAGACATCATACCTAAATATCACATCTTGCCATGTGTCAGTCATTCTTCACATGAAAAACAAAAATTCAGTTACTGTTACCTATATTATGATCTCTTATCGACAGTAAGGGATGGATACCGAAATCGATACCGATATGGAAGGGATACAGAAACCGGCCGTTAGATAGAACTTTAATGGAACGCTAAGACCCAGAAACTCTCGACTAGAATTTGAAATTATGAACTTTGTAGACGAACAATTTTGTTCGTTCCTACGTAGAAACCTGCGGAAACGTAAACTTTTGGGGATGGACTGATGACCTCATTCAGCTGAAGAAGCCTATGTACCTATGTACATCAATAATTGGCCAGTAACACATGGATTTCTCAGGATTTAGAAAACGGGATCCTCATTTTCTTTTTGGCCAGTAACTTGTCGGTGAATCCTTTGGTGTTACATAAGTGCGTGGGTGGTAGTGAACACTTGTCATTAGATGACCTATCCGCTCATTTGTAAACTATTCGCATAAAATTTCTTTAAAATCCAAAATTATGCTGTCTGACATCACGTACATACATTTTAATGTAACGGACATTTTTATTTAATTAGCAGTTAGGTACAATCAGCAAATGAATTAGATAGGCAGGTCATGATACAAAAACGTTCCGTATGTTTAATGATATATAATTTTTGCGTTATTATAAATGTTAAATGCTACCTGTATGCACGTAATTTAACTTAAATTATAAGTAATAATATAAAAATCTATTTGTTGTTGTTCTTTCAGTATCATACCCTATACATGTAACTATTTTGCTGACTATACTAAGCTGCTTGCTCTACAACAGTGTCATCAGCGTAAATATAATTTCCTGCTGGCTGTTACGGGTTCGATGAAATTTTTTTACGCAGTCAAATACTTAATTACATTGTTCTTGGACCTCAGCTGTTTCAGATGCGAATACGCTCAAGGACTTTAAACCTTTGCTCACAGTGAGAAACCCAGATTTTGTCTAGAATTAAATACCTATTTGTCGATATTTGAATACTAGACAAAACGAGCTTCCATATCCTTCTACATAGGTCCGGAAAATTGAGTAGACAGGTAGAAATAATCGTGTCAGCATTGTTATTTTGCCTCATGACGTAAACAACTAAATATGTTACATAGTAGATGTATACATATTAAATGTAGTTATGTTAACTCACGGTGAATGTAATCAAATACTAATTTTGTAGTTATAATACAGATGTAACCTATTTATTTAAAAGGAGGTAATTAAAAATGTGTTACTTGTATTATTTATTTATATCTATGTATTATTTTCAACAATTCCTCCTCCTCTAGAACCTCCTCCTTTTTTGAAGTTGGTTAATAACATTATAAAAAAAGATCCATTGATCATGAAAAATAACATTTAATCCTTTAATTAATAATTTCTTTATTTCCGGGGAGGCATGGAAATACACAAAGGCATTAATACTAACCACGACCTTTTTCACATTTTCTTTCACTTGTCTGCCCTCGCCCAGAATCGAACCCGATACCCTTCTTGGAAGGCAACGTCACCTGCGCTACGGGGTTTTCAAATGCCAATACATTTACATTGTAATCACGCTTCGACTTAAAACCCTACGTTTAGTACTCATAACCATTGCAATGTTACAAAACTATCCTTGTGGTTTAACCAATATTAAATTTTAAAGCTAAACACGTTTGTTTATATTCATGCCAATCGCAATTACATGTAGAGTCGTAAAGATTTTCTCGATATGTAACTAAATGGAACGTAGGAACGGCGCAGTGACGTAACACCTAGGTAACGTCTGCCCATTCATATTTCGATGTTTAAGCTACTGGTCAGATAGAATTGGCTCAGTTTCAGAGCAAGCGAGCTAAGTGACGACCCACAGCAACCGATGCGCAGGGGTCTCCTTATATATAAGGACATCTTACAAAACCGTTAACACATTCCGACCAAAGCTTCTCCAGGAAGTCACCTGTACGTTTTGTTACTGTGCAACATGCTGCTAATATTGGTAACTATCACATTTAAATCCTAATTTGCATGCTAGTAATTAATAGTAATTAATTAGTGAATCATTAGTAGGAATATAAGTAAGGGTTTACCAATCTTTTTTTTTTCCTGCATGTAAAATAAAACATTATTAAGTGACAGTTAAGGATGTTCTAAATCATGTTAAAACTGACGTATAATAAAATAAATGAACACATAAATGTAAACAATAATTATAAGTTACGATAATATTACATAATATTTTTATGAAAATATAAAGATTTGAACTTTTATCAACTGGAGACAACCTTCTAAGTTACTGAAATGTTGCAAGTTGCATGAGTTGCAAAAACACAAATGTTTATTGTCATTATGGAATGTAAGTTTGAATCTCGTTAGTCTTAAAGTAATGAAATTTACTCTCTTGCTATTTATAACAATAAAGTAATAGGTTGAGCAGAACAAAAAATACATGGATGCCGTCATATATTCACTTTATTGATAACAATAGTTATCTCGTATATATCGTCTAGTGACTAGTCAATGTCATTAAAAAAAACATAAGCTCAAGGTCAAATTATTCGTCATTTTCTATAATATAACTGGTTTTCTATTTAGAATTTTTATGACAAACAGAATCTCCACGCCCTAACACGGTAACACTCTTTTATTTATGTTCGGATCTGCGCTATTATTAAGTTTCATGAATGTTTTTCTAAGGCTTTAAATTTTTCTTTAAATTTTAACAGTTTTAATATGTTAAATTACAGATCTTCAGTGTTTTACTGTTAGTAGACACCTTTGGAGCGACTCCAGCAATCGAAAGTAGGCCAAGACCGCAAGTAATACGATATGAAATGGAAACATCCAATATGCCTAACTCCTATAACTTCCAGTAAGTAACGTCGAGTGAAAGTTCTTTTAATGTTTAGTGACACTAACTGTAGGAATTTTTGGCCAATAACATTTTCAATACGCGATAAACGTAGTTGTAAGACCTAAGGAAAATTAAGTAGAGCCCAGTGATCGTTCCTTAAATGGGAGGCATTCCAACTATTTGAAGACCAGGTTGAGTACAACAATCGAAGTCAATTTGAACCTGACTTGGTATCAATTCCTTCTCCATTTTCAAATCAAGATCGTTCTATTTTCAAAAATTAAGAGCGTGTTTACTTAGCAATGTAATACACGTGATTCTCCATCAAGAATAATAATATATCTTTTATGGAGAATATTATTGGACTCAGTTTTGCCCAGAGTAAATTTTCTGAAGCAAGAATTCACTCTTCAACAAACTACGCTTAATAATGTTTTAAATGCTTTATGGCTACAAAATATGTCATACAAGTCAAGGTTTAGGCTTCGAAATAAATAACAATACTTACTCTTTTTTATTTATGCAAAATATTTAATTTAATTTAATTATTTAATTTATTAAAAAGGGCAATAAGTATAAAAACGAAGTTTGTATAATTTCTTAAAATTTAATAAGGTATAATATTACGTAATAACATTGAAGTATTATTACTAGCGTATAGAACAGACACCGCGAACACATGTATGTTCGCTTTTGAAAGGAGAACGGGGTCTCAATTTTGAAAATAGAACTTACCGGCGGGAACACACATTTTGTTCGAGATGTCTCTTCTATGACATTATACTTCAATGCGTAATAATGAATAAATTATACATCTTATTATCCTGAACTTCCTACGCTAACCAAGTAAGCACAGATACTTATCCTTACCATAAAATATACCATGAAAACTCAATCAAACAAAATATAAAACAACAAATCTACAAATCTCAATTATGGAAAGATATTTATCAATAGATACGTTTTATATTAAATTTTCACGTGGGCGTGTTTGTCTATATAAATATTATGTATTCCGCACTAACCTTGACCGTGTCAATGTTCTCGCTTACGTAAAATATCAGTTTTGTTATGGAACTATTATTATCAGAATATGTAATAGATACACTCATTATAATAAATAAATCCTTTAGCAGTCACGTAAAAAATAGGTATAGGTATATTTTTTTTTCGTTAGAGATCAACTCCAACCAACCGATGACCTTAGTAACATACCTTAGTAAATTTCACGCCAAAAGAAAATGACGTAAGCTAAAACAATACAGAACAATTTCATCTCAAGATTTTTAAGGATTTCAAACAAACAAGACAAACAAAAAAGCGTAGACATGTATAATCACTTAATTAAAATATGATATCCTGGATTCCAAGCATAACTGGAGCTGACGATATCATTATGGTTGTTTTTTCTCTCAAAGTTTTTGTTGAGATATCGCCAGTAGGTACATCAACCCGTCCTCCCACGAATTCAACATACGTTTGTAATTTGTAACAAGATTTTTCCTGCGACTCCATATATTTGTTTAAAATTCAGGCCTATTAGTATTCAACTTTAAAACGATTATTTACATAATTAAAATCAAAATACATACAAATTCATAATAAGGATGAAAGATAACCACAGCGTATTTGTGTGAGTGAAATACTGAAGGGCTTTAACAAAAAATATGTTTAAGTTGGGATAAATATCTGTGTGTAGGGTAAAGGCAAAAAAAATTTAAAGTCTTATTAATAACTAGCGGCCCGCCCCGGCTTCGCACGGGTGTACTTTTATTTTTAAACATTTAAATATTATAGCCTATGTTACTCAGGAATAATGTAGCATTCAAATGGTGAAAGAATTTTTAAAATCGGTTCAGTAGTTTTTGAGTTTATTCGTTGCAAACATACAAAAATACAAAGATTTCCTCTTTATAATATTAGTATAGAAGTATAGATAACAATTACATATTTCAAAGGTGGTTGTGTAGGTGAATCTATGAAACATAAAAATACAGGACATGAAATGAGAGTGGCCATAGAATCATTGCCACTAGGGATACGGTAGATAATTATACAAATACTTATTGCAAATATTAAATGCACAGATGATTTCAAACAATAGGTACTTGTACAAATAGGTTAGTATTTCTGAAGAATTTACCAAATTTTTTAGTGCATCCCAATTTAGATTGAATATTCTAAGCTTCAACCGTGAATTTTTGAAAAATGAACTTTATTTGAACTATTTAAAAACCAGAGGGAACAAGTTACATTTACAACGTTTTACTTTAATATTAGGTATTTGCATTTAATATCTGCTAAAGTACATGTGGAAATCAAATCTTCTCACGTGCATGGGTACTATGACCTCTTTTTATCAAAGCATTAATGCTAGCTGTGGGTGTGAAAGATCTCAAAGGCAATAAAATTAACATAACTTTAATTATGAAATACATCCGGGATGAAACTAATATGAATGCTTAAAACAATGAAGCAGGTAGAAACAGCAGTTAGTAGTTACGTATTAAAAACAAATAAGACAAAGTGAAAAGTAAAAACAATGAGTCATTCACAGCGATATAATGTTGAGTGACCAAGGAGTGTATTGGCGGAACAAACAACACGAATGGCGAATTAATGTAAATTTACCCACGTTGTCCTTACGTGAACAATGGTTATAACCCGATTATCCTCACACGTGACCTAGCAAGGTAATGCTTTGGCGAAAGTAAATACTTTAATTCTGATCTTCCCGCAACGATTCCGTTATTCCAAATAGCTTCTGCGTATTTAATGGCCCTTTCCGAGAACAGTGTCATCCAAAATAAAAGACCTACTTGCTTACTTATCGCAAGAGTATACACATATCACATATAAACACTGTGCGCTATATGCACAGAAGACATAATTGCTATAGGTATATAGGTACTTCAAAGTTATACAAATACAATTATTTATAGAAGCTGGCAATCATAAAAATAAAAATAGAATGATGTTATGGTTTGACAAAATGTATCATTTATGGATAATTTATTAATCCGAACTGGAACTTAACTTTACGATTTACATAATTGAATAACTTTTATTAAACCGGATTAATTAATTAATACGGAATATTGGTTTTTGATAATTAAGTAGCAGTACACTAAATCATAGACTGCTCTACTAAGTAATTAAGTTTACTCGTACAGGAAATTAATTTGGTAAAAGTTTTAATATTATTTTCTTAAAGCGAATTGTATTTAGTAAGTAAATTAAAACTTGAGGTCCAACTAGTTTTTGAAGATAATAAAAGGCAAACATGTAAAGGGTCCAACATTTAAGATTCCAATGTACTTAGTTAACATGCAGCTTTTAAGATTCCAAAGTACCTAACCTACTTATCTTGATTTTTACACGCTTTATATTAGCTTCACCTGTATGTTTGTTTGTTTTTTTGTAACTTCTCTTTGGACTTGATTTTGACCCACTTCAAATGGTCAGATTTCTTTCAAACTTCGTGGAGTTATTGAGAACTGATGACAATTCAATATTTAAAGAAAAAAAAGAAAGAAAGAAAAACCTAAATTTCATTTCAAAAAATCAAACTAAAAATGAAAAAATAAATAATAGTTAAAAAAAACTAAAAACAGGCTTTTATAGAAAATCCACCTAAAAAAATAGAAAATAAATTTGAATTAAGAATCGTACAATATAATCGTGGGGTGCATGGTTTCAATGAGTAGAAGGGATAATATATTTAAAAGCACAGCGTTTTTTAGGTTTTTAAAACTATTATTTATTATTATCACATTTTGTAGAAGAGTAATTTATAGTTTATGGATTTCTTCCATTCTTTTTCTTCTCTCTTTCTTGGCCAGCAACGCATCATTGACGCCTTTGGTGTTGTTGGTGTCCACGGGCGACGATAGCTTCAGGTCGACTATTTCCATAGAAAAAAAAAATGTTATTTATAATAATAATATAAAGCTTCAAAACAAAACATTTCACAAATACAATAACTAATATATACACAAATAAATTTATACAAATAGATCGGTGCATCTGGAAATTATATCTTCTACTCTGAAGTCATTACCACCACTATCACCTAAAGCACATTTCTCATAAACAATATCATCACCATCAGACTACGGCTCAAATATCAACTAATACGTTTCCAAGATATTAGCTAAAAACGTCACACCCAAGTGCAGTTTTGTAAGTTTCCAACATCTCTAAATACTTTTTATATTTGTGAGTGCTAAGGAATTATTTTTTCCATATAAATAAACATTAAACGCTTCCAAAGTATGATGACACTTCAAGGTTAATTATTCATTTTTATTTCTATACCATATTCAGTTAACGAGTTTGCGTACCTCATGTAAATGACAAATCGCTTACAGTAATTATTGTTACCGTTAAATGCTACAAAACATAAGAGCGCCGCTTTACGATTGTCATGTCATATTTAAGATGTCCCCGAATATCCATCAGCCTCATAAGGCTTAATGAATCTACGTTATGTGACAATGATACTATAAAAAGTAGAACGAACACCTCAGTGTGACGGACAAAAACTTGGTACTGAATAATGTTCCGTCTCAACCAAGTTGAACGCCCGTATGTGGATCACATAACCTTATAGAGAGCCGTTATTTTTTTGTATACGTCCCAATTCATTGTTTTATTTCATATATTATAATGTCACATAATATCTAATAAATCATAAAACAATGTAACATTTGACAACGCAAATGCATAATAATAGGTATTGTAGGTAGTAATTACACCAAGGAGCGTCATTATATTTTTGCTCAAAAATTAAAAGATAATTGAAATTCTAGGTTGTGGATTTACATCCGGATTGAAAAGTTTTCATTTAAAATCATGTCTTATATGTATGAAACAAGCAATATAGCTTGCAGTAAAGTAATTTATGTTTCATCGAAAACTAAAATTATTCACTGGCAATGGTGTCTTACCTATTCCAATTGAAGCCTATTATGTCGCTCACAAGTTTACTGATCTACGAAAAAAGCAACGAATGCTAAACATAGGATCGCAAGATTGATTTCTAGCCGGGGTAGACTTTTTTGTGACAGATAATTTGTTTGTTCTCGGATCGTGGATTTTGTTGCAGTCATGTCTTATTGTGATATACCTACAATAAATGCCACCGGCAACCCAGGGTATTCTTGTGTGTGTAATGGTATTAATGTAACTTAGACTGCGCCCTTTAGTAAGCCAATATTGGTTATTGGTTAAAATCTATTGAAAAAAATTACAATTAAGTCCTACTTATCATTGGTCATATGTCCAACTGGTCATGTCTATCTTGTTCCTACTCCAGTTACCACTATGTGCTATTGTATGTTCAAAATGCTGTTTTTTATTCTACAGTCCAGTGTTGTCTGATAGTTTCTATTTCGTCTTTGTCTGAGGGGATTCAAGTAGAATATTATAAAAGTAGTAGTATTCTTGGACCTTTTTTCCGAGGAGTCCAAGTGGAATAGTTAAGTGTCCGTTGCGCCCCTAAGGTTTAAGGGTTTAAGCAGCGGGTTCAAGTGAAATTCACGATGTCAAACTATCACATATTTCTTCCATATCAATAAAAATAAGGAATGAAAATAATGACATTAGATACAAGAAACACTTTACACATGCTAGTCCTCCTAGACTTCACGGTTGCACTCAAAGGTGATAATTTTTCTAAACGACGTAATGAGCATGAAGAAATCTGTCAATATTAGCACATGACGTATGGACAGTCAAGCTTAATAAAATTAATTGAATGGTCGTGCTCTACGTCACTTGTTTACAAACATGTAATGATTGATTAGGTATTATGGTTTTAGATCCGTAACTCAATCAATACAAATAAATAAAATTGGAGTGTCTGTTTGTAATATTAAAATAACCGCTTTTTACCAAGGATGTATACACGGTACATATACCAAAACTACATTTTTTACAATTTTTGTCTGTCTGTGTGTTTGTTCCGTCTAATCTCTGAAATGGATGGACCAATTTTGACGGGACTTTCACTGGCAGATAGCTGATGTAACAAGGAGTTACCTTAGGCTAATTTTATTTTAGAAAAAAAATAGGCGATACGAAATTCACCGGGTCAGCTAGTATTATCTATAGATAAAAGATTATACTTTATAAAACTGTAACTAATCATAGTCTGTACAGATAGAAGATATTTATAAAATGATCATTTTAATTAATATTTCTTTAATTATTATTAACAATGTTTTTTTTACTTAGTGATTTTCTTATGATACGACTGGGAAACTAGGGCATAGTTTCTCAATCATATTTCATTCGAGAAGTGATGGTTCTATCGAATCTTGAAATCCTAATAATAATAATCAGTACCATATATTCCATAAGAATTTTACAAAGAAACCATTGATCGAACATGAACTGGAGAGGTAATATTTTTAAACTAAAGTTTAAAATAATCCAACTAATCAGGTACTTATTTCGTGAAAGTTAATGCAAAGTTTTATAAATTACTTCATTCCCGTGATAAATTTCAGGAACTTAAATTTCATCGTAACTCTGACCCAATGTCACCATTAAACGTGCAGATAAGCCTTTTTTAATTTAATTTATTTTAAGTACCATTTAGTCCCTCCACATTCCCATGCTCTCTTATGCTCAGGTTTTTGGATGTTTCCGACAAGCTGCATCAATAAATCGGGTGTCTTATCATCTTGTCGACACTCACCGCCTTCGTAAGTTGTACGGTTGTCCGAGATAAATAGCGGCACGCAATGTTGTTTTAATGTCCTAACGAGTGAAAATACCCTGCCATACAATTATTTATTTTATTTATGCATCGCGATTTTATTTAAATGAGATACGGCGCCCTTTTTTAAATGAGACGCAATACACGCTATAATTTTAAGAGAATTCCAAGGAGAATTTCATTTCTACATTTACTAAGACTTAAAAAATAAATAAATTACTGAAACACAGCAATATCCAATAGATACTTCTGAAAGCTGTATTAATTAATTAATGCTTAATATCCTTTATTGAAATTGAAGTAATAATAATTATGATTGAAGCGATGTTAAAACGGTATTTACACTCGTGTAACATAATAATGGAAACAAAATATATCGTTTGTACCTATATTGCTTGATTGTTAATCGTGCAAACTATAAAATCTGCAAGATATTATATGGTATTGGATGGCAATGTAATGTTATTTACGTTTTAATATCAACTATAGACCTATAGATGTGACTGGTAACTTTAATAAGCTAATGATTGTGTCACGAATATTTTTAGCACCTCAATAAGTTAATGTACTTAGATCTATTACATTTAACCTTACAGAGATATACATATAGATGTGACTAAGCTACCGAGGCTATAGACAGTTATATTCGCAGTTATATTTTAAGGCCTCTTTAATATTTTAATTTACTCTACTAAATATTTGTACTTGAATGTCGCAGGGAAATGATGAAAACCGAGATTTGATCAAATTAAAGTACACTAAAAGTAGACTTAAGACACCTGGGTGAATTAACTCAGGTGAATAAAGTCGACGTCACCAAATCGTAGGGCATCATCATGCACAAAATAGGTTTGAAGCATATTGAATGTTATTGTATATCATATATTGAATATTATATATTGCATATTGTATAACATGTCAATGATAATAATTTATGTACCACTACACTATATTATTGTCATTATTTTTTCGATTTCACGAATTTTCTCTGGTTTCTTTAACTGGCCTATTTTTACCCGACTGCGCGAAAAAGAGGGTTATGTTTCACTATACATTTTTAACCCCCGACGAAAAAAGAGGAATGTCATAAGTCTGACGAGTCTGTGTATCTATGGATCTGTTTGTCTGTCTGTGGCATCGTAGCTCCCAAACGGATGAACCGATTTTGATCCAGTTGTTTTTTTGTTTGAAAGTTGACTTAATCAAGAGTGTTCTACTTATGTTTAGCGTAAATAAAACCGTCAGGGTTTTTAAATTTTAATTTAAGATTATGACTTAAATGTCTATTGTGCCTGGAAAACTCAGCCACGAGTTCCTTAAACAATTTTTAATGTGTATTTTCTCTTGATTATTTCAGCTACGATACCAGCGACGGCTCTTCTCGCACAGAACAAGGCAGTATGACAAACGCCGGTACCAGTGACGCTGCACTCGACGTTCTGGGTACCGTCCGTTGGTACGATGACAGGGGCGACCTCTACGAAATGACGTACAAAGCCGGCAAAAGAGGCTACAGAACGATCATCAAAAAAATTTCGTAGAGTCATAAAAACGTGAAGAAATCGACTAGACTGGAAAATTTCGTTACTTGTGATTGTGAATCTCGTATTTATTATTTAAATTAACTAAATTATTAAAATTAATTTTAGGATATGATTCTATTTTTTTTACTAAAATGTGACGTGTAAGGTGTAATACAATTTTAGAGTATAGTTAAAACATGGTACCTAATAACAGTACGGGCTGAACCTTTAATATATCTATTTCTTTAGTTCATTCGGTGGTCCCCCTACTTACTACAGGGCTAATAACGCCTTGGTAATGCATCTAGTGTGCCTTATATGTATGAGCGATTATGACCACTTACCATCAGAACTTATCAGAAGACTGCTGCTAAAATATATTAAAACTTCAAATCAAATTTATTTTGTTGGGAGTACTGTAGCATCAAAAAAGGCTAAACCTCAGAATCCAATTACTTGGAATGTTACATTCAAAGAATGAAGAAGGATGGAACCTTTATTTACTTTTTTGAAAAGTACCTACTAATATAATACAAACTTTACCCAGTTCTCTGAGTTTTCTGACTATATTTTTTTATTTTATTTGTGAACTGATTGAAATTAAACAAGCACTATATAACCCAAAGTTAACTTAAATAAAACAGTGACAACCGCATCTCTCTCAGTGGGAAAAAACAATTAGTTTTAAAAATCATAGTTATGGATTCACTTACGTTACGATGGAGTACTAGACTGCGTACTCGTTTGTTGGTATTCCTTTGCGTATTCGCAATTGCTGCAATGTGCGTCACGTTTTCAACAATATTGCAGCATCAATTGATCGCAGTTATCACCTCCTTTACTTGTAAGTCCAATCATTTAGTCATCTTTGTAACTTCAGCAAACAAACTGTGTATTTAAGAAGATTTGATTGTTTCAACAAGCACTCGCATATGACAAGTTAAGGTGAAATCACTGACAATAACGATGGTTGCTTTGGTAAGTTCGTATTTTTAATTCATAGCGAGTCTAGGCCTGGATTAGTTGCATAATATTTTTGGTGCCTCTCACTAGGTAGTGAGTTGAAATACTGGAAGATTTAAAAAGTTATTCTTAAATCTTAAATCGCCAAAAGCAAACTATATATAACTATACTTAAGTGTTTTAATGATATAGTTAATAGTATCAGGCGTTACTTTGCGGAAATCCATTGTTATTAAGTTTGTATTAGTCTACTTTGCAACAATCCGCGTTTAACATGTATGAGTCGGAAAATTCCGACTAACCATCGTAGAGTCAACTTACCCTGATGATGCTCCGTTTCGGGGCGAAACACGTGTTGGTGCTGGTATGTATGTTGGTATATACGTTTAATTATTGTAGTGCATGTTTCCGTTGTGGGAGGGAGGGAGGTGCCACGCATGTTTTAAAGTATATACCATCATACATGTTTTAATGATACTTGAAAATTAGTGAATTAGGACAACCCTTACTGCTTGGTACTTGATACTAATTACTAACTTGACCTTACTTCTCTTAATGAGAGAAGACTTACAGCAAGACAAAAATAATGAAATAATAAATACTCGGATAAAAGCTTCATGTAAATTTAAATCTTCTATAAAAAAAAGAACTATATTTTTTGTTCTGAAGACGTTAAATTAGGCAATATTAAAGTATTCAAATTCTCAATGTTCTAAATGGAATGTATTTGCAGAAGGTTTTCGTCCTTGCCGTTTGTGTACTGGCCGTAGCAGCTGATGAAACTCAACAACCAGTTGAAATTCTCACAGAAAGAAGTTATGTTAACGAAAACGGATATAACTTCGAGTAAGTATCCGTTCTCGTACTCTTTTACTACTTAACTACCCAAAGATCCAGAGCAATAAAGTGAACTTTGTTCTAGGCTCCCAGATTTTCGACCTTTATATTAGTCGAATAGTCGTAGTAGTAGAATAGTCGTTATGTCGTTAATTGAATAACTAAAGACAGCGATTTCATTATCTTTCATTCAATATTCGTCAATCCCGATAACACTTTTGAAATCTAAAGTAAGTAACTCACAACATTATGTTATTGGAATAGGTAGGTATATATGTGTTCATCCTGATTTACATAGACACTTTTAGATTTATAACAGGTTATATCAATGTTTATAATATTGAGTTGTTTGTTAAACAACTCAAGTACAGTTCTAGAAATAAATGACTCACCAAACAACATAATACCTACCTAACCTAAGTATTTCAGATACTCGTAGGAATTAAAAATACTGTTATTTATACTTTACTCTCACACATTATTTTGTGTCAACTGAAAAATATCCTTATTATTTGATTTTTATGCATTAAGCAATTTTATTTCTAGCATATTGAATTACCTAATATTCCTGTTGTTCCAAAACTAAATTATAGAAATGTAATTTAATTATCATAAAATTAAACCTAAGAATTCGAGATTCCTCAATGTCCAGGATAATATTAAAAAACAACCTTCAATCGTTCCAGATTCAAAACGAGTGACGGTGTATCACGAAAGGAGGAGGCTCAGCTTATCACAGTCGGCGAGCAACAGGGCATTGGAGTGAAGGGTTCCTATTCTTACTTTGCCCCTGATGGTGTGCAGTACATCGTTAACTTCACCGCTGATGACAAGGGCTACAAGCCTGAGATCCGGATTGCTCCACAATCTAATCAATAAATAATTTATATTACCTACATTGGTTTTAAGTTTTACTTAACTATTTATTACTATAAGTTTAGTAGCGAATACAGTAAGCAGACTACAGGAGTTAGTGACCAATAAAGGAATGAACCAATATAGTAACGGGTGGTAATTAAACTGACTTCTATTTAATAGCATTATTGTCGACTAAAAATCTACCCTGTCCTCTAAATTACTAAGTCAGCCACCATCAATGCGCGTCTAAAAAATACTCTTTTAGCCACTATAAATCTTCAAAGTAAGCTACTGTAAATACAACTTAGCATGGTAGTTATTTTTTAGCATCTACATTTGTAACATATATTCAAATAGTAAACTTCTAAAATATTGATATATGACACCAATAAAGTAGTTTTATCTACATCTAGTTTTATAACTCGGCATCTATAAATTTTTTTGAAACATGAATAATTTATAACTCACCCTATATTTTTCATCATCAAAATACCTAAATTTATCATCAAATATATTGAATTTACATCAAAATGTACCTAAAATTAAGGTGTGTAATAGTTAGTATAATAACTTAGAGTATAATACAACTTGAAATAATGTTCACATGATATACTTTTCATATGTTATATGAACATATAACATAATTTCATGTGATCTAATGTTTTTTTCATATTATAATGTTATAATTCATTAAGTTGCTCGAATAACATTTAGTTTAACATTACTTCATATAATTTTATATAGTATAAAGCTCTTTTTATATAACGTTCATTTGACTTATTTTTCATTTAATCTCATTTTCAAATACATAATCTAATCTTCAAACGTTACACACCCTTAAAAGGTCTATAGCATGCGGCAAATAGCAAGAGGCATTCCGCATGCAGTAAGCAATCAGCAGACATGGTTTCTGTCACGGCTCCGGCGCTGCGGGGCTCTGGCGGTCCCACGCGATCATATCGTCGCAGATGCTATTAACGCTCACCACCGCAGCTTCGGCTGCTGGCCGGCTTCGCCGGCCAGCCTCAGCTGCTGCGGCGAGCGTTAAAAGCACCTGCTCCTCAGCTCGCGGGCCGCCTCGCCCCTCCGCGCCTACGCGGGCTTACATTAAACTCTAGGGGTAGGGCAGACAAGACTACGTGGAGTCGGGTTTGCAGCAATTTGTTTCTGTCACTTATGTAACAACGAGCGCACCAACAATAGAATGACAATAAACAAATACACGTGACAACTCACAATAAACAAATACACGTGACAACTCACAATAAACAAATATACGTGACAACTCATCCCCGCATGAATCGAATCGCGCTCTCTGATTGGTGCAAATGGACAGTGGCGCCCCTCTGACTGGCGTCAAACAAATCATGCAGCCGCTATTTTCATGATAAAAGAATACGATGTATTATTTTACATGCTGAATTATAAAATATGATGTTTTCTAGTTCAAGCTTGAACTATATCTTTTGAGGAACATATGTTCAAGCTGTAAAACGTAAAATGTTGGTTAATTGTAAAATCCGTGGCCGAGTTAGTAAATTAGATGGTAACGTGTAAATCAGTGGGACAAGTAAAAATATTTGTTGTTCTTTATTTGATGCTTTTTTTGGAATATTCAGGTGGCATTTAAAAAAAGGCGAATTAGTTTATTAGAAGCCTTCTAATTTTCCTATGGCTTGGTAGTAGTGGGGATTCGCCGGTTCTAACTCAGGAGTTAGAACCGGCAAATCGGGCAAAGTTGACGAGCCTCCATCGGTACAAAAAAAAACCGAGTTTGGTGTCAAATCGTATGTTTTCGACCATGCCCGATCGAATGCGCTGATCCGTTTTTTGCTAACTAGCGTAGAAACAAAGATAGCTTCAGCATTGTATTAGCCCTACTTCGTTATCTAATGACCTCATTGGGTCGTTATCCTGTCCATTCACTAATTACAATGGGCTTATCGCTTCCTCGGCACCGCATTGTACTCGACTTATCTATGACGCAGTGATTTATGCTAATGAGGGACGTTTTTTTTATTATAAAACCACTGCATTTATTGCTCATCGTATTTATTATTCGATATTAAAAATGGAATCAAATAAATTACTTAATATTACATCATTACAAATAGTGTTGTCATCAAACATGTTCAGGAACTCATGCATCGATTTACCATGATACTTATAATATATGTACATGATGCAATATTCTCCACAAACAGTAGTAAAATCATGTTGGATTCGATTAGTGTTATAATTCCACATCCTAGAATTGTTTTCCAAGTAAGTCCTATGATATCCTTCTGGTGGTCGTCCATATGAGTCGAAGTACTGACCAAAGCCATTCCCATCTATATGCATGGCTATCCAGTGTGATCCGGGTTTGCTGTCTGTATCTAAATTACTTATGACGTACATAGGCGTATGAACGTATATTGGTAAGCGGTTAGCTGCGTAGACATTACATGCAATGCTTTCATCAATTTTACTTAAATATTGTTTTATTTGTATGGTATCCATGTTTTAAGCTGTTAACACATCTCTTCAGTACCCCAGACTTGTTAAAAATGTGGAATTGATTATGGGTACTATGTTTTTAAATACATAAGGGTTGGATAAGATCTACGAAAAGAAAACAAAGAAATATTTTGAGAAGTTTTATTTATTGAATATCAAAAAAATACATCTTAGCTACTATAGTCTACTGATATATTACGATGCTTATCTATTTCTATTACATTATCAAATTCCGCATAAACAATACAGTTAATAGTTTGCGTGAGAGCTGACTCAAAACGTACTTCTAGTCTTACACTACCATGTTTTATAAGATTCCAGTGACTCGATGAATTCGCCGATAAGTCAGGAGTTAAATCAAATGCGAGCAAACAATAACCATTGGCATATTCGTCTCTAGATATCCCATTACCTTCATTAAGAAAATGTATACCTGTTCCTGAGAACAATGTATGATATGCACTAGCAAACACATTACTATCAAACGATGGCTGTAATGATTTCGAGGGGATTTGATTTCCATCGATATATAAACAAAATGTATTGATACCATAATTTTCAAAATTGAACGGGTTCTTATTGAGAGTTCCGTTGAATGCAGCATTATTAACAAATCCGACTATACACCTTTTCGGTACTTGTCCCAGGAATATATTATCAAGGGTTTTTCCTTGAACACCTGATGGAATTGTTAAAACTTTAACTTCAGCTCGCGTAATGGGATATTTAGCTGTGGTAGATGCTAAAACTTTTTGGTGTGCAAGTAATACGCTTGGATTGATCCGTGCTCTACGAACAATCAACGTTGCATCTGTAATACATACTTTAAATTTTAAATCTGCTGACCCTGCCATTAGGTTGAAATTTTCTCTTGATCGAACTAACTTAACACACATGTCAACACCATTAATTAAAAATTTATCTTGATTAAATAAATCGCCATGGAGATGCCCAATCATTTCAATTTCTTTACTCTCTCTTGCCATGAACTCCCTCTTAACAAAACCCTCATTTTTTACGTCAGTCTCATTCATTTTTCCTGCTGTATCTCCATACCAAAAACCACAAGATGACAAATTTTGTGATTAATACGAAAGAATGCTGCTGATACAACAATATTAACGAGAAAATAATGACATTTCATTACCGATAACATTTTACTTATCGATCACTAATGCTCTCGTCGATTAGACTTTGGAATGCTGAACTTGTACCAACATGTTTAATGAGCAAGCTAGATACGTTATCAAGGTTTCTTGTCGTATATAAGTTCGAGTTCCATTTACCAAAACTCATAGTCGTCGTCTATTCTTTATTGTGTCTAAACTATTCTGTGTGAAGTGTTCTGTGTGCAGTGTTTTACGTTAAAATGGAGGTGAGTTTTTTAGTTATTATTTAAGTGGTAGAATATTATTGCATTTCAATAATTTTTATTTAATTTCATTGTTGTATTTCTTATAATTTTTACTCATAGATTGCTTTCTTGTTCTTACAGAACTCGTGTAGTATTCTTGAAGAAAATACATTCAAAAATTATTATTATGACTATTCAAACGAAGAAGAAGACACTAGAGATTTGATTATATCATCCTCACCTAATTTAAAAAGAACTAAAAGCATTGATATTTTAGATAGTTTTTTTCAATCATCTAAAACAAAGAGAAGAAAACAATTATCTTCAACAGTATCGCGAAATTGCAAAAATTCCGGCAACACAATATGCATATCAACAAATGCCGACGATGGAAACCAAAAGACTCATCTTATAAAAATAGATATTTATGACATGAAAACGATATCAAAAATATCACCACAAGACCAATGGAAGCATGCCGCATACCGAGTCAAATATTATTCGAACGATAATCATAAAAATTTCGTTAACGTAAAAAAAATAATATGCAATATTACTAAAGAAATTGCAGAAACTGAAAATTCGAGGAAGTTTAATTTTGAGAATAAAAATTGATCAATGGAAGCATGCAGCATACCGAGTCAAATATTACTCAAACGATAATCATAAAAAAAATACATGCGATATTACGAAGACTTAAAAACTTCCAAGTATCTACTTATCCAGTATTATCACGAAGAGACTTTGTCTAATGATGGGGATTAAGGAGTATTATTTTTAATTATGTCGAGCTAACGAACCATTGTAGAGGTATATAAAGGTTTACCAACATTTTTCAACACGTCATACACCTCCAAAACTTGAAGCAATTTAAATCAAAGAATACGATGGAGACATATTTGAATGGAATCAACATTGATGAAGAGCTGTGTAAAGTTTGTGAAGAAATGGAGACAAATATGATGTTTGACGATGGATATGATGAAGAACTTTTAAATGTATTTAACCACATGGAGTTTAACCAAAACATCACGTAAGTTAAATAACTTTTCTATTCCGTTTTGATGTTATTCAGAAAAAGAAAAAAAAAACATCTTTTCAATAATTACTCTTTATTATTTCAGCCAGCAAGCTGGTGGATCTCGAAAGAGAATTGATGAGTTTCAACATAACTCCGACAGTGCGAAGAGAGCAAAAACGGGGCCAACTTCTTCATCTTCTAAACCCAACAACGTGTTAGATAAAGTTAATTGTGAAACTTGCAACATTTTGGTGAGTAAGAAGTACTTCACAAATCATCTTCAGAGTAATCGGCATAAAAATAATGTTTCCAAGACACATGAATCTTTGCAAAACGTATGCGTTATCGAGTCTGCTTTTGGACAAAGAATTATATCATACAAAATTAAAAATAAAAATAAAAATAACGAAACCTGTTTTGAAACTCCTGAGTTGTTTTTACAGTCAATTCAAACTGATTTACTTCAATTAATTAAAGAATCAATACAAAAATATACAGTTTTTAAAGTTAATTTTGTGTTACATGCTGATTTCATACAACAAACAAAAAGTATCTCAAACTCCTTTGATTTTCAAACATGTAACTATATTATATTTGAAGGTGATGACTTAAATATATTTTTTTCATCTTTACGTGACACTTTTGTTAATAAAATTAACGCATTTGAAAAAAAAGATAGTGGTTGGGCTCTAACTTTTATAAAGTCGTTAGACATGAATATTAACAAATTTAATCCATTACGCGGTTCTTCATACATAGAATTACCAAGGGACATTATTACAAAAAGGGCTATCATAAATGTTAGGAATGCTGATGTTTTATGCTTAAAATGGGCTTTACTTTCTGCTTTATATCCAGTAAATAAAAATGCAGATCGTGTTTCATCTTATAGCATGCATTCCAACAAATTGAAATTTGATGGCATTTCTTTTCCCGTTAAGTTATCCGATATCTCAAAAGTTGAAAAGTTAAATAATATCAGTATCAACGTTTTCGGTTTAGAATATAATACAGTTAATAAAAGTCATAGTATCGTAGGGCCTTTATATTTTACTAAAAGTCGTAAGAGTATTCATATTAATTTATTATTACTTTCAAATGGAACCAATAATCACTATTGCTATATAAAAAATATGTCACGTTTAGTTAGTAATCAAATTTCTAGCCATGAGCATGCCATTTATATTTGTGACGGATGTTTAATACATTTTCCAAGTCAAACAAAGTTGACAGAACATCAACAGCATGACTGCTTTCATATTAAAACCGAACTTCCTAATTCTCAAAAGTCATCAAAAAATTGGTTTGGACAGGCTGTTGCTAGTGATAAGTTAAAATTTGATAAGTTCAATAAAAAACTTAAAATACCATTTGTTGTATATGCAGATTTTGAAGCTTTTCTTACGCCAATTAAATCATGTTCTAACGATCCATTAAAATCTCACACGCATAATATTCAAAAACATGAAGTGTATAGTTTTGGATACTACATAAAATGTTCATACGATGAAAAGTTATCAAAATATGAAACATATAGTGGTCCGAACACTGCACAAGAATTTATGTCTCGTTTGTATGCAGACTTAAAATTGATATGCACCAAAAATAGTACTGAGGTAGCATCTAAATCATTACCACAAGATGATTATATTACAATTTCAAAATCGGAAACTTGTTTTGTATGTGAAACGAATTTAAATGGTGAAAATGACATTAATTACGATCCGCAAACTGGTAATTTTCGAGGCGTTGTACACAAAATATGTAATTCTAAGTTTATTATCCCAAATTATATTCCAGTCATTTTACATAACCTTAGTCATTATGACTCGCACTTTATAGTTCACGCTCTTAATTTTGTTGATGGGGATGTTGAAATTATACCTCAAACAAAGGAAAAATATATTTCCTTTTCGAAAACATTACAAATAAATAATAAAATAGTTAAATTAAGGTTTATAGATTCCATAAAATTTTTACCATGTGCTCTTAGTCAATTGGCGAACAATTTACTCGATGAAGAATTTATTTCTTTAAAACTTAACTTTCCCAATAAAGAAGATTTCAATCTTATGAGGAAAAAAGGAATTTATCCTTATGAATTTATGACATCTTATGACTGTTTAAACCTAAAATCACTCCCTGACAAAGACAAATTTTACAGTTCGCTGTCAGATTCTCATATTTCAGATACCGATTACAATCATGCTAAAAATGTTTGGCAAAACTTTAACTGCAAAAATATGTCCGATTATTCCAATTTATATCTTAAAACTGATGTACTACTACTAACTGACATATTTGAAAACTTCAGAATTTTATGTTTAGAAACCTATGGCTTAGATCCAGCTCACTATTATACTGCTCCAGGTTTAAGTTGGGATGCAATGCTTAAAATCACTAAAGTTGAACTAGAACTGCTTACAGATATAGAAAAAATAGCATTTATTACAATGGGTATAAGGGGAGGGATATCTCAATGTAGCAAACGGTATGCAAAGGCTAATAACCCATACATGCAAGATTATGATAAAACTAAAGCTACTTCATATCTCATGTACTTTGATGCTAATAATCTTTACGGATGGGCAATGTCACAATATTTACCTTCAGGAGGATTTGAGTGGGTTAGTGTAGAAACAGATTACAATACATCAAATAATACCGAATATGGGTTTATTTTAGAAGTAGATTTAGAGTATCCCACAGAAATTCATGACTTACATTCTGACTTGCCCTTATGTCCTGAAAAAATTTCTATAGGAAATTCTAAAGATATTAAACTCGTCCCAAATTTGTATAATAAAACTAAGTATATCATTCATTACAAAAATTTACAGCAATGTATTAAACTAGGTATGAAGTTAAAAAAAATTCATAGAATATTAAAATTCAAACAGAGTTTATGGTTAAAGCAATACATAGATTTGAATACAAATTTACGAATGCAAGCTAAAACAGATTTTGAAAAAGATTTTTATAAATTAATGAACAATTCTGTATTTGGAAAAACAATGGAGAATGTAGAAAAACGTGTAAATGTAAAATTGTTGACTCACTGGGAAAATCGAGGTAAAAGTCTTGGTGCTCAGGATTATATTGCAAAACCAGAGTTTCATAGTTTATCAGTATTTTCAGAAAACTTAGTAGCAATTCAACTAAAAAGAACAAAAGCCCTTCATAACAAACCCATATACTTAGGTTTTTGTATATTAGACATTTCTAAAACCCTTATGTATGATTTTCATTATAACTACATGTTAAGTAAGTTCCCGAACAAAATTAAATTACTATACACTGATACTGACAGTTTAGTTTATGAAATTTTTACTGACAACTTTTATGAAGACATTAAGCCCGATTTACCGGAACGATTTGATACATCCGATTACCAACTAAACAACGTATATGAATATCAAAATATAAATAAAAAAAAATTAGGAGTCTTTAAAGATGAAAATGCTGGTAAAATATTAAGAGAGTTTGTAGGATTGCGATCTAAAATGTATGCTTTGAACATTGAAAATAAATTTTTGGCAAAAGCTAAAGGTGTTAATAAAAGTGTCACGAAAAGTTTTAAGATGGATGATTATAAGTCTTGTTTGTTTAATCAAAATGTTGAATACCGTAGTATGTTAAGGTTTAGATCTATCAAACATAATATTTTTACACAACAAATTAATAAAAAGTGTCTTTCCCACAACGATACTAAACGATACATAGCACCTAATAATGTTGATACATTCGCCTGGGGTCACTTCAAATTATGTAATGACTCATCTGGTTGAGTAAAATATGTATGTACCTATTAACGAATAAATTGTAAAATTTTGTAATGTAAAATATTGTACTTTTTTAATTTTAAGCAATGTATGTAAACATGTAATTAGAATTGTAAGTTATATGTCAACGGTATGCAAAAATGTTGTAAATTAAGATTAAGATTTTTTTTTATTTCTCTTCGTGTTACTTTGTAAATTGTAAATAGTTAAATTATGTTTTTAAATTTTGAAATATATTTTTATTATTCCAACAAAAAGTTTTAGTCTTTTCCTAAACCTTATACCAAACACACGTCAAGTTACAATGATTCATTTGACACATCCATTTACTGCAATAGTCGCCGGTCCGAGTGGATGCGGGAAATCTATTTTTGTTACAAATTTCATTAAATATGCAAAAGAAATATGTGATACACATTTTAATCAAATAACTTGGTGCTATGATGAAATGCAACCTTTGTATAATTTAAAAAGTGTTAACTACTATCAAGGAATACCGGATCTTAGTATGTTTGACGGAAAAGATCCTCATCTTATAATTATTGATGATTTAATGAGAGAGTCAGATGGACGCATTGTTGACATCTTTACAAAAGGTAGTCATCATAGAAATTTAAGTGTATTTTATATAACACAAAATTTATTTCATCAAGGAAAAGGCCAAAGAGATATATCTTTAAATTCATCTTATATAATATATTTTAAAAATCCACGAGATAAGACACAAATAAAATATTTAGCACGACAAGTGTCACCAGAAAATCCAAAGTTCATAGAAGATTCTTACAAGGATGCAACAAATGAACCACATGGATATTTATTGATAGACTTGAAACAGGACACAAATGATATGTGTCGTTTTAAAACTAAAATATTTCCATGTGATGGATACTGTATAGTTTACATTCCGATGAAAGGCTTTAAGTATGCTAGAAATCAACAAATTACTATCATTCATAAATGATGCATCGACGACTAAAGACGCATAAAGATCTACTCACTGCCTTACATGCACTTAAGCCAAAATATCAAAGAGCTCTTTTAAAATCGTGTAATGAAAAAGAAATAAACTGTATTTGCGAGTGTATCCATAACGTTCTCCAAGGCAAAATTGAATTGAAAGAGAAAGAAAAAAGTAAATTGAGCAAATACAAAAATATACTTCGGAAATTGGTGCGAAAGGGTGCCACAAATTTGTTTCGGAAAAATCTTATGATACAAAAAGGTTGTGGTTTTCTACCTATTATATTAGGTTCAGTTCTAAGTGGATTAGTCAGTTCCATTATTAAAAATGCAGAATGCTAAAAGAATGTTGCTCGTTGAACCAGATGTGATCGAAAAACTAAAACAACCGAGTGTGAGTGATAATCCCTTGTCTCGACTAGATACTGAAATGAATAATATTTTAAAAAGCAATGTTGATGATCGTGAAAAGTGTATTTTATATTTACAAACACTCCGAAGATATCTTAACATTACCAAAGAAGACCGTCAACCTTTCAATATACCAATTATTTCTGAGAATACGAATACATTTGATGATTTAATAATGAGTTACAAAAACAAAAACTTGGTTAATAAAAGTGCAGTCTCAATTGACACACCAGACAAAGACCTACTTCCTAAACAAGATAGTATTTCTGAAAATAATCTGTATACGACCGCTCAAATTCTCGATCTTATCCCGAAAACATATACAAAAAAGGCCATTTTATTAATGAAATTGCTGTCTTCCAATGAAAATAAAATTAAGTGGGATACTGATGGTACTGTGATTATAGATGATAAAAAAATTGATGGAAGCAACATTTTAGATTTGGTAAATGATTCATTGAGACCCTTAAAAAAAAGTGATCCAATTGGGTGGGAATCATTTGCGAAAGCTTTAAAAGATATTCGAGTTCCTTTAACATATATTGGCAATCCGAAACGATGTGAATTTATTAGTGGTATGCAATCACAATCAGATATTGCAACACCCGAGGAAGAGTTCTCTACACCAACGAGTGACACAAAGTACAAAAGGAAGTTGAAGAATAAACTGGAATGGGAGAAATGGGAACCTTACTAGAAATACATAACTTGTATTATGATCCATCACACCCTGCAAGTTATAGTAGTATCGACAAATTGGCAAAAGCTATGAAAGGAAAAATGAGCAGAGAAGAGGTAAAGAAATGGTTACAAGCACAAGAAACTTACACTGTACACAAACCAGTGCAGAGAAAGTTTTCTAGAAATAAATACATATTATCAAATATCAATGAATTATGGCAAGCTGACTTGAGTGATATGAGGACCTACTCAAGATACAATGATGGTTATAATTATATATTGTGTGTTATTGATGTATTCAGCAAATATGCATATGTTAGACCTATGAAAAGGAAAAATTCATCAACTGTTAAGGATTGTTTTGAAAGTATATTTCTTGAATCCAAGGTAACCCCAACCCACATACAATCTGACAAAGGCACAGAATTCATATCAAAGGAAGTACAAAGATACATTAAATCTAAAAATATAAATTATTATACAACAAATAATCCAGATATTAAAGCAAGTATTGTTGAAAGATTTCAAAGAACACTTAAGATGAAAATGTGGCGTTACTTTACACACAAAAATACATACAAATATATAGATGTTTTACAAGATTTAGTTTATTCTTATAACCACAGTTTTCACTCAAGCATTAAGATGTGTCCTTGTGATGTAAATTCAAGTAATATTATGACAGTATGGAGAAATTTGTATGACACTAAAAATAATGGGCTTTCAGCAAGTATCATATTACCGAAGTTGCATGTTGGTGATTATGTTAGGATTACTAAAAGCAAACATATTTTTCAAAAAGGATACGAATCTAACTGGAGTGATGAAATATTTATAGTATCTTCCATAATTGATAGAAGCCCTTGGCCTGTGTACACCCTTAAAGATTTAAAAGGTGAAAACATAGAAGGTACGTTTTATGAAAAAGAATTACAGAAAGTATATTATGACCCCACTCTTTATTATAAAATAGATAAAATAATACGTTCTCGCAATACTGGTAACAGAAAGGAAGTGTTAGTGAAGTGGAAAGGTTATCCTAATAAATTTAATAGTTGGGTTTCATCTTCTTATTTGAAAGAAATATGAACAAAGAAAGTTTTTACTTAACTTTACTTAGTAATAGTTCAATGGAATACTTCCCTGATAATAAAACTACAACTTTTTCAACTAAATTGCCTAAACCTATAGTTTTGGAAGGAGAATGGTCAGTTGGAGTGGTCGAATTTCAATATCCCTGCACCATGTTTACTGTTCAAGAACATGAAAATGTTGTTTATATTACAAAATGGATGCAAATGCCTGGTGAACCAAAACCATCACTTACATATTACAAGACACATATTCCTGCAACTAACTATGACAACATCAATCATATTTTGAATGCTTTAAATAATATCAAGGAAAAAGTTAGATTCCGTTACGATGAAATTTCAAAGTTTGTATCAGTTTCAGTTTTAGATGAAACGATCAAATCGGTAACATTGTCACCTAAGCTATGTTTGCAGTTAGGGTTTGAGCCCAATAGAAACCTCAGGGAAAAGAATATTGGAAAATGTCCTGCTAATCTGCATTTAGGTTTACCTTCGCAACTATTCGTTTATTCTGATATCGTAGAACCCCAAATCGTAGGAGATGTCATGACCCCTCTGCTGAGAATCATACCATTAGATCCTTCAAAATATATATATGGAGCAAATAAAATGCATGTTTTCTCTCCACCCCATTATATATCTGTAATGCGAAGGGAATTTGATACCATTGAAATAGATATAAGAACAAGCACTGGTCAAAAGATACCATTCCAGTTCGGAACAGTGTGCATAAAACTACACTTCAAAAAAATATATAATGTATTTGAAACATAATTATAATATGAAATGTCCATACGAAGATTATTATTCTCATCAAGCTGGATCCGGTATTGGAGTAATTTACAAAGGGATACCGTATCAAAGAGGACATGGAATTGGTAGTTTTCTGGGAGGGCTGTTCAGATCTGTTTTACCATTACTTTCTAGCGGTGCAAGAGCTATCGGTAAAGAAGCCTTAAGTACTGGAGTAGGAGTTTTGTCGGATATGTTTAATGCACAACCCATAGATGATTCAATTAAAACACGTTTGAAGGAAGCTACTACTAACTTAAAACGAAAAGTAGATAGCAGAATAGATAGAATCAACATGTCTGGCTCGGGGTATAAAACAAAGCGAAAACGTTTATCTTCTCCCATTCCAACGTTAACCACGAAAGTGAATACTCCAAGAAAAACAAAAAATAAGTACAGGAATATTAACGATATATTTTCTAATTAATTTAATATGTCTTTTTTACATAATCATTCTTGTGAATGTATAAAATCAGAGTTAGATTTGTTTGCACTACCATCCACACAGACGAGCATAGAAAGTGGTGTATGGATTCATTACAAACCTATTTCATCTCTAGCTGATGATGGACCTTTAGAATTTCAAGTTCCTGGCGCCGGAGATGACTATATAGATTTATCCCATACTTTGATTCATATAAAAGCGAAAATACAGAATCAAGACAACACAAAATTGGCAGCTGCTACAGTCGTGGCCCCGGTTAATAATTGGTTGCATTCAATATTCAGTCAACTTGATGTTTACTTGAATCAGAAACTAGTGTCACCACCAAATAACACATACGCATATCGTGCATATATCGAAAACTTGTTGAACTATGGTCCAGCAGCTAAAAACTCTCATCTAACTTGTAGTCTTTGGTATGGAGATACAGCAGGAAAAATGAATGAGACTGACGTAAAAAATGAGGGTTTTGTTAAGAGGGAGTTCATGGCAAGAGAGAGTAAAGAAATTGAAATGATTGGGCATCTCCATGGCGATTTATTTAATCAAGATAAATTTTTAATTAATGGTGTTGACATGTGTGTTAAGTTAGTTCGATCAAGAGAAAATTTCAACCTAATGGCAGGGTCAGCAGATTTAAAATTTAAAGTATGTATTACAGATGCAACGTTGATTGTTCGTAGAGCACGGATCAATCCAAGCGTATTACTTGCACACCAAAAAGTTTTAGCATCTACCACAGCTAAATATCCCATTACGCGAGCTGAAGTTAAAGTTTTAACAATTCCATCAGGTGTTCAAGGAAAAACCCTTGATAACATATTCCTGGGACAAGTACCGAAAAGGTGTATAGTCGGATTTGTTAATAATGCTGCATTCAACGGAACTCTCAATAAGAACCCGTTCAATTTTGAAAATTATGGTATCAATACATTTTGTTTATATATCGATGGAAATCAAATCCCCTCGAAATCATTACAGCCATCGTTTGATAGTAATGTGTTTGCTAGTGCATATCATACATTGTTCTCAGGAACAGGTATACATTTTCTTAATGAAGGTAATGGGATATCTAGAGACGAATATGCCAATGGTTATTGTTTGCTCGCATTTGATTTAACTCCTGACTTATCGGCGAATTCATCGAGTCACTGGAATCTTATAAAACATGGTAGTGTAAGACTAGAAGTACGTTTTGAGTCAGCTCTCACGCAAACTATTAACTGTATTGTTTATGCGGAATTTGATAATGTAATAGAAATAGATAAGCATCGTAATATATCAGTAGACTATAGTAGCTAAGATGTATTTTTTTGATATTCAATAAATAAAACTTCTCAAAATATTTCTTTGTTTTCTTTTCGTAGATCTTATCCAACCCTTATGTATTTAAAAACATAGTACCCATAATCAATTCCACATTTTTAACAAGTCTGGGGTACTGAAGAGATGTGTTAACAGCTTAAAACATGGATACCATACAAATAAAACAATATTTAAGTAAAATTGATGAAAGCATTGCATGTAATGTCTACGCAGCTAACCGCTTACCAATATACGTTCATACGCCTATGTACGTCATAAGTAATTTAGATACAGACAGCAAACCCGGATCACACTGGATAGCCATGCATATAGATGGGAATGGCTTTGGTCAGTACTTCGACTCATATGGACGACCACCAGAAGGATATCATAGGACTTACTTGGAAAACAATTCTAGGATGTGGAATTATAACACTAATCGAATCCAACATGATTTTACTACTGTTTGTGGAGAATATTGCATCATGTACATATATTATAAGTATCATGGTAAATCGATGCATGAGTTCCTGAACATGTTTGATGACAACACTATTTGTAATGATGTAATATTAAGTAATTTATTTGATTCCATTTTTAATATCGAATAATAAATACGATGAGCAATAAATGCAGTGGTTTTATAATAAAAAAAACGTCCCTCATTAGCATAAATCACTGCGTCATAGATAAGTCGAGTACAATGCGGTGCCGAGGAAGCGATAAGCCCATTGTAATTAGTGAATGGACAGGATAACGACCCAATGAGGTCATTAGATAACGAAGTAGGGCTAATACAATGCTGAAGCTATCTTTGTTTCTACGCTAGTTAGCAAAAAACGGATCAGCGCATTCGATCGGGCATGGTCGAAAACATACGATTTGACACCAAACTCGGTTTTTTTTTGTACCGATGGAGGCTCGTCAACTTTGCCCGATTTGCCGGTTCTAACTCCTGAGTTAGAACCGGCGAATCCCCACTACTCTTGGTTATAAAATCAGAGGTTGGTTTCCGTGGCCTAAAAAAAAATCTGCGGCTTGACTTATTATTCCCCTATAGTAACTAGTAGTGATGTTTCTGTGGTTAGGTTAGTAGGTATTTATGTGGACTTCAAGTACGGAAAAACTAGATCTAGGTAGTGCCCAGATAATTCAACAGAGGATTTGTAATAATACCGCAAGCAATGTGAGGTTAGTAAGAAAAGCAAGTTAAACTAATGCGGATCTGTAAAAATCCATGCCGATGAATATTCCTGCATTTTTATGATATTCATGACCTGATATTATCAGGATTGGCCTCATTGAGGGATTTCTAAGTTGGTGGATGAAATGTACATCGAATTGACATTACACTCGTTATCAATAGATGGTTTTTGAATTAATAATTTTAAACAAAGTAATTAAATAGCAGTAATTATTATATAGCAAAAAAACTGAAAACTAAATTTCTCACAAGTATCTACTTTGTGCACATAGCAAATTTTGTTTGTGATAACGACGATACATGAAAAACTATTCAATGTTCGTGATAACGACAACTAATCCATTTAGATCCAGATTGTTCTGGATTGACCGTTTTGCTACCGTCACATGGGCTTAAGTTGAAAAATGTTTTCACTGTTTATTACTTTTCTGATAAACAATAGAAATTTCATAAAAGTTTCGTAACTGTTTAGTTAGTTAGCCGTTTGGCTAAGCCCCATATTTTTACTAAGGTGTAGCGTTTGTGAAGATAGGACTTGTACCTATAGCTAGGGCCTATAGAGTTAGAAGCTTAGCTCTACATGAGATCTGATACTTTTTGATGCAGAGCCATAATAATATGGTCTCATCTGGGCATCATTTTACATGAAAATGTTTTTGTGGGATGAAACTAACTGAAAATAATTTTTCGCTAGTTTTTCATGCCACTCATTATCATTCAGTCGTATTTTAACTAATTCATTAATCAGCGAGTTTTCTACAACTTGTCTAGAGTATGAAGTATCAAAAGTCCCGAAGCAAAATTCCTAGAATACAGCAACATGAAGAAACTATTAGATTTCGTATTTGTGTTTTGGCTAAAGGGCTCTCAAAATGAAAGGTTACTTAAAAAATAGTGATTTTTTAAGTGGAACTTAAAATTGCAACTAATTTTCTACGTTGTAAGTAATAGACAACTTAGGCAAAAGATATCTTCCTTTGTCAATGTCCGTTTTTTTAACAGCGTAAGCTGTTTACTTGGAACTCAGTCTCCCAGACAAGGCTTCATGAGGGCTCCATTGTAACCGTAAATCTATAGTAAGGCCAAGGAATGTCATAGAATTTAAATTAATATTAAGATCAAATACTTCCTTATTTAGAATTATTCGGGTTGGAACCTGCTTTACATTTTGTAATGTGAATTTAATACATTTCGTTTTTCATACATTATATTATTATATGTGAACCATTTTAATACTTGGGAAAGAGTATTATTTACATTGTCAAAACATTTTTCTCTCCTATTCACTTTAAAAACTAGGAAAGTATCATCTGCAAACAATACGGTTTCATACAAGTTCTTACTGAAATAAGGAAGATCATTAATATGTATACATATATTAAAAACTACAGCGGCCCTAATATTGATCCTTGGGGCACTTCCATGGTAATGTGTGCTTCCTTTATTAATATATTATGATCAAAGCAATCGAAAGCCTTTGGATATATCACAGAATATTACCTACTGCATCCTATAGTATCAGGCGTTACTTTGCGGAAATTCATTGTTATTAAGTTAGTCTACTTTGCAACAATCCGCGTTTAACAAAGTTTCGGAAAGTGAATCTTTCCGACTAACCATCGTAGAGTCAACTTACCCTGATGATGCTCCGTTTCGGGGCGAAACACGTGTTGGTGCTGGTGTGTAATTATTGTAGTGCATGTTTCCATTGTGGGAGGGAGGGAGGTGCCACGCATGTTTTAAAGTATATACCATCATACATGTTAAACGCGGATTGTTGCAAAGTAGACTAACTTAATAACTACTGCATCCTGCTTGCACTTCCAAGCATCATAATTTTTTTGAGACATAATTTATTTTGAGAAATCATTTATTTTGAGAAAAATGAGATGGCAGCTGGTTGTAAATAATTTTTCGAAGATTTTACTTACTACAGTATAGTTAATGAATTGGACCAATATAGTCACGATAATCTCGTAATATTGGCGAAACTAATCTATCTAATATTCGTGTTTAGGCATCTACGGTTTTTCTTATTTTAATACGTCATTACGTCAAGTTTTTTTTTTTTGTTTAACAATCTATACCTAGGTATATTTTTTATGTTACTGATCGTTGAACTTGACTTTTAAAAGTTACAAAAACAAGCAATGCTTAATCGAATAGAACCAAACCAACATTTTGTAACCAACATTGTGTAATAATGAGGTGAATGAATATTAAATTGAATCGAGTTTATATTCTGTGGGTAATGAAATTCTATTTGATTTGCTTTCGTCTAATATTAGGTAAAATTAATAATATTAATATCGTTATTTTTGGATTCCTATTGTTTTGGATTATTAATGTTTTTGGTATCTCATCCTTCTATAGTTTTATATGTTCATCACTTCAACCCTCCAAATATTGTAAAAGAATAACCTGCATAATGTGTATTCAATTTGGCATAAGACTAAGTTATATGTAACGAGTAACATAAAATTGTGATAACTGCTGTGAATACAAGTATTGAATAAAGAAAGAAATAAATAAATAAATTCCTTCACGATGCCCATAAATGTCCTTCTATTAATACCTATGTATTACGATTCGCCTGGTTCGATACCACTGCCAAATCAATATAATTTTCAAAACGTCTGAAATTCTTATCTTTATGTTAATAATGAAGAAAATGAGCCATTTTTTAAGGTTTAGTTTATTTTAGCATAGTGCAGTAATAGGGATGTGTATCTGTCTAATGGTTACAAGTACAATAGGTAAAGGACTAGATTAATATCTAGATACCGATGTGATATTTGGTTTTAGCATTATAAAACAATATTTATTACACTATTATTGTTGAGGTGCAGCATTTTGATCATCCTTTTGCTCGGTAGGCTGATAACCATTCTTGTCGGCGAGGAAAGTTACAGAGATGTGTTGGCCGTCGGGAGCGATGTATTTGTAGCTGCCCTTAACGGAGAGACCTTGCTGGTCAGTCGTGTTTTTGTAATCTCCCTGCTCCTGCCTTGATGTGCCGTCACTTGTCTCGAACCTGAAATAGGAAACAGTTGTAGCATTTCCAATCATTTGAATGTAATAATATGTAAGTATGTAAGGTAATAATGAGTTAATGGGTTCAAAATGCACATGTATAACGTGAAATGTGTGATAAATCAGATTATCGGATTATTCGTACCTACACGTCAACGTAGGTGTAGGTAGACCGTACATTGGTGATACCTACACCCTGGTGGCCGATTCCTACAAAAGTCCTCGTCCGGCAATTTTCAAAAATTTACTGACCAGGTCCTAGTGGTTAATATTTATTCGAAATTAATTTATTTAATTAAGAATATCTCACTCAAAGTTATAGCTGTCGACATCTACTTCAGAGTCTTGTTTTACAATCGATACTGGGGGCGCCTGTCCTTTATCTTGCGGCAACGCACAAACTACCGCCAGCGTAGCCAGAGCGAAGATTGTCTGAAAATAAATATTTTAATCGTTCAAATGTTTTTTATTCATATTGATATTAGTATGTTAATACACTCTTCACCATCATCATTTTATTGCCGTTTTCAATGACAAAGTAATTTTTTAACGTGATTACTACTCGGTGTTACTCGGGAGTGTGAATAAAAAACTTACATAAATGTGGCCTTTTCACTTTGAAAACAACTATAGTCCAAACAACTATATTCCAAGAACTAAGTGTTTCTCGAAGGAACATAGTCATACTTACTAGAACATAGTCATACTTATAGTCCTGCTCGAAGGACCATACTCCTACTCAAAGGTCCACAAAATTCAAAGAACTATAGACTTACTCCAAGGCTTCTTTATGAGTTAGGATTTATAGATAAAAGCACGGTACTTAAAAAACACTTCCTTTTTATGTTCCACAAACCTAAACAAGTTTTATCTGTTTAAATGCTTTGATATAGCGGTGGATCTTTCCAAGCTTTCCTACATAATTTTTTCAAACTCTAATTATGTTTTACTTGTTCCACGTAGCTCTTAAAAACATTTTAATACAAGTTAGCATAGCTCGTAAAGGTACGTACGAATTTAAAATTATGCCAATGATTGGAAATAAAAAAATACATTTTAAATTTAAATACTTACGATTTTCATCATCTTCATTTAAAAAATTTGGATGGAGTAGATGTGAATGTCTGGACGAGTCCTGAACGTCTATACTCTGAAGTGCGAACTTGGACTATAAATATCGATCTCAGTATTGACAATAAGATGTTTCGAAGTTTCAATGCAACCAAAGGTGTTAATCACAATCATGCAAACAGTGTGTTTACGGCGGTCCATGAAAACGTTACTGGGATTTGTCAATTGTGTATATTTATTGTTTGCGTACAGCCTCGTAAGGGTCAGCGGCAACTGAATTGAAAAATCAACTTTATTTGCGTGTAGATAAGACTGAAAGTTGTAGAGCAAAATTGCTTGGTAATTCAAGAAGCACGATATACGTAGAGCGTTGAGCTACTAAAGGCGTCCAAAAGATCGGATGAGAGCCTACTCGCATCATGGCACAGGTTAATTTCTAGCAATAACAGAGAATGCATAAAGTACCTGCAAATATTAATTTCTGTACAATGCAGGACTGCAATTTTTTTCTAGTAGGTAGTAACATGGCCAATAAAACTATCCGTACTGTTAGCAGAGTTGTACACGGGTAAGAAACAGGAATAAATAGGAGGAGTCTTTTATAATTAACGATTCGATGGGTGACTCTCTTCGCATCCACTCCGTTCGTTAGAGCTAGCCTTTAAGTAAACTGTATTTTGGCTTAACCTAAAATCCTGACCTACTTTTTGCAGACCCTTTTTAAATATAAAGCAGGTTCTTGAACACACATCAGCAATTCAAGGTAGTGACTTCACATAAATATAAGGGAAAAAAGCAAATTAATGACTACTATTATATCGTTGTGTCGATCAGTTCGGTGCTTTTTGTTTGTATCTAAGCGGCCGTACCTCTGAAAGGTTTTGTCAAGGTGAAAACACCACCATCTTCTGCTAATTATTCCAGAAAGCAAGTATTTAAATAGCTAGCTAATAAGCGCTAGCTATGCAGTAAGACTAGACTTGAAGTAATAAATTCTTGAAGTAATAACTCATGAATCGATGTAGAAGTAATTGTACCTATTTTTAATTTCGCTTTATTGTTATCTTTTCGTCAAAATAGTGATGGTTTGACCATCGGCCTCTCGCGCATGGGAGTATGCACTAAAATCCTGCACGTTCCTATAAAAAAAATCGAAGTCGACGAAAACGAAAAAAAAAGATCAAGCGAAAACCTCCGTACAAGAGGTTCGTCCATGATGTTCTGAAGGATATATTAAATCTGCCAATTCAAAGCCAGCGTGATAGACAATGGCATCAACACCTCGTATTCAATCGTAAACAAAAGGTACAAAAATATTATAGGAAAAGTCATCGTCGTAAAACAGGATTTCCCAAGTCATTTTATGCCGATCAAAACTTAAGCCCCGACTCCATAAACAATTATTACGTGATGATGGACATAAAGGTCAAGGCTGACGAAGTATTCAAACTAACATTAAATTGATACTTGACCGTGTGTAAACAGACCCGTAATTATTTGATTAGAAGCTTCGACTGGTAAAAAATGAGTTTTGTTAAAATAAGTTTATGGTTTATAACAGTTTGCATGTTGTGAGAAGTTACGGATGAAATTACAAGCAAAAGTATTATAAATTACTATTTACTATTTAGGTACCTTTAACTATTTGATTTTTAATTTTTGTATCTACACAATTTGTCTAAAAACAAAAATTTTATTGTGTGGTTTTATGAAACCACGTTGCAAGTGAAACTTTTTTTGGTTTGTAGGCATTTAACTAAAAAATAGATCGATTCGATCGATCGATTCGATTAAGGGTATTAAAATTGCGTCTTTAAAATGGGAATAATAATGGGAAACAAATGGTAGACAGAGTATTCATTTTTTTATTTTTTTATTAAAATAAGTTAATGCTTGACCTTAATCCCACCTGATCAATCATAAAAAATTTCGATTTGCGTAATAGAGTACGAAATGCATAATTAATACAATCATTTAGATGATAGACGCATGTTAAAAAAAAATCCATGAATATACCTACAGATCAAAACATAGAAATACCGCGGAACATTTGCACGAATAATTGAGAATATAAACACCGCCATATTGGCCAGATTGGCCTGCCGCCATAATTGGATATCCGACTGTAATGCGACATGCGATAGATGGACGAAAAATTTTGGGGCGATAGAATAGAAGTTTCAGTTTAAAAATTATCTAAGTATTTAATCGAATTAAATTAGCTAAATATTAATATTACTTCTATAAATAAAGCAATTATGAAAATCTAAATATTTAAAATCGACGTAAGTGTGCCAAACGGCGTAACATAATGCCAGTTGTCTATACCTTGCACATAACAAGTCAAAGGGCACGCTTCGACGACGCAGCTATGATGGAGCATACGAGTACGACATAGTTAAATATTCTGCTACTAGGTATAGTGCGAGAAGTCACAGTGTGCCCACTTTAATAATGATTCCTGACTATGTTGCTTGTTTCGCTTCGTGTTTGGCTGTCATCGAGCTGGTTATATCGGAAACTACCGACACACATCAATCACAATAATGGTAAGTGATATACACATCAGCTGCTCTGTTGTATCACTGTATCCCATCAAAAACATAAATGTAAAGTGAGAGTCAATTTCAAAAAAAAAAGAATTGAGATCTAAATGGGTGCCAATTTCTGTGTAGAAAAGCCTAAAATTTTAGTCACAAGAACATGTAATTCATGCTCCACATTTGACAGTGATAAAATTGTCGATTTTTGGGCGTTAATATCTAAATAATCGTTTTAGATGTGTTTATGAAATTTGGAACACGTATGTATTTCACAAGTCTCAATAAATGAACCAAATTTGACAGGTTTATGTTGAATAGTTTTTGAGTTATGAGGTGGTCAAAAGTGGCTCCAAATGGTTCGTGTAATATTACACACGGTGCTGCTCGTCAATTCTGTTAGCTAAGAAATTGACTTGACACGTTCCCGCGTGTCCAGATTGCAGGTGCTAAATACATAGCATTATCATAAAGACATCGCGAACCCCATTGAGTCCAAACAAGTATGTCCCAAGAGGGAGTTAAATTATGTCGGAAGAAATCCGTCATTGCGTAATTTCTGCAGGGTATGGGCACGTATGGGTCCATGTGTATACAAATAAAAAATGTATATTAAAACCTGCTCATTAAAATTGTACCTATTAGGTATATGAATATGATATTTGTATACAACCGGATATGAATATTATTATGGGCATAATACGTAAACATATATGTTAATATGTCACGCCTGGCCATGTTGTATGTAAACAGAGTTCAATGTTGTTGACAAGAGAATCACATTCGAATGGATTTACGGAGAAAAATCAAAACATTACTGTTTGCAATATGCAATATACGGACTAAATTTTGCGTTTTAGTCCGCAATACTAAAAAGCAAAAACGTTAGCTAGTTTTGTTGCCTAACAGGGGCTAAGTGGGAAGGTTATGTCTTCTTTCTTAGCCAGCAACAAATCGATGACTTTAGTGTTGCTGATGTTCATGGGCAACGCTTACTACTTACTATTAGGTGGCTCTTCTATTTGACGGCTATTTATATATTAGAAATCACATTTTTTTGGACGGTGTCCAGGGACACCTTGAAATACGAATAAAATATTGAATATATATTTGGACAATCAATACAAAATGCTATCCAGTAAATGCAATCATGCCAAAGGCTGTAAAACCTAATGCCAGCTAACAGTCTGTTACATAACAGGTCAAAGGGCGCGCGACGTCGCGTGATTGAGATGAAACAAACGACGCTATTCATTTTCTTATTTGTATTTGTCAAGAATAGTAGTTAATAACTAGCACGAAATAATTTATTGTCAAATTTGTGCACAGTGGGTGCCATGGAAAACATATAAAGACAAGAAGACACACCCAGACCGAGAACAGAAATTCAAACACATCATTCAAATTTCCCCCCGCTAGGAATTGAACCCAGGACCCCTGGTACGGCGATCCGGCATGTTAACCATTGTGCCACACCGATCGTCATATTAAACTATTTACGTTCACTATTTCGTCCGCGCGGTGCCTAATTGGTGCTCAAAAAATTATTTCAGATTTTTTACAATTATTATTAAATATTATTTACAAAAAATGTTTGTTTGTTTTTTTTATCGTCATTGATTTTTCTGGTACACACACATATACGTACTTTGAAGCTGCTTGGCCAGCAAACACCGTCTTGCTTGAGTCAGCCCATCAACTGGCAAACGATTCGTTGGTTCCTTCTTTCTTCCCTCTTCTCTCTCGGCCGGCATTGCATTCAAACACTTTATTGTAAACCAAGAGAAAAACACATTTGGAAATAACAGAAAAACCGATGTAAATAATAGGTGGCCTAATCGCTAAGAAAAATCTCTTTCAGACAACCTAAGGTAGAGCAAAAAAGAAGAGAAAGTAGAGCGAAGGGTATTTATTTGAGGTCGGTTGTTTCTTTTGGTAAAATTTTAATTTTAACTAAGACTCTTAGATCCGGTACAAAATAAGACTTCACTAATACTGCACGACTCGCAAATAAAGAACTTTGACTATAAATAAAAATAAAAATAAAAAAGCCTTTATTCTACTACAAACCTAATATAAACTTTCACTAATACTTGGGTACTTATATTATTTATTTACAAACTAAATATATACCTACTTATAATTTAAATTTCTACATACATACATATAAATCACGCCTCTTTCCCGTAGGGGTAGGCAGAGACCACTTCTTTCCACTTGCTACGATCCTTACATACTTCTTTCGCTTCGTCCACTTTCATTATTCCTTTCATACATGCTCTTCGGTTTGCTGTACTCTTGACCTGGCCTTTTTTCAAGACGTCCCTAATTTGGTCTTGAAACGTCCGCCTAGGTCTACCCCTTCCAACACTCGCATTCACACTCGCCTTATACACTTTTTTCGTCAATCGTTCTTCATTCATTCTCTCGACATGTCCAAACCATCTCAGCATACCTTTCTCAATTTTTGTCATTACATCTTCTTTCACACCACACCGTTTCCTTATCTCACTATTTCTTATCCTGTCACTCAGTTTAACTCCTATCATACTTCTTAACGCTCTCATCTCAACTGCATTTATTCTGCTTTTGTGTTTCTTCTGCCATACCCAACTTTCACTTCCGTACATGAGTGTCGGAACCAACACCCCCTCATGCACAGCCAAACGAGCCTTGTTAGACACCTTCTGACTGTTCATAAAGGAGTGCAAAGCTCCATTCACCATGTTTCCTGCATTCACTCTTCTTTCAATATCGCTCTCACACTTTCCATCTCTTGTAAACTTTGAACCCAGATACACAAACTCATTCACCTGTTCAATTTGTTCATCTCCTATCACGATATTGCAGTCTGTCACTGCCTCATCTCTTTCAAACACCATAATTTTCGTCTTCTTTACATTCATCTTCATTCCTTTTCAACAAAAGCTCCATTCATAGCAGTTACCATCTCCTGCAACTCCTCGGCTGAAGACGCAAGTAACACTTGGTCATCAGCATAGAGAAAACATTTGACGAGTAACTCATTCATTCTCAACCCACATTCATTCCCTTTTAAGTCTGTCAAGCAATTGTTCATGAACAGATTAAACAGCCACGGTGACGCTACACATCCCTGTCTAACATCTTTTTCGATATTAAACCATTCAGTGTATGCCCCGTTTATCCTTACACAAGCACTAGAATCCCTATAAAGAGATTGTAATGCTCGTATGAGGATACTGCTCACACCATTCACGGACAATGCTGACCACAATTCATTCCTCACCACTCTATCATAGGCCTTTTCTAGATCTACGAACGCGCAATAGACGTTCTTGTTTTTAGCCAGACACTTTTCGGCTATGCGCCGCAAGGAAAAGACCTGATCCGTACATCCCATTCCCTTTTTAAATCCCGCTTGTGCGTCCCATACTTTTTCGTCTGTTTCATTCACAACCCTTTCAATCAACACTTTCGCATACAATTTACCGACGACGCTGAGAAGGCTTATACCGCAGTAATTTATGCAGTCCTGCCGTGACCCTTTTCCCTTATACAATGGCACGATTACGGCTTTGCACCAGTCTCCCGGTACTTGCCCATTTCGACAGCACAAATTGAAAAGGCGGTACAGCTGGCTAGCTACTATATTTAAATTTCTATATTTATAAATTTATATTTGATATGTTACATATATCTATCAATGTATACATTTACACCATTTACACTTACAACTACCTATGTAACACATTTAAAATATTATATATATTAAGTAATTTATGTATTATACTATATAGTAGTAGTAGTCGCCTCTGCGGCGTAGGCCTCCCCTAAACCATTCCACTCCTTTCTGTCTCTAGCTCTATTCATCCAGTCTGGTCCGCATTTTTTATTAAAAACATCGCGCCACCTCATCTTTTGTCTTCCACGTTTCCTCTGACCTTCCCATGGAATCCATTCTGTCACTCTTTTTGTCCACCTTGCGTCGTCTAATCTGCAGACATGGCCTGCCCAACCCCATTTGAGTAATCTTATTCTTTTAACGGCAAAACTAAACAAAACTAAACTTTGACTATAATAAATGCTAAATATCGAACCAGAGACCGCCACTGAACAAACTTGGATAGAGAGTCGTCAAATAAAATAAAATATGAACCTATAACATTAACTCTAACTTATCTGAAAAAGTACGGCATAAACCGCCGTATCTTTAGATTGCGTGGACTTACCACACGTACGTATTCAAGAATAATACTTGTCTAAGTAAAGAAGCAATACTATGCAAAGTAAGGCATTTCTCAGTGCGTTGGTCATGGCAAGCCTTCAGTTTCACAGTCGACCCTTAAATATCACTTGGCTATGCGGACGCAAAGAGCTTTACAGCCCTCTTATTGGTCCATTTGATGCGGCTAGCTTCACTCTAGTCATTTGACATAGGCAAAAGACAAAGATAACAATACAAATAATCGATCTATTTCTTTCTATTTTGATAGAAGTCAAACCAACTATATGCGTTCGGTAAAGTAGCTCGGCAGCTACTTTATCGATTTTGACAAACGCACAGCGAAGGACTTCAATCAAGTATTGTTTACGAAATGGTTTGAATCACCCTATGCGTCCGTGAGCACTGTGAGATGTTTTATATATTCGCAGCTGTGAGACCTCATAGTATTATTCTTGAATACCCCCCGTATTCAAGAATTTCAAAAGCTTAATTTTTTCACAGCTTTTAGGGATTGCAAACCTGAGTTTTGGATACTTTTTTCAACTCCACGCGTTTCTGAGTACAAGTTGGATCATAGAAAAATGACTATTTAGACAAACATTCAAACGGACAGACAGGCAACGAAGTGTAAGGTTTGTTTTTTCCTTTGAAGTTTTGAAACCCTAAAAAGGGACAATACAAATTTATCAATCCACCGATTCATCTCAATATTTTGCTCCCTTTTGCTCCAAACTCCTTTCGGAAAAGTGTCTGAAGATCAAGAAACGAAGAAACTTCAAAAGAAATCTAAAAGAATCACCACATTTTTAGACTTAATAGAAGGAAGTTATGTTATCTTCAATAAAATGAATAATTTTCGCACAGAAAACTAAAATGTAAGTTCATACAAATCACAGTTGCCGATAAAGACTACTAATGCCTTCTTTTTTACATACGTGTATTTATATTTTACTCCGCGCCGTGGTATAAATCAAGCATTATTTTTTTGACGAAATCATGACAAGAGCTTTAACAAACTTGTGTCATCATGACAATGTTATGAACTTTCAAATGAGCTCATTGTGTTTTCACTCACGTGTTATTTCTTAACTTA
This sequence comes from Thymelicus sylvestris, assembly GCA_911387775.1. Classification (NCBI taxonomy): domain Eukaryota; kingdom Metazoa; phylum Arthropoda; class Insecta; order Lepidoptera; family Hesperiidae; genus Thymelicus; species Thymelicus sylvestris. Next base: position 11,801,923 of record OU426891.1, on the reverse strand, counting down.
TTTATCTAATACTACAGTGCCTCATAATAAACAGGGCCATTGTGTAAGAATGTTGTAAGCACGTCAACACTGTGCCAAAAAATTGAACCTTCATTAATTACAGAATTAAAAATGTCATTAGTTAAAGGTTAATTCGTTACTTGTCTAACAAAAAAGGTAATAAATAGGTCTACAAAAAAGTTAGTAAAAGGTTATTTACAGCGAAGTCGGTTGATCTTTCAACTGAATTTTTATTTTTTTTATTAAAAATAACACTGCGTCATAATTTATAATGTTTTCGTAAATATGTTTTTTTTTTATGTTTTCGTACACTTTAAAACTACTTATTATACATAATTACTATTATTTCTTCTGTGTTAAAACCCTCGTGATGTTTACTTCATGTTAATATGTCGTATTTATGAGTCTGTCATCAAATTAAAAAGCTGAGACGTTTTATTACTATTATCATCAAATAATGCATACGTTGCATCATAAACATAGCGAACTGACGGACTTATCAAGAAACAAGTAGAAATAATATATTTTTTGTTATTTTTTTGTTATTAGTTACCCGGTATTTTCGTAACCGCCAATAATCTGTGATGCTTCTGGTATTACTGATTTCAATGTGTAACTGTGACCATTTACCATCACTTTTATTGAAAGCTACGAGGATCAGATATACGTATAGAGGGGATTAATTTAACTGTGAAACATGTGTAGAGCTTATAAAGTCGAGGCAGACATTATTGCGATAGTGATGTACTTACCTATTTCAATGGTTCATAGATTTTGTACGGCTATTATGAAGACGAAGGTTAAAGTTAGATGAATTAACAAATAATAATAAAACTCTCACATGCCTTCCTTATTTTCTATTGGAATAACATGGACATACGAATGAAACAATGCAAAACCATGCAAAAAACATAAAAAAATGAAAGCATCTATGACATAAATATCTCTACCAGGGATCGAATCTTATTTCAGCAGGTGGCAAATGATGCTATCGAGCCGTCTAAATATAATTTAATACTGTATTATATTTAAATATAATTTACTAATTCAGTTAAGAGACTAAATTCAAATCGTCAGTCTTACTATCTGAAGGTTGGCTGGGAGACAATGCTATTATATAGAAAATTTTTTTTTTGTACTTTAACTTACTTCAATCTATTTTTTTCCTATAATCATCCCGAATGTTCGAATACTTAATGCTCTTCCACACTCCTGTACCTCAGATTCAAGCACGAAATTGCAATATTTTTGATACATTTATATTTAACTTACGCAATTTACACATGAGGGCGTAGGTAATTATTAGATGCGCAATTATTATTTACGGTGCACCATAAATCACCGGTATTCGTTATGTAAGAACTAATAATATTGGTATTGACAAACTTACTTATTCATTTGCCTAATTTATAGTAAAACACTATAAACTTTCAATTTAATTTAAAAATATATTTGCTTTGATGTGACTGTTAAGTTTTCTCGGGGACCCAATTGATTTGAATTACCTACTAGACAAAAAAATATATATTTAAATAAATAAATAAATAAATAAATAAAAGTAATTATGTAAAAATATAAATGAATAATATTTAACTGCTTATACACTTGATATAAAACTTCGATAAAGATTATGAAATTGGTTTTCATTATAATCCTTCATACAATACAATATCTTCGTAAAGCATTAAGACCTTTTGTTTTCTATACTTATTATAAACTTCAATTAATAGAGACAGTAGAATCTAAATCTTAAATAGAAAACGCGTAAAAATAATACATTTGTCGCTACACAGAGAGGAATTTTTGTGTGGCTACAGCGCATCTGTGATGTCAGCCTTCTGCAAGTGCTGCATCTCAGAACACATATAAAATGGACGAACTTAGGCTAGTTACTCATTCGTTAGTTTGTGCTCAACACGAAAACTAAACATCATGTTCAAATACGTAAGTCAAAGTTTTTATTTCTGTTTGTGGTAAAAATAATCACGCTCAATAATCGGCATTACAAGCCCAATGGACATTAATTTGACGCAAAAAGGGTTCTAGTTCGAATCTTGCGTGCACCTTTAATTTTCAAAATTATAACCGTATTAGAAACTAATTATTAGTTGGTGGAGTAAATTATCATAAGGAAATGTGAGAGTTTTACATAATGTTTCGAAGGTGTGTGAAGTCTGCCAATCCGTATTTGGCCAACGTGGTAGACAATAGCGTCATTGGCATCAATGGCGTCAATGGCGTCAATGGCGTCATTGGCGTCATTGGCCGGTACACCTCCCATTTTGAGAGAAGACCCGAGCCCAGAAGTGGGATACTTATGGATCGTCAATTGCACCTTGCAATGATGAAGAACATAGTTAGATACTAATAAGTATGTATAATTTCTTTTCTAAAATGTAAGTGTGAGTCTTTCACAATCTTTACCACAAGCTTTTATAGCTTAAGGATTGAGTTAAACAATAAGATGTCATGTCCCTTAGTTGGTTATGAAAGTCGCATTGAAAACATTAGACGTATGGAAACATAACTAGTGATAGACAATTAGCATCTAATTCATGATAATGTAGACATTATTATTGATTTTAATTGCTTTTTACGTAATTTTCTTAACAATTTCAGGGGCTTTGCATAGTATCCATGAATTACCTAGGTACTTCAAAAGTAAATTTATATAGAATTTTCATAGCTTTGATTGCCATTGGACATTTTTTCCGAAACGTTGCCACTTGATGATCCATCACAACCCACCAACCATCACTGCTGGGTCAAATATGGCTACAAATCCTCTTATCGTTTAGCATATTTAGAAATCTTATTTTTTCAGGTTCATTAGAAACCCAAAAATTTTCCAATCTTATCTTAAGATTTTTGTGTAAATATTGGATACTGATTAGGTTTTTGGTTAAAGAAGTTTCTTTGTATGCAGGTAGCAGCTGTGTGCGTCCTGGCCGCGCTTTGCGCTGGAGCTCCCCAAAACCCCCAAGACGTCCAGATCCTGCGTTTTGATAGTGATGTCCAACCAGACGGATACAGTTTCGCGTAAGATATACCTATTGCTAACCGCAACAGCTTTTTTATTTAATGTTATTGTTTTATCTCCTAGACTGTCTGTACTAGTAGATGAGTAAATCTAATGGATACCAATTTGAATATAAAATAGTACCGTAGCATCGGTTTTTTAAGATTAGGTAGATACTAAATTTTCAAAAATATGCTAAGAAATATAACTATTTATCTTAAAATCATTTCTGCATTATAAACATCGTCATCGACAAAATAATGGCCAAAAATTGGTGTCAATTATCTAGATAAGCATAAATTGAATTTCAATGAGTATTCACTACAGTTACGGGGGCATTAAAACATTAATAGTACAAAATATATACATAGATGTTTAAAGTTGGAATTAAGTAAACTTAGGGCTTTAGATAATTATGTGCATGATTTTGATGTTATTACGAGTATAATGAGTTTTGATATTAGATGACAATCTTTATCCACTTTGATGACCTTCTTTATGCTTCGACGTGAAGTACTACTTCGCCATATCCAGGACGCCCATATATCTCGACACAAGTTTAGCCTTCTTCTCCAGATAGCCCCGGTATTTCACTTAGTTCGATATTTATATCGATCCCAATCAAAATGTCACCTCCAGTATATGTTTATGGTTTCAAATTGTGTATATCCAAGCTCATACGACACAAAACCTTATGTAGGAACGTTTACTATACTAATTTTAATAATTCATAATTCAACAGGTACGAAACAAGCGACGGCACTAAGAGGCAAGAAGAGGGCAAAATTGACAACCCTCAGTCTGAGAACGCAGCTCTCACCGTAACGGGAGAGTATTCGTACGTAGCCCCTGACGGCAAGCAATACACTGTGACCTTCACCGCAGGACCTAACGGTTTCCAACCAAAAACCTCCCTAGGACAGAGGAAGTAAGAACCAAACTTATGACCGATGTAACTCACCTGTACATACCTAATCGGTCCGTAACTTAAGACCGTTCATGATAACTCGGTCGGTACAATAAGCTACAATAAAACGTATGACGTTGTATAAACTTCAAAATCTAAGATCTCAGTTTTCGCTAGCTTCAGACCCAGAAAAACAAGTGTAAATTCTTGTGCCATAAGAACTTTTTGTACTTTTATAATTTCATATTAAAGGTTTTTTTAATAGATTGGCTTTATTTATTTTTATCCAACACCAATGAACTTTACCTTATTTATTAATATTGCAAATGTTTGAAAATTATAAACAATGTAAATACCCGCTAATTCAGTATCAAAATTAAATATTTATTCGTTTTAATACTTACTTACAATTATTAGACGATAAGTAGCATCGATATGAGTTGGCAACTAATTAAACAGATTTAGTTAATCAAATAGATTCAGTAAACTTTTTTTATTAATTGCACAATGTTAATGTAACAATAGATTTAACTTATATCCTGGTAAAATTTTTACTCCCAAAATAAATGTGTCCTGCACTTGCTTCTCGAAGAAAGTAAGAAAACAAATCCAGATATTTATAGGCTCATGTAATGACTCATCGGGTCCATTTCCTAGTCTTTTATATAAAAGAGACAGGCAAACATCCTTACGGCTCACCTGATTTTGATACAATAATATATTTTCATAATTTACGAAAGGGTAATTATTTTATTGGGGGGTCAAAAGCTATGGCATGCATTTTTACCAAGTGTGAACGGATTTCCTACATTTTTGAGAATATTATCTCAGAACTTTTTTCGAATTGACGACTATGTTCATAAAGATTTTAATTTACCATGTTTTCACGGTTTTCCAGGCACTGTTATAGTGCACGAACTCTGAAGTTTGCTTACAATATTATCCTTTGCCTAAGCATGTAATAAATACTTTTAAGTTAACCGCTGAATAAATAAAAGTAATAATTACACTAGCTATTACACTAGAAAAATAGTGATGAAAATTTGATTTAAGCCCGAACGTCACATCACTAGTTAATTAAATGACCTTAACCCTCTCGCAGCCCACTTACTTAATGCACACTTGCGTGCGGTTTGGTGAAGAGGTTACTTGCTAGCTAACACAAGTTTCGTAAGTTCTTATGCCGTTTCAATGGCCAAACAACAGTCATCTTGCGATAACAACCGTTTGACGCAGTAACGGCTTGACGTACTGAAAACACTTGAGCGATTATGAATTTTTGCTACTGGCTACTAGTGATTTTTTATTCAAATTACCTTTTTGTCTGTGCGTTTCTTTACTTTACTTATCTTAAACCCTTGCAGTTCCGATTTGGATGATATTTTCAACGATGTATATATAAGCTTGGAGTAATTAAAAACAGGCATTTTAACGATCGTCTATTTGAAACGTTTTAACATAATATTCGAGCGTGGTTACATAAGCATTAGGTTTCCCACAATAAAGGACCGTTACTATTCCAACATAGATATGTATGTCTGTACTTTTTATAATAAATACATTATCTATGCACGGTATTTCGTTGTCATCCAATGACAACAAAGACTCTGCTAGGCAAGGACGACCGGTCCTTGTCCAGAGTCGTGAGCGTCTTCACTGTAATCATGATTGAAATTTACGTGAACTTTACACTTGTACTGTGTTTAAATAGCGTCTAAAATTGATTTATGTTCACAAATTTTCCGAACGTTTACAACGCATTATTTGAAGGTCTTCTTTGACAATCACTATCGTCATCATAATAATAAAATTATTATTTATAATAGGTCCGAAATTTGTCGTCGCGTTCAGGGATATGATAATAATAATTTATCTAATAGGTAGCTCGCCCTATATCCATGTCTTATTTCAGATCATGTGTGCTAAACATAGAAATCATGTAAACACTCATAAAAAATTTCAGATTTATAATACTAGCGCTCTGCCTGCAGCTTTGCCTGCGTTTTCCGGGAAAAAAAATATAAATAAATAAATAAAATATGTATCCTATTCCAGATCTTGATTTACCTGTGTACAAAATTTCATGTAACTGCTAAACGCAGTTTTTGTGTGTAAGAGAAAAAATATCACACAATGAATAAGACAAATATTCGTTCATATCTAGGAAAACGATGCAAAAAAAAATCGCACAGCGATATTTTGGGGGCAAATGCAGTTTCAACAAAAATTTCGCATGTTATAGCGACAAATTCGCACATAAATATTGTATAGAGGTATATGTGTGTGACTCGTCGTGTTGTCACAATACTCAGTTTCACTTAGGACTGTCTAATGACCTCTATTCGATTGTCCACTTTTCTTTTACTTTAACTGTTGTTATCGTTGATAAAAGTTTTCATTTAATACTTTTTTACTTTGATAAAATATTATACAATTACTTAATTTGATCGATCAGCACTCAATTAGAGAAGGGATTGTAAAGGTCCCAAACTTCATCATCAATCAATAAAATTAGTTAAACTAATGAGGGATTTTCGTGGGGTTAGCTATAATAATACTACCTAGGTATTAAATGATATGTATAAGCTTCATTCCTATCTTAGCTCTCCAATAATTATAGGCCCGTCAAGTGATTCAGTTTACGCTGGTTATTCTGCTGGTTAATCAATGTAACCCATTTGGAGCCCCTGGGGTACTTCGACAGCGTGGCATAAGTATGATCTATGCCTCAAAAATGAAACTGAATGTCACTGACTTTTTAACATATTATTACCAAAAGTTTAATATTACATCGGCCTTGTTGAAAACTTCGTCGTATAGGTACAAGGTCCCACTTATCCAATAACAATAAAATCTACTTTTCATACATTATGCAATGTCAATACTGTCAACTAGCTGAGTAATACTCATAGTAATGAATGAACAGAGTCTGTTCATCAAATAGATAACTTTATTAATGCATTTAAAGTTTTACTTTTGTTGTTCCTGCGCCTATGAGAGTTTAGATTTCGGAATTTCAAGAGTGCCGCACATTGCTGAAACTGAGTTATAATATGTTTTTACAGTAACAATTACAGAATTTGTATAAAATTTTACTACATACATAGTTTTATTCACCAAACTATATTCTCAATTGCTGCTTTTAAGGGTTGAATTAAGTTCGATTAAGTTCCTAATTATCTGGGTCTTAACTTTTTACTACGGCTGCCGAGACAGAGGTTTTATACACTACTAGTGGATACCCGGCGTGTTACACTACGCTAAAAAATCTGATTGATGAAAAATCGGTTTGATGGTTTCAGAATCTATAAAGGACATCCGTACAAGCATTTTTGTGTTTATCAAGTACTATTAATAGTTCTGTGGTTTTATATTAAAATATAGATTAGATATCACTGCTTAACATTATCACATATATTTTAGAGCCTTATGTTTTCAATTTTTATGTAACTAAATAGCCAACAAACGGAAAAATCGCCTGATGTGTTTGCCTGATGTAATGTTCACCATCATTTCCAGACAAGAAAAAAGAGAAAAGAAAGAGACTATTGTATTAACAGAAAATGTCTATCACGCTCAATCATATTTGCTTAAAGGGATATTTCGAAAACCTTAGTAGGCCTCTAAGAACGTGAACAAACTCACCAATATAGCTAGTGATAAGAATAACGTTAGTCAAATATAATAAATGGTTGCAAAATCATTGACGAAACTGTCGACCTCTCGAACGCCCAAGCGACGGAGTCTTTAAACGAAATGTCAAATACTCACTTGACGGTAACAACTTGGTACATCAATTCGCACAATACACTCGTAAATACAAACTTAGTGTTGTCAAACTCCACTTTAAAGTATTAATCGATAAAGAAAAATAATATGACAGTGCTTGAAACGTGTCAGACCAAAAAATATTAACTATTTGTTTTGAAAGTGACACTATGGATTCTACTCTAAAATCCTTCGCTTCACTCTGAAATCATAGCAGCTTTCTCACCTTAATTAAAATTTTTATGCTCCCTTGGTAAACAATCTACTATTTAAAGTTTTTCTGTAAGAAATCTCTGATGAAGTGATACGAACATCGTTAAATAATACTATGTTGTATTTAAAAATAACTTTTGAATCTCATTGCAACAATTAATTATACTGTTATTACTTTTATTCAATTTGTGTTTATATTATTTTTGATTAGTATTGAAAACTGATTGGTAAAAGTCTCTGCAGCGAATATACCTAGTTACCAGTAAATAAGTTAAATAAATAAATAAATAAAACCATTCTAATACATCATGAAGAAAATAAAAGGGACTTATTAATGACTTAGTCAACAACTAATTTGTCTATAACAATATTATTATATCTAATTATTATGGTTATTGGAGTACTGCTTCCCTAATCAATGAAGTTAAAAAAACAAGTATTCAATAATTCGTGTTTATTTTCTTTTGTTTCAAATCACTTTTTTCTATTTCAACTTAACTGAAGCTTAAAACTTATTAAAGCTTAAAATTCTTAAGAATTATTCAGTTCTGTGTAGTATTTTTAAGTTAGGTAATCGAACGCCATCGAGTCAGGCGTTAGGGGCATTAGCATCTAGAATGGATGGGGTAACTGACACTACTGGAACTGGTGGAACTACTGGAACTACTGGCATTTCTGGAACTGCTGGCACTTCTTGAACAGCTGGTACTTCTGGTGCTTTAGGCAGATGGTCACCCTCAACCTTAAAGCCGTCGAGACCAGCGGTATACCTCGTAACGTACTTCTTACCGTCATCTCCGACGAAAATTACTTCGCCCTTCGACGCAAGTACCAGGCCAGAACCGTCAGGCGTGGGTACCAGTTCTCCACTCTCCATCACTACAGTGCCTTCAGCTGTGACGTAACGTAGGGAGTACTGGCCAAGTTTGTCGTGAACTTCTTCGTGGATGAGTGCGGGCAGCGCGCGTACAGCTGCGGCCGCGGATTTGTCGTCTTGAGACATACTTGGCGCGCAAAACGCAGCCGCGACGCATATACACAATACGATAACCTGGAACAAGTGTGCACCCACCCTGATGAACTATGGACGAGGGTATAGCGTGAGCATATATTTGGGATGTTGCTTCCCTTGTTTAGTAGACATGATGAAAATGACATTACAAAATAAATAACACATTAAAGTGAAAGTGCACACAACACATTTCATGGATGATAAAAATTAACGTAAAAATAAAAATTATAATTAATCAGTTTGTACAAGGTTTGTACAAGTACTATAACAAGAAATTAATTTGTTATGGAAAAATTTACTTACAGTCTTCATTGTAAAATGATGACAATGTGACGTATCGGAGGTCAACCGTTTGTGAAATTGTAACATCTAATAAGACCTGCTAACATTTTATACTATTTGTAATGATATACTCATTAGAACCAATCTACTTTTGCTAATGATCCAACTTCTAGTTAGGCAATTAATGTAAAAAAATTCACTTAATACTCATTAAGTTTTTGAACAACTTCATTAAGTTTATGCAATATAACTAGTGATATTTATTATTAACAATGAAAGCGTCATGAGCTTATGTGTCTAGTAAGCTATTCTACATGTAATGTTTTTGGTGTAATACATTGCTATTATCTCTATCCTACTAATATTTAATAATCTAAAAGTTTGTTTCGATGTTGGTTACTCTTTTGCATGAAAACCACACAGGTTACCACACATGATCTGGAATAAGACATAGCGTACTTTATATCTCGGAAAACGTGGGTAGAGCGCTAGTAACCAATAATTTTGGTTCCTGGAATTCCATAGAGACTTACTAATCAGGCGTATTTTCCATACCAAAAGCATATTTAATCTACTTTTAGTACAATTTTTATGTTTGAATTTGATCAAATCTTGGTCAATTAATATATGAAGATCGTGTTGTTATTTGCAATTATGTATAACAGATTTGATATGCAAAATGATTGATATCATAGCATGATTGCTAAAATATATTTAAAGGAGCTCAGCTCCGAATCAGTGCGATAAGTATTAAGTACAATATTATGCTTAAAGGACACGGCCTTGTATAAATATCAAATTTCATTATGTAACTTTTATTTGACATAATAATAATAATATTATAATGTAATGTTTTACTTAAATTAAGTAATTGTTCAGATCCTTATACCACAATAGCAAATGAACTCTCAGATGTCACTTTAACATTGCTATCATTACATTACAAAATAACGCTGCAGTTTTGTCGATTACCGCCAGATGAATTACTTTTGAACAGGGATTATAATACTTATCTCATTACCTAAGCGTATGATATCACAAACGATATCACAGTTACAAAAGCAATAGTAGACAACAAAAGTAAGGAAACATGCAACACATGATCACTATGGACGCCTAAAAATAATAGCGCTGCAACTAGTTCTGCGCACCTCAAATCTACATGTCAGTCATTGCGTACTAGCTCAAATCTAAATGATTAAACGATGACGGAATGATAACGAACGTGGAAGAGTGAAATTGTAAATTTGCCTCAAAATAAGGAGGAAAACTTTAATAATACTTTAAGATAGTATAAAGAAAGGATGAAGCACTCGTAGCCCTGCGACTTGTGTAGGTCCTAAGTGATCGACCAATTTAAGCAACAGCGGGCGAATTCGATAGTTGAATGGGTGACTGCTAGTGGCAAAGATTTCTTGCTTTGCAAAGATGTCTTGATTTGTTATCGAAAGATAGTGGGTAAACCATGTCAGGGGCTTCCGGGCTGCATAAAAACTTCCAGCACTTGGGTTTATCACTAACCCCTCCACCATTCCCCACTGTTGCAGCATGATGGAATACACTCTAGGACTCCTCAAAAAGAGAGATCCGTGCTCAGTACCCAAAGAAAGAATACGATCTAGACTCTAGAGCAACGCCTGTGATAAAAATTTTAGTGCTAAATTGTCAGATATTCACGGAGTCAAAAAATAAATTTGATATAGTTGTTAAGGAGGCCATCTAGTTTGTTGGGTTGATTCAGATCTAGGTAACATCCGTAAGATTATAGTCGATGATCAATGAGGGTTTTCGATACTTTTTCTGCCACCAGGCGGCGCTACGTTGGCGGCAGGTCTAAACAGCTGTCAGATAGCACAGAGTCGTAGGTACTAAACATAAATTAATGAAATTCTGTTGTGTTTGGAAGTGTTATTGATTTTATTATGGATTACGGCCAGAAAAAGGTCGCTGAACTGAAGATTGAGCTCAAAAAAAAGGGGCGCAAAATTCACTGGTACTAAGGAAAAGCTCATTGAAAGGTAGGTACTAGATATTGTTTACACAATTTGATTTCGTTCTTTAACTACTAAATTGCAGTTATTTATTTATCCGACCACTGGAACACAGAAAAAGTAGCTTTCTTCCTTCCGCATACATTGTCTACTTAGTACCGAAAACCACCTAAAGTGTGACGGCACACAATTTTTAATTAATAGATTTACATTTCGTAGTTCCCAATAGTTAAACATATATAGTAATGTTATATATCAATAGATTAGGCTTGAAGTGCTCTCTTTAACTGTCCAATTAGTTTTTGATTTACCTTTAAATTTTGCAAAATTTTCTTTAAACTACTTTTTCCTCATGTTAACATACGTTTTTGCAATAGTTTCTTTTCAAATTTCACGTCGACTGACCAATGCGTGGTATTGGAAGATTAGAAATTCCTTGGCGCACCCATTTCTATTAGTTCCGTAAAAAATATTTCGTAAATTTCAAAAAAAATTACCAAAAACTGTAAAAACCACTCTTTTCAAAATTACTTTCTCAAAACACTTTTTAAATCAAATTTTATTTCAGTTCTGTGTAGCACTCACCGAGCCCGATCTTTTGGTACCTCTCACGCCCCGATCCGACCACTGGGACACGGGCTATTTTTCGTTGGAATTTATCTTTGAATGGCTACAAGCTACTGTTTCAATCGGGTTTTATCTCCAGTAGGGAACTTATGCCTTCCTGTTTTATTTGCACACATAGACACTGCACAGTACTGTGGCATTTTAGGAAACAATATTCTTAAAGTAATGATTTTAAGAATAAATAAACCAAAAAATACATACAAAATTGTAATTCGCGTATGTATTTTGACAGTTCATTAGACCTGACGCCAAAGTGCTGCCATCTGGCGTAGACCGTTTCAGAAAACCCTCATTATATTATAATGCAAAAAAGAGGTATGTATATATGTCACTAACGTGTCGACGATGAAGAGCGTAAGAACAGGCAATTGACCGTTCTGCTCGTAGTCGCTCTGTCAATACAAGACGATACGCACGCTTTTGTTGTTGTCAGAAGTGCTTGACATTTCGTGTTTTATACCACTGTGATTGGTGTAGTGAAACAAAAGATAAACGAGTGTGTGTGTGTTGTAGCTCTTTTCGGAACAGATTTTTTGATTCATTTATAAGGGCGTAACGTATCTATATTTTTTAAATATCATTGTCGATGAAGGGTAAAACATGAGCGTTGAATAGCATCAATTTGGTATGAGTGGGTCCGAGGTACGAAATTTCCTAATGCCGCATGTGATTAAGAAAATAAAGAATTGCCGTTACTTAACAGGTATCCTCATTAAAAAACTTACGCGAGTTCATGATGCATTCAATGTATACGAGTAAACATAGGTTTTTCACATCTAAGAAAATTATGTACAGGAAAGCACCCTTTCAGCGCCCCTTTATAGACATTGACGCCATTTACTAAACTTCAAACGTGGCGTCCTAAAAAAAGTTTTTTTTTAAGGAAATAGCCGGCAAACGAGCTGACGATGCACCTCATGGTAAGTGGTAATCGTCGCCCATGGACATCAGCGACACAAAAGAAGAGAAAAAAAAGTAGGTATAGTTTCACATAATATCACTCGCGGATTTTCACCTCCATTAACTCTTGCGTATTTAGCTGTGTTATTTTTCTGTTATGGCACCTGCTTATTCTGGTAATTAAAAAGTAATTAGAAGTTTAACTTGATTAGAATACAATGGATTTTAAGTATCTCATTAACAATTTATTGAGTAAATTATATCTAAACGTGATGATACTTGCCTCGCTCGTGACTGCCTCCAGTTCCTGAACTGCATATTCCTGCATAGACCACCTATGTCATGTCATGAGTCAATGAGTGAATAAATTATGTGTTTTACTGGTTTGTACGACACTGTTTACATACCTAATGTTGTTTATCGGATTCATATATTCACTCTATGTTACTAATTTTAACGCAATACCGGTATGACGTCAGAGTACATTTTCGTACTAATTTGCAAATAGATATTTTAGTACACGTAGATAACAAAAACTCCGTTTTGGTACATTACGTAGTATTTTCACACTTACAATGTTTGACACAACTTATTATAAAATTTGGCATGATTGAGGATATAAAAGTTTTTTTTTAATAGGATGTTGGTACAAGCCGACGCGACGTGAGCCAGTATAACTAAAAATAAATGTTATAATAGCCGTGTAGTGCTTGCTTTATGTTTTTTTGTTTTGTAAAAGTTATTTTTAATACAATTCTTAATGGGCTTCTTTGGTATGTTTATGCCATCATAGTTTGTAAACCATTTTCATTATTTTCCCACTGACATTGAGGTATTATACCTCGTTACAAAGATTGTAGCGTGTTGGATTTCTATAGAGCATTTTAAGAGTGTGAATTATTTTAATTAATTTTTACATCCCCCTTTTTCCATCGAACGACACGATCCATGTCCACGTCCATTGTCCTTTTGTCATGAACTTCCCGCCAGCACGGACGACGCGGTTTAACTCTTCATTCGTTATGCGCACCGCAAAAGACTGGAATAGGTAGCTTAATGCGTCCACGTTTCTGCCTGCCTATGCCGTGAGAGTTCTCAAGAAAATGGTGAATAGGTTTTTAACATCTTAGTGCGCTCTCCATCTTGGACTGCATCTCCATTTAACATCGTATAAACATCAGATGGGATTGTAATTAATTTGGCATGAACTTATCGTAAGTAAATAAAACCTACAAATCAGGTCTACCGTTATCAGATTTATCTCCTTAAGGTACGAGGAAGTAGGTTAAATTAGGATTGTAAGATTATATCCATAAAACATGATGAATTAAATAAATCCGTTTAAAATACAGTAATAAACAGTCGTATCTTTTAATTGCGTTGCCTGAAGCTTGGCGTTTTTAGCAGCTCCAAGAGATTGCTGACTTGGGTATTACATATTAATTTCAACTTGATTGATAGTTCCACTCGTTCCTGAGAAAAGGGAGGAGGGGGGTGGGGCAAACAAACAACAAAGTGATCCTATAAAGGTACCGTTTTTCCTTTCGACTTACGGAGCCTGAATAATAAAAAAAATTATTCCATTATAATATTTAAACAAACAAAACTACTATAATAATGTGGAATCGATAAGTTTTTTCTTTAAATACTAGCTAGAGAGACATTAAATTTTAATGTCATTCGGTTGTATAACAACAGGCGATCGTAAAATACCTCTATCTTTGTATTCTTAGCAATATTACAATGGGCAATATTTTTCAAAATACGTCTACATTTATTATAAAAACTTATGTTGCAATTATTTTATACGTATTTTATACCAAATGTCCACTGAATTACCATATTTTACAATACGCTGTGGCAATTCCCCTTTGCTATGGCTATTTATAAAAATCAAGTAGAGAGCAATGTTTTTTTTTTTTGCAAGTTACTTGCCTGCAGCTCGTTATAAAAATCAGAAGATCAGATGAGAATTTTTCCGAATGTCGTGTAACAATACTATTATTTATTCTGTGATGTAACAGAATTTGAGCTTGACGTAAACGGATTTTACAACCAATCAAAGGACGGAAAATAAGGAACGTACTTGATTTTTTGTGTATAATTTGTAAAAAAAACATTAACAACGCCAAACTATAACTTCTGAATGCGAAGGACAAAAGGTAATTATTTTTTCCCCGATTTATTGAGATTTTACCTATTAGATATTAAATAAGTTATTGTAAGGTGAAACAACTAAGTTAAAGAGTAAGTAACACAGAGTGTGAAGTGGAAGCCTATGTAGGTACATTTTTATCTAACCTCAAATAAAAATATAAGACTTAATTATTATGGCATTGCCAAATGTGTTCCTACATCCTCGGATTAGATGGAATCTCTATAAACTTATGTAGCCGTCGTACCAAAATTATAAAACCGTTGTAATAGTAAGCAAACAGGTAATTATAAAATGTTTTCGATGTAATATACTACGAGAATCAATTTATCATTGCACAAGACCTTGATTGTAGCGGTAATTGTAAAATAAACATTGAACACTCAGGATTGACCTCTGTCAATTATGTAATGTACGATATTTGATTGAATTATCACGGATAAACACAAGGTATGGAAAAACTGGATCTAAAGTACATTTCAGGAAAGAGGTCTTTGATGAGACCTTATTAAATGCAGCAGCGAAAAAAACAGTTTATCATGACTCTACTTCTTGTAATCCTCAATAATTATAAATAACGCATTAAATAATATTTTCCGCATGGGTCGAAATTTATGGTCTTTTAAAAAAGATTTAAAAATTATTTTAAATAAGAAAAATCTCATAATTTTTTTTCATTAGTGGAGCCATAATAATTTGGGGCATGGTTGAGTTTTCGAAAATTAAGTGAAGTTGTGTAATATTTTTACAATACGTGAAGAAAAAACGAAATACAGGCAAACACGCAAGGATTCTACAAAGACTCCATGTTTACACTGGATCTTTGAAACCCTTAAAACGTGTCATTTACCAAAGCCGTACAGTTTCACACAGCCACAATTCTAATTACTAGGTCGCGCGATGATCTGCAAAAAGTATCAGGAAGTTACTCGGTGACAATGACTGAAGATCAGGGCCAATGGTTCGCGTTTTAAAGAGGTCTTTTTCTACCACTGAACTTAAGATGTGTGGTAATGACGGTAATTTTAACCACAACATTAGAGATGCGCCGAATATTCAGTTTACTTTGGCACATTTTAAGTTCTTATTCGTTTGCTTAAATTCCCGAATAATTAACGAATAAGTGTTCAAATATTTCTATTTTTATTTGATTGTTAGAAATCAGCAGATATCAGTTAGTGGAACTACGGATAGCGGATGTTCAATGATATTTAATTAATAAATTAACGCTAATAGTCAAACAATCATGCGTACTGTTTGAATATTAGGACATTATTTTCGGACATTAAGTCGGTTAACAGAACAAAAAAATGTGCCGAGCTGAACTGAGAACTGACTCCCCTTATTCACTCTTGGTTTATGGAGTTTTTTTTCTGTTGTCTCTCTATTTAGTATTTTAACAATGGTTACGAATTCCTTACGCCATATACGGCCATTGAATAAATAATATTAATAGGTACAATTGTAATAACATTTTGGCAGTGATACCTAACCGGTTAAAATAATAGTCTCATTTATATCTCTATTAGGTAATTCCAATATCAAAAGATACTTATCTGATTGTTAATAAAGAATATGTATATTAAGTACGAAAGAATTAATTCACAGGATGTTTTTTAATTTTGTAATCTTTTGTTTGTGCGGCATTTACGACTGAACAAGACATTACGCCTATTCATAGAATGTATTTTAATTAAAACAGTTAATTATGACTACATCGTACAACTTAACTGCCGACTTTTAATTACATCGTGTTTTACAAACCGTCTGTAATATGATTTACCAGATACAAAACACGCTTCTAGTGGAAGAGATGTATTTTACTTGTCAACGATAACCAATGAATCTAGTAATATACATAGGCATATACATAAATATTCACCCATTATTAATCCCACTCTGACACAATTAAATACATTACTAACAACTTAGACCCGGGACAAACATAAATAAATGTATGATAACCAAGAAAATCAAACCCGGGATCGATCGCTCAATAGACCAATCGGGGTCAATATTAAACTCAGCTGATACCCAATGACTACATAATTTGTATTTGTATAATTACATTCCACTTGCAAAGTTTGTTAGGTAGGCTGATTGGTAGACTTCACACACCTTTGAGAACATTATCGAGAACTTTCAGGTGTGCAGGTTTCCTCTCGATGTTTTCCTTCACCGAAGCAAGTGATAATTAACTTCTAATATTTGACGCACATACTTAATAAAAAATTAGAGGTTTCGAACTCGGGCCTTGTTTGTTGAAATACATTTTTGGCTCCAAACGAGGGAACTCCTCAATCGTTAACAACTCAAGATTTTGTCTATTAATCTATAGTCTTTATACTATATCATAATCTGACTGCCATAAACAGGAATCATGACTCCATATGAAAAAATGTCCTAAGCGGCAACAGCACCTTCACAATTTTTTTACTTTTTAGTGCACCATAAACACGTTTTTTTTGTTTCGAAACAATTAATTTAGCTTGTTTTTAATTAATAACAATAGAAATATGTACCTATATGTATACGAGTTATCTAGCTAGGAAATATGAATATACATATTACATATACATATATTGCGAGGCAGAAATTTGATTTTTTATTAAATCTCTGAAATTTATTTTATACGTGTAAAATTCCTTTTGGCTAGGGAAACCTAAAAATGCAAAGTTAAAATAGACTAAACTGACCATAAATAAGTAACAAAATTTAGCTTTTAATTAAAAATGCACATAAGTAATTTGCAAGTTACAATAATTACGAAATCACCAATCAATATAAAGAAAATAGTAAAGATGACATTCAATTCAATTAAAGAACCAAAGTGCACTAGAACCCACTGCACAACAAAATTTACCACAGATTAAGATAACAAGTAAGCCAATGCCCAATATAAAATTGCCGCTAATAGAACGCATGTTATATAGTCTACTCGATAAGTTCAAAATGGTTGAAATTAGA
Organism: Thymelicus sylvestris; assembly: GCA_911387775.1. Taxonomy (NCBI): domain Eukaryota; kingdom Metazoa; phylum Arthropoda; class Insecta; order Lepidoptera; family Hesperiidae; genus Thymelicus; species Thymelicus sylvestris. The sequence goes on along the minus strand of OU426891.1, from coordinate 11,784,082 downwards.
GATACTGCTCTTAAAAATACGTGCGATAGCTCATTCTGTTCGGAATGATGTCTAGAAAAATGTTTCGGAAGCGTTTACCAGCACGTAAAAAATTGCAAAAGTTATTGACAAAATAAAGTTGAAAAATAAAAGTATTTTGTTTTTGGTAATCACTTCGAAACTATTAATATTTAAGAAATTTTAAAACAAGATTCTTAAAGTAGAGGAAATTTCCAAACAATGACTCGCGACTCTCGGAACTCTATCTCCATTATTTATAACTTTAATTTAACGCTGAAAATGGGTCTCCACGCTGCATTTTTAGGTTGCGCGTGCGGCGTCAAAACCGAGTTCGTCACACTCCATAATTTTTTAAGGTATTAATTATTAAATAAAAAAAATAAAAAAAAATATGTTGTATTCGAAACACTTCAAAGAATTTGCTCCCGTAGGAAATTTTGCTTAAAGTTAATTTTTCAACAAGTTAGACGATTGTTAATTAACTAAATTTTCTCGAACTTCCATTTTCATTGTACATTAAAAAAAATGTTTAAGTAATTGTCCTATAAATTTTTCGCTTCGTGGAGCCCTTCTTATATACATGCTTAACGAGATCACGTCATAAAAGTTTAAAAAGTTTTAATACTTTGTGTATAATAATTTTATAAGTTGAACAAACAATTTTTTCGTTTTTTTATCGAATCGAAATTAAAAAATTGAAAAATGTTTTAATCTGTACTTTGTTATACATCGTTGTTTTTTTTATTTTTAGGTGTTTCAGAAAAAATATATAAAAAAGTTGAGAATTTGTTTATAAAAAATTGTTAAGTTAAAAAACAATGAAATTGTTGATAAAAAAAGTATTTTTTTACATTTCTATTAAAGATGGTTAATTATAATTTTTAAGAAAAAAAAATTATTAACTAATTATTCAAACAATAGAAATATTAAAAAACAATTATAAACAATTAAATATCATTATTAAGAAAAAAATTTTTTTTTCAAAAATCATAATGTTTTGTAAAGAATAAGATATTAAGAAATTTTTTCTTGAAAGCATAGAAGAAATAGTCTATTTGTTTGTAAAAAAAAATTATAAAAAAATGAGGGAATTTTTTTTTCAAGTCATTAAATGTCTTTTATGAATGCCAAAACGATTATGTAATAATAAATTGAGAAAAAAATATTTTCAATAATATTATTTGGATTTTTAATTTTTTGTTCAACTTATAAAATAATTATACACAAAGTATTAAAACTTTTTAAACTTTTATGACGTGATCTCGTTAAGCATGTATATAAGAAGGGCTCCACGAAGCGAAAAATTTATAGGACAATTACTTAAACATTTTTTTTAATGTACAATGAAAATGGAAGTTCGAGAAAATTTAGTTAATTAACAATCGTCTAACTTGTTGAAAAATTAACTTTAAGCAAAATTTCCTACGGGAGCAAATTCTTTGAAGTGTTTCGAATAAACCATATTTTTTTTATTTTTGTAAATTAATAATTAATACCTTAAAAAATTATTGAGTGTGACGAACTCGGTTTTGACGCCGCACGCGCAACCTAAAAATGCAGCGTGGAGACCCATTTTCAGCGTTGAATTAAAGTTATAAATAATGGAGATAGAGTTCCGAGAGTCGCGAGTCATTGTTTGGAAATTTCCTCTACTTTAAGAATCTTGTTTTAAAATTTCTTAAATATTAATAGTTTCGAAGTGATTACCAAAAACAAAAAACTTTTTTTTTTTCAACTTTATTTTGTCAATAACTTTTGCAATTTTTTACGTGCTGGTAAACGCTTCCGAAACATTTTTCTAGACATCATTCCGAACAGAATGAGCTATCGCACGTATTTTTAAGAGCAGTATCTCTAATTTCAACCATTTTGAACTTATCGAGTAGACTAATAGACTTAAATACATGAACAATCTTACAACATAACAGTTGTACGACCTACTAGTTACCACTGATCTATGGTCACATGTTTAGATGTATTAATAAATTACGTAGTCTAAAGAATCGGCAGTCTCGTGCCATCTCTTGCGCAACAGGCCGCACAACACCCTCTATGTGCAAGTATAAAAAAGGTAATGTAACTATTTTTCAATTAAACATTTTTTTATTAGTTAACTGAAGTAACTTGTAAGCTTATTTACTCATTTATACAAAATATCTTATTTCCTTTTTTTATTTTTCTGTAGGCTTTTTGTCTGATTAATATTAAAAAGTGAATTTATTAATAAAAATTTATGTGAAGCAGATCATTAAAATGTGTAATTGAAATATTAAGCTTATCAACTCTTATCTACTGCACTTATAAAAATTATCTGAGCTAATTTTTTTCGAAACTGCACTCCACATTACATTTCACAATAAAGCTTAGTTATTAATTTATGTTAAATAAATTAGTAATAGTTATTAATTTTTATAAAATATAACTTTATGTGTAAATATCGGTGTTGCAACTCAATGAACTTTTATTAAAGAGTCATCGCAAATCGATTACAAAGATAATGTGTGTAACATTTGCATTTAGATTTAATGTTTGCACATTGAACGTATCAATTTGATTACATCCATTGTATTAAGTAATATTTCGATTATAGCATATAAATAAATAAAATAACGATTTATCCATCCATCTTTGGAGATGGCTTTTTGGTAATTAGGTAGCAAAAGCGCCATTCTTAATTGTACTGAGACTGTAACTATCATTGTTTCTGAGGAAAATGACTACATTTATCGAACTGAAATTTAAAAACAAACACTAAGGACTACCCATTACATCCTTTACAGAACAAAATTTTAGGCCTAAGACCTATGGTGTTTCTTATTTTATGATTTACTTTATTCTCTGGATTGGTAGCCATAGCCAGCCAAGAGGACACCTGCCTCCAATATTAACTTGACTAGATAGTTTCTATATTATAGTTGTACGAACTACGTAGATATACCATAATGATAAAAAGATTATGTTTGTATTGGCGGAAATAAAAAAAATTGATAGAAATAAATTACAAAATTATTTAAACGCTAGTATTTTTTTATTCACTGTAACTTTTAAATAAATGAAATCTAGGTTTTTAAACTTTCAACTCAATCACATCACAGGATTACACGCACACACTCAACAGTTATACACAAACTTTTAAATAATAGTATTTGCCAAGTAAGTAATAGATTTCTTCCGATAGACCCAAGGCGAATGGTAGATAAATAATCAGCAATTCAAAGATGTTAATGAATAAAAAATTAACAAAGGATAAAATGATATTTTGTTTAAATTTGTCTTGAATTTAAATTCTTAATAGTTTATTTATACCGACCATGAATATAAAGTTCGGCTGTCAGTATGATTTTATGAACATGCTGAAAATAATATATGGATCGATAAGTGAAATTCCGGTAAAACTTCGGTAACTGTTGTAAGAATTAAGAAGTTTTCATACAGATTATTATAAACTGATCAGTAAGATAACTCCCTAGCTAGTCAACAGTACCAAAGTAGGCAAGTTTCATGCGTTTAAAAAAATTCAAAATCAATAGTTAATTTGTTTTATACAAAAATATCTTTCAAACAAATCCAATTAAATAAATAATAACGCTTCACACTCACATCTCGTCTCGTCTATCTCATTACATGCACTTTCCACTTAAATTTTCTAATTTGCCCCAAAATGTATTAAAATTACGATTTTCTAAAATATGTTTATTTTTATCTACGACAACTTCCTTAACACAGACAGACACATACAAACGAATAGATGTGATACAGATGTAAGACTTTTTTTTACCAATCGTCAAAACACATCATAAAAAGGTAAAGTAGGTCCTAACAAATGAACTAAATGTATTTTTTTTAATGTTTGTCCCAAGTAGTTTAAGTTGTGTAATTTTGAATCATTCTACTGCCCTTATAAACGAATAATGTTTGTATCTATAATCATAGAAATAATCGAAGATCTTCAGAGGATAACAATATATTACCGAACACTACATTATTTGACGACCCAATAGCGTATTACTCATATATATTTTGTCCCTGTCTCTATTTGTGAAGCAAAGGGTTCTCGATTTGATTCCCAATACGATTTTTGATGTGTCATATTATTTTATTATTATTTTAAAAAATCTTTTTTCGAATGGACAGTTGCTTTATGGGCGTATAAAGTTTCACGTGGATAGTTAAATTATTGGTAGCTAATGTACACTTCTCAATTACTTTATAGTTTCTCTGAAATAGTTGTGAAAGGAAAATATAAAGAAATTAAAAGGTAATACAACTGTTTGTTAATACAATTGTTATAAGTTACTTTTTTAGGGTTCCGCAAACCCTAAAAACCCAATAAAAGGGAACCCTAAGAACAATACTTTCACAAAGTAAATCTAAACATTTACTATAAATAAACCGGTTAAACAGGTGGGAACAATCGCTGACAGCTTTGTCGACACGCAGTTTAATATATTCACATGTAAATCATTCCCACTATAAATAGAAGTTCAATAATTTGACACTAAATAAATGTCTTATCCGTATAAATATAAAGAGTTTTATAAATACAATGGTCGACCAAATTGTTTTACAGAAATACTTATTTTAAGTGAATTTCCAACAGGTACCTACATATATGTAATATTAGGTTCTAACTTCTCATAATCGTGAAGGAAATTTTATTATTACATACATAAATGTATTTACCTAGTCAAAAGTAATTTTGTCATCGTACACAACGGATAAATGCTTAGAAATAAAATGCTTAAAATAAAAAGGTTTTTTTTCTTGAACCGCAACTTACCAGGGATGCCAAAGGTGTTGATGATGTCCATAGGTGATGATGACCACTTACCATCAGGTGGTTTTTCTGCTCGTTTGTCGGCTATTTGCATAAAAAAGGACGTCACAGATAATCGCAATGGCGATATACGTGAACATACCGCAAGAACCAGTGTATATTTTAGCTAATCTTACTCAAAGCAAATATCCTGCTACTGATCGTCGCCGAGTAAGGTATACTTCATTACGTCAAAGTTTAAATAAAAGAAATAATTCACAACACATTATAATGTTGACAGCAAAATCGATTTATAATCACAACGAAAACAAATAGCCCGATTAATTCAAATATTATTCAAACATGACATAGTTAATAGAGTCATCTATTTTCAAGACTGTTTTATTTTAACATTCTGGGTTTTTTATTTAGTCTCAATTATGTGTTATTTTCTTTTTCAGATGCATCGACTTACAGTTTTGAGCGGTCTTCTATGTTTACTTGGACTGGGATTCGTATGTGCAGCTGACAAATATACTGATGAAAATCGACCTTATGAATTCGGATTCACTATTGAGGGTGAACAACATCGACACGAGAAAAAAGGTAAAATACTTCCGTGTATAAAAATAACAAACATTAATGATAGTTTTACTATTATAAGACAAAAGTTTAATGGTAATGGTGGTAATAATTACCATACAAATGTTCTCCGAGTGCTAGCCAAAAAAGTTGTCGTTATTCAAGTAAAATAATTTGGAATTATTACTAAGGTAGATATAATAAAAACCTAAATGGAATCGACACGTTAGTACAGATTCTAAATATTAATTTTGCAATAAGAGGATTTTTTTTAATCTATTGAACGTGTAATTCTCAACAATTATACAAAGAATTAACACAAGTTTATATCATTACTCTGGAGATTAATTCTTATTGATTAGACTCTTATTTCCAAGTCGAAGCTTGTCAAATTCTGAGTTGCAACACCATCGACCGTGATCCAAGAGGTCATTCATTCTGATGACTGACCTCGAGTTAAGATTTATGAAGTGCTTACTAACATTATCAGTAGAGCAGTAAGTGACTCTTGAGTTTAAGCCCTTACCAAAATAAGTTTTCATAGCCGCTAGAGCAGAAGTCAAATGTCATTGAAAAAATTAGTTTTTTTTTCTAACTATAAATGAATCAATCGTTAGCTTTTCTGGTTTAAACATATACTCAACAAGTATAAATCTGGTGAAGTCGTCAGTTCCAAAAAAACTCTAATTAGGTTCACAAAAACATACATTTTCTAACATTACTGATTTTTGGTTTACTTATGTGATTAATTTGTAAATATTGCACTTATTTGCTATTTTTTTTACGGTTAACGTGATAGAGCCCATAAAGCCATTTGAGCCTACTGGCTTGGATGTACTTACGGATGGTGGACCTAGAGATCAAATTTTGAAATTGTCTTTCAGTGAGAAAAAATAGTTCTTCCTTATGTTCTGAAAAACTTGTGATGTTTGTCAATCCACCCACTTGGTGGTCTCTGGCCGTGAAAACTTGATAAAAGTTGATCTATTATATACAAAAAATTGTAACTGACCGATGTCTGTACATTGAAAAAAACTATTATTAAGGCTATTTATAAATACAAGAGGAATGTAATAGATGGATAATAGATATTTTAAAATTTTCGTTTATTTGTCTGCGCGTTTGTTTTTGCTAATCTCAGAAACGGTTCAGCTGAATTGCATGCAAGGTCAATTATGATGTATTATAGCAAGCTTGTGGTAGCACCTAATATTTTTTAATACAGTTGCTCAATAATCTAAATTTTACTAACAAAAAATAACCGACTTCAAAGTCTCAAAAACTACATAGTTGTCAGATCTCGTTCAAATTTATGTGAGACCACATGACAAGCGCCTACTTTCGATTAAAAAAAGAATCATCGAAATCGGTTGGCGTGATATTGAGTTATTCATCAATTTGTCGCGCACATCTTAACACAAATTTACGACTTATGTGGTTTTCTCATGAATGCCATTATCAGATCTCAATAAAATTTATGTGGAACTACATGACAACCATTAGCTTTCGATTAAAAAAAGAATCATCAAAATCGGTTCGCCCAGTCCAAAGTTCTGAGGTAACAAACATAAAAAAAAAATACAGTCGAATTGAGAAACTCCTCCTTTTTTGAAGTCGGTTAAAAAGTGGCGAATTGCAGGGACATATAGCGTTCGGGATGTGGGCTATTACTCACTCGTGCTTTTTCTTTACCATTTCCGCACTCGTGCGTTCTCATTCCCAACTGTCAAAATAATGTCTATTAAAAAGAAAAAACCAACCACGAAGTTTTTACAAAAAAAAATCATAGAAGTTTTTATGATTCATGCAAATATTTCTAAAAAGAAGCTACTAATTTGTTTCAATATCAGATTTAATGATTTGATTCAATGAGTTAAGTTAGGTTTCATTTCATTTCATCTCATTAAATTTCATTTTAATTTCATATCAATAAAAAAAAATCTACTGAAGACTTGGCCGTATGGGCATAGTTCCCTTTGCCTACCCAGAATGGGTGAAGACAACTCTCTGCTTATATTCTTTTACGGTTGGCGCCATTTTCCAAAATTTTTCTTTTATCTAATATATTGCTTCATTTTTTCGCAACTGTATTAAAAATAGCTGTTGTTCAGTACACGTGCGGAACCGTCATTGCAACTTGTTCCGACTGTCAACCCTCACCTTCGGCTGCGCCTCGGCTCGGGTAGACATTTGTCGGAACTCTTTGCAATGACAAGCTTTCCGCACTTGTAATAAAATATACTATATTTTTAACCGACTTCAAAAAAGGAGGAGGTTCTCAATTCGACTGTATTTTTTTTTATGTTTGTTACCTCAGAACTTTGGACTGGGTGAATCGATTTTGATGATTCTATTTTTAATCGAAAGCTGGTGGCTGTCATGTGGTCCCACATAAATTTTATTGAGATCTGACAATGGCATCCATGAGAAAACCACATAAGTCGTAAATTTGTGTTAATATGTGCGCGACAAATAGACGAATAACTCAATATCACGCCAACCGATTTCGATGATTCTTTTTTTAATCGAAAGCAGGCGCTTGTCATGTGGTCTCACATAAATTTAAACGAGATCTGACAACTATGTAGTTTTTGAGACTTTGAAGTCGGTTATTTTTTGTTAGTAAAATTTAGATTATAGTATGTTAAGTCAATATAAAGAATCCCGTCTTAAACAATTTTCGAGCATACCCCAAAGCGAAGCGAGAGCTAATAAATTCACTAAGCAAACACTGACATCACCAAATAATTAAATTAAAACTTAACTCAATGCAGCAATGCCATAGATGTTTTAAGTGGAACTAATCGTTTTTGGCTATACAAATATTTGTTTCGTAGCTTTACAAATAGACGTTGACTTCCTATATTGAGTATAAAATTGTAAAGGTGAGAACATAACGAAAAATTGTACCATTTACTGCTTAATTTTTCTCAAGATATAATTCTCTGATTTAATGTCAAATAAATAATTAGGATCGATCGAGATAAACAACTGCAGGCGGGGACTATATTCATGGTTAACCCATTGTGGTTAAATTTCTTGACCGCTTCCGTGTTTTGGAGGGCACGTAAACCAGTGGTTGTTATCGCTAGGTAACAGTCGTTAAGCCATGTCTGGGAGAAATGTGGATAAATAATAACTCAGGAGGAGAAACCCGTGCTCGGTAGTAGGCTATTAATGATTTGAAGCGAAGTGAAGTCATCTGTATAATATTATAGTTCTTGCGTGATTTTTCGTATTTCTTTCTGTTAGAGACTTTCGGTTAAGGTAAAAATATTATGTTATGGCCAGCGTCACACACACCCAATATTCTCCGTCTCAGTTCTAGTGTGACCGGTCGGATAAAAAAATTACTGTATAATGCATTGAGGTATAAGTATACATAGAGAAGACATCTCAAACAAAATGTGTGTCCCCGCCGGGAGGTTCTATTTTCAAAATTGAGCCTTTGTTCTCCTTTCAAAATCGAACGAATCCATTGGACATTGAAGCCGCGCGGCGTCAATTCATTGGAACATACATTGTGTTCGCGGTGTCCGTTCTATACGCTAGTAATAATACTTCAATGGTATAATGTGTATAAAATTAGATTACATAGATTATATAGATTACACAAAAATAGTATTGTATATATAAGTGTTGGCACTCAATGTCTGTAACTAAACATGGTTTTTTGTAACATATGAAATCTTGTATGACTGTCTGTGTCCAAAATAAAATAAAATAAATAAAAAATAAAATAAAATAAAATAAATAAAAACTATTAATAATCTACTATGATTCCAAACCAAAACTCGTTAAAACATTTTAATTTGAGGATGCTGGTGGTTTGCAATAAAGGAACTTACCACCATAATAATTACCATGATAATGGTGGCCTCAAAAGAACGGGTATACCAGTATTGCCTCGTCCATCGATTAGCGTGTAACGTACATTTATCGAAGCTTCATCGCAGACTATGGTTTTCGATAAGAAAAATTTGCACAACAGTTTCCACTTTATCGTTTTACAGATGAAAATGGCATCATTATGGGAGAATTTGGCTTTATCACCGCTGATGGAGTATATCACGTAACAGTTTACGCCACTGATGAAAATGGAAATTTCAAGATATTGTCTATGAAGAACATTCGAGTAAAACCTTGTAAGTTTCAACCTTTATTAATTGATAAAATCGTTACGATAACTTTATTATTTTCCATAATTTTCCTATCAACCTATACGTTATATTTTGGTTAAAGAATAAACTTACATACATTATTAAAATTATCAAACTTTATTTAAATTATTTAAGTAGTGAATTAAGTAAAAAAAAATATTTACGAAATTAATATATGCAAGCTCTCTTCGATTGTGTCCTATCTATATGTACCAAATACGTATATATGGGACTAATAATAATAATAATTGGCTTCCAACTGGGACGAGCACTTACGGTGGCTTCTCGTATCACATGTAAATTCTCGGAATTCAAATTACAGTCGCTATTTACGATTACATTATAAGATAAAGTGGATTTCGTGTATCGTACTTGCGGCTATACTCGTAGTATTTATGATTATCTCGCATTTACATTAATTGGTTTTATTATTTTCCCAGGAAATGACACTGTCTTTATTTGGTTAAAATAATTATTCGATTGTATTATAAATTAAGAAAAATTTGATGGGATTTAATCGATAATTAAGTAAATTCACATCTTGAAGACTACATATTACTATTCATGTTGAACAAAATTACAGATCCAACAGCGGCATCAACAGCGGCATCTAGCGGAGGAGTGAAAAAAGGACATTCAATCCCATTTCCCCCGTCAAATAATTCTCCGATCTTGCAAGGTCCATCGACCTCAAAGGAAGCTGAGAATTCAAAAAGTTCACAGGAAGGATCAAAACCATTTCCAGTAAACAAACAAATCCCATCGCCTGCTAAATCCTGCTCTCATTGCAGTATTCCTACAACGACTACTAAAGCACCGCCACAACAATTACAAGATATAGCCATTGTTTCGAAAGATCGTCCAGTACCAGAAACGGGACTGTTACCTCCTAATAACTATCAACAAAATACTCCGTCATTATATGCCAACGCACAAAACAATTTTAGTCCCCAAGGAGTTGGGAAAAGTCTATCCTCATCGTATGCGGGACAGCAGATGAATCCACCCAGTCCAGGATTTGGCCAAAATAACCTACAATATCCACAAGTTAATTCCCAACGGGATTCATACGGAAATGTACAACAAAATTATCAACAGCAAGATATTTCAAATGCACCTAAAGTAGACTATTCTCAACAAAATTATAATGAAAATCCTAGTATACCTCAATCAAATCAATATTATCCCCAAAATGAAAACAATGTCAATCAAAACATTGGAGGTCAGTATTATAATCAAGAAAATGTGGAATACAATAATCAACAAAAGCAAAGCAATGCTAACCAAAATTATCCCCAACCACAACCCAACTATCCACCAGTTCAATCGGGACCTGCTCAAGATGCTAGTATCAGTTCACAAACACCTGGTTTGAGAAATCCAAAGCAATATAATGATGTTTCATCACCTAACGTTGGAACAGGTCTAGCACAAGATTTTAGGTCCGCCCTAGCATCTCAACCTTATGAGCCAGTTTCTGATAGGCCTACTCTAGTAGCAGCTCAAATGCAAATCGTTCCTAAAGATACAGACATTTACCACAGAGGTCCTGGTGAAAACGAAGGTTTACCATCAGGTTTATCTAAAGATGATATGTCGCGCCTTCTTTATACTTTCAATTATACAGTTGGTTTCCATGGACACCACGAAGAGGGTTATTTGAATGGTGCTAAAAAGGGCTACTATTATATAACAGGAAGAAATGGTATTAGAACACGTGTTGACTATGTAGCTGATGAAAATGGATTCAGACCAACGATAAGTCAAGAAGTACTCGATATATTATCTGACGATGTTCCCAAACCAGAAACAGAAAAAGATGAAAAATTTGGACTAAAAGGTTACGAATTCAAATGGCTTTACTTTCCCACTAATGAAAGAAAGTAATAAAAGTATTATTATGTAGTTCAATTTAGTAAGTAAGAAATAATTGGCAATTAAATTGATTTCACATTTATATAAATTGTTTCGAGGTGCATGTTATAAAATAATTCAATATAATGTATTGTATGTATTTATTGGATTCTTTTATAGCATACAGATTGTACGTTTTATCAGCTATTTATTGTAAAACAAAAGTTTAAGCCCCATTGATATAGATCAAGCCAATACTCTGGTTACATAGAACTTTAATAATTATTATGTATTTTCGGTTGTGACTATTACCTATTACTATACATTACACTGCCAGTTATACTGCCACTTTTAGATGTTAAGATAATATGAAAATAATGTAAATAAAAAGTTGAATTAAATGTTATATTTAAATAAAATTTATATTTAAAAGTTTTGGCTTAATTAATTAACTTATTCAACTCACTTTTTTCGTTCATTCTTTTTATTCTCTCTTTCTTGGCCGGCAACGGATCCGTGATGTTGTTGCTGATGGCCATGGGTGGCGATAGCCACTTATCATCAGGTGCATTGTCAGCTCGTTTGCCGGCTATATCCATGAAAAAAAATAGCATAAGGACTCAATAAAAATTACGTAAGAAAATAAGTTCATTGTCTGTTATTAAATTGACTATAAAATAAAGTATTTTTTTTATAAACAACTTAAAATATTATATTTGTCATTGCGGTTGGGTCTTACCCAAAAATGGCTTAGGTACCTTTTCAATTGAGTAAGTGAATATAACAATAAGTTCTATGATATTTGTGGCATAATTATATCCCACTAGGTAGATACAGTTATTCTACAGTTACTGTTTGTCTGAAAATGAATGTATGGCCCAGAATTATATTTACTATAACAAAAATAGATAGACAAAAATATTATTTTATTTTATAATTAAGTAGGTACAAGCTACGCGCTTGTCAAGATACGTTAGTTTTAAAAGATATTAAAATTTAATTACTAAGTACATTTTTCATTACTTACAACCTCCTCCATCAAATGTGCAAAACAAAAGTTGTCATGAATGCTTTTTCTTCGTAATAATTTTTTTGACTATATTCCACCCATCCTCGAGTCGAAGCCAACCTCCCTTTGCTTAACAACGGACGAAGCTGTCACCGCTTCCGTCAGGACGTTCTCTCCTGTATGTGATCCCTCCAGTTCCACCCAATTTAATCCCGACGCTACGCGTAGTTGTAATAAGGCTCTCTACAAATCCGGCTAACTACCAATATAAAATAAAAAATATTTTCCATAAGTTTAGATCGCAATGTTCGGTTAATTGGTATCGGGTTTTCTTTTTGAACTACAGTGATAGCCTAGCGGTAGAACGTTGGTCTCCCGAACGAAGGGGCCCGAGTTCAAACCCAGGCACGCACCTCTAATTTTCAAATATTATGTGCGTATTACAAGTCAATTATCACTTGCTTCGGTGAAGGAAAACATCGTGAGGAAACCTGCACACCGGAGAGTTCTCCATAAAGTTCTCGAAGGTGTGTGAAGTCTACCAATCCGCACTTGGCCAGCGTGGTAGACTATGGCCTAATACCCCTCACATTGTGAGAGGAGACCCCGAGCCCAGCAGTGGGACAATTTATTATGGGTTGTTGCTTTGCTTTTGCTTTGCTTTTTTTCTTTTTGAACAGCAACGCATTGGTGTTTGGTGTTACTGATTTCCATTTACGACCGTAACCACTTTCTTTCAGGTGGCGCTACTCGTTTTTAGACTGTTTGCATAAAAAAAACCAACTATAGAACAAATTACTACAGTAGAAAACAACGCCATCTATCTTAATTATTTTGAATTACGAACACGTGTAGTAGGTAGAGACTCGCGCGCAGTACCTACTTCTTTGGTCAACCATCGGATACATATTGTACTTATAAGAAAAGTTTAGAACTTCATACAAGATGGCACTTGCGTTTCAAATGTTGTTGGTACTGTGTTGTATCTCTTCTTATTAGGTAATAGCGCAGAAATAAGATAAGAGGCACATAATGGAAGATATATAGATTTGAATACTACGAGTTTCTACTCGTAGTATTCAAACGCTTCTGCGTTACCGGCGCGTTACACTTGTTAATTGGCTTTACGAAACTGCAAACACAATAAGGCGCCAAAAATCAGCCATTTAATTCATTTATTTTTTTCAATTTTGATATACCTACCCAGTGTCACTCTGGCAATCAAGATGAATCTAACGGCACCTCTAAAGCTGAAATCGATCAAGCCGCTTAGGCTACAGGGCGTGCCAAAGAAATATAATGTACATACATACATACATAACCCTTTGGTGCAGTCGGGTAATTGTACGGTCAATTGTGACGTGAGCATTAATTTAGAATAATTATTATTAAAGGAATGAGGTCTTTTGCATTTGCAGTATTTTTTATAGGTAGGTACGTACTTAAAATACTAACTCAGAAACTGATGTATTCACACCTGGAGCCCAATTCTCATTTCGTAGAGATACATGTCTAACAGAGATATGTCGAAAAAACATGGCCGATTGGCCTCGTTTTATACGAGGTCCGCCATGTTTTTTCGAGATATCTCTATTAGACATGTATCTCTACGAGATGAGAATTGCCCCCATGGTCCTATACCGCCACTAGAAGTCAAAATGCGCATTTGTTCCTTATGTGGAAACATTAGACACATGACCTATAGTTTTTACTAATACGAGTAGATGGCTGGTAGGTGGACAATCGAGTAGGTATGTTTGTAATAGCAAAACAATGTTTTTATCACGTCCATGCGAAAAGAACTAGTTTATTGACACATGATAGCCTTTTAAATTCATACTTTTAGTACCGTCAATTTTTTCACATGTCTAACACCTATTTATAATTTAACTGGTGGGAGGGGGAGGGGACTTGAAGACTTTAACCAAAATTAGCACTTTAAAGCCGAATATATCCCAAACAGACTTTGTAGACCATGTGGAGTAGTAGTACCTACCTGGTAGGTACGTATTTTTAAAGACCTTTTAATACATAACGTGATGGGTTACACGAGAATCATCTCCAGTTCACCTGTAGGGGAGGTACCCTGATTTTTTTATGTTATTCTACCACTTTGATAACGTCAAAAATCTGTAGGTAGGTATATCCATGCCAAATTGCAGCTTTCTAGCATAAGGGTCTCTGCGGACGGACAGACGGACGGATGAACATAGCGAACCCGCAAGGGTTCCGCTTTGACTATGGAAGCCTAAAAGAAAGGATGTAAGGAGCCCCAAAATAATTATACAAAACGCGCGAAATGCATTTCGTCCGCCCTTAATTTGTAATTGCTTACTCAAATTCTAGTATTGCTTACTCAAATTCGAGTTTTATAAGAAAAAATTACGTGTCTTCCTCATGTAGTGATAATAATTGAAGTATAGAAAATCCATATGGCTCGCACTGTAAAAAAGTTATCAGATCAAGATTCTAACTCTACACGCCCTAAAGCTCTACAAGGCATAACTTCACAAACCCTACACCTTAGTCAAAATATGTTTACTTCTTTTTGTAAGTTGCTTATGACTATATTATTATTGTTATGCTTATGGCTATATATGGGAAAACCCATACAAACTGCTATCCCCTAATTTATAGGGAGAGAGGTGATTTAGTAAAAAATATAAAATATTTTTTTATAACGAGTCCCTATATAAATTTTCAGACCTCTAGCATCAAAATTTGCGGAAGTCTCATACAAATTTCAATCCCTTAGTTTAAGGGGTTGGGGAGTAAAAGTTCCAAGTTTTGGATTTTTTTTTGTTGTTTGTCAACACGTCTTACTGTGTTGATAATTATCAGAAAGGGCCTGTTTAGTTTTATGTTCCTGAATATGTGACTGATAATAATAATTATTATGTACAATTATAATGATTTGTGAACTGACAATCTCTCACCCCAAACGCATAAAATATCTACTCAGTTCCGTAGAGCGTTAAAAATAATATATTTCCATAAAAATATTACATAATCTGAGGTTGTTTTATACTGAGGATTGTCTGGCTACGCGACATGCGGCGAACTGAGAAAATATCTGAAATTACTGTACCTATGGGTGATTTCTTTCAGTCGAGTCATATAAATATGAATAACCATACTGGAGCAGGCATATCACGCACGACTTCAATATAGTAAAGTGCTGTGGGGAATAGTTCAGATATTGCTAAATTATTCATACATCTAAGTGTAGGTATAAAAAAATAAACGAATATGGAAGCTAACATATTCTTCAGTTCTTATAGACAATGTTTTAATCCACTTAATAAATAGCAACGTCACTTAGTACTTACCTATTACAAATATGCAAACTTTCATCAAACAAGTTTATGTATGTATTTCACAGCGACCCTGTAGCCCGTAATGAAATGAAATGAAATGAAATGAAATGAAATGAAATGAAATGAAATGAAATGAAATGAAATGAAATGAAATAATCTTTTATTCATGTAGGTATCACTGATACACTTATGCACGTCATAGCCTAGTTGTTCCTAGTTGACCTTGCTTACTGAACAAGGGATCCCGCGGGTTCAATTCTATTACAGCTAGGGCCGATATAGATGTGATAGGAAAACTTTGTATTCGGGTGATGTGTGTTATAGTGATGTCTCAACATAGTTATAGTATGATAGCACAAATGTATTAATCCCGGTAATCCTAGGGCGGGGGGATGCAATTTCTTTTTGGGAAAAATATTTGGAGTGTATACATGTTGGTCATCTACTAACCTCCCCTACAGATGTTGCAACCTGCTGTTTAGCTAGGGCCCAGTGTTACCAGGTACACGGTAATTACCGTAGATGCACGGTATTTTTGGCTAAAACACGGTCTACGGTAATGTTTCACTACCGTGTACTTTTCTACGGTATTTTTAATTATGAATTACCTTGACAGTCAATATATAAATAATTATTCAGAAGGATTAATTTTATTAAAAAAAGATACGTAAAACGAAACGAAAATCCAGCTTGTGGGTATTCCACCTAAATTTGGGGTTAAGTTAGATGAAGATGTGTATTTTTAGGGGCTCACTAGAGCTACAATTTTTTGACGCATGTTTCAAGAGACCTTTTTTTAGAGGAATTTTCTAGGGGGATTTTTTTGTAATGTATTTAGGAGATCCTTGATTGGATTGATGAATTAATTCAATTTATCCTGGTGAGCTTCTTTTTACTTATACTTACTTAAATAAATTACTGCATAGACATAGTGTTATGGGGAAAGAGGGGAATTTCGAGATGACGCTGGGGGGGAAAAATGACTGCAGATATACGAGAAAGAAGTTTTTATTTTAGATGATTGAATTTTAAATAAAAAATATCGAAAAATCATTTTCTCTTTATTTTGCACGGTAATTTACATGATATTTTTTAAATCTATACACGGTAATTTGGATCTGAAACACAGTATTTCTAACCTGTCAACACGGTAGTGTATAATTTTAATCTGGTAACACTGCTAGGGCCAGGCTATGCTGGCTATGGTGCCAGATTCCTCCTGTTGAAGATTTTTGGGCATATCTGCAATTAGGACCTTTTACTCTATGATTCTTCGCTCCACTCTGAATTTAAAGAAGCACTCTCGCATTTAAAATAGATTTGCAAGTTAGGTGAACGATTTACAATTTTTGCCACCCATAAAAAATTACATCGAGTTTTATGTGATTTTTTTATGCTAAAACCCATTCAACAATCTCTTGATATAGGAATCAAAAGAGTTCAAACTCTCCTATAGAGAGCTTAGGCTCTCAGTAATTAACTGGTACCTCCCTAGGAAAATGAATCCTCAAGGCTTTTCCCAGATTATTTTAAAAGATTTCCACTCTAACCTCTCTCATTATTCCAAGATGAAATATTTACATAACGACCAGTTGGTAAATGAGGCTTGTAATTATATTGGTTTATCTTCTTCACGGTACGCTGCATGTGTAATACGATAGAACTGCCACTGATACTGAAATATCATAGGTATCATATTTGTAAACAATCTTGATCCGTCTCCACTGAGCAAATGAACACCGATATTAAATTATGTTTATTTTGTCCACAAAACTGCTTTGAGATTTGCTAACCCGGTCACTTTTGCACATAGCTTTATATTAAACTGGACTGACGCATTGCATAATATAGAACCGGTGAATGAATCTGTGCATGCATTCGGATAGTATCTGCGTGGTTTTGGCGGGAAACCTCCTCCAGCACCAGTTTCAAGAGGGCCGGCGCGTGCGCAACACGCGTTCGTATTTAAAACTCCAAACTCGATGCGATCGCGAACGCGACGTTTGTCTCCTAATCTTTTTGTCTAAGAATTTGTTTAAATGGAAGTATTGAGGACACACCTCATTTTCCTTTGTAGCGATTCTCTCCACCACGTCGTGAATACTCTTTGTTAGATCACAATAGTCTTAGTTCTACTTTCGTAAAATTTGAATATACTTGCCCCGGTGAATTTAAATTCGCGTACAGTTTATTTTTGTGACATTATTCAAACGAAATACATATACAAGAACATTAGGAGGTTGGTATTATTGATGAAATATTAATATAATGCTGTAAAAATAACTCTTATGTTACTAATGCGACAAAACAAATCACTAAACTTACGATTACGAACCAGTTACGCTTATCCCCTGTAAATATTTTTAGTAGCTATAAGTGTAACAAGAACACTATAAATACACGTTATAATAAGGCTGGACTTACCTAACCTAACTTAGACTGGAATAACTCAGTACGATAATAAGAAATAATCCATTGACTAAAGCACTTACTTTGATCATACTCACCTTAAAAATATCAGTGACACGAAGGAAGATTTCCGTATCCCCAAAAAGTCCTAACATCTGTGACCGATTGCAAGTCCTTCAGCCTTCAGAGGATGGTTATGGATGTCCTTAAGTTGTGAGGTTCATAACCTGACCAGGGTAACTATTTTCCAGATTATAATCTAAATACTAACAAAAAATAACCGACTTCAAAGTTACTCAAAAACTACTTGTCAGATCTCGTTCAAATTTATGTGGGACCACATGAATTCGCACTTGCTGTCGATTAAATAAAGAATCATCAAAATCGATTCGCCCAGTCGAAAGTTCTGAGGTAACACACATACAAAAAAATTCAGTCGAATTGAGAACCTCCTCCTTTTTTGAAGTCGGTTAAAAAACTCCAAAACTCTAACGCTAACTTCATTGGCATTGTTGCCTTAACTACTGACAATGTCTTTCAAGACTGAAAATCAGCTATTTAGTGTGACAAAATATCTAAATCAATTTATTGTACAATTACTGATGAAAGAATTAATGATATTCATAGTTGATCAATGATGCTAAAATATGTGTCTTATTCAAATTAGCAATACTAAAAAAGAAACATTAGTATATCATTATGTTATCAAATTGAAACATCTTTCATCACTGATGATAAAAAAGTTTGCCCTGAATACTGCAAGATAACAAAGGTCGAACTAACAACAACAGTAAACAGCGCTGAGGTTAAGTAGGTATTTGCTACTGAAATATTGTAGGCACGAGTAAAATAATTCAAATGAACTATTTCTCAGTGTTTGGTATTACTAATAGATAATTATACGAAAAAACTGCAGTCGTAACGTAAAAACTTAAATTTTTTAAAACGATTTTAATTTCATCTATACTAATATTATAAAGAGGAAAGATTTGATTGTTTGTTTGCATTCAATAGGCTCCGAAACAACTGAATCGATTTGAAAAATTCTTTCACTGTTGGAAAGCTACTCTATCATGACTCTATCCCCCGGGTGACATAGGCTATATTATATTTTCAAAAAAATAAGGATCCTTAATAAAACTCCAATAATGTAACCCAAGTTGTAAAAAAAATAAGACAACCGAAGCAAAGCGAGGGCGGTTACCCGTACGTTATAAACCTATCTTTGTGTGAAATTAATTTATTATTTACATGTACATACATATTTAAAACTTTAGTAAGTAGTTCGTTAGCAATCAACTAAAGAGCACATAGGGCAAAAAACAGAAAATATAGTTATGATTTGGAAAATGAAAAGGCGAAAATCAGTTTACGATTTTGAAATATGCACTAACTATTGTCTACATAGACAATTAGACATAGCCGCATTATTTTTTCCATCTAACGTATTCGTACTTTAATCATAATAAAGTTAAGAATATTATCTTATGTTTCATGTAATTAGTGCTTGCTATTTTCATTACTGTGCTAATTAAATCTGTGTTTGAACTAATCAGTTAAATTATATAACTATATTTATCTACCTACTAATTTAGTCACTTCAATGCAGATTTTTTTTCATTAGATTTATTTAAAGTCACCACTTTGCAATGATTTTCCTCCGAAAATGTTTTTTTACGTTCTTAAAATACATATACCTAAAGGCACTAGAACATCTCGTTTTAATGAGATTATTTTGTCATCTTGATGTCATCTTTCTCGCTAGACCACAAGACTATTGCTTAGTTAAAACCACATAAATATCCGGGCAATAGATTTTTTAGCAATTTCAAAAAAGGAAAGGGTATTCAATTCCATTATATTATTTTTTTATAGTATTTTTTTTGTTTTTTTTAAATACTTAGTAGTAATAATACTATCATTTTAATATACTCGTCAGCCAAGTGCTCGAAGTCATTATTCAGATGGTCGTGTTAATAAGTACAGTTTGCAGTAACAATACAGCGTGGCGTCTCGGAAGTCCGTTGTTTCATGGTTACTTAACGTTGCATGTAATAATAGGAAATAATCAATTTTTGATTAGGTATACATTTTAAGATTTCGTTAGTAATGAATACAGACGTTGGTATCTATTATTTAAAAGTTTGTTACTAATTAATTAATTAATTTCTTTCTTAATAGTCTTTAGTATGATCCTATAACAAAGGCTATAATAAAATCTTATTGTGATTTAGTTGGATATTTGTTAGGTTGGTTTATTTTAGTAATTAAGTATGCAAAAAAATAAAAAATATGCTGAAATATTGAAAAAATCTGTACCATCGTACTCTTAAACCACAAAAAAAATTGTCTTATACATTAACTCTAAGTTCAAAGATCTCAAAAATCCTAGAATTCTAAATACAGCCAATATACTCGTAGTAAACAAGTGAAGCAAATTAAGTGAAGTTCAACAAACACATTATAGTTATAAAAGGCGAAACAAGGCGTAACCGTTGATCTCCCACATTACTTCCGATTTGTTCACATTTAAAGATTTTATGATCGTCTATGTAATGATTAAAATTTATTCTAATGATATAGATGTATAAGATTTATTTGTAGCTTTTGAATATATATTTTGGTTGCGTTTATTCAACTCAGTCTCTATGCTAATCGGATAATTATCTTATAAAAAAATGTGTAGTACGTATCAGAAAAAACTACAGGTGTTCAAAACTCAAAACATAACATAATATTTAACTCTTTAAAAAATGAAAACTCGACAGAAACTGAAAAAGGAATTAATAACATTTAAATTCAGCTATTACGATATAATTATTATTTCAAATCTTTTGATCACTAACTACGTACTTAATTAGAATTAGGTATTTAAATTAGTAAAATTATAGCACAATTATTCTTAGCTATTCTAAATAAAATGGTCGAGGGTTTTTTAAATTTTAATTTTAGATAATCAATCCATAAGATCCTCAAATCATCTTTAATCTTTCGATATCCGATACTGAATATAAAATAAATACCGTTCCTAAACATCTCTGCGAAATTGTAGTATGAAAATTATCTTTTGAAAATAAAATTATTAAAATAATAAAACTATAGATTTCTTAGATCAAAACAAGAGCGGAGGAATGCGCTGCTGCTAGTAAACCACAGCTACTGGTAATCATACATCGTCTATCGAGTTACTTATCCGCGTTTCTTGAGTTCATTTATTTATAGTTTGTTTGTTTTAAATAATCCGTTATTATCGGTTCATTGCATTATAATTTGCAGGAGATACATATATCAAATGTATCATAAAATATCGTTAGAATTAACAGAAAAACTGTGAACTGTAAATTGGAACCAATATCTTCTATCTATTGGAATCTATAACCAATTCCATTTTTTTCTGTAGATTTGTAAGAGACCTTCCGATTCCGAGTGATTCCGTAACCACTAAGAAAATAACACTTGTCACAAAAGCAATTATTCCGTTCGATTTGGTATCGGAATGTCAATAGCGGCTGTCATCTACGAGGCTGACAATACAAAGTGCCTGCTTGGTATGCAAGGGATGAACGGATTTTCACTATCGTTCAATGTCTCATTGTTTCTTTCACTTTCTATATATTTTTGGATGAGTTTTGAAATACACAATGAAAAAAGAAGCAATGGTTATTATAAAAAGGATGTGGCCAATGCACTATTTTTTATGTGTGTAAGGTTGGCTAAGTCGTAGCTAACCGCTAAGGAAAAATAATTATTTATAATTAAACAAAATCTTACGCCCACAAAATTTTCATTTTAAAGCTATTATGTTATAGTTTTCATAAAAATACCAAATCAAATAAAAAAAATTAACACTTTTCCAATAAGTACCTTCGGCATCCTTTAAATAATTATACTACTAAGGGCGTATTTACATAAAAACGGGTTACCAGTGGCGATTTACCAATGTTTATCGGCATAGGGAATGACATAATAAATTATAATATTATTATGACCAGCCAAGCCACTTGTCAAGACTTTGACTTATCCGATACTAACTTGGTGATGACTGCCTGCGCCTACCTGTGTGGACCATTGGTAAGTCAGTCTGCTTTTTGCGTGAATACGCAGCCCTAAGCTAATAACTTGTGACAATTAGTAGTTATCGAAATGACAAGGCAGTAAATATGTATAGGAATACCTTAGGGTGTTTGAGCTTTTATTCGACTTTTTCAAGTTGCAAATATGCGATGCCCTTTAGCCAACATATTTTTCGATCAACACAGGCGCAACGTATCTATAATAAGTTCTCATATGTGCATAATACATACAAATAAACGAGCAACATAATACCCATATGATGCAATATAAATGACATAGTATTAATTTTAGGTTAGCGACCGTCGCGCGTATAAACTACTTAACAATTTCAATGTCGCCGATTTAGTGGAATAGAGGGTGTGTTATAGAATTTTAATTTTCAGCTTGTCTCAATTAATATGTTACATCAACACCAGTCATATACAGTAGGTTCTCTTCAGATAGGAAAGAATACACTGAACGATGTCTGAACATGGAAATATTTTGAGAAAAACTGGTGAGGACATTTAATTTTGTGTTGGACTGTTTGTCCCAGCGTTTATTCCAGCTAGTATGTAAAACCACTTAATTGATCTGAATATATTTATCATCAATTTTGGGGGAATATCTTGTTTGTTTTATTTCAATCAGTTAAAAAATTAAGAAAATTATGCCAATTTAAATTTCATCTAAACATTTTTTCAAATGTGGATATTCACACATAAAAGCAGCAAATTAAAAGGTACATGTATCTAATATAATTGGTCTATCTCTTCTGTGATAATAGCAGGGCTTACATTTAAAATTATTAAAGTCATTGTTATACCGATGACGACACTGTTAAGTGTGTAATGAGAAAATCATAAAATTTAGAACTTTTTTGCATATTATCTGGTTCCCATTAAACAACATGACAGACAGTGGTAATCATGTTACGAATTAAAATTATGATTTTGTTTTGATTGGTATATACAAGTCATATAGGGATAAGATTGACATGAGATATAATCGCCATCATTCTTTGTTCAGTATGACTGTGGCTTAACGTGCAAGTGGCGACGCCTACGCACAACCTTGTCAAATAAGAACTAGAACAGCATTACAGACAACTCATGCGCATGCTTATTGCCCCGCCCGTTGTCGTTACCTTGATTTTGACAGGGTAATGATCAAACGTCATTTTGGATAAACAAAATTCAAAATCATTTAATCCTTTTGGTGTTTGGTCAGTGATATGCACATTACCATGTACCCACGCATGTTTTACTTCGAGGATAATTAATTAAGGATTATTTTCAATGCGCCTATGTAAATATAGTAACCAGAAAAAAAGTTGAAGTTTAGCATGTCCTTTAAACCCTTTAATGAACAAAAATAGAGTAAAGCAACCAATTCAAAAAGCTCAGTTCACTCATACTACATTGACCAAATAAATAATTACTGTACCGTACCGTATGATACATACGAGTACATCAACAGCTGGCTATGGACATGGTGCTAAGATAAGAAAAATACAATGCTTGATACAAAAATATTCCTTCATTCTCAGGCATCATAAATTGTGATCGAAGAATATAATAACTATAACTTCATTAGTGTCGTTAGGTCGTTACGACATCAGCATAATAATCCCTTATCCTCATTGATATACTAGTAGCCTAGTTTGTAATGAATTAATGACCCTTCTTGAGTTCTTGCTAAGCATCGGACCCTGAAGTTGTCTATATTATGACATTTATAACAATTAATATTGTGATCACTCATCATCACATGACTATGCAGTAAAATTATTTAATTCCTTACTAATAGGTAATACTTTTTATCCATATTTTAAATTTTTATTGTATTAATTAATACAATTATTAAGTAACTCATTCTAGATAACAAAAAGTAAATGAATAAAGAAATCAGGTATTTTTAAGTTTATTATCTTGTTATGTAACACACTATTAATTACAATTTGTAAATGTCAGAATATTCCCAGTAATAACAACCATGCCCCATATTCCGGAATTGCTCTAATAAGTCACCATGAAGTCACGTTATTATATACCACGGTCCTGACCTCGTTTTCCATGGTAGAGTAATGACAGATGTAACGAATAATAACACTTTATTATCTCAAGATGACTGGAAACTCATTAGTTCCCGTAACACAATGACTAGCAGTGTAGAATGGACCTAACTAACTGGCAAATATTAAAATAATATTTTCCCATTATTTTTGTTCACTAGTGGTACAGAGGTTCTTTTGTTACTCATTCGACCGTTGTTTACAATTTGAAAGATAAACATGGTCTCCACCTTCCTATTTTAAAACATTCCACGTTTGATTTTAGGAACCATTTTTAACGATCTTATAATTTACGTTACGAATTGAAAATAACAATGTGAAAAAAGTTATTAACATAAAACATAGTATCTTGCATCTAATAATCGTACGTATCTATAGTAGATTGTTAGGCTTAGAATATATTTTAATAGTGTGTAGGACAATTTCAAATTCAACCATAAAGCGATCGACCAAGTTTAACAAATTCGCCTTTCGCCAGGTAACCAGGGAATACTGGTGGCAACTATTTTTAACTCTCTCGAATTTTGCGTAGTAAAGTAGGTACATCACCATAACACCTGCTTGTGTTGCGACAAATTAATCAATAAAATGTTTCTTTTTTTTTTCAGAATCACCGACCAGTTCATTTTGTAATGAACAATGTTTAAACAACATCTACTGTTTTTGGTAAGTATAAGTAACTAATAAAATATTTTTATTCTTGAAATCTAGAAATCTTACCTTGCGTTGGGCACATAGGCATAGTCATTATAATTGTGTTATAAAGAACGTCTTTGGTAAACTGCATGAAACGGATATCAACTGAATTGATGAGATTATTATCAAATATAGGAAATTTCAATTAAATTCCGGTAACTGTTAAACGAAACGTGAACAGTTAAAATTTTATTACCCATCCGCTCCGACTTCCTCATTTCATCCATCTACAATTCATTTGAGAAAATATGAATTTCACTTCTTTATATTTATTCATTACTCAGTTTGGTTTTTTATTGTTCAAAGTGCTGTACGCGGTAAGTTCATCGACCTAAAAACTGAACATACAAAAATAAGAACTAAATAAGACCACCTAACTAAAAAGACATAACTCATACATTATTATTAATAAAAAAATATAATGATAATATTTCTTCACGTTTTCAGCAATATAACAAAAATGTGGAATGCATCATTGATAAGGTATGATAGCACTTTGTATGAATTTATAAAGATCATAATATCTTGATAACAATTATCTTACTACGACCAATTCAAATTGCTACACGAATCAATCTTCAACGTTTGTGTCAAATTTAGGATCACATTATTGATTTCCTGGTTTTTTTTTTAAATTTGTGATTCATAAAAAGCTTAATAAAACTATTCTTTAAGCAAAACGAATCCCGTCACAAATTGATTACGCGGTAATTATTACCAGGCGATCACGGAATTTGAGTTTAGAGACAATGATCTTGTAACGTAAATAATATTTACTTTACAATAGGTATTATTAATTAATCCGAATGTTTTTCTTCATCATCTGTGTCACTTCTTCTTCTGAAGAAAAAACTAATTCTTTGATTAGGAATATAAGAACATCTAGTATTTTTCACAATACATAATATGATGAGTGAGAATATTTCTTCTTGTGATATTTTATTAATTTCAGGATGGTTTTCCTATATGCAAAACAACTGAAACAAATATACTTGACAGATATAACATAAATCCCAATGTACCATTGTACGAGCCATACATCCCTAGGATTAAAACAGTTTTTTACTCGTGCAAGACGACTGAATGTAAGCCTTATAGATTAGATTCGATGTCTCAGTTATCACACCCAACAACAAGTTTGAAAAACTGTTTTCTGGAGACGCCAAGCAAATATGTTTGTGAAACTGTAAAATATCTATACTACAAAAATATCGACAAGCTCCTGTTCTTGGCTAACAATATTCCGAGAAAAAAATATTACCTTGCTGATTGCTTGGTATATTCAGATGGGGAAAGGGTTTGTCATCGAAAGGATAACGACAATTCACATGCAAAATTGATATACACTGGAACCATAGCTAAACCGAATGAGATTAACATTCTGTCCCAGAATGAGCTTATATGCGAAGAGACAGATAATAAGCGCGTCTATTGTGAATACAATCTTTACGTTCCATATTCAAGTGGCTTAAAACAAAGGCAGCCCGTTATGATGGCTGACAAAATTCTTCTGAAAACTGGTTCAGCCTTGGTACCACTGAAACATAAATGTAAAAACAATGAGTGTGGATACTATAGTGAAAATATATTTTCAAATCGAAGATCAATGAGATACGAGCCCCCAGGGGGTAGTGTGTACCGCTGTTATTACGCCAAAAAGCAACAAGTTTGCAAAAAATTGTATGGACGTCTTCGAGAAGTTTACAATGAACGTGACTGGCTTAGCTCGTAGTAATTATATCGTGGGGTAAAGTAACAATACGTCACATACGTAAGACTTCATAAAAGGCAAGCGGAAATTAAGTAACGTAAATCGGTTTAAAATAAGTATGCTCCACGTGAAAAGTAATAGCTACTTACCCACTAAGAAAGAATTGCGCAATCAACTTTGACCTTAATTAACCTTCTTATACCTACTAATATGGACGTCATATTATATTTTTAAACGCAAAAGATTTTAGAATTAATATTTATGAAAATAAGATACCTAGTTAGGTAATTGTTACATAAATGTGTGAAAAAAATATTACCTCTATTTTATTAATAAAAATAAAAATTGTGTTTGTTAGCTCCGACCAAAGATATTTTACCATTATACATACAATATCATTGGCTCCGACCAAATTGGCTCCGACACACGACTGGAGTCGCCATCTAGTTTGCAATCGTCAAATCAGTAATAACGGATGATGATGAAGAATGATGATGATGATGCTGATACTGATGTTTAACATCATCAGAATAGACTAGAAAGATTATTATTATCACTAGATGGCGTTGTTACTAACAAGCCATCCAACGCCATCTAGATTCTGTGTTACGAATTAAAAAACATAACGCATAATGTAAAGAAGAAAGTTTGATTTTACTCCCCATAGAATTTCAAGAGATATTGTTTGCCAAAAAATCTTTGTTCAATTTTATTGTAACAATTCTAATTGTAATTATTAACCTTTTATGTTTATATGCGTACTTTTTTAAATATACCTAAGTACTTTAGTTAAATACACACTTTAGTGATTCAATTTTTTTTTTTTAATTTCTTCAACATTCTATTTTTTATTTTTTATTTTTAACATTTTTTTATTTTATTAACTGGGAAGGTCAAATATGTCCCTCAAACACCTTCCCAATCTTGAAAATCTCGCTTGCTCGATGAGTGCATACTTATATATAGAAGTTTGTCTGATCCTTATCTATTCTTAAAATAAAACGTTATTTATTTTCATTATAGAGCACCGACTGATCAATCAATTAATCTTCATTGTCCTACATTCGGCAATCAGTACACACAGAGCATTATGGGGGTTATTCCCAGTGGTCAGATTAATGGTCAGACTAGTCTGGCCAACGGGAATTTTTTTTCCCGTTGTTCAGATCAGCTCGTAATTTAGTAAAGTACTGTTGAACACAAAAATACTAAGACGTCATATTATAATTTTTAAATAGGTTTTATTTGAAGAACATCTAAAACACGTAAAACATTTTTTTTGCGACGGAACTTTCAAGAGCGTGGCCTTCACATCATTTTCACAGCTATATAGCATCCATGGTGATATTGGAAGCAGTATTGACTCCACCAATATTTCACCCTTAATTTATGCATTGATGTCCGATAAATCGGAACAAAGTTATATCAATCTTTTTAGCATGCTAAGATCACAACTGCCGTTTATCGAACCAAAAATATTTACCCTGGATTTTGAAATTGCTCCTTTTAATGCCATAAAAAAAGTATATCCTGGTGCAGAAATAAAAGGTTGCTATTTTCATTTCTCCCATAGTGTGTGGAAGCAAGCAAAAAAATTTAAATTGACTAAATCAAAAACCACAAAACGCATAATAGCACTTTCCGGAATTTTGCCATTACTACCGCCACATTTAATTGACGAAGGTTGGCGATATATAATTACAGATGCTCCAGATTCGGCCAATATACAGAAATTCAAAAAATATTTTCAAAAGCAGTGGCTGGAGAAGTCTAATTTTAAGCAGACTTGGTCTGTTTTTGGGCAGAGGCACAGAACTACTAACTGTATAGAAAGTTGGCATAAAGAACTAAATAAAAAAATAACAAGAAAAGGACCCGGGATAATCAACTTACTGAGAATTTTACTAAAAATGATTTTACCAAAATTACAAATAAACGGTCTAAGGAAAATATATTAAGAGACGAATTTATAATGGATTCACAAATGATGTTAACAAGTGGAGAGTTGAGTGTTGGTCATTTTTTAGAACGCTTGAGGTAAAATAATTTGATCTCAAGCGTTTTAAAAAATTACCAACACTCAACTCTCCACAGATAAAAAAATAAATAATAGTTTAAAAAAACTAAAAACCCCGCTCTTATAGAAAATCCAACTAAAAAAAAAATAGAAAAGTGCTTTTAAAGGTGCTTTTAAAGATTTATCCCTTCTACTCATTGACACCATGCACCCCACGCTTTTATTACAATTACACGATTCTTAATTCAATTTTATTTTCTATTTTTTTTTGCTGGATTTTCTATAAAAGCGTGTTTTTTAGTTTTTTAAACTATTATTTATTTTTTCATTTTTAGTTTGATTTTTTTAAATGAAATTTAGGTTTATTTTTCTTTCTTTCGTTCTTTTTTACTTTAAATATTGAATTGTCATCGATCCTCGACAAGTATACGAAGTTAGAAAGAAATCTGACCGTCTAAAGCTCCCTTCTACTCATTGACACAATGCACCCCACGCTTTTATTACAATAGGGATGTTGACTAATTTTAGGATTCAATTTGATTTAATAGATAGAACCTTAAGATTCACGAAAAAAATATTATAAAAATAATAATCTTCAATTTAAAAACAAAAATTTATAAAAAAAAATCATTTTCAAATTTCCCACCAAAAACGTCACGTGACGTCACTTACCGATATTCAATACTATCTGTCGACTGAAGTTAGTTGCACTTGCACATAAAATAGGAATAATAACGTCATAAGCTCTAAATGGCGTTTGAGGTCACGTGATAGTGAGTACTATTTTTAACATTTTAAAATAATTATACTTAATTTGTTGTGATTGATTTCAACAAAAGAATAATATTTCAGGTTTTTAAATGTTTTCCTTTATACTTTGAACATAAATTTATTTTAATTTACTGATAGTGTCAACATCCCTATTACACTTCAATTTTATTTTCTATTTTTTTGTTGGATTTTCTATAAAAGCACTTTTTTTAGTTTTTTAAACTATTATTTATTTTTTTCATTTTTAGTTTGATTTTTTGAAATGAAATTTAGGTTTGTTTTTCTTTCTTTCGTTCTTTTTTTCTTTAAATATTGAATTGTCATCGATCCTCGATAAGTATACGAAGTTTGAAAGAAATCTGACCGTTTAAAGCTAATATAAAGCGTATAATTAGGTTTCTTTCTTTCTTTTTTTTTCTTTAAATATTCAATTGTCATCGGTCCTTAATAGGTATGCCAAATTTCGAGTTAATCCGACGTTTTGAAGGGGGTCAAAATCATGTTCAAAAATTCTGTTACATACGTCTAAAGCTAATAAAAGCGTTATAATAAAATGCAACTGTTTTTACTTTGATTGTACTTTTTTCTATGTCTTTTCCAGCTGTCAAATAAATCTGGCCAACGGGAAAAAAAATTCCCGTTGGCCAGACTAGTCTGACCATCAATCTGACCACTGGGAATAACCCCATTATGGCGGTACACGACTTTTATTTTCAAACAATAAATGTACCTACTTACGGTTTTGTAAGCCAAGTGCGATATGTAGGTAACGAGCGTGTCATAGTCTGTGACAATGGACACATTAAGTGTCCTATTTGACTTCAATGAATAACTGTGACCAATGGGAGATGGAAATTCTGTGTCATTTGGTTCTTCTTGGTATGCAAGTTGCAACTGTACATAAAGTGTGCGGTCTTTAGTTGGAGGGGTGACCACTAGTGGCAAAAATTTCGTGAGCACTTCCGTGCTTCAGGCACGTAAAACCGGCGATCCCGGTGATTATCATAAAATAACAGTCGTTAAGTCGGAGGCTCTCAGGCGGCATGAAAACTTTCGATATCTACCTGGGCTGGCCACAACCAATCCGCACTGGAGCAGTGTGTTAGAGTATGCTGTAGGCCTCCTCAAAAGGAAAGAGGCCCGTGTTCTCGGACAACATTTACGCGTTACACCATACAACACATAATTCTCGACGACGGGTTTGGGTCTCTGGAATAAATTAGTAAGAAGATATATCAGTATCGTCGCCACGGTACAGCGTAGGGCTAATGCAAGTTGGGACTTTACACTTGACAATATTATGGGGAACTCCCAAATGTTTGCTCACAATGATTGCCTTCACCGAAATTAATGATAATGAATACTTATCTAAATCGTTCATTGATCCGAAAAATTAAACCTACGTGGTTTCAAACTGGATTTAAATAAAATTGGATCTAATACTTAATTATGAAATTCATTTACATTTCCTGTGACTATAACGACCTTAACTTGAAGTGTAACTATTAAGTAACTTTGCAACTATCGGTTATCTACTGATAGTTGAACAGGTTTAATGAGTACCTGACACAGATGACTCATCGGCTTGTTTTATAGGCGCGAAAGTGTAAACTTAACGTGATTAAAGTTAGAAGTGTCGTAAATGAGGCATTAATAAAAATAAATAAAAAGAAGGTATAGACAGTATCAATAGCACTAAGAAGCGTCAAATTCTTAATTTTTACACCGCATTAGATTTGTTTTATAATCACATAATTATGATTATTACAAACAAATAAAAATCACAAGGATAACTGCAAGACTTGTTACCTATAGATAACTATACGTTAGCTACTAATCAAGTAAACATATACCTATTGAAATTTTTCGAAGCCAAATCCTGTGGACATCAGTAACCCCATTGCATCACTTATTGCGGATAAATATAAAAAAAATCAAGAGTCAAACGAACGAAGGTGAGGTAAGATGAACTCTATGAGGTGACTTTTTCGTCAAACCGAGAAGAAAAATATTTAAGGAATATTATAATATTATGATGAATAAGGAATATATTATGATGAATGTGATATGGGTACTCGTATATAGTATGTACTTTACGTTTGTAGTAGCAATTTGCTCGTTACAGTTTGCTGTCGTTACAGTCGAGTCGAGTGAAAATGAACAAAGTTCCGATGACCACAGTTGCCCACATATAGGCCAGACGATAAACTTAATTACGCAACCATTATATCAATTTCGAACGACTGGGTAACTTACATTAACGCAATAACTCGGTCCAAAGTAATTACGAGTATTTTATATTTCTTACTCATGTCACAATGAAAGAGCAGTTACTTTGGCATTTTTGTTGCAATCTTTTTGAGAAATAGCGGAAACATGCAATAATTAAAAATAATATTCATAATTTAAAAACTGATACAAAAAGCAATGAAATTACGCAAATATCTACAGCATGTAAACCATTGTATGGATAAAATTATACTCCTTGGCTTACACGCTAAAAAGTTTGTAGGTAGATAGGTATACGAATTAGATGCAACGATTTCAGATGAGATAGATAAAAATTTATAGACGGAATAAGAAATGCAACTTACCTAGATTAAATCAAGTTCATTTAAAATTTTATAGGCTTTCAAAACATTCCACTGTGATTTATACCTAGCCTCCAGTGTCTTATTAACAAGTTTGTCAATTCAAGAACGCATACAAAATTCATAAAGTTTTTCTGACCATGACGGTGACTACTATTTTAAAACTGTGAAATACTGAAGCAATACAATTTGCAACAGACCCATGTACGTAAGATGCATAGGTACCCACTGTGTTTTCAAACACTTTAATATTCAGATTAAAAATAAAACGCGAATTTCAACTCCGTAAGATAAAGGGGAGTAGTTCTAATTCAGCTTACAACATTGACCCATAGGTACACACATACCATACCTACTAACAAACTGCCGAATAAGCAAGATAGGTAAATAAAAGCTTCTAATTAAAGAAAACTGTTTTCTCTTAGCCTATTTGTATTTTAAGTTTCTATATTTGTCATAACAACCTCTAGTTCTCTAACAATACATAACAAGAACCTTGCGCCTTCAGAAGTCCAAATGGGAGCTAGTGTCTCTAACAATGCACATTCTTATTACTATTACCACTGGGAACATTAATTGTATTATACATTGATATTGCAAGCCGATACTATCAGAGCAGTAGCACATAGCATATTAAGTAGGCCGTTTAATTGTTGTGCACTTAAAATGTATAAAGAGCATACATGAAACAAAATTATCTGACGGGTAAGTATATAAGATATTTTATCTGTAACATAATTTTCTGCTCCGGACGGGAAACGAGTCCGGGACCCCTCGCTTTACGGGCAAAGTCACTATCTAGGCAGCAACCAATTAGCCTACACGGACCTCAAAAATAAATAGTTGGTTTCTGTACAAACCAAATATTTTGACCTTTCTCTCATTCAATGTCAAAATTCTTGTTAAATAAGTTCGATAACAATGAATCGTTGTTCGATTAGAATCGTTATGGTTATGGTGTCCACTCACGGTCATTCCATCGCGTCATTTTTGGAGCCACGCCAAACGACATATGTCAAAATGGTTGGATGCCAAACATGATGCACACTCACGATCATTCCAATTCTCTTTCATTTGCGCGTTTGACCTCATCGAAAGACGTTGACATGACGTTGCGTTCGGAAGCCATTTTGTTACAAAAAATTATACAATGACATTTGGAAGTGTCTCCTTCGTTCGACGTCTGGGCGCGAAACAGGGTTGGATTTTCTCATATAATAATTATAGTATTTACACTATAATTTCACCCTTTGTACTATGAACTATCCACATCTAAGTATAGTACGCTAAAATACTATAATTTTATTTGGTCCCGAATGTTTAGTTTTAAGATATATTATGAATATTTCGACAGTGCGTGTATCCGACCGAATTCTGATCTTGCGTTTCCTGTCTCAATGTCTTCAGCAGTCGGCTTCTTTTTTTTTACACGAATAAGTTAATGCTTGACCACAATCCCACCTGATGGTAAGTGTAGATGTGGTCCAAGGTGGTGTCTTTTGTTCCTTTCCACTAACAGTAACTAATCTCGTTCCTTATGATTCCTTCCATTCCATACGAAATTCAATCAAAGCGATGACAATCGCTTGCGAATTTGTGTGTAATAATACGTTTATTTACGAAGTTCTTCCTACTACTTGACTTGAAAGTAAAAGTATTTTTTCCATTTCAATTTACCGATTTTGTGCTTGCAACACTGAGTGTACTATACTTTTTTTTATAAATACTATACTTTTCATTGTTTTGTACTATATTTTTCAATGTACCTAAATCCAACCCTGGCGCGAAATGAACAAAGAATGGATGTGGGTTTGCGCATTCACGATCAGTCGGCGCGATGTTGCGGCGTGTCGCCGTGGCGCGATTGGAAATCCAGAGTTTTATATCACGCCATCAGTTTTTCACATTCACGATCAAATTTTGGCTGTATATCACGCCATTTGACGCGATGGAATGACCGTGAGTGTCCACCTTTAGATAATAATTGACGCGTCGGTGGACGTCACTCAGGCTTCTTAAGAAGCACAATGAAACAAAAAAAGTGTCGTTATATTTTTTTAATGTCAGTCCAAATTTGGAACAAGTAATAAAATAGACATTTTGTTTATGTCTTCATAAGTTAAAGATTAATTGCGCGCCCACAGCCCAGTCATATATTGTGGCTGTAGCTTATTATTTGCGTTGCAATGTTATGGGTATCGCCTTAAAGCTCCTGAGTATTAAGAGTTCGTAATACCTGATTAGGAAGTGATTAGTTTTGCTGTATTGTGTTCTCTGAAAAACATCGCTATATCAATGATATTTAACGTTATATTACGAGATTTACGAGTCATTGTTATGATACTAACAACGTAGCAATGTACAAGAACCATCTCCACTTCACATCGCCAAAATTTTCGCAGTACTTGTGCTCGAAAAATGTACAGGTGGAATTCCCTAAATTGAGTAATCTTTTTTGGGAACCGATTAAAATAAACCAACAACTAAAAGTCGCCCCAAGTTTACTAAATCTATCTTAATATATGTAAATTACGTGTCACGTGGTTTGTCCGCGATGGACTCCTAAACTACTTAACCGGGTCATATTTTAGGATACTTTTTATCCCGGAAAATTAAAAGAATTCCCCGGGAAACGGGATGAAAGTTTATATGGAATATTTTTAAAACATCTACTGATTGGCTTCAAATTTGCAACAAATATTCCTTGCTTAAATTTATGGAACATATATTTTTCAGTTTTTCAAAATTTTCCAAAAAAAAGAAAAAAATACAAATTAATGTGAATATTGCTTATTTTTCAAAACCCGCTCCTGGAGGAATCCTTTGGGATTTTATCGTGGGTTTCAGTATATAAATTGCTAAATATAAGTACTTCAATATAAATTCACCGTTTTTTAAATTTCGTTCTGCAAGAGGTACAAATAAGGTATAACATAATTTCCGTATGCGAAGCTGCGGGCAACAGCTAGTTACATCTAATACAGCTTAAGTACTCCAGACAAACCAACAAGCGAATAAAAATTCAGATTTTTTTTTCCTATAGGATATACCTAATTGCGTTAATAAACCTGATAGTTATCTTTCATGTACGGATTTCGATCAGTTGTAGTTTTATAATAAACCTACAGGTATGAGGTCTGTAGAAATCACATAGATTTTATCATACTTTGCTCTATCACTTCTACAATTGTGTTAATAAAATTATAGTACCTAAAAACGAAACATCACAGTTTATGTACTTATACAAAAATGATTTTTAACTGATACATTTCATTTAAACTGTTGTTAATACTTTGCAGGTATTCGATATTGCAATTTACAACGATTCGTAGTTCCACAATAATTGAATCGAGAGCAAGTTATCGGCCTCTCGTGCCTTGCACAACACTACAGTAGATAGGGCTTTGGTAAGCCGTATTACATGATACATTATATTCCACATAATGTGTTATAATAACTAATATACGAATACATACATATATCAATCTATAGCTATAGATAGCGAAAATATCTTATCACACATAAATGATATTACGAGTCCTTTTAACTTTTAAACCTTTGAATGATTGCACTGATGAGTACTATCAGGTTTATTACTTCTATTAGGGATAAATTAATGTTTAAAATAGTCAAAAATTTTCTGGTAGGATTATGAACATTGGTAAATAATCGTTATCTTATTAATGATCCAGAGTTCACTATTAAGAATTAAGCCTTTCAAGTTCAGTATGAACACTAAATCACAGCTATTTAATCTAATAAATAATTAATCAGTTTGAATTAATCTTAACTGAAGTAAACCAAATAAATAATAAAGAGCACAGAAAGACTTAATGAGCGGTTTTTCGTGCTCTTTTCAGCAAGTAACGCTTCGGTAATGCATTATACCTGTGTTTAGTAGTGATCACTTACTTTAGGTAGTCAGTCTGAAAAATCTTACAAATCCTTGTTGTTAACAAAGTAGTGCTAACCCTAGCATGATACTATGAGGTTGCACTCTCACATTGGTCATTAGGGTACACCCACTAATTTTACCAGAAACCTCAATCTAAGAATTTGATCAGATTGACCCGCTTACGAAATTACAAAACCATGACTTTATATAACATCTCTATATTAAATAATGTTCTGAAGTAATATTCTCAATTAATTAAGGGCAATGTTACAAATAAGACGAAAGCACTGATTAGAATTTTATAAACATGAAACTGAAATGAATTAACTAAAATACAATTTTTTACACAACATTGATGTAGTAAAGATATACATATTAGGTATGTTGGCGAGCGACCTCTTTGGTTTTACAACGATCGGCCGATGCAGATGCTGGCATACAAGAAGAGTCATGAAGAAAAATCGTAAAACTGTAGTTGTTCATGTGTCATCACTGTAATGCCGCTGTAATGTGTACATATTATCACTTCTCTTAAGTTCTACCCCGTTCCAGGTTTAAGCCTACCATTTATAGAAGTTTTAGTCGTAACTAAGTCCCGTTTAGCCAACATAACCAATAACTGGTTAGTCCATAGAGTTTGATCATTAAGACTAACCGGAAACTACTTCCTACAGTTCTATTTGTATGTCTCAATGAGTAAAATATTTTCGACCATAGAAAGCAGTAATGCCACCTTACAATACCGTCGCCAGTGCAAATGGCTAGGCTATTCATCAACTTAACATTCCTTTAGAATTTTCTTTGTAGACTACACTTTCTCTTCCATATATTTGGAAGATGTTTCAGACATTTAAACAACGACTAAGCTAAACCAACCAGTCAAAAATGTGGTTTGAAATTTGTCGTTCTACAAATTGCAACTACAGAATGAACACCAAATTATGACATGCTTTTACGCAATGGCCTCAATATTTTCTATTCGGTTTAACTTGAAAATACTTTAAGACCCAGTTTACCTTTATGAAATTAAATAATTGAAAATATTACAAGGTTATATTCCTGTCAATATGGCGTACTCCACCATGAACGAGGATAATTGGTACACGTTCCACCTCAGGGCATCGGCGTACAATCTAAACTTGCACTTGAATTTGCGATGTCGTCTCTATATAAATTGAAAGCAATGACGATCTCGGTCTAGGTCACGATAAAATTATTATACCTACACACTTAAGATTGGAGCTTCAGCATTTTATTTTAAGTAGGTACCTGCTTACTTAGTTACTGTAAATTCAGACATAATTTTTCCGACAGAAAATGTATCATAGACCATTACCTAGTAGGTACATTGACACTGTCAAATTAAATCGCTTCAGTCAATTCACGCCTGTGATTTAGAACGTCAGTCAAGATTTTGCAAGCGAATTGGTCTAACTGATGATAATATTTGGACAAGTTAGGATAGTTATCGGCGAGGCCACTAAAGTGCGTTCTCGCATATTTCCCTGTACTATCGGATACATATTTGGCGTTGTACGTGGGAGGTTTGAGCTTTATGTGGGTTGAAATTACAGATACAAAATATACGGCACACCGGCATTTAATATGTATTTTTTCCTAATATTGCAACTGTGTTTGCAATAAGCGGCAAGTGTTTTATGTCTATTAACATTAATTAACATACTAATGATTGTGTATTGTATTTGTATGGTTATGTATTCAAAAGCGTTTATAGTAGAGTCCGACCGAAACTGGTTTTTCAGCCGAAACCGAAACCGAAACCGAACCTTCGGCCTTAGGTCCAGTTTCGGCCGAAACCGAAACCGAAACCGAAACTTAGGGTGAGGCCAAACGAGCGTATTTTTGGTGCTGTGAGTCACGTGAAATGAGCTGGTTTCATACAAAAGATCTAATTCAATTCTTTGAAATTTGTATTTTACGCGATTTTACGATTTACGCTATTTTACCCGACGCACAGCTCAAAAAATACGCTCGTATGGCTACACCATTAGGGTATTTTTTGAGCTGCTCATTTGTGGACTCAACAGAAAAAAGTAGGTTAAAGGAGCCCAATTTTTTAAATTTTACAAAGGTCATTTTTTGACATTAAGTAGGTCAACCCTCAAGCTATCTGTCCCCTAACGTTGACCCACTACTTACGAGACACCCAGTATGGGTACTGAAATCCTGCGTGTTTTTTTTCACATTTTTATTTGTACATTTTTATGTGTATTAACTGCCTTCAGTTCGGTAAACTTATCTTAACGTAAACGACAAAATTCGAAAAAATGTGGGTACCTATGGATGAACGCTGTTTTTAACCCCTGACGAAAAAAGAGCTGTGTTATAAGTTTGACGTGTCTGTGTATCTTTATGTCTGTCTGTGGCATCGTAGCTCCCAAACGGAGGAACCGATTTTGATCTAGTTATTTTTTGCATGAAGGTGACTTAATCGAGTGTGTACTTAGCTATGTTTAGTGTATATCAAACTGTCGGGGGTTTTTTAAATTTTAATTTAAGATCATTTAAATAGATCATTTAAATCTTAGCCCCATTTTACTAAAATACGTCAGTGAGAACCGCATGCAAATCGATTTATCCGATTTTGAAATTACCCTGAACAAACACACATACATACAAACAGACGAAAATTCTATAATCTAAATTTTACTAACAAATAATCTAAATTTTACTAACAAAAAATAACCGACTTCAAATTCTCAAAAACTACTTGTCAGATCTCGTTCAAATTTATGTGGGACCAAATGACAAGCACCTGCTTTCGATTAAAAAAAGAATCATCAAAATTGGTTCGCCCAGTCCAAAGTTCTGAGGTAACAAACATAAAAAAAAATACAGTTGAATTGAGAACCTCCTCCTTTTTTGAAGTCGGTTAAAAAATAATTGCTATGGTCTCTTTTGCGTTGACTTTTGTGTACAGACATATCGATCAGTTACTGTTTCATTGTAATGGATGATTTGGGATTTAGACTTCAAAAATTCTACTAGTGAATGCCCTCGCTTTGCTTCCGTAAACCTTTCTGTAAGCCCTCACTCAATAAATGTAAGTATGGGCGAAATTTACATAACGTAATTTATTTATTTGTAAACCGTTTGAAATAAACCAACCACTAAATGTTAACCAAAGCTCACTACAATACGTATGTATTGTAAGTTATAAGGGAGTGAAAACCGCAGGTAAATCTGTTATGTCGTTCCTGAGAGTAGCCAGAACAAACGCACAGACAAATAGACGAAAACTACTTTTTATATAATCTATTACGTCTAATTAATACCCCTAGTAAAAGTTTTCCTTAAATATCTTCCAGTTACATTTTCATTACCATGCTTGGATATGTGTTCCGTATCATTATCTATACAGCATTAGACACTATATTATATCCTTTTTTCTACCTTTTGCCGTTATTCATATCGAGCAAAAAACGGCTAAAATCAAGCGCCAAAGCACCCTGTACAACGCTCTTCAGATTAATGAACAAATATAATAAACATGTTAAATCAATGACTTCACTTGAAAAGTCAGCGCCCACGGGTTAGCCACGAACTTAACCGAACGACGCGACGCACGAAAATTCACGAACACAGAGTTTCGGTTTGGCCGAAAGTTTCGGCCAAATTTTTCCGAAACCGAAACCGAAACCGAAACTAGATTTTTTGGCCGAAACTGGCCGAAACCGAAACCGAAACCGAACCTTCGGTCGGTCTCTAGTTTATAGTGCTTATATAGACCACGAATAGACCGTACTTTAATTATTATAATGTAACTTTCGGTTCGCTCAAAGTTAACGCGGTAGAAACTACTAACAACTTCTGGGTATTACTTAAGTAACCACAAGTGTTTTAATAAATTGTCATTTTTTTTGGTATATTTTTACACAAGAACGAATTGTGCCAATATAATTAAAGAAATATATTCAAATTACAATTTTTTTTGTACAAAGAATAATCACTATCTATTTAAAAAATATTTTGATTAACACGGTAGTTGTTATATTGTTTACATGAGATTTGTTATGCCAGTAGTGTAAATTGTAATCTATCATGCAAATCAAAATCATCGTAGGCGAATATTGTATTACCCGTGCGAATATTGTGCGAATATTATTCGCACGTATCAGCTAGTCGTTACGAGTGATGTCTAGTCAAAGACACGGGTAATACAGGAGCAGATATTTCTAACAAACTAAACTATTTTTAAGATCACATGCACGTCTCACGTATCACAGATATACGTGAACGAGATCAGTAATGCTGCTGGCACCACATTTGAAAGCTAATTAGCGATTTGTAACCAAGCTATTGTTCATGCAATGCGAACAATATAACTATATCACTGAGTCATATAGAATCAATGCATGGTGAGGAAGGAAACTGGCGCTATTGTGACAAGTTCATCGAATAGGTACTTTGTTTATTAACAGCAGTATAATAATATGGCGACAAAGATGTAATTGCGAGTTACATACAGTGAGTTATTTGGTAATTTATTGCGGTCAACTATTAGCTTTCATATTTCATAACTTTCCCTACTCTCCATATAATTATTCAACCCCGGGCTGTGCAGATACACAGGTATTTCACGCCTTCAACAACTGGCATGTTTATGCAGACAAAATTCTTAAAGCCTATTGAACATGGATATGGGTCATATTGATACGTTACTTGAATAACAAAACATTTTTAGCACAGACTGTCACCTCATTTTTTTTAATAATATGGAAGACATTAAGGATACAACGCATTTGCCAGTAGATATACTCGTAATGTCGTGCAGGTGCATAAGCGAACGTAATGGGAGCAAGAAACTAAGAAAATGCACATTTTACAGTAGTTCCATACCGTTATAAGTAGATTAAAATCAGCTAAGCTCTTACGTAAACACACCATTAAATTTGAACATTAAATCTTCATAGTATTTGGTATGCAGGCCTATGACAGATAGTTTAATTTTTATTTGAGTACGAAGAAACAAGGCCTTTGCCTACAGGGATAAAACGAGCTTAATAGATTTTCCGCTAATGGGAATTCGAATTCTAATGGTGCATCCACACCAAGGCGCAGTTAGTTATGGTTGAGTGCACAGACATATATACCTAGAGGACATTTTTAACCGACTTCAAAAAGGAGGAGGTATTCAATTCGACTGTATTTTTTTAAATTTGTTACCTCAGAACTTTCGATTGGGTGAACTGATTTTGATGATTCTTTTTTTAATTGAAAGCTGGTGCTTGTCATGTGGTCCTACACAAATTTGAGGTAGATTTGACGAGTAGTTTTTAAGTTATTTTGAAGTCGGTTATTTTTTTCTTGGTAAAATTCAGATTATGCAACATTTATTCATTGTAAAACCTTCGCCCCACTTGTTGCCATTTGATGAATGTTGCTAAACGCGTCCACACCGCCACCAACAAAAGTTAACAAAAATATCTAATCATTGCATCAAGTGAGTATTGAATACACAGATACAGTCTTTAATAAAAACGTTTCCAAAATCTTGAACAATGTAACTTAACTCAGCAACAATTAACATTTATTATCAGATGTTTCTCGGACGTATTTGGAAACGTTGCTCTACAAATAGTAACTGCAATGTGGATGCGCCATGAAATAAAAAAGTTAATAGTCTATCTGCCACCCAACTCTTGGAAACAAGCAGGGGGCCCGCATCGCCAGTATTACTTGTTAGTTACTAATTAGAGATTCGCTGCATGGAATATTCCTAAAACGAAAACGAAAATGTAGATTAATAACAAATAGACCAAACAAAACATTGATATTCATATACGAGTACGT
This sequence comes from Thymelicus sylvestris, assembly GCA_911387775.1. Classification (NCBI taxonomy): domain Eukaryota; kingdom Metazoa; phylum Arthropoda; class Insecta; order Lepidoptera; family Hesperiidae; genus Thymelicus; species Thymelicus sylvestris. Next base: position 11,742,373 of record OU426891.1, on the reverse strand, counting down.
AACAGATATAACGGAAGGTTTCACATAATTAGCGATCTCTTTCAAACTTCTTAAACAACTGTTACAGTAAGGTTGCATACACTACATACGAGTATTCTACTAATATATAAATGTAAAAGTTTGTAAGGATTTTTGTTGCGCTTTTACGCAAAAACTACGGAACGGATTGTCATAAAATTTAATTTTTTAAACTAACGCCCCAACTCAAAGTTACTTAACGGTTATTTAAATCGCTCCTTAGTACAGAATCACAAAAATTCACTCTTATTGTATTGCAGAATTTAAACATTATCATGTTTGTGCGATTTACTTCCTTCGTTTGTTTATAGTACCTAAGTACTCTATTTATTATACACATAAATTATTATTCTTCTATGTAAGTAATATGATACATACATAGGTCTATTTATTCTAGTGAGTTGCCTTGGCTCATACAGTATGAGCTAACGCCTATCCACCATAACAATAGATTATTAACGCGAGGTCTTTGCCAAAAGTACCCACGTTCATTCAAAAACGACAGATGCAATTTGGATGTTCGTTTAACAACAACAGTGACTCTGTTATTAACATACTTATATTGTTATATCATTACTTAAAAATATAAAGACTAGATAACAAAATATACAGCACTTTAATAGCTTTACTATGACTATAACAAGCTTAGAATGTTATTTTTTAAAAAACGCTTGAATAATTACATCATTCAAAACAGCCCGTCATATACCAAGATGTTAAAAAATCTTGCAGACAAATTCTTAATAGTAAAGATGAGTCCACGTTACATAAGTAGTAAGTACACATTAGCTCTAAATGCAATGTATAAATAAAGCACCATGTTAGAGTATTATTACATAAAAATTTATGCAATACCAAATTCTAAGAGAGCTGTTACTAACGATCCTATTTATTGTCATCACTCCAAAATTCGCCGGTTAACCATACCATTCTCAGAATACTAGTTAATTTAACTCAATTGATAAATACTGGTTTATCTTCTATAACTAGTCCACTATAGATTAAGTAAATCCATAAACCATTTATTTACATTAAAATGTACCTAATTGGTAGTATATGAGCTTATTACTAATTCACACTATTTACGCCCACAATTGATTGAATGACTGCTGCAAAAACAGAACTGCTAATGATAATGTTATCTGTCATATGCTCAATTAATTTCCTATTAAAAGAGATAATTTAATTAATGTATCAATTACATGTGAAACAATAAAATCCATATCTAAATCGATATCACTTACACATAAACGGATATCAATTAATATTATGTTTAACATTTTGGACCATATCTAATTTCTTTTCGCCGTCTACCTGGGTCGATTTCTACCTGAGTGTATCAGGGATATTGCAACCTATAGACATTAAATAAAATATCAAACACATACCAAAGGGGGCGTTGCTATCTCTGACGTCATGGATTAGATCATCGTTATTTAAATTAAACAACTGACAATATTCCAAAAAATACTTGATGATAACTATCGTCAGATTATAGTAGAATTTAATTTAACTATGCAATTTAAGAGTATCTTGATAATTTTGTCACCTCGTGAATTTACGCCAGAATTTTCGTAGAATAAAAACAATATTATCACGAACTGACCAGATCGGAGGTCAAGTACAGAAAAACAATGCAGTAGTTATTGCCTTGTTTAAAAATTCACCCAACTGTGTTCGGCCTCAAGGCGTACTATACAAATCGGTACTATCGAGTATCTCAATGTCAACGCCTAATGAATTACACACGCTTCTTGAAAATGCAGTTCAATTCATAATACTCGTATATTCATATAAGGTACATAATTATGCACATATTAAATATGACATCAATGCAGCTAAGAAACAAATTCCACATGTAAGCCGACTAATTGAATTTAATATTTATTAAAATTAATAGGTGAAATAAGATGTTTTCTGTGACTTATTTATTTTATTTATTTATTCACAACATACATCCATTATTAAAGGGAAAAAACCATTATGTAAAAAAAGAATAAAAGACAGCAAACAATATGAAAAATCCAATTACGCGCAACATAATATAGAGCAACCCCCAGCAATTACTGTGTTTATTAATTCGCCTACGTATTAAAAATGCTAATAACGTTTATATTTTTATCTAGATACACGTGTTATTAATCGTATCTAGGTATATACTTGGTGGTCCAGGCAATGAATGTAGCGACTAGTATTTAACGATACAAAAATGTAATACACTTAACAATTCATATTGCGTTATAACGTTTGTATCTATTTGTCATTTGCGTTTATAAACGACTATGTATATCTAATGTGTTACTACACCAACCGCTTGATTTATTAACCAACAATGTGGGTTATCGCAATTTATCTGTTCACTATTACAAGTGCTCTTAATGTCGTGCTCCGTAACGATTTGTTTTAATATAATAAAACGACGTGTTGTGAAAAATGTAACAGCTATAAAAACTCTTTTGATATTGCTAACTCTACGATTTGTTGTTCATTGCGTATGCAGCTTTATTAAAAAATGTAAAGTACTTCTAGTCATAGAGGCATTGACTTTACTACAACTGGCATTTATATTTTATCCAAATAAATTGTGCCGAGTAGCCCGATTTTATTACAACTAATACTAGCATCATATTTTGACTAACCTGAACAATAACTAAGTTGTGCTATGACTAATATGTGTATTTCAATATTCATAGATACTATCGCAATATTAACAATATTCAACGTTGAGATAAAATGCGTAAATATCTAATTATGAGAAACAAAGCATTTGTAAACGTCAAACTTCCGCAAGTTTACATAGAAATCTGAGCAAGTGTTATCACTAAATATCTCATGTGAAAGCGAAGAGCGTCATCCTTCACGAGTGGTCCTGTCAAGTCAATCTGATGTGGCCAGTTTCGCTATACCGTTACCAGTAAGTTTCACGTTCATTGAATGATTCAAACGCTTTTCATTTTCTAAAACAAGATCTGTGATGGTTCATTCACATCGAAAGTAATGATGCGACTCTTTAAGCCTTAAGGTATAGTAACTAAGTGTTGCTTGTTTCAAATTAAATGGTCAGTTCCTTTTCCTTCTTGAGACGGATGTTATTGCCGTTGAAATGCGCATTGGCGTAACATGATCGATTAGGATGGTGTTTAAATAGGTGGAACTTAAACCTTCACCGCCAATAAGGAAATAAATTCCGTATTAATTAATCACTTACTTCGAAAAGACTGTTGATACCAGTGCAATGGCAACGTTTCTTTTATTACGTTTACGTGGAGTCCTTCCTAAATTTATGTACCTTTAATAATTTTTAAGCGAAGCTCACATAAGAAAACTTTAGACTCACACTGGAAACAATAACTTACGTCTGTATAATTAAAGACTTTTTCCTTTCTGTAACATGATACTAAAAATCAAAGTATTTTGCTTTTTTTAATTAAACAAAAAAATAATTTGTCAAGATATATTCAGAAACCAGACCATATTATGCATACCAAACTTAATCACATTGCCTGAAGGTTCCCAAAATCTGCTAGACCGCACATATTTTTTCTAAGCCTGTATTACTCGTATTACTAATAGAAACAAAGAATAATCTCCTCACAAAATACGTGGTATTTCTCTATAATTTTTTCGCAACACAGGAAATCCAAGTGCGAAGGTGTAAACGTTGATTAATACAATATTTATTTAGTTATATTTGTCCAAAATTATATAACTAATTTATATAATTTCATACAACGATTTACACGCATAACGAGTGTGTAATAATAAGGTTTGACATTATTATTTAGGCGTGCACAACAATATCCAATTGGAAAGTATTTGTTTCGGTCAGCGCATACCAAGTTAGAGTCATAGTTCATTGTGCAACAGGATTGTATAACATCAATACATCGGTACATTTACGTACTGGACTTCCGATCGGACGTGTATTTATTTTACGCACAGTGCCTACATATGATTCTTTCTTTGGAACAGAATCGTGACTGATTCTGAATATATTACGTCGAGCTGATGCTACGAACGGCTTTCTATAAGATTTTGTACACAACATTGATGGTTTTCAGGACGTAACAAAGTACTTGTAGCAATGAAGTATAAGTACTATTAATTGAACGTTCAATTGGAGCGTTGCAAGAATTATTTTCAAATGAATGCCTATAAATCAAAATCTAGTATATAATAATAAACAAAATCTAATACATAAAAAATCTTCTTTTAAGTTAATTATGTAATTGTAATTACTCATAAATGGCTTTAAAGTTACTTTATATAGTATTATAGCATATATTATTATAGAATGGACATTTGGAGTTTATATGTATGTACGTAAATAAATAATAACAATGAGATGTTACATAAGACATACCTGTGCTGCATGGCAACTACGCTACTACCTGTGCTACTACCTACCACCTACTAAGGATTAGCTAATTACAATTCATACAGTGGCTTAGAACCTGTCAACTGATATTAACGTAATTAAGTCATAGTTACACAATATTCGAATGTAAATCAGAATGAAGAATGAACTAAATTACTTAACATTTCTTTTGTTTATTCCTCAATAATTCCACAAGAGTTTACTACAAAAGGTAAAAATTTTAATTCAGCGACGCAAGACTGTCTGAAAATTGTATTCCTTATATTTACTTTCAACTCTTTATGAGTTTATAAAGAACTTTAACGTTTGAAATTTATTTACTACTTATAGGCTAACGTATGTATTATTTATCGCTATAAGGTTTCGTTTTTTGCTCACGAAACGAGAAATTCTAATTACTGCTACCAGTAAATATTAGCAAATGGGAACGAAATAGAGTGTCCACTATCCACATGAGGTTTAGACAAAAAATGTTTTACGTAACCTTCATAGCAAGAAACTGAACGTACAAAGTAATTTTTTTCAAGTTGACCCAAAAGTTACTCTCTCAAAAAAATATAAAAGCAAACAATTTTATTGATATCATTGTATTTTTATTCATCAAATTTTGACGATGCAAAGAATAATAATTAGCTTTGAAACAATAATAACCTATATCAAAAATATCCGTGATATTTAGACATGAAAAATATTTCACTTAAGTAATAAACTCTATTTTTATGAGTAGAGTAGGTATTGAATTCTATTTTTCAATTCCGCAAAGTGAATTGACACATGCTACATAATGCCAAATGCAAAAATAATAATGCCTGTTTTTTACATGAATCGTAAGATATTTAATTGTTTAACCGGTAAATTTTATTGTATTATTTTTTTAATTATTCATAAAGTTCAATAGACGTTACTTAAAATAAAGAGAGACGTCTAGGATGGCGGACTTTTCCGAGAAATGTCTCTACTAAATTAATCGAAAAAATTATACTGCATAGAAATTGGTAGCTATAGGATTATATTTGAATTTCTGTGTCGGGGCATATGAAATAAGTTGCGTTTTAATTTAAATTACCTTAAAGTCAGAAAATACTGATTACGTCTTACCGATTGTGGCACAATCGGTATTTAGAAAACAATAAAAACTTGCATGTAATGTAAATTTGCTTTGCGGGATTAAAAAACAGACTTTAGACTATTCATAATGCTGTTGAAGCTTAAATAACATAACCTTTACCATTCCATTACCAATGTAGAACATGAAAAGGAAGAAAACTCATGTCCAACTTAAGATATACCTCAAAATACTTTGGAAGTAAATAGTGAGCCTGGTGCCTTATGTTCAGCGAGAATCAACAATGAGAACTAACGGGCACCCCGTTGGTAATTGAATTGGAAACCTAAACCACTAATTTAAGATGCGTTTCCAGTTGTTATCATCAGAAAACAGTCATTAAGGGATATTCCAGGTCTCCACCAAACCACATAGATGGAATATGGTTAGTGGAATATCAAGGCCTCCTGAGCTTTAAGGACAGATCCATGCTCATGATGCTATAGCCTACTACTGTGGCCAATTACAATTATATAGGACCTATCCTATATAATTTTAATTGGCCACTAAATAATGTGATAAAGCCAAACAGTTTAAAGAATGCTTTACAACAAAGCCTCGTAAATAGAACATTCCTAGACCAATTATTTTCCGGAATCGTTAGCAATTGCGCAAGTCAAGTATTTCCTTAATTAGCGTAAATGAAAACATGTTTTTACTTATATGAGTCATTGTCGTTCCTAATTATTTGTAGTTTCAGTACATACAAATTATAATTATTCTTCCTTGACTTTATTAACACAGTTATAATACATGAAGGTTATTGTAATAAATGAATAGATAAAATATAAGAAACAACTCAAAAACAAACGACACGGTCAACTTTAATTATGTAATTACTCCGTGAGAAAATAAAAAAGCTATAATACCGTTTACATTTAAGTTATTTAACTATATACCTACCTACTTAGGTAAATAGGTAATGTTATGTGATTTACGTCTTTGTAACAATGAAGCTTTTAGGTACCAAAACTTGGTATAATACAAAAACCGCATTCAGCAGTATAAATTAAGGATTCAGTTTTGAAAATGTTTGACATATTCCTTAAATGGAATGCTCTATCTTTATTTGAATCCACATCATTATTTGTAATGTAATCACAACTTAGTGAGCTCAATTTAGATATTCAGGACACATACATACATTAACATGCAGATTCTGTTTAAAAATCTGAACTAGGTAAGTTTAGTGTTTACTTAATTTACTTTGTTATTAAGGTTGGTAACCTTGCCAGCGCAAGAGTTACGTCAGTTAGCTTTCATCGCGTGAGAACTACGTGCATTGTGGCGAATCGCTTTCCTTGCTTCCGGCACAATAGATAATAATACTACCCAACTAAGACACTAAGAAGACTCACTCTTATGCCAACTTGCACACCCAATGCACCTAGTTAATAAATCACAAAAACTCATTTAAGAAGACCTTCCAAAAGACAACATGATAAGGAGGGAACAGCAAAAAATAAAAATGCAACGTTATTTATGCCTGTGTGATGATGAAACATATCCTCTCTTAAGTAACAACTCTTCAGGTGAAAAGATCCCGCAGTAGGTAATATTATTAGTAGTTGACGCCATGCAAATGGGTACGTAAATTTTCGCACACAACACTATCGTAATTTTATTATTACGTGCGTGTATGAACGTCCACGTTTATATTCCAGTACAGTATGCCTGCGAACTAAATGACTACGCACTGAGCTTTACGGTACTCTCCATATTGCTTGCATATGCGTTACCAGCTGTAGATAAACCAGTTACAGTTATAAACGAGACATTAGTGCAACGGCGAGTGTCACACCGCAGTGTGAATGTGGAGATTCTTAACGCTTTTTAACGTGAGGTATGGACTTATGAACAAACAAAAGGGACAAATACAAACTACGAAACGATAATTTATGCATTAAATGGAGGAAGACAAACTAAATTTTTATCATACGAAAACTGTATGCAACTAAAATGTACTTAAATATTATACTAGATAGGGAATGGCTATAAAGGGAATGAACTAAATTAACATATTAATACAACGAGTACTCACAATTTGTATTTACCGATAATATACCGGTATAATACCGATATTTCGACCCAGTTACATGGATCGTGGTCACGGTGCGTTGCATTAAAATGTTCAGTGTCCGCGATTATATAAGGTAATTTTCAAATAATCCCTAGGGATTAGGACAGAAAAGCAGATGTTGTTATTAAAACTTAATATTGTTCCTTAAATATAAAATAACTCACATGTTATTTAAGGGTTGAAGTTCTAAAATAACGAACGTGAAGTAGATAAATTTGAAAGAAAACCTTTTTTTAATGTGGTTTAGACAAGAAAAAAATGAAAGACGTGAACGAAGTACACTAAATATTCCCAACCTCATTATACCTACTCGTAGTACCTCCTTAAGAGGCTGGCGCCAGGTGAAGATTTCAGCATCAAGGATAATGACTTTCAAGGTCAGAACAGTTCCCGCAATGCGGATTTACGCGCCCTGGAGCCCACACGCTACCGTGGGTGACTGCTACGCCTACGAGAGATTTGAGTTACAACAGAATAATTCTAAATAACCTCTGCAGCTCTAGCAATAAAGCATGTTTTCAACCTGCGTGACTTACAACTCAATAACTTCTCGCCCACCTCTCACCAGTACTGATCTCATACCTCGATATTCCCGTCACAGTAATGATATTCAATGGTCTTGTATTTTAATTGTAAATTGTAGTAGCAGTACTCCATTGGCGGTGTTTAGAAAAGAAAAAGCATTTGTGCGGACCTACACGGATGTTTTTACTGTACCTATTGCGTTTCGCAGTTTCGGAATAATTGCTAAAGACTGGTAACATTCAAATTAAACTGTAATCACTGTTTACATTACAAAAAATTACGTTTCTTTGTTATCCGTATGAAATAAATTAACATTTATGTTTACTGACGTAGCCTAGCGTAGGTGTAGCAACCACTTGCACGATTCCATTGCGTTACTTAGCCCAAAAATGTGCTAAATTGCAGATCTAATTGAATCCTTTTTAGGACATTGTCGCGACGTTGTATGAATCATGAAGAAACACAACTACTCGTCCATGACTACCTTAAAACCTAAAACGTAACAATTGGATTCGAAACGTATTAAAAAATAATTTAACTTAAAAGTATCTACGATGTTTTGATTCAAGTGATTTAGTACCAGTTCTGATTAGTGATCAGTTGTTAATTAGAACGTGTACACCATAAATTAACAAGTTGTTTAGTGATGTAAGATTGTCATCACTATGTTTAGCAATGCACGAAACTTGCCAAAGAATGACGTGCACGTAAGGATGCCCAGGCCTGTCCAGCACCTTTAAAGGACTTGTACCTTAATCAACAATTACATGCAATAGAGTAATCAGACAATATGTCACTTTATTGAAACATAATATGGTTGATAATTCAACGCACAATTTAGTCTTATGTCATTATATTTAAGTGCATGAGCAAAATGTTTAATTGACGAATTCTTCAAGTTAATTTTGTATGTGACCCTGCTGAACTGTATGTGACCTCGTGGTGAAATTTGAGCTAGATATATTGAATAACTTATTAATTTGGTAGGTATAAGAGACGCTTATTACGTAAATAATTAAGTTCCTAACAAAAGATAGATCATAGTTTATTCCGCATCCATACAAAAGATACAATCTTTACTTTTTATGCTGAGGGAACTCACGACTTTTATTTAGTTAAATGTTCGACGTGACTACGACCTCCGTTAACATAATGGGTAAATTAATGACAAGTGAAATCTTTTAGGTATCTGGGAACGCTATGATGCTTATATGCTTGTATTAAATAATAACTAAATGTACTTATCATAAACCTAAAAATTTTGCTTACTATTAGAATAATATTCCATATCCTATGGTGGTTATGTAAAATTACCTTTGCAAAATGTATCACAATTGCTAATTTTCCCTGCCTGTCCTTATTATTTTAAAGCGAGATTTTGAAGCAATACGTATATTTACTTATTTTTCTTAAGTGCTTAGAAATGTATACTCACATATACTTAAATTAAAATATGGTAGAGAGATTATATAATGTGTATGACATGTTTTAATTTAATTTAATCTATTGTAATTTAATTTTTACTTAATTAATTTAATTTAATATGTTATGAATGAATTGAATGAATTAATAATTGGTGTGTTGTATTGTAATGATATGATCCTTAGATGGTTGAATTAAATAAATTATTATTATTATTAATAATACTACGCACAGAAATATCTGTTTAACGATGCAATGCCAAACCGCATTTTATCATACGCAAAAACATTAATTACCATAATGTGTGAATGAAGTGAATCACGCAATGTATTTCACCTCCGCTGTGTCGTTGGTGTTCAAATCCAGAAAACCCACGCATTCGATTGGTCAACATAATTATTTATATCCTCCTACACAAATGAATTAGTGGCACGTGGTTAAATAATCGATTCAAAAGGCGAAATAACTCACATTACCTTTACCTTGCCTGTTTCATGGAAGGTTAAAATATGCGATGAATGTGTGATATTGCTGTGATGAAAATGTGTTTAAAAATAATTTCATTCACATTATTAGTCAAAATCGTCCGAACTACATTTGCATATACCTATTATGTAAAATACGCATCTTGCGACTTATATCTATGACATAAATCTAGGTAAATTGTTAGTTTAACAAACATTTGTCAAGCTTTACGCAACTTGCAAATTTTATTTGATTTAATTACCCCTTTGTCAAGTTTGCCAGACAAGAGAAATTTAGTTTCCCACTATATTTGCCTTTGTACCATTCCATTGCACTTCCATTTAATTATGCTTAAACACTGACTTTACCACTTTGAGAACATTTGTATAACTACGTAACCAAATTACAATTGTGTTTCTTTATTATTTTTACTGTTTATTTTATTATATTCGATACCATTTAATTATTTGGTATTTTTACCAAAATATGTAATTATGTATTTAGTATTTTTTAATATTTTATTACTTATATCGATGGATGTACTTTTGATGACCCTACTTGTTAGATAATGGATCACGGGCATTATTGGCTTAGATTCCTAGCAGTGACATACTTAAAGTATGCTCATCATTAACAGTTCTGCCTCGTTGGGAATTGAACGCAAGACTTCAAACGGCGGTCCGGGATTGTAACTCATGGCCCAAACTGTCATCAATTAATACACTCAGGGAATTTTGTTGTGATCATCTATGTTTCAGAATATATTATGTTTCTGGGACGCGAGTGTGTGTGCGAATAAGTTGGAGTGTGTGAGCGATTTAGTTCCACGCTCTAATCGATTTGCACCAAACCGTAACAAGTGTCACTCAGTTTATGTGTTTATCCAATCCCAAATGAGTCATGGTAATGAATCGTGATTGCGCATACATGAATCGTGATTACGTAAGACAATGCTGTGAGTTTATCCATAAATGGATCAATACTTTGGCAGGTATGGTTATCCGGGTTTTACTTGCCAACAGTCCGTGTCGTAATAATCCGTTGACGGCCCTTATGACATAATTTCCGGCCTTTCCGGGTCATTTCACTGATGTCCTACGATATTGGAAATACCAAAGATAAAATAAATAACAGTGCATTTTAATAATGCTACACACTTTAAGCGTTGGCTATTAATATAAAATGACAGAAGAGATTATGCTCATATTATAAACGAGTGTCAATTTAATGACTTTATGTGATCGGTAAGTGTAGGTAATCTTCGAAACCACTGTGCCTATTTGAAAGGTATGTTGTTCTTGGTAGGAACTAGGTTAATTAAGGTATGATGGATAATAATTATAATTAGCTATCTGAACGGACTATATTATTACTAGCTTTTGCCCGCAGTTTCGCCCGCGGTAGAGATCGATTTGTTACAAATCCTACTTACTTTTACTTAGTTAGATTTAGTGAACTGCAGAACTTGCAAATGAATTTTACTAACGCCATCTATTAACAACATATCTAAATATCTAGCAACTAACAAAATATCCATCTTCCCACGGGGATGTTTTACCGCGGTAAAAAGTAGCCAACGTTACTCTCCACCCTACTCACTATCTCCATACACAAAAACCATACCATATAACAACTTCGTTGCGACGTGAAAGATGGACAGACAAACAAACACACTTTCACATTTATAATATTAGTATAGTATAGTATGGATATAGTACAAAACCGTTGTTGGACAGAGTGCACCGTGAGCCGAGTTTGACTTGAAATCATTAAACCCTTAGGCCCCATAAACATTACATTCATAGTGCACATCAGTCGTCTATCTAGAAATAATTGAAATAACAAAAACTTCCATATAATAAGCGCTCAGTCTGGTGACTCATCTCGATCCTAAGTGATTGAGCAATAGCGGGTGCGGTCGGTAGTTGGACAGGTGATCGCTAGTGGCAAAAATTTCTTAAGCGCTTCTGTGCTTTGGAGTACTCGTAAAGCCGTTTGTCCTGGTTGTTATTAAAAGATAACAGTTGCTCAGCCATGTCGGAGTCTCTTGGTCGACTTGAAAACTTCTGATACTTGGGTCACTGGGTCACTAACCCCTCCACCAATCCGAACTAGAGCAGCGTGGTGGAGTATGCTCTGGCCTCCTCAAAAGGAGATACCCGTGCTCAGTGGTGGGCCGCTAATGGGTTGAAGCCAATCAAAACTCGTAAATGGAAAAATTATATGGTGTTTCGCGTTGATGTCTTTTCTATAAACAAACATTCACACATACTTCCGCACTAGATTTCGATTCCATCATACACAAATAACACATTTTACACATCTCCCACTACAACAACAGTACAACCAAATATTTCTCACATAAATATCTGCAAAAGTTCAAGTGCAAGTAGTCAGGAATCGAACCTACGAATCTCACCTTGCACGTAGAGTCACCAATTGAGCTGAGTCGATAATACTTGCAAAGTAAGTAATAAGGACCTAAACTTTCTCTACGTGCAAAAATATCCTCACATTCTTTCACGTTTCAATTGTTTAGGAATACGAATGGAAATGGTGTAAGTTCTGAGGTCTATTATTAACATTCACAAGATAACAACCAATGAATAAACATGAAAATGTATATATAGAAATAACAACTAGAAGTTGTTATACAAATAACTAATAATAAAAAACATAAAAATGTAAGAAAAACATTTAACTCACATTAACATTTCCGAATACAAATACAGAACTTAATATCAAAATGTTGAGCAACTATAAGATATTTTTTCTTAATAAGTAACTAACTCTTAAATGTATGCACACCTGTTTTGTGAACCTTTTAACATCCATTAACAATACTAGGAAACAAAAACCTTTTAATGCTCCAAAATATTTTTTGTTGGGCAAAAACCCATTCACTAAAAATACTTAAGTACTAAGAGATTTTACACTTGAATATGAATCACTTCACGTATTTCGTGAAAACATAATGGTCATGAATATATCATTTAGTAACTACACACTATACTTGTGAAAAATGTCGCTAGTTAAAAACCCAGTTTCTCAAAATATCTAAATACGGTTTAGCGTGAATCAGATCCCGTATTTAAGTAGATAAGCTTAGGTTCTTAAAAATATTACTAATAGTGAGTCGACCACTCTCATGAATCACTTCCGCTATTTAGTTCGGTCATACTTTATGTTTTCTTAATAGTAGGTATTACACGATAGTATAAGTCAATGTTTATGTCTGTGCAATCTCAAAAACTATTGTATGGACATTCATGCGAAACATTACGTTATGCTGTTACAATTTGTTTACTTTATTATTTTGTCTACCGAAGCGCAGCGTGGGCGACTCGCTACTAGAAATATAATAAAGTACGAGTAAAACATTTACTGAATATACGAGTCTCGGAAATAATAAAGTAGCGAAATAAATAACTTTATTCAGCTAATATGTAAACCTGTGATATGAATATAGGGTGCGAACCTTTTATAGCTGTCGGTTTGTACCCAATGTGATAAATAGTTAAGCAATTGCGGACGCAAACTCGACGTGCTGGTTGGATAGCAAAATTTCCTGAGCACTTCCATGTATCGAAACTGTTAAGCCATTGTTCGGTTTAATATCATTAAATGCTAGTTAGTACTGTCCGTAGGCTAACAAAAATTCCGTAACAATTTCAATTTTAATTCTTCCGTAGTCACGCATACATCATGCCTTATCAAGCCGTTTTGTCTTATAAAAACAATTGCTACGCACAACCTACTGCTAATTATTTACGCTCACATCTAAATTGAAGGATAAACGAAGTTTTTCTCGCTGAAGAGTCACCGCACCTAATCTAACATGCATGTTATTGTACAATGTTTCCGCGTAGGTCCTTAGTTACCAGCCCACGTATGTGGTCCCGAGGTTATGCCATCAGCCTCGTATATCGTTGTGCCTGTATTATTATTCTATGAATATCACTAAGATACTAGTTTGCAGTTCCATACCTTCTTCCTCGTGAGTTATATGGCTCAAGAGGGTGATCTTAGATCTTACAAATGCCACTTTTACATAAATATTTCAGTATTTTAAACTGAATATTGAGATAACAGTGATATGTTTTTAATTATAAAGAAGCCAATATTTAAAGATCTTTCATTTTAGAATTATTTTTTACATAACGTAACTTAACATAACATAACGTATAGCCATAAGTGGTAATAATTCAATTATTTCTGTAATTATAATGTTGGTTTTGATGGTAAGGCTGGGACGTCGTCTTCGGAAACAACTCGCGATGGCGCTATTTGTCTAAAAATATTGGTTAAAACCAACTTCAAATAAAGATTTCATATGTCATTTATACCTTTCTTCTCCAGTAATAATAATAGGATCACCATAATTTTCTGTACCTAATTTACCATGTTAATTACCTTAGTGAATAGGAGTTTCGTGTGTAGCGTTGCCACATTATGACCTTCGTGGTTGAGTTGGCACCAACTATTGTTCAATAAATTACTGATTCCGTCTCTAATTCGTGGCATGCCCATTGTTTCCCACAATCCACTGCCCGATTTAACGGGTAATGCACATGGTCAGAGGATTGTCATGTAAGAACAGCGTAATCCAATGACAAATAGGAAAATCCTAGATACTTGTAATCGCAGTTGCATGGGCGCATAATTTTTTTTAACCAACTTCAAAAAAGGAGGAGGTATTCAATTCGACTGTATTTTTTTATGTTTGTTACCTCAAAACTTTGGACTGGATGAACTGATTTCGATGATTCTTTTTTTAATCGAAAGCTGGTGCTTGTCATGTGGTCCCACTTTTTGAGCGAGATCTGACAAGTAGTTTTTGAGTTATTTTGAAGTCGGTTATTTTTGTTAGTAAAATTTATTCAAGGATAATTTTCGGAATGTTCCTTCTTATAGGTATATCTTCTTTGGATTCCTGTTGATTCCATCAGTCCTCAGTGACCAGTGTACCTACCTATTAATTATTGTCTTAAATTTTTTTTTTTTTTTTTGTAACAAATAGTCAGGTAGGTAACATTATGAGATCTAAAGGTGGAAACCTCATCTCATCACACGCCATCAGCTACTTTAATACATAAGACAATAAAACATCAATGAAAAAATTACATTTCTGTTTTTGTGCATTTCATGACACAGACTTCATTACAGTAAATTAGTCAGTAGCTTGTTTTTCGTATATCCTTGACATCATCAATAACAAACCGTTGCTACAATCCAGTAGCCCACGCGAGCCTGGCCTATGATTAATAACTTGCAAGCAACACGCAAATCGACTGTAAGAGACGTATTATTTGCCAATATGATACGTAAACAAGCCCTATGGTAGGTACGAGTATGGTATGGTAGGTACGGCTAGTAGGAGGGTTTTGTTCCATGGAATCCAATATAAACGAACAAAGTTCTTTTTCATGAATATGTATTTATTATATACAACATAAGTATTGTTATGTCTTCTGTGGTATAACCAAGTACCTAATAACACTTAGCAAATATTACAAGTCCATATATTCTAGGATTATAATCCGAAAAGAACTTTTCGGATAATAATTTGTCGGGAAGTAAAAAGAAAACGGCTTCTAATCGTATCAACTCAATAATATATACTACTGACATCATCAATAACAAAATTGCTCATAATATCTTTAATGGTGGAAACTTTTATCCGATATGGGTACTAGGTGCCACCCACTTTTAGATCAACATTGTATTACGTATTTGTAACATAACAAGCTAATCAATCACGTCCTTTTGGTCAGTTTCAATACCCGTTGATAATGGTCAATGATCACTTACCTTCCCGTGGTTAATCTACTTACTACATATCTGACGTGAGAAACCATTTTATTAAATACGAGTAACCACCCTCGCTTTGCTTCGGTCTTCTTTTTTTTACACCTTGGGTTACATTATTGGAGTTTTATTAAGGATCTCTAACTTTTTGAAAATATAATATAGCCTATGTCACCCGGGGCTAGTGTAGCTTCCCAGCAGTGAAATAATTTTTCAAATCGGTTCAGTAGTTTCGGAGCCTATTCAATGCAAACAAACAATCAAATCTTTCATCTTTATAATATTAGTATAGATTATCAAATATTTTGCAGATGTTCGCTTGCGGAACATTGGCAGTGCTGGACGGATACAGCGGGCAGCAGGACCCAGACCAGTTCCACATACAGACGGACGAGGATGACGAGCGCTACTTTCTATACCAGACCCATAATGGACAGTACAGGAAGGAGAGGAGGCTCAAGGATGGTTCCGTTGTTGGTTAGTAGCTTTCTATACCTAGGGTGATAATGACTAACGCCATAAGATCAATAACTTTCTATTAAATACTAAGGATTATCATATTATTAAATATGTGTTGCTAATTAAATTTCTTGATCTACCTTACTTTCCATCCACTATAATATATGCAAATTTAAATAATGTAGTCTTTTCAGTGAACAAAGTTCACACGAATTAGGTTTAGAGAAAAATACTTGGAGATATTATAGTTATTTTACAATATAAGTATAAACATTCAGAATTATTTTTATACATCTTTAGATTTACATACTAAACGATGATACTTGTTGATGTATATTGGTATTTTGAAACAAACAAAAAATGCTTAACATGACGTCAACGCTAAATACATTTTATTTTTATGGAATTTCTGTTTATAATCTTATGTGAGAAATAATAAATTAATCATTAAATTTGTATTTTGACTACAAGATATTTTCTAGCTCAATCTTTTTAAGTTAACTCTTACTTGGGTGAAGGAAAACATCGTGAGGAAACCAGCACAATATTCTTAGAGGTGTCTTCCAATCCGCATTTTGCCTGTCTGTGTGGTGGACTACCTATACTGCACCATTATCATTATTATTATATCATATTATTATTATTATTCATTATTATTATTATATCATACCTGCACCTTTGTGAGATGAGATCCGAGCAGTAGGACAGTAATGGGTTGATGACGTTGATTTTTACTCTCCAATATTACGATATTACGACCCACTTGCGTGAATCACGGTCATGATCATGGATCGTAGACCATGGTCAAAAATGATGCGCACGATCCATGTAGTCGGAATATCGATAAAACCAGAGTTGTCATTTTCATTTAAAATGTTTATTGCAATGTACCTACTTATAATGTGTGGGATAATGTTTTAAATCATACCTACTTACTTAATACTGTATATAATATGTTATGATGACTTCAGATTTTCACTTGACATCACAAGTGCAAGAAGTTCTTATGTCGTCGGATACTATGGATTAATATCCGATCGAATATCCCACGGCATCGAGACTAACGGTTTGGCATATCCTCCGAAGCATGTACTTAACCGTTCTATAATAAATCTGCTAGCGGACAGCCATGCAATACCACCGACCACACCCGAAAGTTGCCTAACTCGCCTGCTCTTTTGATATAAGCTCTTGAGCTATTACCGGACTCTTTAATAATCATATCTGGTAATAACCTTAATTTCAAATACATTTAAATGTTTGCAATAAAAAATGTCCTTCGTTGGTCGGCGACACATTGATGAAGTCATTAGTGGTACTGATGTCCATGGACGATTATGACCCATCGAACAGTTCGTCTTCTCGTTTGTCACTACGAAGGAGATAATCAGATAATAATTGCATAGATGCAATTAATAACGAATGTTGTTCACTATTTAGACTAATTACGTTAGTTTTAATAAACAATTGACATATGTTATTTTTCATTTTATAATTATCGACTATGTTTATCGATACTTTTAAAATTCCAACCTTGATGTAGTGGGTGCACTGGTGAAGACGAATTATCCGTGCACCCACCCGTGGGTGAAGCCAGTGGGTGCACGGGTAACGGCCCGATATAATATGTACCTAGATAAATTAATGTCACAAACCTAAGTGCGAGTGTGTGTTATTCTAGGAACTACTGGTTGGGTGGGAGCTGATGGTTACCTGAGACTACAAGACTACATCGCAGACGACCAGGGCTACAGAATCTACAAGTCGAAGACTGTTTACGTGGGCGAAAATCGACCAATTGGTGTGAGTATTTTTTCTGTGCTCTTACAATACAATCCAATCCTAACTACCCAAAAGTAAGTATTATTACTATTATGTACTAATAATGTCTTCTGTGGTATTATTAAAACGCTGGCATTCCAATCGTACTACGCAAATAATAAAAATCAATTAGCGGAAAGCAAATCATCAAATGTTCGAAATGTATATAGGCTTAGCACAGAACATCTAACTAATTATTAGGTTTTCTGTGGGCTTAACCCATATTGCAATATTTTATTACATCTTTAGGTTTTCTATATTAATATGTTTAATGTTAATTTGCAGGAGTCGTTGAAAATAGCAAAAACAGCTCCCACGGATTCCGGTTATGGCGTCACTCCAGCGCCTGCCTCCAACATCGGTCGTGGAACACCTAGAGTGAGCACGACTACGCACGCACCACCGTCAAGACCGTCTACAACATTTGAGCCTCCACGTCACTTCTCAGCAGGTGGCACCTATACACCATCAGTTCCATATCCAACCTCAACCCCATATGTAGAAGTTTCACCAAATTCCATCGATTCTCAAACATTCAACTTTAAACCAACTGTGCCTCCGATCACCGCCGATGAAGCAACTCCTTCGCCGAGTCCTTACGATTACGATTTGTCTAATACTAACTCTATAGACAATAATTACTATGCCAGTGACAGCAGGCGTTACGACGTATACAATCCCAACTCATATAGACACGCTGATGATTGGACGAGACGTCAGCAACAAAATGTTCGAATTGGTGATGGCTACACGCCACAGTTCCCTGGATACGACGGTGTAGGATTTAGAAAAAACGGTTTCCGTTATTATCTCCCTAAGCAATACCACGAAGAAGAAACAGACGCAAATGAAAGGACTGGCAGCTTTGGCTATGTAGATCCTTTCGGCATTCGCAGAGTCATATACTATAATACTGCGCCCGGTCACGGATTTCAAATACGAAAAAATAATAGATATGTAGGACATGATGCCACTCCTTACGACCCAAGACCAGTAAATTGACATCTATCTGTTATGTTTTTGGGTGTCACAGTTACCTTCTATTTATCAGTATTGCTAGATAATTCGAACTTACCTAATTTAATTGGGAAAAACAAATTAAACGATTGATCTTCGAACGAATCTTAGCCATAGTTCTCTAGCAGTAATGAATAGTCAAATTTATGTTTAAGGCGAATCATGCTTCAAGATATTCTATGTATTTTTTCATTTTCTATTTTCATTAATTGTAGATTAACAACATTGTCAACCTCGTTATAATCCGTAACATCGGTGCCATTATTTAATTTATTTATATTGTTTTCTTTGAAATGCTAATTTACTAAGTTTTATTCATAATATTGCTTGTATCACTTTACTGTTATTCGAAACGTAGGAACAAAATACCAAAAACAAATACTATAATACATTATTAATAGGTTATTCACGTAATTACCGTAAAGCCGAACCTATATTTGGTGGGCACCAAGCTATAAAAATAAAAACCACTAAGAGAACATTGAACTTGACTGGCTTCATCCAATTAACCATTTCATGGGCATGTAAGCGCTGTATAAAGGCATTCTTATTGTTTACCTTAAATGTATGGTGACTAAGGAAGTCAGGAATTTAGAGTAGGTCTATAGATAACAAATTATAATAATATGATGTCACAATTCGACTCGTCATATACCTACGTTTGTATTACATCAGCCAGCAAATCTAATTTACCTTACTACTTTTACTTAACGTTTTGTGAAATCTCGGTTAATGTAACATTTTGACAGTTATTGCGAATAATTTGCCATTAAAGCGATGCATTTATTCTCTGTATCATAATGACAACTTGTTGCAATGACTCACGGGGAGATTTAGATTTTGAAAAACAAATTTAAGCATATCAGTCTATGTTCTATGAAAGTCATAGATAGGAATAGATCGCATATTTGTAAGTGTGCGTGTAAGTGTATGGTGTCTCTTAATTTATAATGTATATAAAGATCATATAAATGTTTTAATTTAACTAATATTTACGTCATAATATAAGTATATGTTCTAAGGAAATAAAAGTTAATATTAACAACTTGTTTATTTTATTAAATTACCTATTACCTATTAGGTAGATATATTAATTAAGTTTCCTAATCCAATATGTAATGAATGTAATAAGTTAACAAACGACTATCATTATAAATCCATAACGTTAATTAAAACACCAGTTTGAAAATGAAACCTTCTAATGATTGAATAACCATCAGACTACAAAAAGAGCTTTACACATTAAGATAACAGCATAGCAAATACGACAAGCAAGATAACAGTAGGCGGAATACCAGCGATAAAAATGAAGGTAAATTTACGTGTATTATATAATTTTTATATATTTATTTTATGCCTCTGAAATATTTATTTTAAAGGATTCCCTACTCTAATTTTATTTATTTACTACTGTACTGTATCTACTCGACGTCAAAAAATTTTCCACATGTATCAGTCGTATACTTAAAAGGTAAATAAATAGATACCTACCTATAATGATTTATATTCCACTCCAAATGTTTTTTCGCAGCCTTTGACTTGTTGTGAAATCTATAGGCCAGTAGTGAACCTGCAAGCTTAGTAAGGGTCATCGGTATAGATCTAACATTTTTATAACACACTTGTGTAAACGCCACATTCGTGTTTGTTTAAGCCAGTTATAATTCAGGGAAACCTAATATTAGGTTTGTTCAGTGTGTGGCCGTGTTTTAAGGGTCGTCTCTGCTCTTCCCATTTTAATTTTATAAAACTGGAAATATTTGTGTCTAATTTCAAACACCCATCGTATTGTTTATAATTTTGAATTTTTATTTTCAGAAAACGCAACTTTTACCTGTTTACCTGTTATTAAGTGCGGCACTGACAATTTCAAGTGCAAACCAACCTATGCAGTATGTTTTAACTGACAAATTGGACTTTTCCGTTCCAAATTTTCCCGCAAATTATTTTGATGACAGTTTTGTCCCTGATCCGCAATTTAATCAATATTTGCTCAGAGATTACAACTACATCGGACAAAAAAGGATACCTGCAATGGAAACAACACAAGAAAATATGGGAGCATATGTTAATTATTATCCTCAAACAGTCAATGATTCTCCTTATGGATGGCGAATTAACAACGTGAATGGTCAAGAAGAACCTCAAACGCCGATATTACAAGAACCACTTGTTTTTCCTAGCCGTGGATTCCCCATATTTCCAGCACATTTTGATTTGGTGAAAGAAACCACAGAGCAAATACCTACTGAAATTCCGGTCAACGTAGATGAGATAAGTTTTGGTCCATCTGCTTCCCATGTGGCCACAGTCCCGAAACAGATAAATGATAAACAACCACACATAATCTTCCCGAGTCACTACCATAATAAAGTGCATGAAAATGGACATTTTTACAAAACTGTGGACAAAATAAAACCAGAAGAAATGAGTGAAATTACAGCACAAACCATAAAGGCGATCGAAAATGTACCAGATACCACAACGTCGAAAACAGAATACGTTTCCACTACAACCATACCACCTGTCCCCACCTTATCACCCTGGCTGGATGGCTTTGGAAAATAATAAATAAATGTATCTAATATCAAACTCTTTTTGTTTTAATTACCCAATTTTGCAATCAATAGTAAAATATTTTTTGTATTTAGGTACTAAAATGTACATTTTGTAATATAATTATTATTCTTGTTTTAGTTCATGAAAAAATATTGTCAATTAGCTATAACTAACAATAATGTAAGGTAACACTAAAATTAAACAATTTGATAGCGATGTAGGAAAGAAAACTCAATTTACCTAAAGTACATTTTATTATCAGTTCTTATCGTTACTATCACTATTAGGTACTATCACTTACGTATTCCTAAAGTATTTTACTTCTATATACAAATCAATACTGAATTCCCGTTTCGAACATTCTTCACAATATTATTAGAAACAAAATAACTGAACCGTTGCCAAGATCAGTAGGCGTTATTAAAGTTGCAATAGTCACGAAACTTTTAAATTAACGTACTTTCTATTGATAATATAGTATAGGGTATCCTTGGGGTGGAAAAATTGATGGGAATATAGATGATAATGAGGGAATATCAAAAGGCAACTGGAATGGTAATTGAATAGGAATAGATGAAGGCAAAGAAGATATAAGATTTGTAAAAATAGATGGGATTGGAATTTCTAACTTCATCAGAATTACTGCGTCATTTGAGTCATTGCCTTCCGATTTTTCTTCCATTTCTTTACTTCCTTCATTGTCTTCATCAGCTGCAGATTTTCTTTTGGTTTCGTATGTGACATAGTACAATGGTCCCAAATGTGGAGCAGGGGGTATACCAAGGAATCCGTTTCCATGTTCAACTCCAGATTTTGATTTATGCTGCGAGACAGTAACTTCTACTACATTGCTATTAATTTTAACACCTCCAGGTTGAACAAAAACGAGTCTCTGGGACTCCAAAGATGGAAAAGCTGATGTTGATGCAGCTAAACACAGCAGGCCAATGAGAATCATCTGGAAATTAACAAAAATATATTATAAACTAAACTTAAAAATACATTATTTTTGCCAATAATTATTAGCTACTGATTATAAACTGATAAGTTATTTGTACTTAATGCATACGTATAGGTACATTTATTTATTTAATATAAGAACGTTGAGAACTGGGTTCGAAC
Organism: Thymelicus sylvestris; assembly: GCA_911387775.1. NCBI lineage: Eukaryota > Metazoa > Arthropoda > Insecta > Lepidoptera > Hesperiidae > Thymelicus > Thymelicus sylvestris. The sequence continues at coordinate 11,719,594 of OU426891.1, read as the reverse complement.
ATATACGAAATTACATTCACACATCCATTTAAATAAATATATAGACGAAGCTATTAAACAGTGTGGAAAAACAAACGATTAATATATTTGTTCTACTAAACCAATCATTACAGCTACTTTTTATTTAGAAACCTTTCTGCGATCAAAATATCACACATTACTCGAGAAATGTTCGATCTCACACCTGCTTTGCAATATACAAAATAAATTAGAATATTAACGAAACAGAAACAAAAATATGATACACCCAAAAAAGTTAAAAACAAAATGACAAAACACAATAAATACCTTATGGTTCTACTTATAACTCTGGGAAACTGGAAATTATTTTGACGTGTTTGATTTTTATACGAATTTTATTGATCATTGTTATCACAATTGCTCGGGCAATAAACTTCAAATTAATCATTGTAATCGTTCTCTGATTAATTATTTAATTGAGATGTGATATGTCCTTAACGTCATCAAGTGAGGTTCAATTTAAATGTGTTATCATAAAAAACATTCTTAATTGTTTTTAAGTCAGATAAAGATAAATGATCTACTATCTACCAGTATATCAACGTTAATAAGATTAGAATCATGTATAATCTAAGATATTTTTTTTTATATCAAATATCATAAAATATGTGTAAAGAAAAGTATCGCGAACGGGTTGCCTAAAAAATATTTTCAATGCTATCATTGAGGTTGAAACGAAAAGCCGACTAAAAAAATCCCATTGAACATGTCAAAGTCCGAGTCAACATCCGACTAATCTTCGGAAAATAAAGCAGCACAGCCCACCAATGAGAGTGGCGTCAATTTTTTAACGAACTTCGACATACATTGCAGTTTTATCTATTAAACTAGCTGTGCCCCGCGGTTTCACCCGCGTTCATTTGTGGAAAAAACTTACTACTAAAATGTAGTAAATGTGTAAATGTTTTATAGCCTATAGTCTTCCACGATAAATGGACTATCAAACACAAAAAGAATTTTCCAATTCAAACCAGTAGTTCCTGAGATTAGCACGGTCAACCAAACAAACAAACTCCTCAGTTTTATAATATCAGTATAGCTTATTTATCTTTTAGTCAAGCCCTACCGTAACTAGGTTAGGTACATGACGAATTTAAAAGAAAAAAACTATCACGGCTATGTTGCGGTAATGTCGATAAACTTAACCCTTCGGAACTCTACATTGCGCGTGGCCTGAAGCCGCACTTGGCCGTTTTCTTTATTTCAGATTTACATACCCAGAAACAACATTATATTTTTTCTTTTTCTGTCTTAAAGTTTAAGAAAGTAACTTAAAGTAGGTTGTTTTATTTTAATCGATTTTAATAATAAATATCATTTGTACATTTTCGTTTAAAAATCAAAATGTATTAAGAAAATTATAAAAGAGGTTAGAAAAACGGGTAATATTTATCTTTTTAGTATTTTGTCTATAAATCATGATAGAAAAGGCTTCGTCTTATTACATTCAAATTAATTGGACTCAACTACAGCTACGTAAGTACCGTCCGTCGGAATTAAACTGTTTGATACAGAACCCAGCGATGTAGAGCCAAAGGAACCATAATTATCATCGTCTAGAAGAGGCAGTCATCGACTCAAGATGAATGCATGAAAAAATTACACCCCTAACGTAGGCATCTATTCTACCTACCTACCTACCTAGGTCTACAAATTTTTACAATTCCCTATGACATCCTGTAAGGTCACATAAATGCGAGTAGTTTAACAATACCGATCCTGTTGTAGACCCTGTAGCCTAGTAGGTAGCGAACCTGCCTGCGAAGCGAGGGGTCCCGGGTTCGATTCCCGGCCGGGGCAGATATTTATGTGACAGATAAATATTTGTACTTGGGTCATGGGTATTATTGTGATGTGTTATAATTATGTATCGTCCATGACACCCGCGACACAGGTAAAAACCTACTGCGAGGGTATGAGTGTGTAAGCGTTTATTTAATACTAGTAATATTAACCAGGCTCCAATCAAATAAATGTTAGGTATTTGTACAAAATAAACACACGTGTAGGTCAATGGTCATTCATTGAGCATACCTACATGACTTTGCTTGTGTAGATTTGATCGTGAGTTATGTTGAGAGTAAAAAAAAGGAGGTACATATTTATTTGCTCTAATCAATATATTAAAGTCAAAGTCAACGTACTAATTGTCCCACCGCTGGGCTCAGGGTCTCCTCTCACAATGAGAGGAGGAAATAAGTATTACCTAATTAATCTTGGGTATAAGCGAACCTCCTCGTTCGCGGTGGTTTGCCGCAATGTTTTTTAACTGAATTCGTAACGCTTTAAGTACCTTCTTCCAGTTTTATCACGGCATACCTTGCTTTGATAGAGCTAAAGTCACTTCACCTTTCTGTCTGGTTTGAAAAGCAACTTAAAATTGCTTCGTCGCTTCTTACGTACCGTAATCATTTAGACACTATAGACAAAACTTTAGAATGATTTGGATTGTATGACGACTCTGCTAATTGTATATACTAATCATTTATTTTGCAACTATTCTGTCACGAAAATATTTCAAAAACATGTCATAAGTTTTAATTAACAGCTAACGATCTGAACAATGTGTTACGTAAACACTAATATTATGAACTTGTATAGATTTACTTCATTTATAAAAGGTGGCTACAAACAATTTTTTTTGTTAAATACCAATGTGGCAGATATCATGGTAAGTACTCTAAAATTTCATTGTTATACTTTGGTGGCCATTTAGCCTACCAGCCTATAATTTCGGTCACTGAATACATTTACTTATGTGACAAATTCCTATATGTATTCAAGAGTGATAAATATAATTTATGAGGCCTGTACCTTTTAACGTGTGAGCACTTATTTATTAGGTATTTGTTTATTTATTTGTCAACCATTAGCAGTGATGTTCCTAAATTTAATTTATATATCTATGCGTTTTTGTCTGTAAATATCGATAAAATTACAAATCTGTATAATATAAGAAACAATTTGGTGATATTTACTGATCCTGATTAAAACGTCTAGCTAACAAGAAATTCAAAGTAGTTTTTTTATGCTTTTAGCAGGCAAACGAGCAGACGGGTCACCTGATGGTAAGTGATCAACGCCGCCCATGGACATTAGTAACACTGGGGGCGTCACATACGCGTTGCCGGCCAAGAAAATGACGATAACCCGCTTCTTGAAGGACACCATGTCATAGCTTAGGCCTTAGAGGGAACACCGATGCAGGAAGTTTAAATGGTTTATGTATGTATGATATATCTAACCTTCGTAGATTTTCCTAATAGATTTATAACTTCTCTTTCTAGATCGGGAGATGGATATGTTACAGTGTTTTGCTTGGAATGCTGATTTCCAGTACGCAATCATCAGAAGAAAACTGCAATACTACAACTGCCGATATTATAATAACCAATAGCGAAGGACTGAAAAAAATAGAAGTTAGAAACAACAGAAACTCGACGAATTTAACATCGACTTATCCACAAAGCCCTGGGATAATACAACAAGGGAATAATGTCTTCATAAGACCGAAGTTTATTCTCGGTTCCCCATTTACTTCTTACAAACACGACTATATACAGAACGATGACAAATTTTTGGCGAAATCAAAGGATATTGGTGCAAGTCCTGGTATCGTGGTTAAAAAACCTGAGAAAAAGCAACCACCTCCAATACCTAATCGTCCTCCTGCTTTCCCAGTTCTTCCACCCCCTCCCCCTACCTTACATCCTCTTCCTCCTACTTTTGTCGTTCCTCGTCCCCCTCCTCCTCTCCCTCCTTTCCGACCATCATTTCCACTTCCGCACCCTCCTGTATTCATACCCGCACCCACCCCTAAAGTTCCATTACCTATTCCACACCCACCACAGTTTCCCATCCCTTTACCTAATTTATGTCACTCAATGCCATGTCCGCCTAATATAGTTCCAATACGGCCATATTTTCCACGATTATTACCGCCCCCAATCGTGGTACAAAGGCCTGTATATCCTTTAATACTCAAACCAGTATCACCACCCAATATTGTGCCTAAGTTACCAATAAAAATTGTAGTTCAGGGGCCGAGTGTTCCCGTTTCAAATCATACTATCATTCGTGTGCCTTGTCAGCCTTGTGGTACGCCGAGATGTAATGCTGAGAGGGAATCATCCGTGGATCGCCTGTTTAATGAAATTTATAAAAAATACAGGAGCATGATGAATGACGCATATGGAAACGATACTACTACGGAGCCCACGACAGATGAACCGACGACAACTAATAATAATGGGACAGATGCGACCTTATGTGCGCAAGGAATAATTGAGGATCGTGCTGTGCCTAATATTGTTACAAATAACAATATAAAAATATACATGAATCCTATCTCCCCTTACCATGTAGCACATGCTTATAATTATGGAAAGTAAATTAACTAAGGAAGTAATTGTATTAAATATATGTAGGCAATGCCTTTCATGGTTGTAAATATAAAATAAAACATTAAATAACTTATTTATATGCAGGTTTTTTATTTCCCAATTTTTCTTGACTTTATTAAAATTTTAATTTTATATTTTATTTTCATAGTCACTTACGAAATCGATCACCAATCGGCGTTCCTTTTCAGTCCCACTTAATTTATTCACATCTTTCAGTAAAGGACAATTTGATGGGTTTATCTGGCTTGTTGATCAACAAAGTTTTAACGCCCAACTCTCCGCCCATCCATTTGATATCGAACTCACGTATCAACTGGAATATTAAACAAAAATAAGATTTACTTTGCATACTCAATATTCACTTACAATGGAATGCTGATTTTTACTACTTACCTACTGATTACAAAATCGCAATACTGTAAATTACCTCATTAAAGAAGTTAATGAACATTTATTGAAGTTTATTATAAACATAATTTAAGGTGAGTCAGAGTACCTATTAGACACATATATTTTAATTTAGTTAATGTTATGAAAAAATACAGAAACTTACGCGAATTAAAGTAATACACATATTTTGTTCAGCTAATCTCCTGGCTATACATGCCCGTGGACCAAATCCAAAAGGCAAACTCAAAAAAGGATGTATTATTTCGTGGTCTGCAGACCCACGAATCCAACGCTCCGGTTTAAAACGTAAAGGGTCTTTCACATACTGAGGAATCCGAGATGCTATCATATTCTGAGTGACAACCACAGTCTGAAAAAAAATATTATTTCCAAAAATAAAATATAGAAGATATGATAAATACTTAAAAACGTAGTAACTTTATAATATTACAAATCAAAGTTAGAGCACAGAATAGACAGTTAAATAGTAAGTAGTACTACTTAAACAGCTACTTTAGCGTTGATGATGATGATACTCTAATAGATATTTTGCAAATTTTACCGAAATGAATGTTATTAACATAGCAATTGCAATTATTATGGTAAATTAAACCATACTATAAATCACTAACGCCCCAACTCAGAGTCACTAACGGTTACTTTAATCGCTCCTTAGTAAAGAATCACCATACGAATTCTGTACCAAGGAGCGATTTAAGTAACCATTAGTGATTCTGAGTTGGGGCGTAAAGGAACTAATTATGATACAATCGCACCACTTACTCCTTCCGGGACTAAATATCCTTTCAACTGTATATCTTTTTGCAAAACACGACCAATTCCAATAGAGACCGGATTAAGACGGAGACTTTCTTTGACACAACTCTTTACATACATTGCGTTAGATAAAACCTCTGGTGTTATCTTGGAATTCTTTGACGGGAGCAAAGCTCTAACTTCCTCAAATAATCGTCTTTGGGATTCTGGATTTCGCGCTAAGTGATACAGAGCAAAACTTGTTGCATAAGCTGTCTGAAAAGGAGTTAAAGTTATATCAAATAAAATAATTATAATAAGAATGAAATAAATAAATAAAAGTGCACTAACGGTATCAATAGCAGCCATTAATATATCGACCATCATTCCTCTAACGTCCTTTAGATCTAGATTAGGTTGTTGCAAAAAGGAATTGAGAAGAGATTTATCATGAGCGCTTGAAATCGATTCAAAAAAATTTGCTTTCTTCACCAAAATTTCTGTTGAAATCCTGCAACACAACGAATTAAACTTTGCAAATAATAGCATTACGTTTAGCTAGGTAGTAATAAAATATTATAGTCGTAATAACTTACTTTTCCAAGTACTCTTGAGAAGATGCTAACTTTTTATACAGAGGAGTTTTAATAAATCTCCATAGAACACCTTTATCTAATTTCATGATTCCACTGTTGGAACCAAATGCAGCAGCAATAATTTTACTGCTTCGTGAATTTCGACTTTGTTCTTTCACGTCAAAACTTTGAAACCGCTCGTTAAAAGCAATTTTCCCGATCACTGAAAAATCATGCATTTACCACGTCATCATTATACCTATCATCATCGTTATAACCCATAACTGTTCCACTGCTAGGCTTGGATCTCCTCACACAATATTATGGAGAACTCCAAGATACCTATCCCACGACGAACATCAAACAATTGGACTGACTGTAATTTTCAAAAGCATTACTTTTAATATTATGGATATACATATTTAAATTTTGTTCTATATTGTTCTAAACAAACGGAAAAGCTCCAACACACCTTCTAAATTTAATTTGTTCAGAAACGGAAGAAAATCATTGTGAGACATCTTGTTTTGTTTTATCCACTGAACAAATTCATTTACAACAACATCTGTGCTTTCCACATGCTCTTTAGCACTTTGAGGGCTGGAAAACTTCTTTTGAAATGTACTACGAAGTTTCCACCAATCTGCACCATTGCTGAAAATTACCACTTTTACCTTAGTTTTAGCTAACGATACCTATCGATACAAACGGTTCATAATATGAACAGGATTTTAAAAATGTAATAGGTAGAAAATTTGGAATAAGTATTACGTGGCTAACAGGCCGCCTGTATTATAAACATTTGGTTTGCTCATACGATAATGTAGCATGGCAATGTGACTCCTTCTTGCTGGATATCGGTCATTCTGACGCAACACAGTTTCAATAAGGTCAGGATCATATACGTGTAGTAATCTAACCAACGGTATTTCTCTTACTAGTTCACCATAACGTCGCCAGTTTATCCATGCATTTTTGTCCAAAGTCTCAGCGTCGTAGTCACCTGAAATGAATCATTAAGAAATGAAGAAAATAGGCTTTACACAGTGCAACCTCGATTATCAGGCCCTCAGTTATACGGATTTGCGATTATCCGGACTATAAACCCCGATCAAATAAATCACGTCAAATGACAATTATTACCAAATAACCCTTTAAGGTTGCAGTATTTTAGTAATAATATTATGTTTTAATAAGCATTGAGTTTTGATAGTTAAATTTATTTTTTCTGTTTTTAACAATTACCTTACATATGATAATATAATGTAGTGTGCGAAAACCGCTTTTCTTCATATCGACGGTTAAAAGGCGAATTGATTCAAGCGCCATCCTGGGCGATATTGAGTTATATACATCATTGGAATCGGCGAATTTTTGCGCGTCGATGGATCCGGGTTCGAGGTTAATCTGAGCACTTTTTTGGCGCTTGGCTCCATGACCAATTTGGGTATCATTTTTACTTACGCGGTATCAAGTGTAGCGAATTTGGTTGTTTTTTTCAAAGCATGTATATAGACCCACGAAAAAAAAGGGTTTTTCTTACTATATGTAGTTTAAGCCATTTATCCTCGGATGGAATGAAATGGTATCGGCATTTGAATTCTTTTTACTTGATCTAAATAATTAAACAAAGGATGTTAATTCATTTTTGCTTGAACCAGATTTATTAGTGTATGTTACTTAAATCATTTTGCCTTGAACTTTCAAACATTATCTCTGTCGCTTGAATCAATCTGACCTGAGCTAGTATATTGAAGAATATGACTTGTGCTAATTTTCCTTGACCAGTTTTAAGTCTTTATATCATTTAGAACCATTTTCTTTATGCAAAATATAAATGTCTGCACGCTTGATTCCTTTATGTTAGTTTATTAATTAAACTAATATCGTACTTCAATAAGTTTACTCCTTTCACCTTGCATTAAAAATGGCGTTTAAATCACAAGCAAAAAAAAACACGAAACAACGTGGGTACTTATTTGATTCTACGACACGTGTAGTCGCGCGAGGTTTCACACAAATTTTCTATATGAAAACATTCGTTCAGCTTTATCTTAATAACAATTTATAAAAATTACGAGTAGTGCCAATATTCGAAGGCTGATTATTACAAATGTTACGAACGTTTAAATATACTTAAATTTAATTAAACGAATAATTAAAACAAAAGTTGATTTATTTTAAAAGCATTGTTTTATTTTAATTATTTCGTTGTATAAAACCGATTTTAAAGTCTAAGTTCTTAAAAGTATGCCATTTAAGTTACTTTTCTTTGAATTGATAATGTCCTTTCATTCGTTTTCCCTACATCGTGAAATTTATTTTATTACCTTTGAGCTATTTTCTCCAAGTCAAATTTTAATAAATCTTGCGATTAAAACAATTTGCTTTAAATCTTATTACATCACTGTGTAATTTGAGTCATTATTCCTTGAACAGTTTAGAACTAGGTGAGCGGTTTAAATCATTTATCTATGAATAGTTTACAACTAGGTGAGCGGTTTAAATCATTTATCCATGAACAGTTTATAACTAGGTGAGCGGGTTAACTCATTTATCCATGAACAGTTTACAAATAGGTGAGTGATTTAAATCATTTATCCTTGATCTGTTAAAGAAGTCATTGTACACTTGAATTATTTTGCTTTGAACAGATAAATAGTAATCGTGTACTTTGATTCCTTCTGCCCTGATCAAAGAATTGTGCAAAATGGCTCAAGTTACATCTAACTCCGTTAAAAAACACCTTTTATTTGTTATATATATATATCAAAAATTAGCACAAAATATGCCGCTTTATGATTGGGGAGACTCGTCAATTTTTATTGTATAATTTAGGAACAATGATTTTTTTTCTCAAAAAATAAACTTTAAAACGCTCTCCTGTAAAGTTCGCAAAATGGCGCTTGAATCAAGTCGCCTTTTAACCGTCGATATGTAGGTACATTCGATTATCCGAATTTTCGATTATCCGAATGCGTCGGCATTAGTCCGACAACAACAATAGTCCGGTGAATCGAGGCTCCACTGTAGTTGATGAAGTGCGAAAAGCACATTTCGATAACTACCTACTGACTTTTATTATTTTTAAATAAGTACCTACCTACACACTATCTGACTCACAAAAATAATATACTATGCCAGCCGAACTTTACCGACAAAATACAAGCACAGAAAATACAATTAAGTATTTCAGTATTAGGTAGGTACCTATACAACATACCTATATTGCTAATCGACGACATTATGATGATAGTTTTTGGTCGTTACACCGAATTGAACTTGTAGTCAAAATAAATAAATAAAATAAGTACCTACCTACATAGTATGTACAAGACACTTACCTACAAAAGGCCAATATTTATATAAGGTTCCAATAACAGGATAACTTCTGGGACCGGGAATGTCGTTAAAATTCAGGGGTTTATTTGACTCTATGTTCACATTTGTATTACAGGAACGAAAAATCAAGCTAGCACCTTGGACTACATAAAAATCTAGCCTGTTTATAACTAATAAACTTATTCGTTTCAATTTCAACATATCTAGACGAGAAGTTGTTCTGGTTTTATGGGATGTTACGTCTGGAATAGCGACGCAATACTGACTGAGCTTCGTATTACATACGTAGACAGCGTTGAAATGAGATGCACATAAACAAAACAAGTTGAAAAAAGTGCTAAGCTCCTTGGTTGGCCGCTCACTGCATAATGCTCCATAATTTCACAGTATCGACGTACGAGTAAACAAAGTGAGATAAAAACATTCTCAGTGTTTTTACGTGAAGCTTAATAAATACAGCATACCTATTATCTATTTTGTAGCGATTAGTTTTTTTTTTCATAATTAAATAATAAACTAGCAAAAAGCGGTGCTTTAGGAGGGCTCGCGAAGTTTTCTACCTAGTAATTTTGAAGGCAGTTTTTTTTATAGAGAATTAACTTTTAATGTATGGATTATTAACATGCAATGGGCTTCTGTAAATAATTCATACGACAAATGGTTTTTATTGATTTTTATTTCATCCAAAAAATAGTTGTCTGTAAAGCCGGTTTACGGACGGTAGTTTAACGTGACAACGTCATGACAAAGCTCCTCTCCGCTCCGCCCCCCACCGACCCCACCGCACCGCCCCGCCCCGCCCCGCTCCGCTCCACTAAACTACGATCGCCTACGGCATCGGCTACGATACGCCGATCGTAGCCGATAGTGCCTCTCTCTCGCTTTTCTGCTCTCTCGCTCGCGGAACGCTACAATTTTTCGTGGGTGTGCCCGGCGCTCATCGTTTTATAATAGACGTTATCACGTCAAAAAATAACAATAACAATCCCTTTTATTCCTTCATCTGAGTAACAATCTATAAAAATAAGAAACACTTGTTAGTTTTATAGTGTTACTGTTATTTTTGTTCGTGATTCTTAATGCTGCTAGTTTTATCCAAACAAAATTTCTCATACGAATTTCTTCTCGTTTTCTACATTTCATCCAAGACAAATCCAAGAACGGTTCTGTTCACGTTCTTTACGGCCAGTTAACGTGCGTCTTCGTGGCATTTTGATGAAATAATAAATAAATAAATAAAATACATGAAAGTATTTTTTTAGATTTCCTACAGATAGCGTTAGTAATACAATAAAAATCTAATGAATGAAAATTCAATTTTTTTTTAAAGTGGATAAAATAATATTTTTAAGACTGATAAAATATCTAGACTTGAATAGAAAATACTATGTCAAAACCCAAACCTGTAAGTGTGATAGTTTCTCAGTAAAGTGTACTACAAGAATGCATAGATTGTGGAATAGTATTTTGATAAACAAACGGTTACACACTCATACGCCCGCAGTAGGTTTTTACCTGTCACAGGTAAATAATTAATTACATAACATCGATGCTACCCGCGACACAGGTAAAAACCTACTGCGGCGGTATGAGTATGCAAGCATTTATTTACTTATTATTTATTTATATTTATATATTTAAATAAATTTAATAGGATGTTACAACTACATCAATTAATTACTTCATTTACTTCCAATTTTTAGGTACATGAATGAGGAACAATAAATAAATATGAATAAAATAACAAAAATATGTCAAATATTTTGTATATTACAGATTGCAAATATAACAATTATTTACATTATTCACAATAAATTATAATAAATTATTTGAGTCTCAGCTTAACCATCTTTACTGGTATCTTAGCTTGAGCAACTTCACTAATAAGACTTTCACCAAGAGGACTTGTGGCCTTTATATCCAGACCGCTTACATCATGTACTATATCAATCCCTCTTCTCCACTTTTCTAAACCATTCCAGGCTATCATTACACCATTATCAGTACACAACTTTGGAGAAGGTCGGTATATTTTATATTCAAACTCATTGCATAGCATTGACAAAATATTAAAAATATAGTTGTTACAGGCCACTCCACCAGACACAACAAGCTGCTTATTATCTTTGGGGATTAATTCATTTTGCTCACAAAACTCCATAGCTCTTTGGGTTCTATGAACCAAGTGGCGAGAAACACACATTAACAAAGCTGCACATAAATCATTAACTTCCGGTATTAGTTTATCGGCAGTCACATTATGTTCTCTCTCTTTCTTAAACAGATGATACAATGCTGAAGTCTTAATTCCAACGAAACTAAAATTGCAATCTCTGTAGTCCATTAATGGCATTGGTAGTTGAAACATGTGAGGATTAGTAGCCTTAGATGCTGCAATTTCAACGGCTTGGCCACCACACATTTGAGAATATTCAGGCATATTTCGTAGCTTCAATCGTCTCGCTACTTTGTCAAATACTTCTCCTGGAGCAGTGTCTATACTTTCTCCTAATAACAAAAATTTATTTACATCTTTCACTACTGCTAGCAGGCAATGACCTCCAGATATCAATAATGTTAAGTATGGAAAGGATATCTGATGCTGCATTCTTACCGCTAAAGCATGAGCCTCCATATGATGAATAGGGATAATTGGTTTATTATGCTTTTTGGCCAAATGTTTTGCATACTTTTTGCCTATTGCCAAACTAAGTGGAAGACCTGGTTCTAAAGTAACTGCTATGGCATCAATCTCGTCCATTGTTAACTTAGCATCCTGTAAGGTTTCTTCAATTGTTGGCTCAATGTACTGTCGGTGCAGGTCTTGAGCAACATCTGGTATAATACCACCATTTCTCAGATGTATCAAATTTTGAGAGCGTAATCTTTCACTCAATAACTCACCCTTGCTATTTATTATTGCACATCCTGTGTCGTCACACGATGTTTCAATGCCCAAAATAGAATATTTTCTGAAGTTTGTTTTAAACTTATTTAAGAATCTGTTCAATATTACATCTTTTGGGTTACATATAATTTTCCCAGTTAAATGCAAACCTAAAGACCGTATCATATTGGTATATACATAAATGGTTAATAGTGTATTTATAAAATTACTAAATATTATTCATGCATTGGTGAACTCCTCATTAACCAAACAAATAACTGGGGATTAATTAGTTTTTTGTACATCCTAAGTACAAGCTAAGGTTTAATGATTTTCTCTTTGATCCAATTACATAATTTAGGCATTGTGATTTTTATTAATTATTTTTCCTTTCTTCTTTTACAACAAAATTAAATTCTAACCTCAATCTCAATATGTCAATAGTGTCAACTGTCAATCAAATCTCCCGACATAACAAACTGACAGTTACTACTGTACTGTCAGTATCATAGGTCAGTATCATGAACTTTACCGTACAGCTGGACCTTATGCTTCGAAAAGTACCTGAAGATAGATCAAGACGTGATATTGAAAAAATATTTTTCTATGATGACCATTTTATCTTTATTCCCAGAATGTATAATTAAATTGTGTAACATACTAATCCGCTTTATTGTTCAATAATTTTAATTAGATAATTTTAAAGAACAGCTATATTATAGGGTGTTACAACGATATCGAGAAGAAACATTTTGAAGAACTTATCAAATTAGAACTATAATAAAATTCATCTGAGCAAGAATGGACACCCTTCAATTCTGAAATTCAACCTCAATCAGGTGGGCCTGTGATTAGGGTCCAGTTTTATATAAAGTTCTTGTGTCTTTCATAGATTATGAATTCTGTATTATTCTTTTGTCTATCTATACCATGGATATATTACTCTAACTGGATACATAACTTTGTAGTGGTACCTGAAGATCGATGACGTATTATCGGAATGACCATTTTTGTATTGTGTCCATGTTATCAACTATAGTCCCAGGATATATCATTTGATTGTGATTTTTTTATAATGATTTAAAACATCTTAGATGAAATTATTATAATAATATAGATGCACCGTAATTGTGTACCTTAATTTTCAATTTACTTACTCGTAATGCAATAATTTCATGGTAATTTTTAAGAAATTTTAATAAAATGATAAAAAATTTATTTTTACTTCCAGTAGAATTACGTATAAAAAAATTTTGAAGAACCATATCAAAATAAGACATAATTTTTTATAAGTAAGGACAACCTCAATCCAGCCTGTAATTTGTCAAATGGTCATTCCATTATGACGTCATCGATCTTCAGGTACCTCCACAGTCTCTAAATCTCTAGATAAGAGTAATATCCATGATCTATGCAATGTCTTCTGACAATAATGACAGTTGACGTGCATGTCACGTCACTTGTGACTTGACGTGATGTGAAGTCTTGCGAATTGCGAATCAAGATTTGATTGAATTGAATTGTTTTTTGTCTTGTGTTGTTGATCTGTCCATCTATCCATATATTATCATGGTACTAGTTTGAAAATTATAGTATAAATAGCGTCACAAATCCTAACCCTTGCCAAATAATGTGTAACGTAACCTTAAACTGTACTAATTAATTGATCACTGCAACTGGTTTGTTCGAGAAGAATGGAAATTTTAGAAAGAATTTATAGAAATATCAGGCAACAGCTTTCTACTCTGCCGGTTTCGGTGCCAAATAATGTTACTGATTACCTGAATAAATCGGTAAATAAAGTGAAACTGCCGCCGTTCACAAAAGACAATGTCCTATATTATTATTTACCCATGCAAGGACTTTTCAGTTACACAACATTGTCTGTGAGTGTAATGAACCCCCACCTGATGATCAGGTAAGGATTATAATATGTTCAATATTATTAAAATAGTATTGTGTGAAAATAAAAGATTTTTTAAGTGATTGATTAATGTCATCGTTTTTCCAGATTGTTTCCAAAGAGAGATTTAACCGACGTTTTATTCTTGTGTGCTGGGGGCGGAGCAGGGCTGTGGCTGTGGGCGCGACCGCACATCGCGGCAGCTGCTCCTGCCAGGAGATTCTCCTGGGCATTCCTCGGAGGTTGCCTCTGGCCTCTTGGGTCCATCTTCATGTGGGCAATACTAAGAAGCTCAGTTGGTCAACGACCAGTCATAGGCACGATTTTGGGAGTTACAACGGGAGCTATGCTAACTAACATTGCTTTCGACTACTTTAATTATGTTGAGCTGATGTTTTGTGGAGAAGTCCGCGTGCCTGAAGACGCCTACAGCCCAAACAGTGAAGATGAAAGATATGATATTGATATTTAAAATAAATAAGTGGTAGCACTAATTTATACTTGCTTCACAACCATTGTTCAAATGTCACATAATTCACATGTTAAGGATGTATCAAATTTGGAATAATTAATTTTAAGGTAGCTTAGTTAAGGTAGGTTATTGTTTTTAGCAAAATATTTAAGCTTAATTATTTATTGTGCAACTTTGGTGGCATCAATGTTTTATTTGACTAGTCTATAAATTACTTATCTGCTTATAAAGGTGTTGATATTTTGCCTTTGTATTGTATTATTACAAAATAAAATATGTTCACATGTATTTTAAGACAACATTTTTCGACGGGTGCAAAGTGAAAAAAGAGTTATCTACAAAGCAGGTATATTGCAGATAACTTTTTTTACTTTGCACCCGTTGTTTTATGCAAGCACATTTTCATTATGGTACTACTTAAATCAAAACATGAAACTATAGATGTTTAACATCCAAAAATAATGAGTCAAAAAAGTATATCCCAAATGACAAGACCAGGCATTTGATTAAGAATCTAAAATTATAATTGCACATTTTTGTCAAAATCGTCAATAACTCTTAACTTTTTTAGGCTGGCCAGGTCTAGACCCCCTATAGCATTGCCTCTGCTCTGCCACACATCCATATGCTCTATGCCTCCTAATAAAAGTAAAAAGGTATCTTGTACTCAGTAGTCGGCCATTAATCAGTTGAAGCAAAGGATCAATGTAATTGGCCCTTTCATGGTCAACAATGCTACCCTTTTTAGGGTTCCGTAGCCAAATAGCAAAAACGGAACACTACTACTAGATTTGTCATGTCTGTCTGTCCATCCATATGCCACAGCCATAGACACTTCCAAAGTGGGAAAATGTTCCCCCCTCTAACTTTTAAAATAAGAGTGAAAAATCTAAAAAAATATGCTATAGATCTCAATTAACACTCAACGAAAATGGGTTTGAACGAGATATAGCCAGCAGTTTTTGAGTTTGAGATATAGTACATTTTCAAATACTGCAAATATAACTTTAGTCACTTATTCAAACACTATGAAAAACAAAGTATGTACAAGTTACTGGCGAAAAATAACTGGTATTTTAGCTAGGTGTAGGTAATTATGCTTGCTACTATGGAACCCTGCATGGGCGAATCCGACCTGCATTTGGTCACTTTTTTTAATTAACAAAAAAAACCACCTGGCTTACATATTTAAAATATAATTATAATATTGCTTGACATCACTTAAGTGACAATTAATTAGAATTTATCACTTATATACTTTTTCATTGCTGCTGTGGATCTTATAATTTTGTTGCAATTTATCATATCTTTTCTTAATTAATATTTTTTTAAGTAATTTTGATACACAAAAAACAATTGATGTGATAGATGTATCAGTTTATTTATTTAAAATATGTATACAATGGAGTTATAAACCATTCTAATTATTCTGTGGAGGCTTAGACCATTCTACATTCAGGATCAAGTGATCGTAACCATGACCATTGAGGGTTTGAATTGCCTTAGCTGCATCAGCACGGAACTTGAAATGAACATAAGCAAATCCTTTGCAATGCCCAGTGCTCTGGAAGAAACAAAAATATATCAATCAATTTATGAAACAAAAAAAAAGAGAGGTGTTACGCACATGGGAGACTTGCTGTGACCTCTATCCATGTAACTGGGACAAATAAAATTCGAATTGTCAGTACCAGTTAAATGTTTAGTGTGCACAAATATTGTCCATGCCATCTGCAACACGGAATCCTGCAGGTGTATAAATGTGCAAGTGTTTATATATTTATATGTTCTAAAATGTGTGTGTTAGTAAAACATCACCATAATTATACTATTCTGATTCAAAAAACATGATATAGAAAAAAATATTGTATCACATTTGTTAAAAACTGGCTAAGGTAATTAAACTATAATCAAAAATACCTTCTCCTTCGCAAGATAGAGCTTCTGTAATGGGCCGAAACTCTTGACGAGATCTTCAAGATCGGCCTCGACAGCAAAGTTACTCAAGTTGGAGATCCGGATGGCAGCGATGTCGTCGCGCCGCGCGCCCGGCGGCTCGCGCCCCGTGCCGCGGCCAGCGCCGCCCTCACGCAGGAACGGCGCCACGTATTTGTTGGTAGGAGCGGCTTTAGAGTCTAAAAGTAACATGTTACTCTTAATTACTAAAATATCATATTCAGAACATATTATTTGGATAAGATCCCGCGTATTAATTTATTAGGTACTCAGCTATGTAAACTTAGTGATTGGCATAGCTCACATAACAGGAAAATTAGAAAATTTTCGATTGGTATTGCAATATGCATTCACCTAAATACTGCAGGCATTTATCAAAGAAAACCATTCATCTCAAAAATACATGTAGTAAAAATGATAAATGAGTAAGTCCTTAGTTACTCATTTTTTTTAGTTTGCATTATTAATTGTCTCTGTATATTTAATAAGAATGCATCTGCTTTACCTGCTATTTGCAAGTCAAGTTAGCATTGTTTGATGTTTGTCTTAAAGGTGATAAAGGTCTTAATATTTTATGTAAACTATACAGAAGTTGCAGCCTAAAATAAAATTATAATAATTAAAATTATAATCACCTGCAGTTTTAGAAGCTTCGCTGGCCTTGGTTTGTGCCAGCTGAGTATGCTTGAAGGGACAGCTGAGAGTCCAGTGGTCACCCTGGCACGTACGACACTTGTAGATCACACTGCTTGTTTGAGGCTAAATCAGGAAAAACAACACATTTAAAAAAAAATAACAGGTGTTTTACTTTTAGGAGATTTTGACCACATCGTACAGGTCTTTAATGGTCTAGATTCTAGAACATAATATATACAAAATGTTACATCACTTCCGTCAAATTTAAAATCGCTACATTTTTTTACATAAAGAGCCAACAAGATGATACACAGTGTCACTCTTTAACATCTATGGAGTAAAGAATAAAAATCTGTATAGTAAAAAACTCTTGCCAATATGGACCTATATCATAGGCTGTTGTTATGTGAAAACATATTATTTTATATTATGCACAATTTCAAATATCAATAACCTTAAGACCATCAAGCTCTCCATCATCAGGACGCTGGCTCTCCTCTTTGCTGGTGATGAATTGCATGTAAACATCTTCGGAAACCATAGTTGTAGCGGGATTGGGACCTGGTTTGTCATTAGCAGAATCTCCAAATTTACTCCAAGTCTTGCGCTTTGCAATGCTCTGTAATTTTAGATGATTGTCAGATTAATAAATTTATATCTTATTTAGTCTAGATTATAAAAAGTGAGTAGAAGAACAATACCTTTGAAACAACACGTTTTTCAATCTTGTAAGTTCTTACAATCTTGACTTTTTTATTATCATTGTCATATTTATATTCTGTAACAATTTTCAACCCATTCTCGACTACTTCTGAGGGTGGTGGCAGTGCTCCCTGGTCGATTTCAACTTCATCAGCCCATGAGGACTGTATTTCATCTGCTACGGGCATCTAAAAAATAAAGATTGGTATTTCAAATGTGTTTTATGACATAAATTGCGATATTTCGCTATAAAGTGGTTTAGTGTGATTTTAATACATAGGTAATATGCACATAGCATCAGGAATGCCACATCAAGGAACTTAGCTTCATTTTATTCTAACAAGGTAGCAATTATATTAAAAACTTGAAGCGAATGGCTATTCAGGCATATTATAAAGAAAAATACATTAAATGCGTGGCGTAATAGAATAATGCAATACATTTAATAAACATTTAAATTACTTCGTAATAACCTTACTTACGTTTAATTCAAATGTTTTAGCTCGTTAAAGAAAACTTTATTGATTACAAACTATGTTTGGATAATAATTACAACTAGGATTTTCAATATTTATTACGATAATTTGTAACTTTATAACAATTTGTTAAAAATAAAGTTTTCTGAAAGAAAACTCCCAATCTCCATTCACCACACGTAAAATCACCAACCCACAGGTTAAAAATACAACGCATTCGCACAGTGTGACCATATTTAAATTAGAGATCCTGCCACTCATTGCTTAAAATCCTGCCAAATCCTGCCAGTCTCTCAAGTGAAAAATGCCCAAATACTGCCAACTTCATTTACTATTGTAATAAATAAAGAAAAAAATACACTTATAAATATTTATATATTTTTAGGGTTCCGTAGCCAAATGGCAAAAAACGGAACCCTTATAGATTCGTCATGTCTGTCTGTCTGTCTGTCTGTCTGTCTGTCTGTCTGTCCGTCCGTTCGTATGTCACAGCCACTTTTTTCCGAAACTATAGGAACTATACTATTGAAACTTGGTAAGTAGATGTATTCTGTGAACCGCATTAAGATTTTCACACAAAAATAGAAAAAAAACAATAAATTTTGGGGGTTCCCCATACTTAGAACTGAAACTCAAAAATTTTTTTTTCATCAAACCCATACGTGTGGGGTTTCTATGAATAGGTCTTCAAAAATGATATTGAGGTTTCTAATATCATTTTTTTCTAAACTGAATAGTTTGCGCGAGAGACACTTCCAAAGTGGTAAAATGTGTGTACCCCCCCCCCCCCCCCCCGTAACTTCTAAAATAAGAGAATGATAAAACTAAAAAAAATATATGATGTACATTACCATGCAAACTTCCAACGACAATTGGTTTGAACGAGATCTAGTAAGTAGTTTTTTTTTTAATACGTCATAAAGCCGCAATTTACCTCGATCAAAGTTACAACGAACTTCAAGAAATTTTATAATTATGTTACTTGCTGCTGCGGAACCCTTCATGGGCGAGTCCGACTCGCACTTGGCCGCTTTTTTAAGTTATACTACTTATTTATTGTTTCTTCTGTGGTTATACAAAAAATGATGAAAGTGAAATTTTAAGATTTGTAACATGGACGGTGACACAAAAACGACGATCACGAAAAACGTCATGCGCGTTTTTAAAATCGCTCGTTTAGAAAAATTGATTATTTTTTAAATATTGTTAGAATATTGTTTTTGAATATTGTTTTTTAACATTGTTTTTATTATTGTTTTTTTAATATATATTTTTTTAATTATTTTGACAATTTTTTCAATTCTTTTTTATAATTTTTTGAATTTTTTAAATATTTTTTTGATTTTTTTTTTATGCCAAATAAGTAATAACTTACATTTTGGTGTTTGCATCATATTCTTCTTCTTTATAGATAAAATTGATTCATACAATTTAGCATCATTATCTTTGTTTGTTTCAAATGAAATGCAATTAGTCCAGTCATTATACATATATGAAGCAAAAGGGGTAATCTACGGTGTTGGTTATTCAATAATATTCCTTTTACTTTGCTCCACGATGTTATATTTCCAGCATGGGCGTAGCCAGGTTTTAGTTTTGGGGGGGTTCAAGTTTCGGGGGGGGGGGGTTCAAGAAAATACAACGACAAAAAGTACATACAATAACCCTAAAGAAAATTGAGACTTTATTTTTTCTCACGACGTACTTAGTGCCATCTATTATTAGTCTATGTAGTGAAAAAGTTCAAAAACGTGTTTAATAGAAATAAAGCTCCCAAAAATATGTGCGATAGCTCATTCGATTCTGAATGACGTCTAGAAAAATGTTTTTTAAGGGTTTATTAGCAGATAAAAATGTCAGTCCTTAACATTTCGGGGGGGGTTTGAACCCCCGAAACCCCCCCCCCCTGGCTACGCCCATGATTTCCAGTTCTCCTAACGTTCACATCAATAACAATCAGTACTAGTCCGTGATCGATATTCGAATCCCATAGAATGTCCCACACGTATTGTTCTCAATGGATTGACACATTCCTTATTCTCAATATTCAGTTTTCTTCATGACATGACAGCTTCTGCATCCGCCGATCATTGTAGAAACAACGATAAACATTATGTTTATTACGATTATCTGGTAATAAACATAAAACATTACATTTAATATAAAATTTTAATTTTTATATTTCTACTACTCTACATCTACTTTCTGTGAGTGATTGAAATAAACGCGTGTTTATGAAAAGTTACCTGTTTTAAGATTACAACTTTAAACAGAAAATATTAAAGTTGTAAATTGAATGTGATACAAACATAATATGAGAAATACAGAGGAATCCCAAAATTCCCAACATGCTGGCGACGTAAAGGGTTGCCATTTTTGGAATTTTGAGTTGTCATAATTAATTTTTTTTCAGTACCTCAAATCTGCCAAATACTGCCAAAAACTGCCAAGTTTCATAAAACGTCAAGCGATCCTGCCATAGGCTAAAATAAGAGGCTAATCCTGCCAAAATGGCAGGATCCTGCCACATATGGTCACACTGCAATCGCATTACGCAAGTTTAAGTACTCTGTGCCCTAAACTTGAATATATCATAGACAATTAAATGATTTTCATCTTCCATCATTACCCGACTGACTGCGAAGCTATGTTTTTCCTGCGTATCTTGTATGTATGTTTGTATGAGTGTAATATTCTTTAATACCTCGCAACAACCACTCTCCCTAATTTTATTAACTTCCAACATTGACGTACTATACATAGACAGGCTATCTCAAACAAAATGTGTGTTCCACCGCCGGCTTGCCCTCCGTTCTCTTTTCAAACTAGAAGCCTCGTTTGCACACTTGCCATAGAGTAACTTTGTATATGACACTTGTCGAACCAAGACAAGCAGTCACCGACTCAAAATCTTTACAAGCTTTTACTCCAACTTTATTTAACGTGCAAAAGCGTTTAAACGATTTCAAACGTAATTACCATTGATTCGTGTCAAAAAATCCAACACTTTAAATTGGTCACAAGCGTCGCGTCGGCAAGCTTATTTAGTCCATTAACACACTAGTGGCTTGCCATGTTCAAACGCTCCTTATGATTTTTTCATTCAAAATGGCGGGAACATTGCTCAATAATTTAATTAAATTCGTTTTAGTTGATTTAAGTTAAGATTTTGTTTATAAAGTGATAACATTATCTTTTTTGTTTTTTGTCGTGATATTGTGACACGTTCTTATTACGCACGACGGCATTTTTTCAGTTTTTTCGTAAACAATTTTGACATGCGGCCGCAATGAGCGCAGCCGAGTGACAGCTGAGTGACAGAATGAAATGCAGCCGGCCGGCTGCAATGCACACCCCCGTGCCCGATGTTCGCGGTGTCCCTTCTATACGCTAGTAATAATAATTCTATGACTTCCAACAAGAAATATGACAACATTGCAATTTTTTCGTCTAATAAAAAAGTCAATTATTCCAAACTAAAAAGTGTAAAAAAACCCCGACTGCGTAAAATAAACTAAAAAGAAAAAAATAAGCCCAGTAGTTTTGAATGTTGTCAAAAGTAATACTGAACAACTGGGTATACCATAAAAGGATTAACATACCCATTTAAATTTTACAGGGCTGCTTGGCAAAAAACAAACAAGATTTAATTTTGATTGGTTGAAGAATGGGTCCCAATTAGTAATCCTTCTATTCTATGGTGTAGTTGTTCAGTATTACTTTTAACAACATTCTAAACTTTATTACTGGACTTGTTTTTTTATTTTTAGTTTATTATGATATATTAGTCTACTTTGCAACAATCCGCGGTTAACTTGTATGATGGCATATACTTTAAAACATGCGTGGCACCTCCATCCCTCCCACAACGAAAACATGCACTACAATAATTAAAAGTATAATAATTAAAAGTGTACAGTTCTATAATAAAATCCCAAAGTTAATACGTGATTTGCCAGTGGAATTATTTAAGAAACATGTAAAATCTCAACTTTTAGGGAAAGGCTACTATACTGTAGATGAGTACATAAATGACAAAGACGCATGGAAATGACCAGATCTGCAACCAGTTCCGTACAGGCTAGTGATACTTCTTTGTAAGAAATATACCAATGTATTTTATTTTTAAAAGATGTGCTGAGGAGTTTCTTTCGGCTTTTCTTCTCCTCCATGACAAAGCACCTTTCCGAAAAGCTGGTAAATTAAAAAAATGACGTGCATAAGTGTATCAATGATACCTACATGAATAAATGATTTTGAATTTGAATTTGAATTTGAAATACCAACATACATGCTAGCACAAACACGTGTTTCGCCCCGAAAATACATAAACATAGTGTTTTTTAGTAATTTATAGTCCTAATTTAAAATAAGTTCTTCAAAATGTTAACTATTATAAAATAATAAAATTAGCCTAGTGGTAAAAAAATTAAATTAACATATTTTTAAATAAGCTCTTCAAAATTACCGAATTTAAATTACAGGATTATGAACAAATTCAAGCTTTTGAGCCCAGTCCAGTTCTGTTGTTACTGACAGACTTACATACCATGTTACTGAGGATGTAATATTAAGTTATCTTTAATTAGTTTTATGAAAATGTAGATTATTATAGTAATAAATCCAAGCTGAAAATGACTAATTTAATGGTCTTCACCAAATAACAGGCAAAAATTAATAGCCGCGCAGAACACGCTGTTGTTGAAAGTTCTTGAGTACTCTATTCCTGTAAAAATAGCATTTTGCTCTATTAAATAATATAGTATACACTTTATGGATCTGGAATCTGATTTTTGTGTTCTGTGAACTTGAGATGAGAAGAAACGTACAAATATGTACTCTGTGGAGAAGATGTGTCTATTATCTATGACTATTGATGTCAAATGTCAATGTGATTGATTAGGGTTACGCAAAATTTCAAAAGTATCGATACTTTACTCGATACCAGTATCGTATCAAAAGTATCGATACCAAAAAAGTATCGGAACAAAAGTATCGATACCTGAAGGTATCGAGTACTTTTTAAAACATTTATAAAAAACCTGAATGTAATATTGTTTGTGCTGCAAGGCTACGCAAAAAAATCTAGCAGGAATGTTTCTCACAAAATAGTCACTAATATCCAATCTTTATAATAAAACACAAAAAAAATTGTAGGGTTGTCATTTATAGAAACTGAAACCATCCAACCGATATGCCTCAAAATGGTTTCATTTGAAAGGCAATAATCCGAAAGCAATAAACCAATGCAATAAGCACAATGAATTTTTACGGACAATTTTCATGCACAGATATGGCTCTCTTTACCTATATACTACATGAGTTAGTCATAAGCGTACCTATGTCAGAGAAGTACTTTCCTATAACTAAGGAATTGAAAGATGCAGCAATATAATAATGCAATAATACTTTTAACTGTTAACTTTTAAGGGCTACAGTTATCAGAAAACTGATTATGTGAAACAGTTTAAAGACAAAAAGCACTACACAGATTATTCAGCCCGTAAAGGTTACTCGTAAAAAACTCCTAAGATAGTTCAATGAAATAAAATGGTAACAACTAACACACAAAGTGCTCGCCAATGAGTGTGAATTCAACGAATCATGTTTAGTAGTTTTGTGACAATTATTTTGTTTCAAAGTTCGAATAATAATTGTTATTTTTCATAATCTTAATTATAATTTATTGGAACTGGGAGAAGGAAAGTATCGATACTTCGATACTTCTAGAAAGTATCGATACCTCATAAGTATCGGAACAAAAGTATCGATACCAAAAGTACTTGGTATCGAAACAAAAGTATCGATACCTAGAAGTATCGATACTTTTTACGGATCCCTACCCTAAATGTGATGTGATTGATTTGTGGTTTTGTGAAGTGCTACGATTAAATAAATTATTTGCGATATTTTGTGAGACTGAGATGCTAATTTAATGAAAGGATTGTTTCTTCGTTGTAACCTATATTGATTTGGTAAGAGCATTTTATTTTTGTTTGTTATTGACTAGATTTTTTACAGTAAAAATCCTTTTGTTATTTGAGCTGTGTTGTAAAACTTGTAAAGTGGGAGGTGTACAGAGTTGTTATAAACTAGCATTAAACCACAACGTACCTTTAAAACATTTCTTTTACTTCAATTTAGCTTTAATAGGCTTCTAAAACAAACAAAATTGAATAGTGATGCAAAGTGGGCATGCTATTATAATTAAATGCAGCCTTTCTAAGGCTTCTCATTCATATTACATTATCACGTCTGTACTTATTACATTCTTTGGAATTTTTTGACAAACCCGTTGTTAAATTTAGACGAAAAAATCAAGAGAATATAAATAGGTTGTGGAACAATGTTTTATACCTATATTCTTACATTATATTTCGAAACTTTTTTACTGTGTAAATGGTTATTTGTTAATGTTTTTCTTAGTAGTAACTAAAATTTTATTGCACAAGTAAAGCAATTGCATTTTTTTCTTAAAGATAATAATAATGCATTAAGATTTTATTTGTTACACAAAAAATCTTCAATCTTGTTATGTCATTGGGACATAAATTACAGCCTGGATTTAGTTACTTAATAACTACAGTTTCTTTTATTACTAACCACATAAGGGATGTAAAAAATAACTCACATCCCTGTAATATGGTTGTCTTGATCTTACACATAACACTTCACAAATTATCAAGATCCAAGAGATGCTAGTCCTATCATAATAGTGCCTTAAATGTCTCCAACAAATGATGAGATGAGTCACCAGATGGTAAGTGGTCACTGTCGGCTATCATATCAGTAACACCTTAAATTTTTTGTAAGTGCTGTTTGCAACAGCGATGATTGTAAATAAAATTAAGTAGGCCCTTTTCTTTTCCTGGTGTATATAAATGGGAAGCACTTTAGAACAGGGAATTACGCCAATTTCGATGAAAATTTTTTTGGGGGGGGAGGGGGGGGTGTACAACACGTTTTTGAATACCGCAATTTACGGAAACTTTTAGTTTTCGAGAAAAAAAATTTTGAAAATAAAAATTGGGTGTAAGTTTATCAAGCTATTTCAGTGTTTATTAATCATACAGATATAAAGGATTCGCTCCTGATTACAACGATACCTTTCGCAACTCTCAGCGACGCACCATTTCTGAGAAAATGGAAAATAACTTTTCTAACCGCAGTACAAAATTAAGGCTCTATATTCAAAATTAAACGCCAGAAATGACAAAGGTATATCAAACTGTTGTATCAGTCACAGATACTATGTGATTTAATCTACTCTATTAACGCCGTAATAAGACTATGTCACAGATGTCGACGGAACCCCGCTTCGCGGGGTTCCTATTTTTTTCCTAAATAAAATCAGATAACCATAACCTAACCTATCCTTCTTTTGATTTGAGTTCAGTTGTTTTTTCATAGCGGGGGCTTCGCCACAGATGTCGACGGAACCCCGCTTCGCGGGGTTCCTATTTTTTCGTAAATAAAATCAGACAACCATAACCTAACCTATCCTTCTTTCGAGTTGAGTTCTGTTGTTTTTTCATAGCGGGGGCTTCGCCACAGATGTCGACGGAACCCCGCTTCGCGGGGTTCCTATTTTTTCGTAAATAAAATCAGACAACCATAACCTAACCTATCCTTCTTTCGATTTGAGTTCAGTTGTTTTTTCATTTGATTTGATTTGACTTTAACATAGTTGTATATTAACTTAAAATATTTGTGCTATTCAATTTGTTATTTTCAATTCAGTAGTGGTTGTATTCAACGAAAATTCTCAAGCGCGATCACAATGATGTTCTCACACGCGAGAATGGACACGAAGATATGTACTCTGTGGTATAGACGATGAATGATGAGATTGACATATTTGACGACTGTCATGGCTGATTTATGACAGCTACTGTCAGAAATTGAAGCTAAATTGACGGATAACCCGTTAAATTGACACGAAATTCAAGATGGCTGTCGCGTTTTGACGTATTATGTCATAAATGTAAGCAAATAATTGGGAATAATTCGATATTTTAAAAATTCATATCTCATAAACTATTAATTTCCGTAAAGTGAAACTTTCGTAATCGTCTTTTAATAATATAATCTACCTAAAAAAAAATATTTGAACCATCTTTTCGACATTCCCTGTTCTAAAGCTGAGCCTATAAATGATTTACCATATTATGTAAATATCCATGCGAAAATTGTGCTGTTTGCAGATGATACTTCAGTAATATTTAAGACTGATAGGAATAAAAATAATTTTGACGATGTTAATAGTGCTCTGTCGCATGTCTCACATTGGTTCACTATAAATAATTTACGTTTAAATGCAAAGAAAACCAAATGCTTAGAATTTGTGCTACCAAATGTAAAAAAAGTCCATAAATCTCTTAAATTAAATATCGAAACAATAAATATAGGGGAATCCACAGTCTTTTTAGGGGTAACGTTAGATAGTAAACTGCAATGGGGCCCGCACGTAGCTTCTCTCACAATTAAACTCTCTCTATATCTATTTTTGTAATAAATATAAGTTTAATTTTTTTAAAGATGTGCTGAGGAGTTTCTTTACGGCTTTTCTTCTCCCCCATGACAAAGCACCTTTGCGAAAAGCTGGTAAATTAAAAAATTGACGTGCATAAGTGTATCAGTGATATCTACATGAATATAATATTATTTCATTTCATTTCATTTAAGTTAGAAATAATTTGTACACTCACTTCTCCACTCCAAATTTTTTGATTTATTCATTAGTTATGGTCTGTTTAAAAATTACAATAAATAAGACGTTTATGAACGTTCATTTGCAATCTTACTATAGGGTATATTGATAAAATGATCAAGTGTAAATTTGTCTTTCATTTAATCTGTTTTTTAGGTACTCATACTTTAATTCTTTTATGTTTAATGTCCTGTCGCTAGGACGCTGTTTAAAACTGTCGTTAAATTCGTATTACTGATTTAAGTTCTGTGCCTCCCATATATGTGTCCTTATGGTGCTGCTGGTCACAAAAGAGTATATCGCAGACCTGAGAACGATATGCACAATGTGCAATTAAAAAGTTTCTATTTTGAAATACAGTCACGACTACATGTTGAGTAGGTGGCCTAATTTTATTATCCAGCAGTTTAAATGAATAACTTTTAATTTTTTTAACAGAATATTATCAAGCAGTTTGTTACTTGACATCAATTACTCTAAATAATTTTGTTCAATTTTATGGACAGGTTTACATGAGGTGAAGATGCTGCGCTTTCTCAGCAGAAGAGGTCGCTCATCGAGCCAGAACCGCAATAAGCAGAATCAGAAGTCCACAAGTAACAAGAACTTTATACAGTGCAAGGTAATGCTTCTTGATGAGACTGATTTATCTATAAATTTGTCTAAAAAGGCTAGTGCTGCAGACCTTTATGAACAAGTTTTTTATTCTTTGGACCTAATAGAGAAAGACTATTTTGGTCTACAGTTCACTGATACTAACAATGTAAAACACTGGTTAGATCCTACCAAGACTATAAAAAAGCAAGTTAAGATTGGACCACCATATACTTTAAGATTAAAAGTAAAATTTTATTCATCGGAACCAAATAACCTACGAGAAGAGTTAACAAGGTACCAATTTTTTCTACAACTTAAGAAAGATATTGTTGAAAGCAAACTAGAATGTCCTCATTCCACAGCTGTGGAATTAGCAGCTCTAGCCCTGCAATCAGAGCTGGGTGATTTTGATGAAACTATACACACTCCTGCTACAGTTTCTGAGTTTAGATTTGTACCCAACCAAACAGAAGAGATGGAAATAGAAATATTGGAGGAGTATAAAAAATACAAGGGATTAACACCGGCACAAGCTGAAGTAAATTATTTAAATAAAGCTAAGTGGCTCGAAATGTATGGAGTTGACATGCACATTGTTCTTGGAAAAGATGGATGTGAATACCATTTGGGCTTAACACCAACGGGTATATTGGTGTTTGAGGGCCCTCAAAAAATTGGATTATTCTTTTGGCCAAAAATAAGCAAGCTGGATTTTAAGAAAAAGAAACTGACCTTAGTAGTAGTTGAAGATGATGATCAAGGTCGAGAACAAGAACACACCTTTGTATTTCGTTTACATAATGAAAAAGCCTGCAAACATCTTTGGAAATGTGCAGTAGAACACCATACATTCTTCCGATTAAGGGCTCCCGTTAAAGGACCTTCAGCCAGGCAAAACTTTTTCCGTATGGGATCTAGATTCCAATATTCAGGTAAAACGGAATATCAAACTACTCAGCAAAATCGTGCTCGCCGGACTGTTCAATTTGAGAGACGACCGAGTCAGCGTTTTGCTCGTCGGCAAAGTCATGTTTTGAGAGAACGAGAAAAACAAAACTCTACTACTAAATCAGAGACTACACAACAAACTGAACCATCTAATGAAGTGCCCAGTACATCTTCTGACACTGCTATGCTAGTTCCCGACACGTCACTAGATACTTTGTCTAGAAAGAGCAGTGCTAAATCACAAAAATCTTCTCTTCTTGACACAGATAATAAAACATCAGAAACTGGGGAAACTTCTGGTAAGAATCTGTTACACGACGAGCCACCGGTTGAAGTACTGATATCAAAAGATGACGCTATCAGCAACAAAGTGTTATTCAAAATGGACAAACCTACAGAAGAAAAGAAAAATAATCTGACACACCTTGTCATTAATAAGCCATCTTGCAATTGCTCACCTTCAGCCGAATTCAATCCACTTAATGACTTGCTTATGAGTTTAGTAAAGGAGAAATTAAACAATGATGATTCTAAAAATGAAGCAAAAAGAGATCAAATGGATTCTGTAATTGATAAGGAATTGCCAAATAATCAAACTAAATGTTACTTGCCATCTAATAAGAACTTACCGCCTGGTCAATTAAAATGTAACAATATATTAAAAGCTCGAGAGAATGAAGTAAAGATAGTAAACGAATCTACAAATATTAACCTTACGATACCTTCTACGCCATCACCTAAAATTCTTAACGAGAATAGTCCAACAAACTCTCAGTATGTGTCTATAGTGGTTGTAGAGCCACCTCGTGTTCAAACCAAGACTGCTTCTCCTAAACCAGCAGAAAGAAAGGAAGAAGTAACTCCAAAATCCCAACCGATTTCGTCTCTCTCACCATGGTTAGTCACTTCAGAACCAAGCTCGCCGTCAGGCATTGGAGAGAAAGAAATCACAATAATCCATCGCAAATCTGTTATTACAACTCAACTTTAAAATTATATAAAAAATATCATTTTATTTTCTTATATCTACGTATATCGAATATAGAATCGGTGCTTAACAATTTTTAGATTTAGTTTTCATGGTATTTTACTAATGATTCTACCTTATGGTACATTGGTAAGATAAGTGTCTTTATCTATATCTTAAAAATAATTGTTATGTAGGTAAGGAAATATTAAGTTTTCGCTTTATGGTTTCAGAGGAAACCTAAATCGAGAGTTTCACTCACAACTCAAGTGACATAAATTCGAAATGTAATGTAAAAAGAAATAAATTCATAATTATCTTCAAGAAGTCGGAACGAATACTTTACCATATGAAAAAGTTTAGAATATCTTTATATTTGGTAATCAGCTAGCTCTGGATAAGCTATAAAGCTATATAGATATAAGCGTAAAATATTCATCAGTGCACAAACTTCAATATGGATATCGGTTAGACGTTCGCGTTAGAACATAAAATGCGCGTTTTTGCATGCTTATTGGTGATATTATATTTCGTGTTTCGAGAAAATAATGAAAATGAATATTTACTTTTGGTTCTTAAAGCAGTCTATTCCTAATTGATTTGTATTTTACATAGAACAAAACATACTTAATTTGCTTTTTGACACATTTCCGCTTCTTTTTCATTTACGACAGAAGTAACTTATTCTAATAATATGCGGCACTGACAACATTTAAGTTTGTGCACTAGTGAAAAAAACTTAAATTTTCATATTATTCATATTAGGTATACAACTAAATAACTAATACATTGCTACTTCTATTCCAGTACAATAAAAAAATAATATTTTTCTAATAATAGCGTAGAACAAAAAATTTAGAATATTAAAGTTATCTGAGTAAAAAATACCACTTATTTCGTTTGATCTTTATTCGAGAAACTTCGATAAACTTTAGAGAGATGTTTTAATTGACCTGTGGTTATTTCCAAAATATTTTATTGACTCAGGACAGTCACGACATTCCAAATAAGATTTTGATAGTAGCCTAAATACAAAATGTAAGTATGGCAATTGGCAATGTAAAACTATATTTTGTTTATAGTTATTTTTTTAATTTGCATGCGTCGACAAAATCGTACTTATTAGTAATATAGTACCTAAGTCATAATGTCATTCTTGAAAATATATTTCTTTAATGCTGCTTAGGTAAGTCATATTACTCAGTAGTTTCGTTATATTAAACTTTGTCCAATCGTCGACTCGAATGAAAACACTTTTGTACACTTTTACAGTGTAATTTTTAGTTAAGGTGCTTGTATTTATTTTATTGTGGTTTTCTATTATAGTAGCTGGAATTATAATACATAAATGTTACATTATAACGTACAATTGTTCGTATTGAAAGAAGAGACCATAATTAAAAGTTAGAGCCTGCTTTTGTCGGTTGCCAGCAAGTAGCTTGAAGGTGTCTACAGATTTGTATGATTTTTTAATCGTTGTTGCTGTGTATTGTTGTTTCATTGGTATTTTAAGGTCTGTCTTTATTTTCTCTTTCAGACTGATATAAAATTTTATTAATAATTGTTATTATCGCATTAAGAGGTGGTTAATAATAAAATAAAAATTGAGTATTTTGTAGACACCTACGTGTACCATACCATACCGTGTACCATAAAATTTTATAGGCCTCATTTGTTGGCTTATCACAATCCACAAGAGTGGTCTACTCCGGCGATCGAACAATGATCGTTTGTTGCACAGATATACTCGAATGTTTGATCACTCGTTTTGAAAAATCGAGCGCGATCGATGGCGCCTATATGACAGATACATTCCGTTTCTACATAATCATAAACTTTGGTCGTAGTAAGTTTATTCGCCTTTTACCTATCAGGTATGAATGATAAAATACACGTTTTTTAATAACTGTTATTTAAAGTTATACAAGGTATTATACATATACAACATATTTTTATGTAATGAATTTCTGTACTTAATGTGCATACCTACTAGCCAATATAATTATATTGAAGCCGTCCTCCTTACTATATCGAATATACATTTTTTATATTATTACCGTAAGTATGCTTAGTGTAGTACAATTTTGTCAGTATTAAAGTTTCAACATATAAACTAGGTGCCATTTTTACTTAACTGCTGAATATGAGTAGCTTTGAGCAGATCCACAATTTTATCTAAATTCTTAATTAATGAGACTGAAATCATTGTTCGGTTTTATTGGGGTTTTATAGTTATTCGTAAAAAAAATGTTAGAGTATTATTGTAATGAATATTACCGATACCTATATCGCTTGTTAATTAGTAACGATACTAATCTCGGAAGATTATAATTATACAGTGACATACTTGATTGAAAAGAAAAAATAAAAGTTTAATCAAATTACTCAAGTTTAATGAAATGTTTAAGTTCTAAATTAAGGATTTGATTTAAATTAAAGGTACAGAGGTGTGTCTAATAATCTCTTGCTTAAATTAGGTTTAAAAACACTGAGTCATTGTTCAATGTTTTATAGGTTTATTATATTAAGCAACTTATAACATTCCTAGTTACGCACTAGATGCCTTTTGGTCATTATAAGCAATTTACAAATCACTGTACTGTTACGTTGCAAGAGGATTTACTTTTACAGTCTTAGTACTAAAATATTTTGAATAAAAATAGACTGATTGATCTACTAAGCGGTAAAATTATAGGAGGTACAGTACGTATTACAACAAATAAAAGATTAAACCAGTATTCCTCTGCAATATTTGTGAAAATGTTGCCACGTTCTACTCAAAACCAATAAATTGAAATAAAATACAAATGTGTATTTTTTATAATATTATGCATTAAAATACGTCGATATTGCATATTATAAACTTATATCTCTGTACATTCCATTCTATTAAAAAAATGCTTTTTTTTCTTATGTGAAAGTCGGGTTCTGTGATTATATCGTACTTACAAGTCTTTCTTTCTTCAATCTTTTTAATTAATAAAATTGTTACTTTATTGATTTACATTAATGTTATAAAACAACATACAAAATTAGAAACATACAAAATTAAAAATTAGAACTTTATACACTTTGAAATTTTATTGTCTTGTGTGCCTTAACATTTTTGATAGTAACAAATAACCCGTCCATAAAATACAATGATTGTATCTTGAATTCATGAGCCATGACGTAGTGACAAGTAGTGTTGATAGTTACGTATATCAAGTGTATCACAAATATTATTTCCGTCATATTTGCCTATTATTTATAATATAAGATAGTTTGTAAGTGTACGTATCTGTCCATATTTGAACACAGATTGCATATAAGATGCTTTTTATACTCTACGATATAAGTAGACTGTTACTGTTTTGTTTAAGGTATTGTTTATTATACTATAGACGAAATAATTGATAAGATAATTGAAAAATATTTTGTTTACGAAATTATACTGTATTTTAAGTCCCCTTATTATAATTAGTACAGAACTTTCGTCAATTTACATTTGTACTTTACATCCAATAATGCAGGTTTCAATTACGTTGTTGATTTATATGAGAATCACTAATATAATGATGGGACTTAAGTACTTTACATTTATCCAGATATAAAATAAATTACTATTACTGAACTAAAATGTTTTTAAATTATTTTCTAATTTATACATTGGTTCGTATGATCACCTATTCCTTTAAAATTCTATGTTTGCGTTTTCTATAAACGCGAGTTAAAAAATCACCTGTGACGTTTTTTTATCACAAATCTTAAAATTTCACTCTCATCATTTTTCCATTTATTTCATAACGCGCCTAAAGAAGTACAACCACAAAAGAAATAATAGTACTTATAAATAAGTACTTCTGTACTTATTTATAAGTACTTCTGTACTTATTTATAAGTACACACACACACACACACACGTTCGCACACACACACACGTTCACACACACACACACATGCATACATTATAAGTAAGAATTCTAATTTTAGTAAGAATTCAAGTTTACAATAGGGATGTTGACACTATCAGTAAATTAAAAGAAAATGTTTAAAGTATCAAGGAAAATTAAATATGATAATTTTAAAATGTTACAAATAGTACTCACTGTCACGTGACCTCAAACGCCATTTTGAGCTTATGACGTCATTGTTCGTATTTTATATGCAAGTGCAATATAATTTCAGTCTACAGCTGATAGTATTGAATAACTAGTGACGTCACGTGTCGTTTTTGGTGGGTTTGAAAATGATTTTTTGTTTGTCAATTTTGCTTTTAAATTGAAGATTATTATTTTTATAATATTTTTTTCGTAAAACAAGGTTCTATCTATAAAATCAAATTGAATCCTAAAATTAGTCAACATCCTTATTACATTAAGATTACTTCGTTTTTTGTTATCATTTTCTTTAACTTCTCTTCTAATATTATGAACTTCTGTAATTTTATAACGGGTGGGTAAATCCTAGTCTCCCACGACACGGAATCCTAGTGTGGGAGCTAGTGTTCATGATTTTATGTCAACAATGTTTATGAAATAAATAATTTTCATTTTCAATTTTCATTTTCATCTATATTTATCATAGATGGAAAATTGTAGTTGCATAAATTACCTAGTCATTCTTATAACTATATAACTTATAACTATTTATAATACATATAATCAATGGGTAGCGGTTCTGGCGCAGATTGGTGCAATGTGCGCCGGGCGCAGCTATGAAAAAATGTCGCGTTCCGCTAGCGAGAGCGGCAAAAGCGAGAGAGAGGCACTATCGGCTACGATCAGCGTATCGTAGCCGATGCCGTAGTTGATCGTAGTTTATTCACTATTTATCCGATGCACTTTAGTGATTTAAATACTTTGGGAAAGAGATCAGTTAGGGTGTATCCAGTGTAATCGCCAGATCTGGACGCACCATTAGAGGATCAGTTTATCTATGGCTAAATTATAAAATTATTTATTTGACACCAGACTGACGTTTACATAATTGAATTGTCTGATGTGTCTGTTAAATTCGAATCTCTATTCACTTTAATTCCATAGAATAAAACTTTTCAAGGAAGATGAATATTCATAAATCTATAGAAAAAATATCATCCGAAAAGTCATCTTCGGAATTGAACAATTTGTTCTCATTCAAACGATATTTTATTAACAATCTCGATTCTTATCAAGGAGAGTCCATACTGAAGGAAATAGTGAAAGTGCTAGAAAAAAATGCAGAAGCCGTCGAGCCATCGCTGCAAAGTATCATGGCAGAAGATGCCGATGTTCTTCCACCGGCACCGCCGAAGCAACCTTATGAGATTATAGGTGAGTACAGTCATCTCTATTTCCGGTTTTTAAATTGTCTCTCTCTATGCAGTATGATTGTCCCTGCCTGTGTCCAAGGATCGCGGGTATAGTGAATAAAAAATTAAAAAAATACACACAGGATTCTTTAAACAAGACATTTTTATTCGAATATTTATTTATTGAAATAAAAAAATCTAAATTACATCACACCTCAGCATCACACTTACTATAATCGGTGAAGACCCAATGATATTATAATGTAGGTTTTTAAATATCATTGTAAAGACCGAATAAAATTCACCGGAAAAAACGCACTGCTAAAGCGACAAAGAAAAACCCAAAATTTTTAAAATCATTGATAAGTGGTCTACTGCTTTAACAAAATGAATCTTTTTGAAATTAACAAAATAAAATAAATCTTCCATGCACTAACATAAATCAGTTAGTTCTTTAGCATTTGTATAGGTAAAAACGTACGTGCTATATTATGTAAGCTGAGTAGTATATATTCCGTTGCCATTCATCTAGGTACAGTTACCGATACGAAGGTCAAAAGTATTGATAACGTGGCCAGGATCATTACTAAATCGGAATGCTTGCCCCAAATGCTTACATGTGGAACCGTAATCTTTGACATTAGTTGCGACAGAGATGAACTAAAAACTGCAATGGACTACATGAAACGTACGTATCTGGTAAAGATTACGTTGAAAAGGTAATTACCCCCATTAGCTTGTCTTATGTGTTGTTAGTTAATCAGTCTGTTCCCTCGCGTCGCTTTTGAAACTGCGTTTAGACGATGTGCAATCGAATGTTCTAGGTTTTCAATTTTCATTCTCCAGACTTTCTTTTTTCTTGTTCTTTCTTTTTCTATTCTTTGTTTTTTCTCGTAACGTCTTGATCATCCCTTTAATGTTGCTGATATCCAAGGGCGATGGTGACTTACTATCATGGTTCGTCTGTTTGTTTGTCGGCAATCCATTTAAAAAAGTAGTTGTCAGTATCTGGTAGCCACTATTTGTAATAAACATCCGCATCGCTTTGTAAATTTAGCTTCATTAAAATTCAAAGTAGGAAAAACTAATAAATCTTAACAGTTTTGAAGGATTTGCTAGCACAACAGGCAGTAGTCCAGGCAGCGACAGCTGACGATGACGACGAAAAAGATATAGAAATAAAAAAACGTTATTTAATTCTAATATCCACTGTCATGACTTGGGCTTCCACTAAGCCGTTGGATCCGGTAAAGCGATTATTACAGTTTAATTGTTATGTTATTATTAGTTCAATTTATTGTTTAAAATATGTGCTGCGGAGTTTCTTTTGGCGTTTCTTCTCCTCTATAATAAAACACTTCCGAATTAGTAGCAAATATTATGTTCATATGAGTTTTGACAAAATACCTCAATAGCTAAATGATAAATATTTTGCGACGTAATTATTATTTTAATCTACTATTTTATCTATTAGTTTTATTACAGCTAATATTGTAACTAAATTACCATCTCTCAGTATTGCTATAAGATAAATTACATCTTTTAGGATACGCCCGACATGCCATTTATAGAGTCAGATTTCCGTAAACGAAAACCACATCCAAATTATAAAATGCATTATGATGTAGAGAATGAGGTCATTGACATTGCCAGGAAGTACCGGTCACAAATCGGGTATGGTTCTTACTTATTAAATACTTTGTTCTGCCCGCGACTTCAGTCTGCGTGGACTGTGTGTATTGTGTATGGGTGGTAAAATATGGGATCTATTTCGTTAAAAAATCCCGCAATAATGGTTTTTGCAGTACAGACTACAGTACATGCAGTCGAATCAGTTGACATTTTAATTTGTGGTTTTAATAGTAAGTAATAATAGTTTAATGTACTTGTGTAATTAAGTACACACTTATTATATTAAAGACTTATGACCGATTATGTCTTCTATACTTAGTTCTATCTATGCTTTAATTGGATTAGCCTACAATGTCATTCGAGGAATTTCTTTTGGAACTTTGTGTACGTTAGATACTAGTCCTACGAATCGACTAGCCTAGAATAATATATTCCTGCTATTATTATGTTCAACCGGTTCTTGTGTCTGTGTTCCTAACGGATATAAATGTCTAATGAAGTTTGCTATTGGTATGTTGTTGTTGCTAACCGTTAGTGAACGTTAAATAAGTATATGAAGCAATGCTACTTTACATTTTTAAACGACTTAAAAAAGGAGTTTCTCAATAATTAGGTTGTATTTTTTATGTAGACAGTAAAACTTGTTTTGATGAAATTTACCTTTATTACCATAAGTGGCATAATGTTTTAGAGCAATAGTAGTGACGCCCGGGGTAACATATGGAGGTCGTGAAGACGTTTTGTTTTACTGGTTCCAAAAAGCCTGGGAATGCGAACGACTCCTACCAATATTTGGCCGCGGAGGCAATATTGTACCACTCATTAATGTACGCGATCTGGCACAGTTAGTAGACATTACATTACAGAAACATTGTTTTTCAATGAAATGTTGATTTTAAACAGGAAAATTACATGCACTTTTTTCCAATTACAGAATAATATATAATTTAGTCATGGATTTTCCAAAGAAACTTTACATATTGGCAGTTGAACAGAATTTAACGAAACAAAGGGAGGTTGGATATTTTTTTCGTACT
Source organism: Thymelicus sylvestris (assembly GCA_911387775.1). Taxonomy (NCBI): domain Eukaryota; kingdom Metazoa; phylum Arthropoda; class Insecta; order Lepidoptera; family Hesperiidae; genus Thymelicus; species Thymelicus sylvestris. Next base: position 11,681,912 of record OU426891.1, on the reverse strand, counting down.
TTCTACTTATATGATACTTTAGGTGTAGTAATATCACTACAAAATTCGATAAGTATCTAATTAAAATGTAATTTGCAGATTATAAAGTCATTGGGCCGTAAAGTTGGGTCTGGAATGTTTCAATGTATTCCTGTAGAAGATGCTTATTTGATTCCAGAAATTGATGTGAGAATATTTTTTATAAAGTTGACTAACATTTAACGTCAAATTATTGATTTACCTAATACTGACTCAATATGTGTTTGATTCTAGCAAAGAATTTATGATTTAATGACTCTAAACCTGAATATGGAACCAACGTTCATAGTTGAGACAATGGGATTGCAGTGGGTTTCTGAATTGACTTTTGCGGAGAATATACCGGTTCTTATGAAGGAGTTTAAAAAGGAGAGGGGATTGAAGCCTTTCAAGGTAATTTAATGCCGCTGCTACAATTATTTGTTTGAAATATAATATCTTATTATTACAATTTTAGGTGCTCGTATACGGTCCTCCTATTGTCGGAAAAACGACTTTAGCTAAACTTATTTGCGAAGCATATGGCCTTGTTTATATTTCTCCGGATTGTGTTGCACAAGATATCGTTGAAGATTTGGTATGTGATATAATTTGAATAAATTCGTGCTTTAAAATCTGTGTTAGATAGATTTCATATTCGATACACTTTATCGAATATAGAATATTATGTACACATTATCCCCCAAAGACTACGCCAAACATATTATAACACACAAACATAATCAAAGCTCATTTGAATTTGGACCCCAAAACCTAAAATTAAAATGAAACAGTAGATAGAGAACATGAGGTGCCAGGAATTAAAACAAAAACACCTAACATTCAGGCCTGGCGTGTTAAACATTGGGAGGCAGGTGAAACTACTGCCCTCGGCATGCCGACTGCTGAAGAAGATGATAATGCTGTTGATGACGACGAAGATCTGGGCGAGGAGGAAGCCATGAGAGAAACTGCGCGGCAAACATTAGCAATTTTAACTTCAGGTCGACCTCTTACAGAAGAAGATATCTTGGGGTATACATATAGATGACCGTTTAATGCTAAGTATAATAGAATTACAAATTGACCATAAAATAACAAGAAGCTTGTAATCGTGTAAAGCGTATAAAAAGCTACATAATTACCACGAGTCAATCTTTTCAATTGATTGTTGATCGCTCCTAGAAAGATCGTAGATAAGATATATTAAGGAATTTTTATTTGCTTAGATATCTTCGCCAACGGTTGTTAAATCGTGACGCTTTAAACAGAGGTTGGGTGCTGGACGGATTTCCCACAAATCTGACGCAGTGTTCTACTTGTAAGAATGTATAAAATAATTTATATCACACACACATAATATACATAAAATATGCAGTTCCAAAATATTACTAAACCTTAATTTTCTATAGTATTTGATAGAGGCGAAGAGCAAGATTCCGAAGCAGAAGAAGAAAATGTAGATGATCAATTTGATGAAGACGTTGATCTTTACACCAATGTTTTGAAGAAAATTCTTCCTGGTATATAAATTCCTTAAAAGTTTTTTGAAACGATGAATTAATTAGAAACTACAATTGGAAAATACTATTGACTGAAGCTAATCGGAATTAATATTTTTCAGACATAGTAGTTTCTTTAGAAGCCACCGACGACTTCATTTGTGAGAAAGCAATGCGTCAACCAGAAAGTGATACTCGTTTGGATGAGGAAACGGTACTCAAGCGTTTGACTGAGTTTAGGGCCGGAGATACTCAGGATACTACACCGCTCAACTTTTTTGATGAACTAGACATACATCCTCTGGTTGTGTCGGTAAAAGACCACCATGATTACGAAATGAACGTCACCTACGCGGCTGTTGCATTGCGTATGGGCCGACCATGCCGATACGGAAAACTTATAGGTAAGTTTTGATTTCTGACTTATATTTTTCTAGCATAACATGATAAGTTGAAATGGATCTGATATTTTATTGTTGTCTCATTTTTACAAATTAAGATTTTATTTATTTTGACACTTGTATAGCAAGAATTACAGAAACCTCAAATTCAGTAACTTGATTCAAAGCTTTGATACTTTTCAGATAGTCTTCGATATAGCATATTACAGATAGTCTCCATGGGTGATGACTTTCTTGTGTCTTATATTTTTTTTATAAAATCAAGTTTTATTTTAACAGCATTGATAGAAGCGGCGGAGAAAAAAGAGAAGAAAGAAAACGACATACTTCGATCTAAAGAATTAAAAGCCTTGGAGGAGCTGGAGAAGAAATTAAAAGAAGATCGGGAGGAGAGAATGGAGTATTGGGTAAAAATAAATCAGCTATAACATTCTATTGATGAAAGCTCGCTATAAACATAAAATATTACATGTTTCCCTGAGTGAAAACGCATGTCTAAAGGTTTTTTGCAAATATTAATACTGACTTCACAAATATTTTCTGGCATTAGAGACTTATTAATCAACGTGTAGTAGGAACGAGAATGTCCGCGCATATAATATGGTTCTTATTACTCCATAAATTATTAAAAATAAAATGCTTCACTAATGAACAAACAAAAACGTATAAAAGTCTATTTTTTTAATCCTCAAACCCGTTCAACCGATGTTTGTTTTTGTCAGTCGGAACTGTATGCATTGATGCGTGAAGAAGAGGAAGCAGCGTTGGCAGCGGCGGGCGAGCCCATGCGAAACTACCTCGTGCAGCACATCTTCCCCACCCTCACTGCTGGGCTGCTAGAGGTTGCTAAGCTGCGACCTGAAGACCCTATTGAATACTTGGTTCGTATTCTTTCAATTAAGTTACGTTCATTGTAAAACTTTTATCAACACTATTTTTTTCGCTAGCACGATATTGCAGTTAATTATGAGTGTTGGCATAAATGAAATTATATTTTTTTGCTATGAAGGACCAGTAAAGCTTTGCAAATTTGCTTGTTAGCGTTTTACTCGAAACTATTATTACTTTTGCGCTATGTGTATCGGAATATCGTGATTATATAATGTAATATGTAGTGATAAAACCGGTACTTTTTTGTTTCTGGTACCTACGTAACGTAGTAATCTTTTGAGTAGGTACCTAATTATCTGCTGATACAACATGGAATTTACAGGCGGAATATCTCTTCAAATTAAACCCGAGTGGGAAAATGTTGGAGCCAGGATATAATTTGCAAGCCGAAAAGCTATTGGGTAAAATAAAAATTCTTGATGAAGCGTTGAAGGATCTTGATATTAAGATAGATCCCTTGCTGCCCCCTGAGGCCGATTTGGAAGAATCGCCTAAAGCAAAGAAGAGCTTCAAGAGTATGAGTAACTTATAATAATTTACTATTGTGATTGTATTTCGTTAAGGTTTTATTAAAAATGGTTAAAATATTAAGAATTTTCTTCTTTAATGAAGTGAAAACATCTTTAGGCGCGTTGGGCATTTTTAAGATGGGAAAAAATTCAATTTCAGAGTTCAAAGTTCAATGGAACTCGCGACACCGCTGCACCGTTACCGACGCCTCGACACTTCTGTATATTTTCATCGTCGTACCCTAGATGGCACTGTTCTTATTTCTGAATGATGCTAACGAGTGTACGTTGGTAGTATAACCACATGAATACAGAATGTTAACTTCATAGTAACGCCACGCGCGAGGACACTACTACATGCACAGCTATGTGTGCGTGACCTGTCACCGACAAGACGGGACAGCGTGCGCCGACCAATCAACTAACGCGCCGGCGCCCGCTAGGGTACAGTAAGGTGACAAGTTCAGGTGTGCCAGCGGCGGTGACACGGGCGACGTTTTGTGACGACGCGGACGACGCGACGTATTGTTTTTAAAGATGCCAAACTGTTGAACTGTTTGTTTAAATAACTAATGGGAAGAAAACCAAATAGATTTCTTTATTTGTATATCCAAAGGATTTCGACAAGTAATAATAGTACACATTTTTATGCTTATTAAAGAAGACTAAAAAAGTATTTAGGTAATAAGTAGGTACCTAATATCCAAAATAATTAAAGTGGCGATAAGGTTATTATTTATTATTCTTATCCTTTAAGTTCGGTTTACACGTATTAAGTAGTTAACTAAATTTTAAGCAAATTAATACCTACGTGTAAACGGACAATTTAGTAGTTTAGTAATCAAGTAGACAAGTAATTTAGAAATTTTTCTATTTTCTGTTAATAAGGTAGGCGGGGCTTATCACTATATTTACCTATACATACCAATTACTCGATTTTGAAATGTGACGTCACGAAATTTAGGGGGGTCCTAAATCCCACCCCTTATTCTGTTTAAATAAAATATTTTGTTTCGAAAGTTTTTTTTCATTTCTAACAATAAAGTGTAAGTACCTACTTAATATTAAACAAACTGTTACATAGTCAACCATTTCATCTTTCAAAGCTACACCGTTTTTAATATACCAAAATTTTAAAACGGAACACATAATAATATAGGGTTGCCATCCGTCCTGTTTTCCCAGGACATGTCCTGGTTTTTGTAGTGTCCTGGGACGTCCTGGATAGTTTTAAGCAGCGTCCTGGGTTTTTAAATTTTAAAAGTAAGCTAAGTAGGTCAGTTTATGCCATTAGAAAGATAAGACAGTTTACTGATGTAGAAACTGCTAAACTTGTTTATTTTGCATACTTTCATAGTCTCATGTCCTATGGTATATTGATGTGGGGCTCAGCGGCTAACGTTAACGTTGATGCTATATTTATTTTGCAGAAAAGGGCAATCAGAGCCATTTATAAATTAAAATCACGCGAATCCCTGCGTGAGAAATTTAAAGAAATAGGCATATTAACAGTAGCCTCTCAATTTATTTACAGCAATATTATTTTCGTAAAAAACAACTTAGGTATGTTCAAGCAGAATAGTGATACGCATAATCATTTAACTAGAAACAGACATAATTTGGTTACGTCATCTTTTCGCCTAAGTAGGGTACAACGTTCTTATATGGGGCTCGGTGTACGTTTTTTCAATAAATTACCTAGGTCAATACGTGATTTACCTATCCAAATGTTTAAGAGATATGTGAAATCTCAGCTAGTACGCAAAGGATACTATAGTATAAATGAATATATTAATGACAAAGACGCCTGGAAACTAATGCCGCATCCAGTTCCGCGTAGGTTAGAACGCAATATTATGTAACCATCCATGATTTTAAAAGATGCGCTGAGGAGTTTCTTTCGGCTTTTCTTCTCCTCCTTGACAAAGCGCCTTTCCGAAAAGCTGGTAGATTAAAAAATGACGTGCATAAGTGTATCAGTGATACCTATATGAATAAAAGATTTTGATTTGATTTGATTTGATTTGAAAATTCACGGCTCGCAAGTAGGGCATGGATACCGGAATTCCGAGATTTCGCAATTCCGAAATTTCAGACAATTTTTCCGTTCCAGAACTGAGTGTTTCAATATCGTAACTCCGGTATTCATTGTTATTAAACAAAATAGATATTTCGAGTGTTTATTTATTTCTGAACGCACCCACGAACCCAATTATCCAATTTTTTTATATATCTTATAAGTTAATGCTTGTCTACTATCCCACCAGATGGTAAGTAGTGATGTAGTCATGGGTGGTCTCTCTATCACTTGAGTACCCCTCGCGCCACCATTATTGCCTTTATAGATTAGCTGACTAAGAAATTGTGATGATTGTATGAAATCAATCTTTTTGTCGTGTTCAAAAGCAGCATTTGATTCAGGAAGATTTAGTTGTAATCCGTAAATATTCAAAAATATGCTATAATGAATATATCTGATGAAACTTTAATCAAATAATATTTTATTATGCATCCATCCGTCCATCCACCAGCGGTTCAGAGGTCAACTGCTGGACATAGGCCCCCTCTAACTTGCGCCGCTATGACCGATCCTGAGCCTTCAGAGTCCAGCGGATGCCCACTGTTCTTCAGGCCGTCAGTCCATCTGGTCGGGAGGCGTCCAATACTTCGTTTTCCGAGACGTGGGTGCCATTCGAGGACCTTTCTTCCCCAACGGTTATCGGTCCTTTTAGCTATGTGGCCAGAACATTGACAATTCAGCCGGTTTTATTCTTTAGAAATACCGAGCATAACCCTCCCCATAGCATACTCTGTGATTTTGAGCTTGTGGATTCGGACTACAGTAAAGCACCACGTCTCGGGAGCCGTATGTCATCACTGGTAACACACACTGCCCGAATACTTCTTCAGGCACTGAGGTAGTGTTATGACGCAGTTTCCCGAACGCAGCCCGATTTGGATTCTATGAGTGACTTATTTCTCGAAGTTCGATTTACCCATTTATATCATATATCCCAGGTAAATGTATTCGTCTGTAACTTTTCGAGAGTAGCACCATTAACAACAATCGGTACGCGTGTGACATGGACATTCGACGTATTCGCCATTGATGTTAATTCCACGTCGTTTACACTCCATCAGCTTGAACACGTCTTCCATCGCAGCGGTGAATAGTTTTAGGGATATAACCGTCCCCTTGCCTGAAACCGAGGTAGTTCCAGTATGGATGACGGCTTCAAACAGTTTTTGGAGCGCCACTAGGAGGGGTTTTCCTCAGCTCTCAGTAACTCGGTAGTGATACCGTCATCTCCCGATGCCTTGTTTTTTAAAGCTGTTTGAAAGCCTCTCTAATGTCATACAGGCGGACGTCCGGGATATAGATTGTTTAGTCTCTATCAGGTCAGTTTATTTCGCTCAGCCATCCCGCGGGGAGCTGGAGCTTAAAAGGAGGCATACTACCGTCCGTAGTATCTCTCAGAACTTCGAGTTTGAAAACAAATATGGTGGCTGTGAGATTTGGGCAAATAAATTCATTCATTCATTCATCCATTGTTTGAATTATCAAAAAATAAAAAATAAATAGAATAATGCAATATGGGTATCAAATTAAAGAGCTCTTCATAAGGTTTTCAAAAAAGTGTATTATAATAGCTTTTTTTGATAGCAGGTGGGTTTTTTAAATTTTTAATTTCAACTCTATTACCTACCTACTGCGTCCTGTTTTCAAACTGAGTTGTCCTGGTTTCTACAACTTCAAATCCTGGTTTTTTAAATTTGAAGTTGGCAACCCTATAATAATAAAATAATGTCCACACCTGACCGTCTGTACTCATTGCTGACTCTCGCTCGATACGTAGGTACTTGCCCGTTTTATTTTTATTTTCAGTAACCAAGTGACAACCCTATGAAAGTAGGTATGAATTTTTGTGTCTGTTAGGAAGTTAACATTCTGGTTGTTATTTATTCATGTGGTATAACGCCCCAACTCAGAGTCAATAACGGTTACTTTAATCGCTCCTTATTAAAGAATCACTATACAAATTCTGTACTAAGGAGCGATTTAAGTAACCGTTGGTGACTCTGAGTTGGGGTGTAAGAGTCACTAATATTAACAATATTATAAGACCATCCCCAAGTGCCCTTCAACGGAATATAGTATTTTCGAAGTGAAAACTTTTTTAGGCGTGTTGGGCATTTTTGAGATGGGATGTGCATATATTGTGTAGGTATGTAAGTACATAGATACATATCATATACACAATAGATGTTTATATTATATGTATAGTTATAAGTTTTCATTTCTGTCGGTACTCCCGGAGTGCCAGTTTTTTTTTGTAGCAAACTAAAATGATTTTGTTTAGAATAGCTTCTGGTTCAAATACACACTGATATCAAATAGAAAATTCGATGTAAATTATAAAGATCAATAATAGTAAAGTATGTTCGTTTGTTAATTACTTTAACGTTAAAAGTGGCACACATGAATATGGAATACCTAAAATACGTTTTCCTACTCATTACTTGTTGTATAAAGGGTTGGTTTTACTTTACAATCTAATCCGGGTTGTAAAATGTCCAACCAATCCAATGGTCCACAAAATAGTTATAGGTACATAATTCGAACTTTCTGGTGAAGTTCACTTTCTAAAAAACGGAACTTACATAAACATTTTAGTACAGCAATTTATATTAACGAAATTGATATTATTACAATGATATCATCAAACACGTTAGTCTAAACACGCGACAACAACAATCATTTCGATGTTATCGGACCTCGCGTGATTCAATACAACGTAAGGCATTAATGGCATAATGCTACTTTAACAAACTCAATATTTGAAGCTCCTCCTACCTTTTCTGTTTGTTCAGTTACACTGAACGGATCAAAAGTAATAAATAAATTAGTCAAATACAAACAAATAACGATGAAAGTGTATCCACAAAATGTAGCATGGTCTCAAGAAAATGCAGTTAGGACTAGAAATAATTTGTTTAAAAAACCAGCGAAGTCCAATAAGAAAAAAACTTCGGATGTGAACGGTCTCGCTCTACTAGCTACAAGCTTACGACATCAAACTACAGAGTTCTTCAATAAATCCACGCTGCACGGAGTGCGATATATAGCTGAAAAGGAACGCCCGTTTTGTGAAAAGTTTGTATGAAATATCTTTACCGGTGCGGTGAAAATACGTCTAAAAAAGTAAAGTCTGTATTAAATCTTCAATAGATTGATATAAAACAAATAAATCATTTTCAGATTCATGTGGTTCAGTTTTACAGCTATAGGAGCCATTGCTACCTGCATAATAATAGTCAGCTTATGGGAAAAGTTTCAGACGAATCCTACAATCACAGGTAGGTTTTACGTTTCACGCTTGCCGTACGAGACTTTATTTTCAAGAGGGTGTTCATTCTTTCGATTTTCCACAGGGTTGGATACAGATTTCCATAATTGGGATGTGCCTTTTCCAGCTGTAACATTATGCGACAACGATCCAGTTGATAATGAACTTTTGCAAGACTATATTCAGCAGTAAGTAAAATCAGTTTTTTTATTCATAAAAAAAATTTAGAGGTATCTACCTATTAGCCAACGTTCCTACAGATTCTGGAATAAATTTCGGTTTTAGGATTGTTACAATAAAGCTTAAATTTATTTCCAAGAATTTGGGGTTCGGAGGCGCCAGATAAAGCAGCCGATATGTTACAATGGCTCGCAACACTTAGTTACCAGTCTATCGCTGAAAGAGCTTTCGAGTTCGTGTCCAAACCTGAACTTGTGGGTCAGAACGACGCCAATGCACCAGAGCCTGCACTAAGACCTAAGGACGCAGTATTTCAGGTAGATAATAGTTTGAAAGTAAGTTTGGTACTTGCCACTTGGTTAATTTAAATTTGATTGCGCTTATTATGTCCTATTTGTTAAAGATCGTAAGACATTGTGAGAATTTATTCTACGACTGCGAGTGGAAAGGTGATTCAGAAGAATGTTGTGATTTGTTAGTTCCCGTGTTTACGGAGATGGGATTTTGTTATACTTTTAATTCAAGACATGCAGAAAAATCGTGGCCTTGGTAAGGAACGTAAAGTCCTAGCTACTTTTCATTTTATTAATTTCATTATTACCTAGTCTAAAAGTTTACCTAAGGCTAACCTTAATGTAATTTTATTCGTAGGCAAACTCAGTATGAACAGTTTACAGAGGCGTTTATCCATGAAACTGACGCCAAATGGTCCTTCTTATATAACTCTTATCGCAACGATACTATGATTGACGTAAGTTATGTTTTCTTTTCTACAACCTATGAAATATTTTTGAGTTTTACAAAATTTATTTGATTGGTATCCAATAATAGTAGAAAAATGAGTGGACGGCGGGTGATGATGGTAAAAGTTTCCTAGTCTGTCACTGATGGAAGAAGCCAGGAAGGAAGAGATTCTTATGAATCTGTGGGTGACCTTTCGGAATATCTAACCGAGAGAAAACCTAAGAACGTAGCTAATCAGGCAGGAAGAATATTTTATCGTCACTCAAAACTATGTATCTACCTAAAGCATCTATCTACACCGGATAGGTTGGTACTATAAGATACAGTTACAATTATGTACCTACTATTATGTCTTCTGTTGTAGAGTTTCAAGTTTAAGATAAAGTAAAAAGACCTCCAATGGATATAATGGTCTTATACGAACCAAACCAGAGGATGTTGACTTTTTTTAGGTCTACATTCATTCAAGCGAAGAAATGGCAGGGCTTGAGCAAAGCGCGCAGCACTCCTGGGACCGTCGCGTGGAGAAGGTATCTTTCTCCGTCAAGCACACATACACGACGGAAGACGCGAGACAGCTGTCCGTGCGACAGAGACGGTGCGTCTTCGCCGATGAACAGAAGTTGGAGACGTCACCAATATACACGTACTCGGCGTGTATGCGGCAGTGTCGGATGCAGAGAAGTCGCTCCTATTGCAAATGTGTACCGCACTTCTATCCGACTATAAGTACGTGAAAACTTATTTTTTTAGTTAGATAGGTACAGATTCTTGCGATCTAGTTCTGCTTAACTTGTGAATTTAATATAGCTCTACAGCCTACCTTACCTACGTAAGGAATAATAACCATACGTAAATAGGCTAACAGGTAAAAGTGGGTAGTGACAAAAGGAAATGTAAACTAAAGGAAGTATAAAACCAACTTTCCTCTGCAGAAGGATACCGTCAGTGTACGATTCGAGAATTGGCATGTATAGCGAAGTACGCGACCGCAATAACGGATGTGACGCGCTGCGCATGCGAACTTGGCTGCACCCACACCGTATACGAAGTTGAGAAGCTTACTGAAATCGAGTACGTATGCTTTTAGTTGTAAAGTAGGGAGTAGGTACATATCTTTTGTTTTAACTAACCAATAACAAATTAGTATCATAATCGTAAAATATCGGTATAAAATACAAAAATCGTGAGTACCCGTTTTTGTTAAAATGTTTCGTATTGTTCAGTGTCCGCGGTAATAAAAGTTTAAAATCGTTATGAATTCAAATAATAGTTTGGACAATTCGTGGTATGCGGTTCACCTATTTCAATAGGTACCGCGTTGAGAAATGTAATCAAAAATACGCACTGTAGTGTCGATTACTAATTATAAAAGCAACACCATATTATTTTATCTTGATTTAGTAATACTTACCACGGTCAAGAAGTACCTATTTAATTTTTATTTATTAAGTTATTATTATTATTACCTACTAGTTTCAAACTACAAAAGTCACAATGTCTTCAGTTTAACTAAAGGTCCTGCGGAGACTTACGTGTTGGAGACGGAATTCGTGTCATGGCCCATGGTGCGGTACAAGCGAGAAGTATTGTTTGGATGGGTTGATCTATTAGGTAAGAACATACATACTTATACTTGGAAGCACTTACAAAATATTGGATAGTGGTAAAATAAAATTTTGTATTATAAAAAGATGAATTACCTATTACTCAGCGTATTATTATAGATCAGCAGTTATCAGCGAATTTTCCGGAAGGCATTATTGCAGATTATTATTATTCGAAGTAGCCCAAGAACTACCCAATTCAAATAACACTGACAAATTTTTACAAAGACATTTAGTACAGTTTTTGTTTAGACCATCCTACATTAATTAGCTGTAGGTAGGCATATTAAAAATAAAAGAAAGGAATAAAATTAAATGAATTAAACAGATTAGCAAAGGAGGTCTAAACATATTTCCTCTTTTACAAGTTTACTTGTGGTATAGGCGTAGTAGGCGTATAGCATATACGGATGTATACCATCCGGAAGCGCTAGAGTAGAATTAGAAAAGATAGATGATATTTTTTTTCGATATTCGCGAATGCCAATATTCCATTCGGCGCCCTCACGATTTAAATGTTAGTTGACTCATGCCGATCGGGTTTTACCGAATGCCAATCGACAATGCAAGTAACAAGCGCATAATCTTGCGTGAATCAGCACGTGCCGACGATCACGATTTACACCTGTAGGTAAATAGCTGATGGAAATTGCGACGGTCTTGTACATTAGTAAAACCACAGTATCTAAAGGAATTAAAAATTAGACAATACCAATGTTTTTCAGCTACCTAGAGACCCACATAACCACATTGTAGTAGGTAAACATAATTTTAGAAGCTTGGTAGATAAAAATGTATGCAGATAAAAATCCCACCAACATGCATCTAACAGTCTGTATTAAACCGGGTTATAACGTTTGCCTACGAAGAACTCTGTTATCCTCATGAGGTGCCTAGCGCCATTCCCTTCGTTGTTCGGTCAAGTGCACAACGAGCAAGAAACCTCAAGGATAAGACAATAATTACTATGTGAATAGGTTCAAAGACAGCTATTTTGAAAAGGATTTCACAAAACATGCTGGGAAGTCCAAATCATAATTCGCCATATTGAACTCGAAGAGTTAGAAGCCGGCCCCCGGCTTGGTAGTAGAACTTCGCGCAAGGAATATAGTCACAACTATGTACTAAGAATATTATTAATAATATTAGGTACGTTATTACAAACATTAACAAGTAGGTAATATTTACAGTATCATTCGGCGGGATCGCAGGCCTATTCCTGGGATTCTCTCTCCTATCAGGCGTGGAGATAGTGTACTACTTCACGCTGCGGGCGTGGTGCGCGGCGGTGCGCGACGCCGACACGCTGCGCCGCGAGCGCACGGAGCGCCTCGCCCGCGACAAGCCGCCCTATGACCTCAGTCTTGTACCTTGGTATTGTAACTATAGTCCATTTTATTAAACGAGTGTTATCTAAGAAACAGTGACTATTTCTTTATTGAAATTTTAATTTAAAAAATAATAGCAAACAGAATTTATAGTTAATAGTATCAGGCGTTACTTTGCGGAAATCCATTGTTATTAAGTTAGTATTAGTCTACTTTGCAACAATCCGCGTTTAACATGTATGATGGTATATACTTTAAAACATGCGTGGCACCTCCCTCCCTCCCACAACGGAAACATGCACTACAATAATTAAACGTATATACCAACATACATACCACGCGTGAATCACTAATTGATTGATTAATTAATTAATCGATTGATTAATTGATTGAATAATTAATTAATTACTAATTACTAATTATTACAACATCATTAGATAATCAGTGGGCGAGTTGGGTATAAATACGCCACGCTCAGTGAACGATGCTCACTTTCCGACTAACCATCGTAGAGTCAACTTACCCTGATGATGCTCCGTTTCGGGGCGAAACACGTGTTGGTGCTGGTATGTATGTTGGTATATACGTTTAATTATTGTAGTGCATGTTTCCGTTGTGGGAGGGAGGGAGGTGCCACGCATGTTTTAAAGTATATACCATCATACATGTTAAACGCGGATTGTTGCAAAGTAGACTAATACTAACTTAAAAACAGAATTTAGTTTTGACTTTTGGCATGAAATTATTATTTGTCTTTAAACTCTTTTTGTATCAGCTTTGTTTTTAAATTACAAATTACGATAAAAGACCCAGTAATATTTGTATGTTTTAAACCGTCATTTATTCATTTACGTGTGGATATAAAATCTAACGGCCTATTGTTTTTAATTAATATGCTATATTATTTATACAGGTGGAAACAACCCCCAACAGTACAGGTGCAGCCTCTTAAAGTGCAGGTCAAAGACAATCAGCCGCCACAATACTCCCCTCCACCTGGCTACAATACTTATCTTCCTTAACCTCTGAAAATTATACAGTATACTTATGCTTAATTTTCGAAATAAAAACATACTAAGATTTTGTATTTGTATCCTTTATTTTTTTGGTCACATCGAAAAAACGTTGGTATTTAATAAAATTCCGATCGAACTACATTATCATGACGTAGGACACAATTCGCTAACAGCTCCGAAATATTCGAGGAATCTAAACACATCAACAAGTCTAAAAATAACCACAATAATGCAGTTCAATTAATAACAAGTTTAAAAAAGAATATTTTAATACTATATAAGTATATAATAGTATAATAAAACGTCTCACTTGGGGTATGGTATGTTTTTCTATATAAAGTAATTACTTACGATACAATTTTGCCAAAGGCCTAAACAAATAACAAAATCTATGTACTAAATTACTAGGAATGAAGAGTAGCCTTCATAATACTTATTCACCAATTGGCATAGTATATTGCTATTTGTAAGTTAAATAAATTACACTACGTGCTGAAAATCCTAAGTACGTTACATAATAGTATATAGGCATTTGGTGTTATGCGCGCTCCAGACTCACGCGAGAATCTCGCGAGAAGGCGAGAAAAACACGAGAAACGTGAATGTGGAACCGATTCACATAATTTTCGCAGGTTCTTTTTTCAGGCGCCGAGATTCTTGCCGAGATTCTCACGCGAGTGTGGAGAGCGCGTTACAAAATACATGACAATTCAAATCTACCATGTCACCAAATACACCTTTTAAGTCCATTCTTATGCTCACATGTAATCTATATTAGGTTATTCAAAATAGTGAAATTTAAGCAATAAATACCTATCACTAAGATTATTTTGTAATAATAATATTATCATTTGCATGTATTAAGAGTTAAGAATATTTATTATTTCAGTGTAAAGTGGCCGCCCTTTTAATTACATAACTTGATAGATCTTGGTAAATATTTGCTTACAAATTCTTGGTTATTAGTTTGTATACAATTTTAATTATAGGATTTAAGCATGTATTCTCAGCAATACTTTCAATGATTGAACTGGTCATAGTTCTTTTTAATTTGCTTTTATCAATGCAATTTTCTGGCTGGTTCAGATAAGGACGATGAATAAGCACTAAGAATAATGAGTTTATGAAGTAGAATTCCTAGGTTAGGGAGACAACTTAGTTACAACGGTTTAGGGAAGAATTTGCTAAGAATAATTAGGAATTTTACATAGCAGCCGTAAAATTGACTGCCAGTTATTGTAGGATAAATTATTTTTATATTATCAAACCAAACCTAAATAAATAATACGAAGAACTTCGGAGCTGGATGAAAGATGGCAATTAGTTAATAAGTTGTGTTTTCACTTTTCGCCTGTATAATATCCATTGTAGTCTATGCAAATCCTGATATTACTCAGCCATTTTATTTTTATTTATATTCCGCAGAAAAAAGCCAACGTCACTTTCCATTTATTTCGCGGCGGGGGGCTTCGCCCCACTTAATTCTTATAATTTATAATAAAATAAATAAGTAATTTATAATTTAAACAATTTAATCTATTTTGCGCGTTTCAAATAAATATCACTGCCAAATTAGGTTTGGTAGCAACATTTCCTACAATTATTAAAAAGTGTCATTCATTGGCGACTATGTCCTACAGTTCAGTGCGGATATTGAACTGCACTAAATTAGTAAAATAACAAAAATCTCAATATCTTCGTTTTAGAAATACATATTTTAATTGTTTAGATTCGAACAATTCACATCTTTAATGTACCACGGTGCACTTGAGTAAGTACTAGTATAATAAGATATTACGGGATACAAACGAATTCTATTAAGAAATCTGCATAGTGTCTAAAATTAGTTGCACGTTTTGGTAATGCGCTGGAACCTTGTATTAATAACAACTGCGTGACATCACACTGAACGAAAAACTACAGTCAGCAAAACAAATATTTAAATATTTTTATTTTGTATGAATCTGTGTATCTTTAGTTTTGCTGATTAAATTACAACTGTAGTGGATAGAAACTTGAAATTTTATCGTAACTATGGGCGCTTTAACAAATAATGGAATTTAAAAAGAAAAATATTAAGAAGGCAAAAGAACGAATTCTGCTCTATTATAAAATAAATCACCAAGGCCGAGCGCATTACCAAAGTGCGTTTATAAAATATATCACTTGGGCGAATCCGAACAAATATAATTTTGTAGTACCTACTATCTTTCGAATATTTAGTGAATGGAATGATTAATGATCATGTTAACGAACTAAAAATAAAACATAACGCTAATAAAGTTTATAATATGTAAATCTTTCCATAATATTATAATGATGTCAACAATCCTTACATACAACATTCAAACGATGCATTTGCCAATCAGATACATATGACATTAATTTATTTGTATAGTGCGTTTCATGTAAGAGTTCTCCTGGCTACCATACTAGAAGGGAATACTTACGTGAAGCGTACTATAGGATGAAGTCTGGTCGAATCCGCCCTAAGTACATTCACGATTTCTGACGCTTTATTTTTGATTACATATTTATCTCGCCTCGCTGGGCGCACTATACATTTATTTAAATTTGCTACATAAAAAGTCATTATATATAGGACACTTTAAGTAGGTGCCAAAACATATTCCTCTAATATTAGTACAAAACCTTACTTAAATTATTACCTTAAATATAATATTTTAGATAGATAAACATCTTAAAAATTCGATTTAAAAGTAGAGGGGTAACAAATTTCATTTGTATTAAATAGTAAGGATATAATAAATAAACAGTAATGTTTTTGGTCTTTCATTTTGAAATACAAGGTTGTACGTATGCATAGACTGAAAATAGCATAGAGCTCTGAATACCTTTGCCACAGAAAAAAAATATTTTTATATTTAAAAGTTTGTAAATGTTTCAATTTGATTTTAAATTCATAATTTTATAATTAAACCGGGTTCGACCAAACTAATTTGATATAAATAAAGTCAATAAATTAGTTACAGAACTTTACCAAAGATTGATGTTAGTCATGATGCAAAAATTTAAGTTCATGTGGCCATTATTTTAACAGCTGATTGTCTTCATTATAATGATATGCTATAGTAGGATTCATGTTTGGTAAAATGAAACCTTTTTAACTAGAGTACTTAGTGATTTTATTTCCAGGATTGTTATACAAGTTTGCTCAAACCCACGCGAAGTTTTTAGTTAATGACGTTAATACAATTCGCTATAATGATGGTTTTTATAGGCATTAGTAATTTGCATAGTTTACATTAATTTTAATGTTATGTACGGTTTGGAGCACAAAGAAATTTAATAATGGATTGTATGGGAAAAATAGTTTGAAGGATATTTAAAAACGACTAACAGATTGTAGAGTTAAGAATTAAATTATAACTAATTAAGAATATCGAATATTGATTTACTTAAGTATCAATATTCCTTAAAACAATAAGTAACACGTTTACAACTTAAAGTACCGCCGGAATTATAATAAATATAAGTACTTATTTAATTGTATCGGTTTGTAAGTTAATGTCACTTAAAACTGGAGCACCTTTCAGCAGCACAAACATAAATAACTCAAGTATTTACAAATAAATTACGGATTGTGATCTATACTCACTCATGTTTGCATTGTTTACGTACATAATCATAATATAACCACAGTTTAATGAACTTTTCTAATCAACAGCCATGGCGACATTGCCGGCTAAGCAGCTAAATATTATAATATTTAATTTTGTTTTGAAATATAAATTTGGAGTTTATGGTAAAATTATAATTGCACTATTAAAGCACACAAACCTATATTACAGACTCTGTGGCATAGACCACACAACAAGACATCAGTAACACTCAAGACTCGAGCGCAAAACATTTATCTGTCACAACTATATCTGCTCCACCCGGGACTCTTGGCTTCATAGATAGGGTCACTACCACTAGGCTAGGCTTCAGGAGCTTTCAGTTCTTACTTCATAAAACGATGGACCAAAGTAAGTTAATAAACTGTGGTATTACACTACTTCGAGTTCACTGAACTCACCAAACTAAATAAACCTAATAAGATGCGTAGTACGTAGTACGTGCATGCAGTACGAATATTATAACTATCCAGATAGTATCCTAGTAACTTACGTCGAAGTAAATACGAGAAGTAAGTTTTTAGTTTCTTAGGCTCTAGAATAATTAATTTATGTTAGTTCCATATTTGAACAGTTACAATATTTGTACATACTGTGAACACATATTGCACAATTTCATTGATTTCGTGTTGAATACATTTTGTCAACTAAATTATTTAATTGGCAAACATATTACAATTCACAAATCGATAACAATAAAAAAAAATACAAAACAAATTTACATCAAAATATTGGCATTTTAAATGCTTTAATTACATAACTAACAGCCAAAACCTCTACGCAATGTGTAAAAAATATCTAAGTTGTTATTAGCCGCGTACTGACCAAGCGAGCGGCTTCGCGAGGCAGCCTCGGACATTTGCCGCAGTACGCATGCCGCGCGAGGCGTCCTCGGTCTGTAAGTTTTCTAATCCGAGGCTGCCTCGCGCGGCAAGGCCGAGCCACCGTGAGCATCGACGCTCAGTTTAACTTGAAGTCGAATAGAGACCGCGCGTGCGTATAGTTTGCCCGAGACCACCATGAGGCCGCACATTCGGAAAGCTGTCGCTACCACTGCCTTTTTAATAATTCTAAGGCTTGCAAAAAAAAGAAAACAGAAAACTAAACGTTTTTGGATTAAACTCTTATACATAAAAAATAGATTACAGGCTGGGAACAGATTGTTTGAAGATTTGTGCTTCGATGACGAAGAAAAAAATTTCACTTGAATGAGTAAACATTAGTAATAACGAGTAATAACGAATAAGCGAAGCAAAACACTACCGTCTTGAGTGAGCGCGGCAAACGTACTGAGGCGTCTTTGAGCATCGACAAAAACCGACAACGCTCGGCTCGGGCCGCGGCACGCTCGGGCGAGGCAGCGCATGCGTTTGCCTCGGGCGAGGCACGTCTTGACCGACAGAGGATTTGCCTCGCGAGGCTGCTCGCTCAATCAGTACGCGGCTATTCACGACTTTTTATGTTAGGGATGTCACAAATATTAGTAAATTACTTTCAAATCAAAACAAACATTCACAGCTCATTCTTGCATTTCATTAAAATACTTGAAAAGCTTCTAGTATATGGAATCGGGATTAATATTGAATGTCGACGGTATACATACATACGTCTTAAATATTCCTTGCCTTACTCTGGATTATACTCTTGTAGATTATTTTTTTTGCCATCACTTCTCTATAATATAAAATTAAATACCCTACATAGACATGATATGTGACAACATTTTTTGTGTTCACTTGATTTGCTTTATAATACCATTGATCAAAGTCTATATAGTAGCGAGAGAACCGATATTTATTATTCGAGTTCAAACAGTGAAACAAAGAAAATAACAAAAAAGTGATGTGTATGAAATATTCTCATACTAAAACAATTGTTCGAAAACGTACATCTATCATATTGTATCCAATTTATATCATAAAGATCAGTGAGTGAACATTTGTAAATGTTATCTGCTTGTGACAATGGCAACCGATTGAGTTTTCGTCACCGAGGCACTATGAAATTAATTATTATTATTGCATTAATTAAATTGTATAGCTTAAATAGTTCGGGGGGCAACCCAGCGAGCGTCGGATACAAATAGCCCGATCGCCCGCAACAGTCGCTACCGAACACGAACAATACTTAACATTAACGCACAAACCAGACGTCACCGGTGCAAGAGGAACGGCATATTTGACGTGCCGTGCAGCAATAAATGTCGCTTGCACAGACACGCGTACCTAATGTATTTGGCTAAGAACCTATTCAATAATAGAGTAATATTAGTAAGTTTAACTAACGACCGCGATAATCTAAACAGTTCGATTTGAAACGCCTTTGCAAAACACATGCGATTTCTGTGTTTTTGCAGTTTGGCGCATAGGCGATATGCGATTCGTACTCGCGTAAAGATACTTTTAATGACAGAGCGAATCGAGGAAATAATCTTAATAGATCCGAGGTGACCTATTGATATCGTAGTCAGGCGACTTAAAAGATGCGAGATCACGCACGCAAAACACATGTTCGAGCGCATTCGCTCAATGAAGTGGGCGGGGCTTAGCCTTACATACCGGGCCAGCGTCGCTTGCACATTGAAATGGGCGTGGCTTAAGCCGACGTGCTGGATCGGGTGTGATAGAGTATCCAATCGTCACCGTGCGGCGGCGCGCAGGGCCCGGCGAGGGGCGTGGCGACGGGCGGGGCGAGGGGCGGGGCGTCAGCAGGCGTGCGCGGGCGAGCGCGGCGGCCACAGCGGGCACGCCACGTCCGCGGGCGGCTCCTGCTTGTCCGAGCAGCGCCGCCGCATCATCTTTAGTAGCGATGAGAACCGCTCCGTGTCTGATAATGTCGACTGTAGGACAAATATAATTTTAATAAAAATAAACCATTGTCAGTATTACAAAAAATATATATGTTAATGTCTTATCTATGTTATTTGACAATCTTATCTCTATGTGACAATAAGACGAAATGCGAGGACTATCGAGCCAAGATAGTAGCAAAAATAGATGCACTGTATGGTTTCCCAACATATATACTACAGAGCATACAAAACTAGTGGTCACTACCATGCTTTAGAGTCGAGGACAAAATAAGCCGTCAGTCACAATTATTAGTATTGCTAGATAGCAGTCAATATAATATCAGACTGGATTGATGTATATATTATCGGTGAGATATACCAAGTCATTTCAATCACGAGGTCATTCTAATTTGAAAGTGCTCACGCATACAAACTGCATGCCCATTTGTTATCAAAAAGCGCCTGTATGTTTGATACAGATCCGCTATGACATACGTTTATTCTTACCTCAATAGCAATAGCTAGAATGAGATGCAACACCGGTAACAGCAGCATATAGATACGGAATATGTTCTGTTCTGTTTCAGATGTCTTAAATACTTCGACTTCCATGAGATCTGCTAGCCAATTCCATGGGGTGAGTAGCATCACGGTGATAAATATGGCCTGAGTTAACAGCGTGAATACCATATAATCTGTAAAATAAATATAATTATTATTAATATACTTATTATTAGTAATCATTAAGTATACAACGGTGTGAGGTGCACTGTATACGCATTACGAAAAGCTAAAAGATACATAATAGTAAATATACTTACAATTAGAACAGAAGGGTTGCCTAAAGGGATAGCCTTTAGCATAAACGCACGCCATGATGAGGTACTGGTACGATGTCACGATAAATATAACAGTGTTCTCCCAACATAGTATTTGTTCGAAGTCTGCACTACCTTGCACCGGATTATACCTGAAATATGACGATACATAAAAATATACAGCATAAGAATCACAATCTCATTTCTTATTTACTGTTATAATAAACGCTTAATATGATACAACCATACCATTCCTTAATAATAAACTTTAATAATTATTTATCAATTTTATTTATGTAAAAATCAAATATCTCTTGATGAATCATACAAAGTAAAAGTTAAAATTTAGTAATCAAGTAGACAGACAAGTACTTTGGAAATTTTTCTATTTTCTGTTAAGTAGGTGGGCGGGGATTATCACTTAACACGTTTGGACAGGCACTTTTTACGTATAATTTACTTAAAATTTAGTAAAATGCTTAAGTAATTAAGTAGGTTGTGTAGAATTATATGAACTAAAGAGCTTTACTAAATTAGCGTGGTCGAACACTAAAAAATATTCACTTAAAATTTAGTTATCTACTCGAGTACTTAATACGTCTAAACCGGACTTAAGACATACCAGGGCTGGTCCAGTAACAGATAGAGCGCCGCGAGCTGCGCCGCGAGCACGAGCGCGACCTGCGCGCACAGCGGCAGCAGCGATGCGCGCGCCACCAGCGACACGGGCGGGGAGCGCGGGGACAGCCGCGACCCCGGCGCCGCGCGGCCCAGCGACAGCGCCAGCAGCGTCGTTAGCACCAGGTCGATGTACAGGAACTGGTTGTTGCCCAGGATTGAGAAGAACTGCCGGGGAAAGGCCGCCGTTGTAATGTAACAATAAGTTTTACTCACGTAAGTAACTTGAATAGCTTATCGTAATTTATTAATGCTTGTAATTATAATATTTGCCGAGATACAAGTTGTCCGTCACAAAATTATATAATTTTACTATCGCATTGGATGTTGTTACGGATAAAGATTATGACCAGTGGCGTAGCTGGCCCAATGGAGGCCCCATATCAATATTTGTTGTGGGGCGCCCTCAACAAACGGTCGTAGGCCGCTGGCGAGCTTTTTTTAAGTGTTAGTGGGGGCCCCTATACGCTGGGGGCCCCGCATAATTGATACGGCTGATACGGCGGTAGCTACGCCCCTGATTATGACCGCAAAAAAATTAAGAACTTAATCATCCCCAGAATCGCAAGGAAACAACTAGCGTAGTGGCTGTACACACTAAACCATTGCATAATGTTACTATTACAATTCATTCTAATACTTACGAATAAACGTTAAAAAAATAAAATACTCACGTTATACAAAATGAGAATAGAGAAGAACTGTATGAGCGAGTAGAGAGCCATGTACTTGAAGATCGCGAACGACGTGCTGAGAGCGCAGCGGCCCTCCAGCGCTAGCAGCTTCACGCAACGGATGTCTTGCTCTTGGGACGTGAATGGTGCCGCCACTGTATCACATTGGTAACACATGTTGGTGTACAAACAATAAAATCACTAATAAATAAGATAAATATAAAATGTTTCAATTACAAAAAAAAACATGGAGAATAATAAGTATTAATTAACTCTTAAAAATCAGTTTGTCAAAACTCTTATACGTTATAGAGTAAGATAGGGCACAGTATTACACATTTTATATGACACTAGCTGCCCGGACAGACTTCGTTCTGTCAAAAGTTTTATTTTTATTTTGAGATGTAAGCTATCCTATCTTTCAAATTGGATCAAACTGCACACGGTGTGCAAATTTGATTAAAATCGGTTAAGTAGTTTATGAGTCCATCGCGGACAAACAACGTGACACGTAATTTATATATACTAAGTTTTGCAGTAATTTTTGTTTTTGTCTTATCTGTCACAAGGGTTTAGATATGTCTTCACATTTATCCGACGCACTATAGCATGGCACTCATAAATAAAAAAACTGTATTAACTACGGTAATAAGTCAACATACCCGAGGCGTCGGCCTCCGACAGCGATATCCCGACGTGCGCGGCTTTCAACGCGCCGCAGTCATTGGCCCCGTCGCCGCACATGCCCACCACCAGCCCCGCGTCCTGTAATGCCGTCACCAGCTGCGTCTTCTGGTCCGGACCGAACCGCCCGAAGATCATGCCTGGGACAGTCACACAAATATTCTTCTCTCTCTCTCGTTCTCTCTTACGAACTGAGTGAGATCAGCGTTACCGCCGCCATAATTATTATAACGCCTGGTGTAAATACGGCTCGAAGTGACCAAATTTTATGGCTGTAAATCCGGCTCGAAGAACCAAAACTTATGGTGTAAATCCGGCTCGAAGGATCATACTTCCACCATTTAAGTTTAACGTTTTCTTCCTATTAAATCCTAACTGATTAATTGTTCAAAATGATGTCCATTATTAGAGTTTCCTCCTTAAGAATCGATTTTCATTTATAAGCCCGGGGTATGAAAATTTACGGGGTAGTAAAATCAAACTTTCTCCGTAACGTTACGTTATGCGTTATGTTCGTGCGCTAACTACCAACCAAGAATCTAGATGGCGTCGTTAGCGATTTACTAATCTAGATATTTTATGATCGTTCGTAAGTAGTTAACTCTAGTCGTGCGTCGGAGCTGACACACATTTTTTTAAATACATAACTTGGTTCGTCGTCTCAATTATTGTACTGTATCCAGCACTAGTTATTTGCTTACCTTTACTTATAATAGTGGGCATCATATCAGGGTAGTGCGCGCGGATAACCGCCCAAGTCTTGCCCTCGAGAGCCAACACGTATCCGTCTATGGGTAGCTTGGGAGGACCGCCCTCACCGACAACCTATAACAAGAACAACTTCGTATAGCGGTTCTTAGGAATAACCTTGAATTTCTTTTATCGAAAACCTTGTCTGTCGAGATGGTTTTCCAGAGATTGAGAGAGGTGTCGAGAGATTTTATTCCCAATAAAAGCAGTTTCTCCAAGACAACTTAGTACTCAATAGTTTTTCAATTTAATATTATGAAAGATGTTTAACTAATCAATAAGAATTTTAAATCGGAAACCTTGTCCATCGAGAAAGTTCTTACGTTTCTTAAAAAAAGCAGTTTCTCCAAGAAACACTTAATAGTACAAATATAATTTTTTTTTGAAATTATTAATTTAATATCATTAAGTAACCACTAAGTAATTCACTTACGTCCCAATTCAGAGTCACTAACGGTTACTTAGTTCGCTCCTTATTAAAGAATCACCATACAAATTCTGTACTAAGGAGCGATTTATGTAACCATTAGTGACTCTGAGTTGGGGCGTTAGTCCAAATTAAATTTTCAATTGAACATAATCAAGTAACCAATCAGTAATAGCTCTCTCCCGTACGCACCTCCATACAGATGGGGGGTCGCTGGTCGGGCGCGGCCACGCCGGCGGTCAGCAGCACCAGTTTCTGCTGCGGCTGCACCATGAAGCAGCCGCGCGCCACCGACATCGCCGTCATTATGTTGTCGCCTGGAAGTTGGAGGCTTTATGTTATACAGGGTGGCCGGTATCGTTAGCGGCTATTCGTTAATTACGTAAGGACACGGGAAGGGGGTGTTCCCAAAAACTACATGCCCTTTTATCAAGAGGGCCGGTAAAGCCATTGTTACGTTTGTTACATAAAAAATCCACAAAAAAACATTTATTTTGATCAAATCCTAGAGTTTTAGTGCAATAAATTATTTTCTAGGGGGAGACTGAGAAATCTTATTCTACATTGCACTTTAAAGACGGAATAATGTAACACAAGCAACATTCAAACAGATGAATTTGAAAAAGAAATCCATTCAGAAGATATTGAATATACACGTTACGCCGGACTTTATTTTTCATTCTGTTAAAAAACCAACTCACCAGTAACCATAATTTGTCTAATATGAGCGTCATGGAGTTCCTTGATGATTTGGGTAGTGACTGGTTTTAGGCTATTTTGCATGACTAGAAAGCCTAAAAATGTCATATCACACTCCAGTGACTCCCTCTTCACCCTTTGAGCGTCCGTCCACTTCATTTTCCTATCCAGCTTCTTGTAAGCCAGTCCAATGACGCGATACCCGTTCGAGGTATAGTCGTTGAGGATCTTACTGAATGTTTCTGGCAACGAGGACTGATCACACATTCCTGCAACCTAATATTATTATAATATAATTAATTTGATAATCATATTCCGTTAAATGCCTGTTGACACAAATAACAAACACACAACAAATACTACTCTTAAAAAGTAAGCTATCATATTTTTATAAAATAATAAAAGGATGCTTTTCGTACCTACTTTTTTCGTAGTTTATAACAGTAATATGTAAATCAAAGTGATTGAGTGACATGTAATTTTCATTATTGAGTCTATTAATATAAAAATAGTGAGTTGAGTTTATTAATTAACCCCCAACGAAAAAAGAGGGGTGTTATAAGTTTGACATGTCTGTGTATCTGTATGTGGCATTGTAGCTCCCAAACGGATGAACCGATTTTGATTTAGTTTTTTTTAATGAAAGGTGACATAATGGAGATTTCTCAGCTATGTTTGGCATAAATCAAAGTGTCGGGGGTTTTTAAATTTTAATTTAAGATTATATAAAAATGTGTAGATATTTAAATAACCTTCTCTGGCGCACCCTTCACGAAGTAGATCATCTGCTGTTGACCAAGAACTCTGGCGATTACACCCATTGACTGTTGCGAGGATGAAAACTGAAATACTCGTAGCAAACCAATCTAAAAATAATAATAGGGTATCAGGCATGGGACAAGATAGAAAAAGAATTCCCATTGCAACATACATAAAATACATAAAATTGTGTAAAATTACTTCGTATGGGATTTCCATGTTGAATGGATCATCATAATTTTCTAAATTTTGTATATCCCCATTATTAGTAGAGGGTGGCCTCACGACAGCAGGAATGAGATTATCATAGCGATTGTTCTCTGGACCGGGTTCTTCTAGCACCTAAAATAATAGAATAAAACTAAAGAAATAATCACAATAAGGAATTACATAAATAAATAAACTACGCACTAGTATTTCCCGTTCACACGTGGCAGGGACAAATGAGACATCACAAACGCCTATAACCCGAGAACAAACATTTGTCTGCCATAAACATCTGTCCTGGCCGGGAACCAAACCAAGATCTAATTAACAACATAAACAAGACCAAGACTTACCCATTGTGTAAACTCAAACATCTTTAAATCTAGAGGATCTCCTTTCAAATGGCCTTGAATGCTGGTGAGGGAGTGGCAGGAAGCCAGAGCCTGCACCAAGGGTTCCTTCGCAGACAGAGATCCTATGTCAGTCACACACCGCCCAAACTTCTCGCCTTCCTCGGAAGGTATCACAGAATAGAAATCCAATCCGTCTTCAGTCAATGTTCCAGTCTATAAAAAGGTGTATATGAATGTACTAAAGAAAGTATATGAATGTACTAAAGAAAGTAGAATTAAAGTAATAACATTAATTTACCATCAGGTGGTTCATCTGCTTGGTTATCAGCTATTTACACAAAAATGCTATCCTTCACAACTTATTCCTTGTATTGATTAATTATCAAAGACTAAACTTATTCCTATGTTCAGTTTGAAAGATGTTTCAACATTATTCTCCCATACATGTGACGTTTTTGACAACTATTCACGATAAACTAATAAGGCCTACCTTATCAAAGCACATAACTTGCAGCTTCCCGCAGATAATAATCCGCGGCGGTGAGACACAGAAGATCCTGTTCTTGCGCAGCCGCTGCTGACTGTACACGATGCCGGCCGTCATGGCGGCGGGCAGCGCGGGCGGCACCACAATGGTTATAATGTCGAGCGTCCGCAACACTATTGTGCCGACGCTACTCTGGGAAACAAAGGTCGTGTTATTTGTGATAAAATGCTATTGTTTAAGTAGAATCAATTAGGTACTTCAATAATCCGCTAAAACGTCAATTTGAGTAATAGCGTTGCACTTGCTTGTATGGTCCTGCCATCTAACAATAAGTTTTTTTTACTTAAGTTATGTTATTACGTCTTGACATCAAATTAAAACCCAAGAATAAAATCAGGTAGGCAGCTGAGGCATTTCCATAATTGATACATATAATTATGTACCTAGTTAATTTGAAATTTTTTGCTTTGCATTTTATTTATAATTTTTTAACCGACTTCAAAAAAGGAGGAGGTTCTCAATTCGACTGTATTTTTTTTTATGTTTGTTACCTCAGAACTTTGGACTGAGCGAACCGATTTTGATGATTCTTTTTTTAATCGAAAGCTGGTGGCTGTCATGTGGTCCCACATAAATTTTATTGAGATCTGACAACGGCATCCATGATAAAACTACATAAGTCATAAATTTGTGTTAAGATGTGCGCGACAAATTGACGAATAACTCAATATCACGCCAACCGATTTCGATGATTCTTTTTTTAGTCGAAAGCAAGCGCTTGTCATGTGGTCTCACATAAATTTGAACGAGATCTGACAACTATGTAGTTTTTGAGACTTTGAAGTCGGTTATTTTTTGTTAGTAAAATTTAGATTATTATTATGTATTTTTGTTTTATTTTTTTTAATATGTCTTTTTTGTGTGGCAAATAGAAGCTTATGTGACTAAGTGATACACACTAGAGTAGGTATTACACGTTTACAATGCAGTAATTTCTCATAAGAGCTACATTTAAAGTCTTTTACCGGTCACATACCGTCATTAAAGAGTTTTTAGTAACTATTGAAAGCTTTATGGTACATTCCAAAATGTGAAACTTACTCCTCTCAAAACATACAGCCAGATAGAATAACCCATTCCAACAGCGGCGATACAGAACATGAAGATAACAAATTTAACGGCATCTCTATAAAACTGAAAATTGAACTTTTTGGGGAATGATATGCTTTTAATCAATTCTCCTTTAGCAGTATAGAAACCTGTACGTACGACCTTAGCTAGGACCTGAAACAAAAACATACATAGTAATAAGCAGAATATTAATATACATACTACATATAATAGTTAAAATAGGTATATGTTTATAGTACCTGAGTATTACCATAGAATCTTGTTTGGATGACATGAGTACCGGCGAAAAGCGTGTGCCTCTTATGGGTTTCTGTGGAATATACTTCTTGTGACACACAAGGGGGGCCCTTCATAACTGGTATACTCTCACCTGTCAAAGAAATTTTCAACTATATTTAAAACATATATTTTTCTTGGTCTCAACACTCAACCCATTAGCAGTCCACTGCAGCGCTATTTCCTCATAGATGAGAAGATATGAACCACCACACTATTCAGGATTGATGAAAGTGTTAATGGCCAACCAGTCAAGAAATTATAATAATGACGTAATTATTTGATATTCATGGTTTTTCGACTGATACTTGAACGCACATTCATAAGTAATTTTACTACGGTGTTTTGTAACGTAAGATATCACTAATCATACAATACAATTACAGTGTAAACATTATGACAAACTGGATAAATATTTGCTATAGGACCTTGAATCTATGTGATGAGTGTGGCCTGCGTTATAATCAAATGTAATGTTTTTATTGAAAATAGATTTTAAAAAACACGGAAGAAGAAGCAGTAATTTACTATATTTCGAGTAAAATTAAATTTAAAAATATGTAAGACGCAGCAAGTTTTTTTTTGCTTACTTAAAATAAGTTGATGCTTGACCACAATCCCACCTGACGGTAAGTGTAGATGACGTAGATGTGGTTCAGGATGGTGAGCGCACTAACTTAGTACTATTGAGTTCGATTCCCAGCGAGGCGAAAATTTGAATGATGAGTTTGAATTTCTGTTCTGGGTGTATCTTTATGTGTGAAAGACAGGGAATTCTGTTGTGGGGCTATGAGTGTTTGTACCATTATTTATTCACATTCAGTACTGACCAGTGAGCATACTCTCATCGACGATACACGTGCCAGTGAGCAGCATGGCATCACACGCCATGATGCAGCCGTCGGGGGGCAGCACGATGACGTCACCGGGCACGAGCCGCTCCGAGCCCACCATACAGCTCTCGTTGCCCGACAGCGATGGTCGAAGCACGTGAACCGACTTGCGGTCGGACGAGCCTGCCATGTTGTGGAGATTGATGCTCATCTAAAAATTACTTAATTAATTACTATTTAGAAAGGTTTAGCATAATATGAATCTCGTGCAAAACAAGCATGTCTCATAACGTTAATTGTGTAAAATCTGTAGCCGCTTTTGTGCAACGAGTTAGACCATGGCCTCTATTTAAGAAATATTTTATATAAACATAGATTTTAAGCGATCATTCTCCGCCTACAAGTACCTACAATGTTGAATAATAATCAACTTAATGTTTTAACTTAATCTGTTAAACGCAAAACGTTACGTTAACCTAGTTTTACAAAGATTTTTCCCTTAGATGAAATTTTTACATCAACTAAATTACGTTTAGTAATACCTGGTATTTACCTGTTTCGTTTGGTACAAAGCCAACATGCAAGAACTTGCGGAAAGGATGAAGACGCAAGTAGCATACTGATAATACTCATCCAGCGACCACAGGATAATCGAAAACAATTGGAATAAATAAAACGGATTGAAAACTTCGTCTACAAACAGGGTCCAGTAACTTTTGATTTCCACTTCCACTGAATTTTGCCCATAAAGTTTCAGCCTGAAAACATAAGGGGCAATCAATATTTACACTATAATTTTATATTAATAAATTTCTTAATTTCTTTTTAATTAATATAATTTTATATTAATAAATTTTTAAATAATTTATCTAAATGACGGCTAACAAATCCTTCACAGCCAAGTATTGTCAAGTATAGGATATTAAAATGTATCATTCGTAGTCGTAGACCACGCAAAAAATTTATCAAGATTTAGGAATAGAAATTCCGCGGATGCGGCGGATGTAACGCTCAATTTGCTTGCGATTTTCCGCCTGTACTACACACCTGTCTACAATTTTTTTTTAATAGTCTTAATATATGTTTTATGAGCAAATAGAGTAGAATCAGAAAATAATTGTCCACATCCAAGCATAGCCTGCATAGTTTGTGGTGGACGCATATGTATGAAAAACTGGCTTAGCTATGCGAGCTAAGATAATTATGAGTACCTACTATTATGTCTTCTGTGGATAAACTAAGTTAGTTTAGTTCGCGGTGGACGTTCGGCTTTAGCATACATGTTGGAAAATAAACAAATCGATAAAAATCATAAATATGTGAAGAATATTCTACTCAATCATTACCTTGCAGTTCGTTCATGTTTTTTTAATCCAGTAGTACTGTCCGTCCTTTGGCTGCATAAATCATACAAGATTTATACCATAAAATGACGTCATCGAAAACCATAAAATATTGTGGTTGATAAAGCATTGGTGAATGAGAGATTATTAAGCTGATGGTATGTATTGATAACAATACGTATACATATGTATGTACAATATAATTGAGAAACGTTACTCACAGTTCCGCCTGTTGTTTCTTATTGATACCAGACATATTGTCCATCCAGAAACCGACTGTCATTTTCTCATTGAGATCAAGTACATTAATAAAAGCGCCTTGTTCGTGGACCCAAACAAATCGGGTATGCCGATATAGAAAGTACCGTAGCGAATTATCTCCATTTAACAGACTGACTTGAATTTCGTAAACTGGTACCATTGTGACTGAGCCTTCCCCGTCGATAACTAAAACAAAATATGGACGATCAATTCTGCTCAGTGAAAGATTTTCAAGGAGCTGTAGTTAGTAGCTAAATTAATTCCCAATTAAATCTAAGAATCACACTACTTAACATTAATTTACTCATAATAACTGATGAAAACGAGACGCGGGATTGATTGAATGTCCTTAGTCGTTTCCACCACGATTCTAACGTATTATGGTCTGATTATAAATATAACTAAATTGTTTTTAATTCGATTATTTTTGGAAATAATTTATAGATATAGGTATATAAGGCTTGTTTTCATTATAGGTGGGCAGACGCCAGGTATGTACAGCATATTTGTCGGTCTGTTATAGATCCTAGCAATAAAAACTGGACAGATTATGTTGAAATTTAACATAATTTAGAATTTATAAAGCAAAAAATAAAATAAGGTTGCTTCACGAAGCGAGCACAACTCAATAAGCATATGAAAATACTTACCACAGATATCATTAGCCATTCTCAGACTACATTTCTTGTATTTCAGTTGTGTGAATTTAGGATAGTATGCCAAAACGAAATACGGCAATCCACATAGTATAATACAGACCGTATGAAATAAACCGGCTCTTAATTTTGAATAATTGTAACCGTAAATTTTGATGATTTGTTCTTCGCCATGATTTTCCAATACCTGCCAATGCGGCTCCCCGATAACTTCGTATTCATCTGGAATATAGAGCAAACCCGCTTTATATCTTTACCGGGGATAACTGTTGCGTATAATGATAGTGTCATCTATCTGCCTGCACGTTTCGTTGAGTTATAATTTATATATTTCAACATTATTTCTTTAAAGATTAGATCCTGTTGATTGATTGATTATGATGTTACTGCAGTCAAGAGATTACTCTATATGTACTTTGTACGTGCTTATTAATAAAAGATATTTAATGTTGCTCATTTGGTAAATTGTGCTTTAATCACCGAGTAATTTACTTCGATTAACTTACTAAAGATGTACATAACTTTCAATATGTAGACATATTGTATGAGCTACAATGAGAGCTTTCACTTGACACGGCGACCGTGCCGTGACCGTGTTCATGTAAAAATGGCCTAAGTGTTAATCTACCACATAAGTGACTGTACCGACCGGGATTCGAACCCTTTGATAGGTTGGTTCATCACTAACGGTATTTTTAAAATCTATCTGTCCGTAATATCTGGTTAAGTTAATAGGCAAAATAATAAACTATAACTATCTGACAGTTGATTGGCAATTGAAGCCTTGAAGGTTAAAAATACATAGAATATTGAAAAGGGATATAGTAACAGAATCGTTTAATGAATCTTACATATAAAAAATTACACATGGGCACTATTACTTTATCGGGGAATCCCAAACGTAGGTTTTCCTGCACTAATATACGTACGCACGAGTGTCGGGTAGAAGTACAAATCGAATTCTAATTCAAAGCGTCCTATGCATTCTAAGTAGCGTAACGAATCTGTCAAACGTACAATATTTTTAAAGATAAGGAAAACAATATGAATAAATTATGCTAAACCATGTCCGTAATTTTTAATACTTAGTAGGGTATGCCTTTGAGTTAATGCTTGACGCCAATTTCACCTGACGGTACCTAAGTGGCGATAAAGTCCATGACGTAGAGCGCGCTAACTTACTAAAAGTCCATAAACTGTTCTCTTATGCTCTTATGTTATGCAAGACTCATCTGTATGTTAAAGTTTTAGGGTTAACCAATCCTACCTTTTAAGAATTTTGGTCTGTTTTGCAATCGAAATAAAATATATAGAGAAAGAAACTTTAATCCTATACCATTCAAAGAGCAATATTTGTAATCACATTCCTATTATACTCTAAAAGGGTTTTAATGATTGTCATGAAATTGCAAAAAAAAATAAAGGTGAATATCTAGGAAAATATGTTTTCTCAGTATTTTCACTTAGGTAATTAATAAATTGACTTTTATTATCTGAATATTTTATTTTATTACATCACATAATATTTCAAAAGTTTGTTCAAATAGAATTTAGGTAGTATAATTATGGTGGCCCCTGTGCTAATAAAGTAAGAGTTGTTGGTGTTAATTATCCAAACTTAAGAAACCAAGTTCTCGGATGGAAAATGAAAAAAAAAACAATAGAATACACAAGCACATAATTCATTTGTAAAGCACTACGAAAAGCACATAAAGCAAGCTTTGACAAAACAAACAACGTGCAAACACAAAAAACTATCATCACACTAAATAAATATAAACACACAACAAATTATATATTACCGGGTTGATTATAATCATCATCCCTTTTAATAGGAAAGGTTAATATGCCTTTTAAAAGGAAATATGATTAATAAACAATAATAATAATTAATAAAGTTAATTATTATGCATACTGTAAAGTGCATTTAGGCATTTTTAATAAATTACAGTGCTATGAGCAAAATCCTTGAATATAAAAACGTACTTATCAATGTGTGTTCATATTTATTTCAACAGTATCCCCGGCTTATATATTATGGTCTAAGATCCCGCTGCAAATTTGCTATGTTCACTACCTACTGAATCAAAATAATTTTTTTATAAAAAATTATAATAGGGGCAATATGGGCCAGGCTAGGGCGATATTTCTTTAATATAAGTACTATTGTTTCTTCTGTGCTTTAATTTGATATATAGGTGATGAATATACATTATGAACGTAGAATTACAAAATAAACGTAAATGCTTACACTTGGCTGTCAAGAGGTTGCGGCCAAGTGTACAACGGCAGCCATGACTTTTCAAGTTCTCTACATCATTCGTCTCTACGTATTTCAGTGGATCGGAGTATAATGTATTTCAATAATAAGTACATCATTTCTATCCCAAAAAGTCAGTCAATATTGATTAAATTTAAAGTATTAACGGGCACATTTCAATGGGCAGCCTAGCCAAACCATATTGCCCCTATTATAATTGTGTATAAAAAATTGATTTTGATTCAATATTCGATGAACTTAGCAAGCTTGCAGCGGGATCTTGGTATATTAGATGTTGTTGATTTAAAGTGAGTGATTAAATCTATGGTCCATTCGTATATGAAGAAATGTCAAAAATGGCAATTTTTTCAATTTTATACATGGCTTTAGATTGTCCATACACATAATTACGTATATGAAAGATTTTTATTTTAATAATATGTATTTCACTAGATATACAAATCGTATAAGAGATCAAGCACAGTAATTACAAAGAATAGGCGCTGTAGATGCAGATATGTAATGCATATTGCTTTGTATGGTGTTCAAAAATGCTCGCCACTCAGTGTGAATGCGGTCTCGTTGGACTTAACATTGGAGCAAATTCTACACTTACTTATGCGTTTCTAAAGTACATTATTTTATTTATTACGGGTAACTGTCTCGCTTGGCTTCGGTTTTCTTATTGTTTTACACCTTGGGTTACATTATTGGAGTTTTATTAAGGATCGTTAATTTTTTTTTAAATATAATACAGCCTATGTCACCCGGGGATAGGGTAGTTTCCCAACAGTAAAAGAATTTTTCAAATTGGTTCAGTAGTTTCGGAGCCTATTCAATGCAAACAAAAAATCAAATCTTTCCTCTTTAGTTCAGATAAAATTATAAAAACATAAATTAAAGATATACAGTTTATATGTGGTTATATTGATAGTATATTTAAATATTTACTTAATTTTTATGGTAAACCCATTTAAGTCACATTACTATTTGGAATCAACTGCTCAACAACACAAACTTAAAGATGTTCATGAAGTACAGCAATTAAATTTCTATTGAATGTAATAGGTACATAATCAATGATTGTGTCTATTTATGAGACGTAATGTTTTGTTCTTCATGTTAACTCAATATTGAAAGTCGATGGAATGTACACTAATGAAAATGACCTATATAATCAATTAAATCAATGTTAAGGACATCAAATCAAGAAACTGTTTCTTCACTCAATCATTATACTGTATGTTTGGTCATAATGATTTTATTATGACACACAACACAATTTGCTTATTATAAATTAAAGTTGGTGATTTGTCCGGGACATTGATAATAAAAAAAAAATGCTACTTTTGATGTAATTATCTAAGTATATTATTAATTAATAAGCTACTGCTAATAAAGTATTGTGCAATAAGAACAATTTATAAGCCATCTTAAAGCAACATCTGGTGCACCAAACAGTTCAATTTTGTATTGTAGTGCTTAGTTGACATGGTAATCAATATACAACAAGTGAACCAATTGACAAAATAGGTTAGGAAAATAAACTGAAGGACAGTTAATTACGGACATATAATATTAGACAAAACACATGTGCAATGTTAGTTGATGAAATTCATCTTTGGCAAGTGCATTGGTGAACATAATAGTAATCTTATAGTGTTTTAAGTATCACGAAATATGATTGCATAAAAATATGAGTTATTCATTACTCTCAAACAAGATATAAATAAGTTTAGGAAGTGTTTATACATAATCAAGTACTATGAAAATGTACAAGTGACATTATGTGTATAGTTGCAATTTATAGCAGAATGCAATGCAATAGGTATACTGATGTTACTCAATATTATTAAGTTAAATGAGCACTAATGTGAATAAAATCTAAGTTTGAGCTTCTAAAACTATTCTTGAAGATGCACTTGCCTAAGTAATCTAAGGTTTTCATTCATGAAATAGTCCTCTTTATACTACAACATGTGAGTCACATCACAAGTATTCGTCAATTCCTTGAAATTAAATCGTAGTGAAATGTACTCACCATTGGCGACAGAAGCTTTAGAATTCATATTCGGCCTCACCGAAATTTTGGATATTATCACACACAGTTAGGGCATAGTACGTAGATGTTATTAAATATTATATTGTTAGCCGATGCTACCTCATTGCAAAATATTGTATGGTATGGAATCCCATGTAATATTAAAGTCGCGCTTTCACACAAATTGTCTTTTTATAAGATTAACCATCGACAAGCCTGTGTGTGATGTCAAATTTGACGTTTAATTCATGGAGGATAAAGTAGAAGAAGGGCCATCTCTGTGTGTGAAAAGTGTCCGTAAAAACGCGTCCAATTACGGGTGACGCTGCGGTGCGGTCTACAAAATTTGTAATAATTTGTATATACATATTTAACACGTTCACGCTGGGGCCGATTTCCATTAGTTTTTCTGTGAGGTGGCGCTCGAATTGGTGAAGCGCTCCATCTGGCGGCGCGCGATTTTTGCCTGTTCCAGACCTGCAAACGCGCTGTATGTTTGCTCAGTAGTACCACAGTAAAGGAATTAGGAATGTAGTACAGTGAGTGCTTATGGTACAGGTTGTGTAATACGTGCCATTTTTTCATCCTGACCACAGATTTCTGCTAGTGTATAACTATTATAGAAATGTGGTTAGAATGTTTTTTTTTTTTTTTTTTGCCCTTTATTACACAAAAAATAATAAATAATAATGCGTAGAATTTGTACCACCGGTGGTACGCTCTGCCCGATGAGACAATCTAGTGCGGGCCACCGGTGACCCGCGCCGCCTGATGAGACAATCTAGTGCGGACCACCGGTGGCCCACGCCGCCCGATGAGACAGTCTAATGTGGCGATACGTGGCCGGAATTATACTCTTTAGCTGAAACAGAACTAAGAAAGGTAATTAAATGGCTACAATTAAACTTACTATCTTTAAACATCACCAAAACGAACTATATACCTTTTTCTATTCGTAACTCTGCTCAACCGGATCCAAATTTAACATTAACTTCCCATTTTTGTGAAAATATTGACAATCAACCTTGTAACTGCCCAAAGATAGATAAAGTAGACAAAACAAAGTATCTAGGTATTTTGATTGACAAAAACCTTTCATGGCAACCTCATATAGAACTAGTTACTTCAAGGGCTAAGAAATTAATCTGGATTTTCAAACACTTACGAGATATTGCTGATAAACAACTACTAACCTATATTTACATAACTCTGGTTCAATCTATATTACTCTACTGTATTTCTATTTGGGGAGGTACGTATAAAACTAAATTCATTAGCATTGAACGCGCACAACGGTGCATTTTAAAAATCATGTTAAGCAAAAAAGTAATTTACAGTACAAACATGTTATACGCGGAAGCTAACGTGCTAACTGTGAGACAATTATATATTCTGCAGTGTGTTCTTAAAATACATAAAAGTACAAAAATTGATCCAAATACAATAAATAAACGTACTCAGTATGCAGTAATACCTTATTTAAAAACTAATACTGTCCTAGCCTCTAAACAATTTAATGCCCAGTCCGTAATAATATATAATAAAATAAATAGAATATTAAAAATCTTCAAGTTGTCATATCATGAATGTAAAAGAAAGGCTACAGATTGGCTAAAAACCTTATCTTACGATGAAACAGAATTGTTATTCAAATAGCTACTCATAATGACCTCTGCTATATTTTAAAGGTCGAACTCATTCTAACGCGTTGTAACACTTACCTGCAGTATACTATTATTTTTGCTGGAACAATGATTTGCCGTATACGAACTGAATTGTATGTTAACACTATTTTAACTTATAACTATGATATAGGTAAATTTTATAAATAGAAATATATTAAATAAAACAGATTCAATTATAATTAAATAAACAAATTAAAGACATTCAATAAAACTTATAATAAAGATACAAGTAAAGTAATACTTATAATGATGTAAATTTCCTACATTTCCTACAAGTGCATATTATTGTCATTTATTATTATTAAGTACCTACCTACTATTAATGTATTTATTTATATTACTTATTGGGTGCTCATATTTATATGTAAATTTCATGTAGGCATACTAATATTTATGTACTTTATTATTTAAACTATTTTAATATATTTTATATTATATATCTAAAATTAGTTAATATAGGTATGTATATGTATTTTACATAAACTATAATATAATAAGTAAACAACATTATTCTATAGTGCATTATCCCAGATCATTGTACACCACATAGGGAAGAGGGGACTTTCCAAACACAAGTTTGTATACTTAAATGGAAAGATCCCACACATATTGTAATAAAATGTAAATTCTGGAATAATAAACGATTTTTGATTTTGATTTTTTTTTTAATGTGGGCCACCGGTGGCCCGCGCTGGCGTAACGTGTTAATAATGTTCGAATATCTATTTATCAGACACAAGCGACATTCATTACGGGTGGCATAACTCAGCAAACTTCACTCCGTCTACAACAGCCATGTTCATATATCTATTTTTCATACACTAGCGCCATTCTGAAATGGCCATTGGAACCTCTATTTTCAGTAAAAAGCTGGACACTTTCTCAACTTTCCCCTCATATGAGATGGCCTCCTTCTACCTTTCATTCTTTCAATGCTCCAAATAATTCTTCACAGATGAAACAAGTATTTAAACACAGATTAAATCTTCAACGTGAAGCCAGCAATAAAACGTTGTTTTGTTTTATAAAATAAAAGAATACTTGTTTGCCGCTGATTAGCGATTTTTTGTCATTTACATGAATTATTATAGATAACAAATGAATTCATTTTATTTTGGAAGTTCATGAAAATGTATTCATAGACAATATTAATTCTTCAAATTTCCTTTAGATGGCGCTGAAAGGCAAGGAAATGAAAAACATGCGGAAAAGCCGTAGAGATTAATTTTCCGTCAAAGAAAAAGCGGATGTTATTGATTTGGCGCGAACAAAACAGTGTTATTGTGATTCTAATTATTATTAGCTTAGTTTTATTACGTTGTTCAAAATTTCACAATAAAAAAGTATGAGCTCAGGTGGATTAAATAGTGCAAAAACAGAGTTTCTGCAAATCGGTGAATATAATTTTTCTTGGCCGGGAGAAAATGGTACATTTCAGGATTTTGGACAGGTGAACTACACCATGCCTTCAGGTAATCGTATAAATAATAATATAGAAACTTGAATGTTCTACATTACATTAAATGCTTATCACTGTTTTAGGCCCATGGTATTGGCCTTGGTGTCCATTATGGAGAGTCCCACAACATCCTTTATTTCAGGTAAATTTCAAGTTTGTGGTACTGTGCAATTTAACTGCTTTTAAGGAAATAGCCAGCAAAGGAGCTGACGAGGGTAACGAGGCTGACGAGGTAAGTGGCTATCGTCGCCCATGAACATCAGCATCACCAAGGGCATCACTGATGCGTTGCCGGCCAAGAAAAACAAAGTAAGAAAGAACTGATGGCTCTCAATCCCCCAGCCGGAACACGACGAGTCGTTTGGCGGCTGACTCATGCTAAAGGGTGGTAGCCATCCAAGCGAACCCCATGGAGAAATAATAATAGTAATAATGGTTATTAACTTTTTGGCAGTGATATATATTTTTGTGATTTTATTGTTAATCTACAAATTGTTATGTTTACATAGCTCTCCAATATCCTCTTCGTCGCTTCATACTGCGCTCCAAGCACAAAAAAGGGTCAGCTTTGGATGCACACTATTTTAATATTCGGTATATATTTCTACCTATAACTTTTTTCACGAATAAAATAACATGACTACCTGTATTTGTTACGATTTAAAAAAATATTTTTCGTATAATTTTTTTCATTATTCTTTTAGGTTTCATGCTGTACTCAATATGGGCATGGCACGTAATTTGCTCCCCGGATGCGTTTTCTTGGAACTTTGGTTTCATGTTCTTAAATCTAGCACAAGTTGTATACCTTGTGTATGAAATGAGGCCTGTTAAGTTTGATCCTGAACTTGAGGAAGTTTATCATACATTGTTCGAACCGTTTAAGGTAAGGATATATTAATAATATTTTAAATGCTTACGATTCTAAGAGTTCTGTACCTCATAAGGAAAAAACGGAGCCCACTTCGTTGCCCGTCTGTTCTGTCCACAGAACATCTAATAAATTATTAGGTGTTCTGTGGTTCTGTCTGTCTGTCAACCCTGTTTTTCTCAGGAAAGCGTGGAGTGTATCAAGTTGAAATTAAGGGATGAATTATGCTACACCGAGCCGGGCACGAGCCGTGCCCCGAACGAGGCACGACGAGGCACCCGACACTAACATTTTATAATATAAGACGCGGACATGGTGCTACACCGTGTGTCCGCGTCCGAGCTTCGTAAAAAGTTAATGAAGTTGCACGTGCCCGGCACGGTGTAGCATAAGTCATCCCTTATGCCATGCTACATATCTATGTTATCTCAACAAGTCAACGTATTCAACAGAAACGGCCGTACGCCGTATAATCGCTACCTAAGTGGATCTATGGGTATTGGGTACGTCTGTTTTTTTAACGGCAAAGTTGGGCTTGTTGATCAATTCAGTTTATATTAAGAGCAGTGCTTGGTCCTTCAAATGTGTACGGATCCCTCGGTGCGCAAGTCCGAATCGAACTTGACTGTTTTTTTTTATCTGAAGCAATTACTCACCTATGTTTCCTATAAAATGAAGAAATTTAGGCAAGACGCAGTAGCAACTACTTAATGCGAAATATTATAGGCGCCTGTAACGGCATTCCATCAGGTGATTCGTTTGCTCGATTCTCTTTCAACTATTTCTGTACCTAAGTCAGAGATATCGTGTATGGCTACTATTAAAATAAAATGAGAGTAGTCTACAATTACGTTTTCATTTCATAGGTGTCGAGACTCCAATTTAAACGGATGGTGTCTCCGGACTTCGCCCACGTGATGTCCCTACATGCTGGTGAAGCGTATGCTATGCAGAACCTTACCAAGACCGACCGTCTAGGACTTTTACTTTCAGGAAAGGTAAAATACCTTGGGCGGCTACGACAATTGTAGACAAATATTGATATAAGATTTAAATTGGAGACTAAATTTTTTTTCTGGTCGCTGCTTTTTCCGACGGCTTTGATGGCACCAAAGTAAAAAATGTAATAGAATAAAAAATGTAGTAACCATTTTGATAATCTTGCATGCGATAAAGTAGGTTGAAAGAATTGAATCCACAGATTAAATCATCATCTATGGGAAAATTACGTAACTATTTGACTTTCAACAAGTTGGTATTTACTTTTTACACGTTGACATTTTCCCGTCTATTGGCATAATAAAGGAAAAGAATTACCCTGGCGCAGTTATCCTCATAGGCTACAAATTATGCAAATGGCGAGGTTGTATTCAACGGGTCGTTACACAGAGGCAGGGGAATTTAAAACAATTTTTGTGTGTGCACGTGCCAATGTTTGCAATGAATACGTATCGCCATGCCGGCAATCTTGTCTAACGGCGCGGACGTGCCTCGGGCTATACACTGCTTTACACGTCATTTAACCTATCAAAGCATCGTATTGAGCTTTGTACTTGTACGTTTTTAGGCTTTGGCTGTTGGCATATTCTACACACAATAATAGCTTAACTCTAATAACAGGAATAACCCACTCTCCCTTTGCCGTGGCCAAAAACAGGCTATAGATACATACTTTTTGTTATACTTAAAATTAATCTGTACAATTTTATTATATTATGTCAGTATTTATTAAGTTATCAAAAATATCTAAAGTCCGCCATACAGCAGTTAGCTGGTATCACATGATCCCCCCACATTGTGCAAGGAAGGAGACACGATCATGGAGCAATATAGGTTGTGATTATGATGCTTCATTGCTACCTACTATAATAGCCATGTTGGAATTCTGCAATTATTAAATTCCTCACATGGGAAGGCATGTCGAAGTGACAAATGTCCACGAAATCCTCATCACAGATAAATAATTCTTGTATTTGGTGTGTGTGTGAGTGTGCGTATATCGGCTAATTTATTACTGTCCATTTTTAATGGAACTTAATTATGGCTAACATAAAGTCTACTTTTCGATTTTCCTTCTTACTTACTCTACTTTACTTACTATCTATATCTATACTAATATATAAAGAGGAAAGATTTGATTTTTTGTTTGCATTGAATAGGCTCCGAAACTACTGAACCGATTTGTAAAATTCTTTCACCGTTGGAAAGCTATACTATCCCCGAGTAACATAGGCTATATTAAATTTTCAAAAAAATTAGGGATCCTTAATAAACCTCCAATAATATAACCCGAGGGGTAAAAAAATAAGAAAACCGAAGCAAAGCGAGGGCGATTACTCGTACTCTATAAAGATAAACCTTGTCTCGGAAGTTCTGATGTTCAGAGTCGCTAAGGGGCCATCCATAATATTACGTACCTGACATGTTACGGGAAAGGAGGGGTTAACAAAATATCCCATTAAGTGACAAGAGAAAAAGGGATGTACCAATGCAGGTGTAAATCAAATGTATGTACTTATAAACACTATGCTTTTGTTGAGATAAATTAAAAGGTTGTTTTACATGTACCGACCCCATATGTGATTTATTAGGGTTCTGAACGAAAAAAAGAAACAAAAAACGGTACCCTTACACTCGTCGTGTCTGGGCGACCGCCCTTCATAGCCAATTTTCTCCGAAAGTACTGAACCAAATGAGTTGATATTTGGTACTAATGTGCTATTTTGTGACCCAAAGACGAAGGTATAAAGAAAACAAATGAATTTTGAAAAACATTACCATTCCCCCTTATCTTCGGAACTACTGAGGCTAGAATTTTGAGAAAAATACAGAAAATAGTTCTTTACAGGATTATATTATTATTATAAGGTGTACCAGAATCTGATGGCAAAATGGGGAAATTAAAATTGGAGACAACACACTCCCCAGCGTTGGGGAAACTAGAATAAAACTTGTTGATCCTTGATATTTTTAACAGTGTTAGTTTCATAATATGCAATATAAAATGTAGGTATGGTTTATTAACTTCAGATGAAAATATATAAAAGACAAAGCTACACATTTTATTAGACAAGCAGATATTTTTTATATTATAATTAATTATTACAGTGACTTACAATAATTTATGCAACTATAATTTAAAATTTGCCATCTGTATACTAACTTAGTATTTTTTATTCATTTGATGAAGAGAACAAATAGATAGGTAATTAATAAATTGCTCCTCCACCGTTTCAGTTACGTGAACTTGAATGATGTAACTTTTCATTTCATATTCACAAAATTTTTGCTACCTTTAATTTGTAGCAATGTTTGTATTATTTATTTCAATTAATTTAATATAATTTGCTAATTTACTTACATACAAATAAATCATATGTAGATTATTTAATAAGAAAATATAACGAAAACTAAGTATCAAAACTAGTTAATCCTACAAGATGGATAATATTAATTATGCAGATTGTCGCTTATATAAAACTTTTTCCTCACATGTTTTTCAATAAAAATTGAAAATAATATTTGTGGCTTGTGATCGTAAAGTTGTTTTCGGCAGTAAATCGAAAATAATCATAATATTAGAAAAAGAAAAAAATTCCATACAACTCTTTTTTTGACTTGACGAGCCGCTTGACAATAGTTAGTTTTAAAAATTTTCATTGCCATATTAAAAATCCATTTTTCTGCTTGTCAAAAATGCCATGAGATCCTGGTACACCTATAATTATATTATTTCTTTGTATATTACAAGAAAATCTATAAGTCTATGGTCTTAAAAAGGCCAAAAACTAATAAAATAGAAAAATAACGGAAAATACTTAATCAGCTTACGGATCCCTCTCCGAACGAGTTTAACTCGCACTTGTCAAGTTTTTTTTTTCTTATAATGGCGTTGCTGCCGAGGAAACAATAAGTTTTTATAGACGTGGCCCTATATTTTTAAATTTACCAAATTTCAATTTTTTCACGGTTGCAAGAAAAACGACTAGGATTTTTACAATATCATTGGGATTGACGTACCTACTTCTATGTGGATAAGATAGATACAGGGGTCACTGGGGTCAGGACTCCTGTTTCTCTACATTGAATGTACGGGATCCTACAATTGGGATTCCATACATCTATGTGAAGCATGTAACATACATAAAGGTGAAGTTTTATAATGGAAAATTGTTTTACAGGTAAACGTAATGAGTGGTCATCAGTTTCTTCACCCAATATTGCCTTGCGAGTTCCTTGACTCCCCGGAGTTTGAGTCTAGTAGAGCCACTATAGATGAAAAGTTTAAGGTACGTGAAAATTCTTGATATTGTGTTACGATTGTCCAAAGCCTCTTTGACTAAGTGAAAATTAAAATAATATGTATTAATTTTCTGTTTATTCATTTGGTTTTCTTTCACTTTAAAGCATTGTAGAGAAAATATTAGCTATATCAAGTAAATTAGACGTATTGGAAAATGATGAAATGATGGTGAAAAATCTGTCAAGGAAAATAAAATAATTTTATTCATCATTTTGCTCATTGCTTTGAAAGTCGGAAGAATCTTGCAACTCTTGTATGCTAATTTTTAGTCACTTACTTCTGATGAAGGAAAAGATTACAAGAAAATTAGCTGGAAATTGTCCATGACATTTATTTGCCCTGTCAAGGCAAATTAAGCTTTCGTAGTGCAGCCCAACCATCTGTAGCTAAACAGTGGATATTATTTAATGAAGGTGAAGTATTATAATATACTTAATACATTTAATCATTTAAAGGCTTGCTGACCAAAATTAATTAAAATCTTTCTAAATGAACAGTTAAACCTGTGTTAAGTTCAAGCGCAA
Organism: Thymelicus sylvestris; assembly: GCA_911387775.1. Lineage (NCBI taxonomy): Eukaryota > Metazoa > Arthropoda > Insecta > Lepidoptera > Hesperiidae > Thymelicus > Thymelicus sylvestris. Next base: position 11,637,778 of record OU426891.1, on the reverse strand, counting down.
AAAATGTGAAGTACAAACGAATTTTCCTGTGTTAAACGTTAATCGACGTACCACCGTTCGATACTTTCGGTGATGAACAGAAAATTATTTACGCCGCAGTGTATTTTTGTGGACGCTAGCTATAGCATTGGGCCAAAGGAAAAGTTTGCGTCGGAATAGATTGGATTTTTTACGTTATGAAGTTCAATACATACAACACAATTTTAAGAAAAATCTACGGCATTGATGCACACACCAATATTGTTTTCACTAGCTTTGGTCATCAGCGCGTGTATCACTATTAATATGATATTTAAATACATAATGATTTATATAAACAATAATGTTGTTTTTCAATCATGTAACTAAGATCTAATTTTTTAATTACTTCGCATCCTTGCATTCGTTTCGTAATAGATACTTATTTAGATTTAATCCGCTTTAGAAAAGTAGATTAAACTCAAAGTAAAACTTATTGGTAAGTTCATACTATAATGTTTTGCTGTATAGGTAAATACAGTACTTATTACAGTATGAAATGAACATCGTAAGTGACTACTTATTACTAATTTATCAAACTTAACATAATTATTCATAGCATGCAATTCATTACACTACGTGATGCGAATAATATATCGTGAAACTTAATTGTTTGCTCTAATTGTAAATACATTATAGCAAAGTGGATATAAAGCTAGGAACAGTAGGCGTGGTAATTTACAGTACGGTTCTCAACTCCCTTGCAAAGTAGGTTTTACACCTACAACCTACATTGTTTGAGTGCATGTATAAAGATCGAGTTCTAAACCACTCACCTTTACTGTAGACTACTTACATTATACGAGTATATTACGTTTCTAAGTGCCATATTAGACGACAAAATATTTTTTCAAATTATCGATATAAATAGCCTACGAATAAACGGTCCACAATTTTCTCCTCTGTTTGATTATTTATTTATTTTTTTACTTCATTATAATAGTTAAGTATTCTGAATATTTTGGATTGTAAGCAAATAGAACTTATTCAAATAACAAATGTATAAGAGAAAAAAAGAATGTACGAAACATGCAAATTCGTATGTTTTCCTCAAATTTTCAATCATGTTTATAATCGAATTTCAACCACTTGGAGAACCTTTATTTAATTAAATCTTCTATGTTATAAACGTAATGTTTAATATTTTTTTATAATGACAAACTTTTATTTTATGAAAATAATAATCAAACAATATCTTGTTTAATACTTTATGAACGGCTATCAATATAGAAGGGTAGTAATAATCTAAATTTTACTAACAAAAAATAACCGACTTCAAAGTCTCAAAAACTACATAGTTGTCAGATCTCGTTCAAATTTATGTGAGACCACATGACAAGTACCTGCTTTCGATTAAAAAAAGAATCATCGAAATCGGTTGGCGTGATATTGAGTTATTCGTCAATTTGTCGCGCACATCTTAACACAAATTTACGACTTATGTGGTTTTCTCATGGATGCCATTGTCAGATCTCAATAAAATTTATGTGGGACCACATGACAGCCACCAGCTTTCCATTAAAAAAAGAATCATCAAAATCGGTTCGCCCAGTCCAAAGTTCTTAGGTAACAAACATAAAAAAAAAATACAGTCGAATTGAGAACCTCCTCCTTTTTTGAAGTCGGTTAAAAAGAAGTACCATAATATATCCATGACGTAAATCATATTTCTTTTATTTTTGGCATCGGTATCAGAAATTTGATTAAGTCTTTGCTATTTTTACAACAGCGACTTTCAGATGAACAAACAAATCACTTAAAACTTGCTATCACATAAATTGTTGGCTCAGAATTCGGCAAAAAACAGAATTGCATAACAAATCTTCGCTGCAACGAAACTTCCCAGTGCTTAATGAACTTTGTTATGAAATACTGAATTAATGTACAGAATATTTAGATACTGTAGTAATGAATCGTAGCCAAAAGGACACCCGGTTCTTGTGGTTTTGCTGGCATTCGCCAGCAAATATTGATATGATATGTTTTAATTTACGATTAAAGTGCGTAAAATGGTGTATTATTGTCACAGAACACCTAATAATTAGTTAGAAAGGGCATAGCGCGTAATTTGTATGGGAACCACTGTCGCCGTTCCGATCCCCTCCATTTGCTTACTCCTACAAAAATGAACAAATACGCACGAGGGTCGTTATGTGTGCGTGAGAGGCGTGACACTGTAGCTAAGGATTGACTGACGTAAACTTTTATCGGTATTTATTGTCGTAAGGTCGACAGATATGTAAAATAAAGGTAAAATATCATAATTATTGGAAAATAATATAGGAAACTTGCTACGTATGTCAGATTCAGATTCATTTGTTCTTCATCATACTTATTTTATTAAATATACTTATCTTCAAGGCAAGAGTGAATAGGCTTTTGCTAATTTAGTGCGTTTTACCACCCATGACTACATCGCCACTTACCATCAAGCATTAACTTATAAGATATAAAAAATAGGATTAAAAAAATATATAGGTATATAAAAAATAGGATGTAAAATACGTCAATGTTCTTTCAAACTATATTTCAATGCATAAAATATTAAATTTATCTGGCCACATGTACATTATTTAAGAAAGTTGTTTTTTATTATAACTTCGAAAGAATCTATCGAATATCGATGTCATCTTTTACTACGCCCAACGCTAGAGCTACTGCTACGTGATCAATGTACTAATATACTAACGTACATACGTGATACATTACGCGTTCTCATTGATGTGTTAAAAATGACGAGCGCATGAAGCCCGCAATGTATATTTTGTGGGCAAAGAATCATTTGAAGGACATTTTTAAAGATTTAAACTAAAATATCCTAGTTTTTTACTTAACGATGAAAAGAAACGCTTCCTTTGTTTATTTTAAGCATTTCGCTTCTTGTACGGCAAGTAATTACCGTACATGTAGGCATTTATAAGTAATTTAGTCGCAGTATTTCGCAGTACTTTTCTCCGTTGGAGTTCGCGAGTCACTAAACAGCGCGATCGCGTGTTTTTGAGGATTGTGCTCGTTTGCGCCTAATATTGGCGCGCCTGCCACGCCCACAACGCCTTTCTAACTAATTATTAGGTGTTCTGTGATTATTGTACAGTGTAATCCTAACCGCCGTGCACTACTAACTACGCCGTGTACCACTTAAGTCACGAGTATCGTATACTATTTTATAGCATAGTGTGACCTAAAATCGCACTTCAATCTCATGTTTTTTCGTCACCTACATTAGTAGTTCTTGTTTACACTCATTACTTTTTCCTGAAACTACTTAGATCAGGGCGATATTTTATATTAAAATAATAAAACATCAAACTACACCGTCACTTTTGAAAGTCCTTTTCTCAAAATTAGCTTTCTTTACTGCTTAGTCAAATCCGCGGATAGAGCACTAGTTTATTTATTTAATATAAAGCTGTAAATTTTAATGGAAAATTTGCATCTTGTATTTATTTCGCTTAACACGTTCGCTGCGTTACGGCAAGTATTTTGCCGTATTTGACTTTCCGCCAGTGCGGCAGCTTGTTGTCCTAGTTTTGCCCACGGTGCGGGGGTGATCTAACTATGTTCCTTTACGTGTAGATAAGAGACAGTGATAATTTCGATATTGTAGCTTTTAATATAATAATATTATGCACTAATACAATACGGCAAAATAGTTGCCGTAACGCACAGTAGGATAAATATTTTTATTCAGTGCGGTACGGCAACTATCTTGCCGTACCCCCCCCAACCCCGCGCCTCACTGCATGCGTCCGCGCGGCATCTTAGTTTGCGTTAGTGCTGGCCGTACGTAAAGCACTCGATAATTTTTATGCGAAAAACTATGCAGTAGCAATCTAAAAAGATTTAAAATCTATAATCTAAAAAGTTTAAAATAAAAAATATATACGTGTCGAATTGAGAACTTCCTCCTTTTTTTTTGTCGGTTAAAAAGCAGGCATTACAGGCAGTCTTACAAGTATTGCCAATTATATAAATATTTTATATTAATTATGTTGACTAATTAAGAAGTTAAGTTTTGTTGATTAATACACTGTCAAATTTCAATGTTATGTCTTCAATAAAGAATATATTTAAAGTATCGATTGTCATTTTAAAAGTAAACCCCCCATCCCTAGCATTTTTTCACTTCTATGCTATACGGCAAATATATTGCCGTAAATGAGTTATTTTGAAAAATCCCTGTATCTTTTAAAATATCGAACAGAACCCCGGACTGCCGCAGCTAGGTATACACAAGGATGTAGCCTATCGACTCGTTAAAAAAAACAATTGGTATGGAGCGTTTCCACGTCTGTATGGACTTTGAAAGTCAGGTGCTGGTACGGCAAAATAGAGGTCGTAACGCATATCAGGAAATATAGATACGGGCAGTATTTGTCTCGTACCGCACCAGCAGAAGGTTTAGATCTAATGCTGCCGCAGCGAACGTGTTAAATTTGTTATTTTGTAATGTAGGAAAAATTATTTCGCGTACCTACAGGCTACACACCACGCCGCGCCGTACCAAAAAGCTAACAAAAAGAAACCATAACGGCTTGCTTGTTATGCTATCACTCTTCATATACAGTTTAGCTACCAGTTTAGATACCAACATGTAGGTAAAATAAAATATTTTTTTAAGGCAACCTGGCCGTTAATACCGGGCTGGTGCCAATTATAAATATTAAATATTAAAATGTTTAATTTATGAAACATTAGTGTAATCTGGCCTTGTTAAATGAAGCAATGTGGCTAACTAACGCGCTCGGGTGGTAGACTGATGAGTTCATTACTCGGGGAGAGATTCTGACACCGGCTCCCCTTCCGACCGCGACGGGCCGGAGTAAATCAACAAAATGTTACCCATCAAACTTTGTAGGTACAGCGAAACTGTCTTCAAACAACTTTCAAATAGCAAAGAAAATCTCTTCGTTTGGTTTCCACGTTAATAGTTTGGTAGCTCTCCTGCAACTATAACTAATTATGAATCTGTACTGAGCCGAACGTGTACTTTGAATACGTTTTGAAAATGTTAACGAAGCTTTCATTATCGATATACAGACAAACGTTTATTTCATTCATGATGCGCAGTGGAAACTACTGAACAGATTTAGACGTTACCTAACAACTTAACATATTTCATTAAGGTAGGTATTATACTTCAACGTCTCGTGAAATAAGTATAAGTTATTCCGTGAAATTGATAATTTCCGGAAGAAAGTATGGAAGTTATTGAACACTACAATAAGGAACTTCGTTCCAATAATAGATGATGAAATATCGATTGCAATAGTTGTTTTGCACTATCAATAACTAATCCATTGAAGTAAGCACGCATCTCAACTTATTTTACGATCAATTTTATTTAGCTGTAGGTACGTCATAGGACGCCTTGGCATTACCTACCCCATTCCGGTGACCTAATTGTACTCTGATACGGCGGTATAAAAGCCAAAGTGGCTATAAATGCTAGGAACTGGGTTAAATATCGATGAACTCTAAACACTCTCGAATATGCTCGACACCCAAAGTGCTTGTTTTGCATGAACTAATACTAAATTGCTCTAGTCAAATTATCGTGCACTTGGAAACGAACGACTGTCAAACAGTTTATAGACTGTTCTAACTTTGTAACAGCATTAATTGAACATCTTTTCGAACATTTTACATGCAGGGAGGCCAGGGAGCTATATTGTTTACATAATGCTATCATACTTCTAGCACAGTAAAGGTAGTATCGTGCCTATAGTCGAAGCAGGTAAAAACATCATCGTCAACATTGTTGATGAAGTCTACCAGTCTGGCCAAGTGCGTATTGGCATGCTTCATAATATACCTTTAAGAACATTATGAGAACTCTTGATAATAATAATTTCCTTCAATATTAGTAATCGATAAATATAAATTAAATCTAATTAAAAATAAATTGTGTGAAAGATGAAATTTCACACCCATAGGCTTTTTCTTAAATAGCTGTTTCCAGTATTGTATCCGTAATCTCTGGTAAAGTTGGTATACAAAGTAATAACAACAACTCGTATCAATATAATTTATGTAAGTTTTTGGCAGCGGTGGGTTAAGTACTGAAGATTATGGATACAAAGAATAATGGGAAAGTCGATAAGAGTACAGTCACGTTGACAAAGCTTTTCACAGGTATCGATAGTTGCTGCGTCATCGTGCCGTTACGTGTACTGGCAACGTAGTTCCTTGGAGTATCTGTTCGTCAAGGAGCAGTATCTAGCTTGTGTGGTGACGACGTTGATAGCGAGAGACATCACGACTAAGTTATATGCGATGAATAATAAGATAGTGACGGAGAGAGGTTCACATTTGGATATAAGACTGCCGAGTATATCGCACGCCTTGGCGAGGAGTCCGCGTAGACTGCGGTCTGCGGCCAAGCCTCCGCCCCCGACCACAGTACAACCAGTACCGCCGGAGAAACGGTCAAGTGAGTTTTGTTAATTAATGTTGTGGACCTATTTATTAAGTGTTACCCATAAACTTTTTTCATTCAATCTGGTAACTTTGAACAACAGTAAAACTTTTAACACAATATTTTCTCTCGTGCACGTGGTCTTTCAAGAAAAATAACGTGTGCATTCTTAATAAGTTGGGTTAATAAGGTTAAATTAAATTTAAATTTCTAAGGTCAGTTTAAAGGATACACTGAAATTTAATATTGCTTGTATCTAATTTAAGCTTTGAAAAAATTTGTTTTTTAGTTAATTAAAAAAACGGTCAAGTGCGAGTTGGACTCTCGCACCACCCTCACATTAGATAATACAGTAAGGATTACAGGATTTATAGGAACAATTCCTGAAAAGTTGTTTTTACTTCTAAATATCTGTTTTTTTAAAACACTTTTACTATTTATTCTTTTTAAAAAGTGAAAAACTATAGTAACTATAGAATGAATTAATTAAGACAAAACAAAACTTAAGTGTTAACATTTGTGTGAATATCTTCATCATTAATTGCGTGATTATGTTAATAGAGTGTCATGTCAACAATTTGTAATTTTTAGTGTCAACTAAGTTGGTCTAATAACGTGTTTACTTTAATGGCGTTCAACACCGCTCAACGATGTTTGCGTTGCGTGTTTCATAACAGAGCTCATAATTTGTTTTCAAAAACAAATCTGTTGCCCCTGCGTGTAAAATTAACGTTGTATAATAATTACCTTGTATATTTCAGACACTACACTGAATTACCTTATTAAATAATAGTGAATTAGCACTCCACTTCGTTGTGTAGCTAAAAGTTTTCGGTTTTGCGGTTCAAAGAATACTTAGACAAAGACTTAAAAAACTTTTTTTTTCGTATGTTCGTGTTAGACGAAGAAAAATTGCTTTATTTAAGCTCATATTTTTATTTTCTTTGCATATTTGAGTATTTAAAATACTACTAAACTATTCTTTTTAAGTAACCAAATTAAAGCCTACCTTACGATCCTTTACTCCGGTTCAAAGATTCCGGGTTCAATTTCCGGCCTTTGTAAAACACAAAAATACTATCTCGGCTTATATTGTAATTCAAAGACGGAAACAATTATATTCAGCTAAGGGGTAAACCCGCGGCCATTTTTGTTGTTATTTACTTTTGCGTGTCATTCTAAAGTGGCTGCCAAAAGCCATTTGGAGAGAAGACTCATTTCAAACGCCTCGAAAGAAGAACAACAGACACTCGTCTCAATCTTGAGGTTTTAGATCTTTATACCGTGCTTTATTATTACACAACGCCACCAGTTTATTACTCTAAAACTTCACTTAAAGTTTTCTTGCGTACCTACTCATGGCATACATGTATGTACATACGTACTGGTTTCGATATATCCTTCACTGCTAGTAAATCCGTACTTTATGTATGAACTATGAACTATATCCTTACCTACCTTTCATAAGCCATAGATCATCGAAGCGATTGATCATTTTCCAGAATAGACATTTGTAATACGTACACATGTATTAAGTGAAACATCTGTACGTATTTTTTTTCATATTTAACTTGAATTCACTTTACTTTGTTATCCCGTAAAAAGTGACTTTAAAAATGATTTGGTTTCTACGTGGAGAACAAACTTTGGAAGCTTTTAAAAATGTTTAATTACAATATGCGGTCCCACGACAGTTTTCTTATTAACATAGATTTAAACCTGACAGTCAGCAGGGCCAAAGTATCTGCAGTATGCTTTATGCTAAAGATGCATCCGTGGCTATCTACTATCCAAAGTGAAGATATGCACTTCATCGTCTAACCAATTAGTGTCAAGTGGGTACATAACGTGGTTATGGTATCATTTTTGAGACAATAAGTATTCTAGAGACTTCATTATTTTACTTAAGGTTGAGGTGGCTTAAAATGCTGTTGTATACACATGTAAGAAAATATTGTTATAGGTATGACTGTTGAAGATTTGAAGAAAATCTAAGGTAGTCACTACACAGGAACAAAACAAGGAAGAATGTTAATGATTCGTTTTCAGTTAAATGCCAGGACTTAAAAATAAAAAATAAATATGTGTCATAATTTACATTTTATTTTAAAGGAAACACTACTTACTGAGAGCTTAGAAGTGCGTCTACTTCTTAAGAGGACTTAAAATGCATTTCTATGCGACCGAGAGTTTTAACCAAGATACTCTCGTGGGTCGCTTTAGTAAGGCGTTTGCCACAAAATTTTACGAGTATTTCGCCATTTTATATGTAAAGTATAGCCGTTTTATACTCGTAGCAAAAACGAAATTCGTAGCTACGAGCTACGCAAGCAATTCTATCGTGGTCAACATTTACAGAGTGCCAGCCAATATGAGTACAATATCTCGTAGACTTGCTGATCTAATAAATACCTTGATGAATTTTGAGATTTTTGATTTTCAATGGAGGAAATTCAGTTCAGTTTTTAAAACTGTGTGTGTATGTATCGACATTTTACTAGTTTTTCAGCTCTGTCGACACAACAAATCAATAAAAATGTTGTTATTTTATTCAATATTCACCTAAAAGAAGATAATTCCTAATTTTGTTAACATTAACACAATATTCATGATTAATCATTAGGCTAGCAATAGTTAGACTATTATCATTCTTCTGTAACGCAAGACATGAAAAACAAAATCATTTTCGCAGATTGTTGGCCGCGCGAGGCAGAGTCCACGCTGGGTATTACGAGGCGTAACGGAATGGCCTCATCCTGCAACGATGGAGACGAGGAGCTGATGCCTCTTGCCGCGCACGAGGCGCCCGCTGCCTCATCCGATGACCTCTCCGTAGCCGACAGCTGTCCCGATACCTCGTCCAAGTACCACAGCTGCGAGGCAGTCGAGACTGATGATGAATTACGCCATTAGAAGATTCGTCGCTTACGGGTCAAGCAACTTCGAGTGCGTTCAAGTGGCTTTAAGTGTCTTCAAGTGCGGTTAAGGCGTCGATTCAGACTGTTATCGTCTGTAGCTTCAATTACAAGGATATCTATGCCCTACAGAGGGCCGCTAATAGGACGGGCTGTTAGCTATTTTGATTTCATCGTTACAGGCTTACAATGCAGCCAATTTGACATTGTCTAAGCTCTAAATATTAAATGTTTGTACAGTATGTTAATGAAATTAATAAATAAATATTGTTTTGATTAAAAAGCAAAGACAGAATGCATTCTTATATTTTAAAAATGTATAAATATAAAAGCTTTCAACATGACTGTAACCTTGTTATGAAAAACTAGATGAATTGCATACGGTATACATACAAAAGATTGATACTAGTATGAGCAATAAACATTTAACAATAATTTTATTTTGTGTTTCAATTTAATAGTGATTTAACTTGTATCCGCGAGATCCACTAAATTTAGTAAGCCATTAATTTGATATGCATACTTTGTTTCGTGCCTCTGAAAGAAATATGGTGCAACCTTTAGAAGTGAAGGTGAAAGGCAAGGGCTACAAATAATAAGCTAGCTAACATTTAACACCATTCAGAATTATTCGCCAGCGAAGATTAGTTGACCTTTGGAAACAAGTTTCCTTTGGTACAACGCTGAGGTTATCCAAATATTAGTAGGTGCTTTACATGCTTTTAGCCTTTTTTATTTCTCGGTTAATAAAGACATTATAAACAAAGCATAAACGTTTCATGGATAGTGTAAAGTTAATTCTGGTTTGGCAATGAGTGGGTTTTTAGCGAATGTAAACATGTCCTTGTTTTTACTCAAGATCCAGTACCTAATTATACTCCAGATATTTGTGTACACTGGTTTTATGAAGTGTTAATTTTTAGTCTTATTTTCATAGGTATTTTTTCATAGGTAATTAGGATCAAAAACTATTATAATATTTACTTAATAATCTCATAAATTTTCTTTCCCACTTAAAACAGTTACGTTAATAAGTGCAAAATTGAACACAAAAGATTCTTAATATCATTGAAAGTGTAGGCAACAAATAGTTATAAAAATACGAATAATTAGGAATTAATCTCCAGTTTATAAAAATTTGATATCGCTTAATATGTAACCTTTTAAACTACGATTTGTAGAGGTTGATATGTCGCTGACGCACGCCAAGTGCTCTGAGCGGCTTAAGACAAGAAACGGCAATTTGCCATTCATCGCATGCTCGCCCCATTTTAACAGAAATGGGTCGCGTGTGAAAGAAATCGTCCCTTAGGTACCCAAGTTACCTTCACTTAATAAGCGAATGGCGACTGGCAACAATGTACTGGCTACACTAACTAAATTGACTGAATTAGGCAACACTTTGATTAGATCACAATAAATACTTGAGACTAGCCCCGAGGGTTGAATCGGGGTTCAAAATACAACCTCTTACATCTCTCAATTTAGGTATTTTTTAATGCAAGTAACCAATAAATGAACGGACAAGGCACCTAATAAATGGTAAGTGGTCACCGTAGCTGCTACTGTGCTACGGCGTAGCACATAGACATAATATTACACTAACGCCCCAACTCAAAGTCACTAACGGTTACTTAAATCGCTCCTTAGCATTTGTATTGTGATTCTGTACTAAGGATCGATTTAAGTACCTAACCATTAGTGACTTTGAGCTAGGGAGTCAGGGCATTATCGATGCATTTTCAGCAACAAAACTACGATTCTCCAATGGTAAGAGGTAAAAATGTCAGAAATTATTAACTCATATCTGTTTTCCGTATTAAAGTTAACTTGTTCTTTCGAATAAATAAGTCGATAACAGACTAGGGCTTAGAACATTATTAAAGCAAATTAACAGCTTAGAACTGCTTTAACTCTTGGTAAGACCGATGAATTTTTCGATTTGATTTTGAATCCTCAAGAACTAACTACCTACTGAAAGATTCAGTGCTCTGTGGGGTTAGAAACACAGTTTTAAGGGATTTCTTCAGATTTTATCTGAGGGATTGCTAACTTTTCCGAGATGTAATTTTTTACACAGGTTTTTTTAGTCACTCTTCGATGATTTTGACTTTTGCAATTGATAAGTACAGTCCAGTACAATTATTTTAATGTAAAATCAATGATATATTACATAATTGTGCGATGAATGATATATATTTGTGTAGAATGTAGAAAATTCTTTAAATTACCCAATGACGGTGACTATTAAGCTCTCGGTGACTTTTCCCAAAGGTCCAAACTTAATTAGTAGTTTTGATTTCATGTGGTAACAAGCAAATGCCAACAAGGACTGCCGCCAAAAAGCGTTACGCCAACGTGTCTCTTCAGTGAGATTAGATTCATTTGGCTGCAAGGTTTTACATCTGTGGTCGCGGATGTTTGGCAGACCTGGGATATCTACTTCTTGTTGGCAGTCTGATCACCATGGAGAGCCAAACGACGCTTTGTTATTTTCGCTTCTGTAGATAGTTATGATTTCTCAGACGCCTGTTTGAGACGGCTCATTCAAATGCAGCTGGTTACAGGAGGACCCTTCACCAGTTTTTAGAAACAACTGACTTGAAAATTATTTTTTGAAGATTGCAATACAATTAGGTAAGTCTCAATTAATTTGATCTGTATTTAACATTGATCTAATGTATAATTTGCTGTAGGTATAAAACGACGTAAATGACAACAAAAGAATGTTTGAGTTAATGTGAATATTGAGCCAATTATGCATAAATAAGTACCTATGAGATACGCTCATGCAAAAAGCTCGTAACTATAAACTTTATAGCGATTACCCAAATAATAAGCGTGAAATTGTTAAATTATACATATATTAATTTATTAATAGCCTATGTTTGTAACAGATTTTACTGCCTAAAATTATTTTTTAATTGCGTATTGCTACTGTTAGGTATTTTATAAGGCGATGTTGCCGTTAGTAAAAATAATATGATAAGGAACTTAGGGAGTTATTGTATTTTAGGAATATATTTGCCCAAAAGCCTACGGCGCGGCGTGAGCCCCTGAGGGACGGCTGGAGGGTTGTCATATCATCATTTTTGGCAGCTGCGCCTTTATTCTATGAAATAATATTTTGGTGTGAAAAGACTTCATAAATCTATTGAATATTGATCCTTTATGTAAATGGTTTTGAGGTACCTATATTTAAAAACACTCAAGTTTTTCTTCATTGCCTTTATTGCCTTTATAAACGGGTAAGCAAGGCTAAATATAATCAGTAGGTATAATCTATAATAATCAAACTTTTTCCATTAAAACTCTTGTCCTCCAAACAATTAATTTTTCGTCAACTAAATACATACCTACCTATACCTTTACATTCGTGTTTTGTCTTCCAAGTGATGTCCATTATGGACAGACTATAGAGCAGCTGAGCCCGGAACCCTTTTCAAAGATGGATTAAATACCTAAATCTGCCAGTCGGGTCAATTATGTGGGGTGCGAAATATCGTGAAAGTTTGTTTCCACTCAAGATTTTGCTCATGAAGTGTTTTTCCACAAGAATTGAAACATAATTATTTAATTTCAGATATTCTTACAATGCTTGCATCAAACTATTACAGAGAATATTTTAAACAGCAATGACATCTTAAATTTAATCTATTATTTTGCAAGGTAGATCGACGGTAATCTTATTGTGGAAAATGTGTGACTTATTGTCGTGTCGAGACATATTGGTCTATGTCTGCCTTGTTGGTTTGTGTTTGTGTTTGTTTGTATAAGTCCACATATCACTTTAATAATTAAATGAAAGCAGTAACTGAAATTGTTGTTTACTTGTGAACAACGAGAAATGTTACATGTTGTTATTCGAAGTAATATTCTCAAGAAATGAAATTTTAGAAATAGGTTTTTAAGTAAACCAAAATAGTTAACTTCACGAAACTTTGCCATAAAACTAAAACATAATAGATATAATCTCTTACTAGAAATATAATAGAGTGTGTGTTTCAGAAACTGGCAAATGATCCACTTCAATTCAATGAGCTTCAATAAAAACTAGTTAGTCAAGAAGATAAAACTAGTAGGTACCTATTAGATATTTTCGTGACTTAAGATATTGTTTCTAAATTTACTAGTCGGTGTTAGCTTTTAAATAATAAAATAAATAACTATCCCAAGTCACATATGAAGTTATAATCAAGTTATGTGATATAGGAAACTCCAATACATCCTTGAGTGCAAGCCAACCGTACAGGAGATATGTTTATGGCTTTCCCTGCTAAATACGGATGAGGGAATAACTAGCGCCGGGGTTTTCCGTTCAGATTTTGTTGATTCCAGTGCCATCGAATTTAATCCTATCACAACCTACGCAGCATGTTGGTCTGGTTTATTACCTGTTTGGTTAAACACCACACATCTTCTATAAATCAACGTAAGGTACCTGTTGGTTTAAAATTAACATTAAAAATGAATACTGAAACAGTTTGTAACCGAAGAAAACGTGTGGTGTGGTGTGATTGATTGACTTGAATCTCTGTCCTATTGCTTGCTATGGTAACCATTGTTAGGTTCAATCTGAGCCACAGCGAAGCATAGTCAGCTTTAAAATGTCTTACAAACAAAGGCATTTGTGTATATTGTGCCGAAAATTATGGTTCGAGTTTGACCTCTTTTGTACTACTTCGGAGTTGCAAACGAACCTCGCATGCACTTACCAAAATACCGTCGTCACCCATGCTTTATGGCTATATGTAACGTTAATTACGAGAACTGGCTCGTGATTAGGAAGCCAAGAAGGGTAAGTAAGCAAGCGGCGACCTACTTCGCATCGTTATAAGATATCGCTACCCATTGTTAATTAATATTTACAGGCTGCGCTGCGACGAAGATTATTCATAGCAATAATAACAAAATTCTCGTATAAAAGGAAGCTAATATTTTCTAAAAATACTCGGGGAACAATTTTAAACCTAAAGTGACCTGAAAATAAACAACATTATTATGGCTCCTGCAATACCTACATTATAATATATTATAATACTAGCTGCCCGGACAGACTTCGTTCTGTCAAAAGTTTTTTTTATTTTGAGATGTAAGCTATCCTATCTTTCAAGTTGGATCAAACTGCACACGGTGTGCAAATTTGATTAAAATCGGTTCAGTAGTTTAGGAGTCCATCGCGGACAAACAACGTGACACGTAATTTATATATATTAAGATAAGTACATCATTATGTCCGCCCCGACTAGGACTCGAACTTGAGAAAGTCCGGTAGACTGGGTCAACAACTGACCTACATAAAAGACACGGGGTTCTTCAAAACATGCGTAACAAGAATTATTCCGGTGTGGGTTAAGCATAATTTGTTTTTGTCGAGTCCATAAATATTTAAGATGACAATTTTGCTACACTTCTATTACTCATACCTAATATTGGAATATCTTCAGTAACACAGTTCATTACTTATACCCGAGTATCTTTCTTTGTGTATTGAAGTAATTACTCAATGGGCACGTATATATCCAATGCAAATGACGGTGGAACTGCACGATAAGGCGCGATAAATATCGGATCACTCGCTGCACGGAGGTGGTCAAGGTTCGGCCGTCCGCAATCTAGTGTTTAGGGTACTTACTATTTACTTACACTTTACTGTTTACTTACTTGCAGTATTAAGTAACGATAACTTATTTTTTAATAATTTTATTAACCGACTTCAAAAAAAGGAGGAGGTTCTCAATTCGACTGTTTTTTTTATGTTTGTTATCTCAGAACTTTGGACTGGGTGAACCGATTTTGATGGTTATTTTTTTAATCGAAAGCTGGTGGCTGTCATGTAGTCCCACATAAATTTTATTGAGATCTGACAGTGGCATCCATGAGAAAGCCACATAAGTCGTTTTGTATTAAGAATGTGCGCGACAAATTGACGAATATCTCAATATCACGCCAACCGATTTCGATGATTCTTTTTTTAATCGAAAGCAGGTGCTTGTCATGTGGTCCCATATTTTAACGAGATCTGACAAGTAGTTTTTGAGTAACTTTGAAGTCGGTTATTTTTTGTTAGTAAAATTTAGATTATTATCTCATCTACCTATCATGCGTTTAATTTGAGAACATAGATATGTTCTCAACTAGTTAGATGACAATGTAACATTTATTAATGTACAATAAATTAGTAGCGACCCTGCCAGCGAAACGTGGGGTCCCGGGATGGATAAATATTTGTACTCGGGTAATGCCACCCGCGATACATCCATATAATTCTATTGCATTGTATGAGTGTGCAAGCGTTTATTTATGTATTTAATTTAATTTTGTTCCAATATTTTGTTTATGCCAAGTTTGAATTCTATAAATGCGTTGAAACTAAGTACGTACGTAGGTACCTACTGTTAAATAAGTAGAAGGACAAGTGCAACTGAAAAATGTTTCCAAAGCTATGATATTATGATATTGCTTTGTATGTTCAAAAGTGCAAGCCTGCCCTAACCCAATGCTTTCTTAGTCATGAACACAATGCCTTAGTCGCTGAGCTTTACATGCGATTTACCATTTGCAACGTTATCTGATGGCCTTAGGTAGGACAAAAGAGCTCTAAATAGCGTTCAAATAGATTGATGTGCGCCAAAGTCCAGTTTTATTACATGACGAAACCTATATATCTAGTGAACTACATATATACCCACGATTACAATATAGGAATTATGTACAAAAATTGAGCTTCGACGCTGTAGGTAGTACGTAACGGTACGCTAAATTGTCTCGTAACGGCACTACACAATAATTTTCTTTTTTTATTATCTGCCACCCCTCCCTCTCATCCCTTGTTTTGTAATTATTCTGCATAATTTTTAGGTTAACTCCTAATATGTTTCAAAGTATGTTAAGAAAATGTGTTTATATTTTAATAGTAAATTCGAAATATTTGAGCTGCAATCCATTTATTGTCATATGTCACTTTATTGGTAACAACAGTTTATTATTATTCTAAGAACAACAGTTACAAGTCGACAGTTCTGATATACAACATGTACTTGTATCTATACATACACGCAATGACTTTCAATATTAAAATAATTTGGTAGGTATACAATCCAATCAAATGTCATAAGAGAATTATAATAAGATAACTTAATAATTATTACTAATTTAAAATATTTTTTGAATAAAATAGTCATTTGATTACTCAATCTGAAATATTGCGTAATTTTAAGTTAGACGTAACCTCGATTACCATACCATACCATAGTATTTGTGCCATGTTGTAATCATCAGAAGACACAATGACATTGCCGTAACAAGATTCAAATTTGGCTCACATTATTTGCACCTTCATCTAAATTTCTGCGATTTGTTTACTTGAAACTTTCTTAAAAGATCTATCATCCATAATTAGATAATGTTGTGGAAAAAGAGGGGCTTTGAAAAAAAGTCGTATTTTCTAATGAATTAACTACTGACGATTTGTGTCAATCATGTTTGACTAATGCCCGTAGATCTCTGTCGTCTCAAGATTCGGTCTTTATAGCCTTTCAATAGTTTTGAATTAGTAATTTCCTTTACCATATCATCATAAATTAATTGACTTTACGCAATAAACGAATAAAGAAGTAGGTTTTACACAATAGTTTTCGTTTAGGTATGCTGAAAATACTTTACCAGGTGCGCAAACCGCAGAGCTGTTATTACAGGACGACCATAAAACAGAGTTATGAATGTTTATTACGAGTTACGAGTACCTATGCCAATGTTGACATTGTTTAACATCATTTAGGTGTATCTACTTTGTATGTTTTTTTGTTTTCTGTTTACCTAAATACATAAATTACCATCTTGTAAAATCTAAATCATACCTATCAGGTGCATTTTAAATTATTTCTCCAACAAATAATGCAATAATCTTGTTTAAAAATTGACTTATTTGTTACTATAACAAGTAACATAAATACGTACGCGTAATGTTTATGAAACACATCGTGTCATAATGCTATTAAAATGCACATATCAAATAACTACTTCTTGCTACTTAGCATAGCCAGTTCTGTTGTACTTAATATAATGTTTTTGGGCAGTTTAAGTGCCCTGAAAGTGAATTGAATAAGTCAAAATACTACGATAAAACGTATCAAAGAGCAACACCAAGGATTGAGAGTAGGTATCATTAAATGACCGTTACTATCATGTTTCGGTCACTTATGTGAAAATAGTTTATCCATGTCAATCAAGTTAGCCATTAAAAGGCTCCATTAATCCGGATTGAACGTATCGTGACTGAATATAACTGCAAATATACTGTAGGTCATCGAACCCTGAGGATGAGCGGATGAATCGAGCCTCGCAAGTGGAGGTAAGCAAAAAAAGTGGGGATTTCAATGGATTATGGCCGAAAAATTTTGAATCGCTATTGCACTGTGGAGAAAAGCTGCGTCACTGTAAGGACGGGACGAAGCAGAATGGGTCTAACTGGAGCGATGCCAGCCGTTGTCACGCAGTTGTGCATTGAATTGCTGACGTCGACTACATAACTACAATAATAATTTTCGTCGACAATGTAAAAATTAGGTTGGCTGTATCATTGTCTCCGTCATGGGCGTTGAGCGCGAAAAAGTCTTGGCTAAATAATAATAACTGTTTAACTCTTACATTAATGTAACCCCATGTAATCCCACACATGTGACCCCATGTGACCCCACAGTTAGCTTTAACCCATTGATGGCCCACTACTAAGTACGGATTTCTCCTCTGGAGGAAGTCTAGATCATGCTCCACTACGCTGATGCAGTGCGGATTTGTGGAGGGTACCCCATCGTAGGATTCATGTAACCCCGTACTACGTTTTTTTGCGTAGCATTAACATATTCACGACCCATGTGGCGCAATGGTTACCATGCCGGATCGCCGTACCAAGGGTTCGATTCCCAGCGAGACGGAAATTTGAATGATGAGTTTGAATTTCTGTTCTCGATCTGGGTGTGAATGTCCTTGTCTAGTGTGTTGTCCATGGCACCCACGACACAGGGAATCTTAGTGTGGGGCTATTAGTGTGAAGCGTTATTTATTTATTATTGCGCTTCAAAAAATCGTTTATTTAAAAAAACAAAATATTTCAATACATTTGATATCGAGCATTGAACCTCGAACTTTCTCACCCGGCAGCGGCAGGCAGTCATATCTGAGCTAAGTTGAGCTAAGCTAACTAGTTTACATAAAATGAAATGCTTTCATTGCAGTTTCCTATATCAGTAACTTTCTACTCTAATTAGGTGACTTTATAATGATTGCCTGGGCTCAACCTATTGGCCTACTACCACAGAAGAAATAATAGTACTTAAATGCCACTACTAAGATCGGGTTTCTCCAAAGCAATCCGCAGTGAAGGATAAAAAATAATGTACAAGTATGAAGTAAATCATCTTAATTAGGATCATTTACCTCTATCATACTAATATCACTAGTTTTAAAACTTTTAACACGATATTATTTAGGAGACTGAATCATTCTAGACTGCTTAAATAGACTGTGTTTACGGTTACCCATTGTTAAATGTTGACTTTTTAATGGTGTTATGAAACCATATGAAAGAAAACCACCTCTTTGACATAATTTTTTCAAAGTAGTGTAGGTATGGGTTAAACTTCGATAAAGCGAAATACGTTCAGTAAACCTGTCGTACCTAGATTTTTTCTCAAAGCAACTAAACTAAAATACAAACAAAGGACCCAGACGTCATGGAAGTAAGAGCATGATATCGAACAAAATACATTTACGCTAACTTTTTTGGTATTTTAGTAGGGTACATCTATACGTACGATGTACGAGTCCTAAAGCTACAGATTGAAACAACCAAACTCTCACCATGCCTCATATTCACCTATTATCGTTAACCTAGTTACCCATTCGTAAACATATTGTAACTTCAGAAATGCAAACGATTTGTTTGTCTGAAAGGCTGTGTCACTGCCAGGAGAGATGCCAAATACTATTCATTTAGAAATTATACCGTTGATTGCTTGAAAAAAAAGCTGCTTAAAATAATTGTAAATATTTTTTTTCATTTCATAAATCCAAAATTTGATTTAAGTTCTCAAGAATAGGTAGGTAGTCGATGATGAACTTTTTCTGAGGCAGAAGAATAATCCTTTATTTCTTAGCTAATGCTTCTTTACATTATAATGGTCGGTTTTGATAAGTGATGAGTTGTGTGCACTCACACACTTGTGAGCGTGTATAATAATCAGTGTTGTGAATCGAGCTAGAGGTATCTAAAATATAAAGTAGATAATACGAAATCAAATAGTGATTTTCTTTCAGAGTAGTCCTTGAGACCAAGACATGCCTTGCTGGCCTTGCTGCTCATGATGCACCCTGCTGAGTGATGTACAGAGTCAAGGCGCCTATTGGAGGTCACAGGGCCAGTAAAAGTTATAATGTTTAATGCTGACAGTAATTGAATGAAGGTATTTTAGCCGCTTGGTTATTACCCTTCTTCTTAGATGGACACGGAAATGTTTCAGAGATCGCAGAGCCAACAGTAGGTAATGCAGGAAAAGAAAGCCGAGAATCCTTTTTGATGATGACCACTTATCGTGCATAAAAAACTACTATACCTACCACTATTATAATTTATAAATACTCGGCTACTATTAATAACAATGAATCTATATTAGATCATACATTCTACACTCGTTAAGTTCGATAACTACACCGATGATTGTTAACGGGAAGATAACATAGTCACTCTGTTTTGATCGTCGAAGCTATAGTAAACACATTACAAATCATAGACCTATATGTATGTATAAGTCTATGTAACAAATACATACGTTCCTATCTCAAAATTAAGAGCTTATGTTCTTACGCTACGATTTCCTTTTCTTACGGTCGAGCACTTTGATTGTGCGAGAATTTTTCGTAACAATCATTGAATATTTTTTTTAGATTGTTACTACAAAATTGCGTAGGTACCTAATGAAATAGATGATGATTCACGTTCTGATGACTTTATGTTCTCTAGTTATAGTGTAGTGTTAATAAGTTCTATTGATATATGAATTCAGTATTCATTTTGTTTTTAAATTCCCTAAAAATCCAAGAACACTAGGTCTGGATTCGATTTTAAAATAATGATGCTTGGGTTATCATAGCTGCCAAAAAACATAGTAAAATCACAGAAAAACACGGAAAATAATAATAAGTTATTTTTAAAATATTATCTAGCAATGGGATTTAATGCATTAGCGTTTAAATTTTCTCCCTTATTTTGGAATGTACCTATAGTAATGTTTTCTACGTTAGTTTGTCCGGGTTTTGTAGTCCCGGGGCACTGTGTTGCAGAAGGCAGTATACTAACTAACATTATCTATATATATAAAATTGAAAAGAGATACACTGATTAAACAAAAAATCTCAGAAACTACCGAACCGATTATGATGAAATTTGGCAGGGAGATAGCTTATGCCAAGGAGACGTCAGCTAAGAACGGATTTTTGGAAATTCATCCCCTAAGGGGTAAAAATACGGGATAGAGGTAATTTTCATACAAACCAACTTCGTCAGTTTTAGAGTTATAAATATGATTTTTTTTATCTAAGTTAATAGTAATAAACAAAAGTTAAATTTAATATTTTTTTTTGGAAAATCATCCCTTAAAGGGTTAATTTAATGGATGGTACGTAGTAGGCAACTTCGTCATTTTTGAAGTTAAAAACATGAAAATTTACATACTAGCTCCAGACTAGAAACAAAATTTATAAGTATTATGGTTTTTTGGAAAATCATCCCCTAAAGGGTTAATTAATAGGGCGCAATTTAGTATGGCAACTTCGTCAGTTTTTAAGTAAGAAGGGTGAAAATTTGTATATAAGCTTATAGTTAGACACAAAAAATAACTGCATCACTGTTTTCTCGAAATTCATCCCGTAAAAATAGGGGTTGGAGATGATTTACATACAAATCAACTTCGCCAGTTTTAGAGTTATAAATATGAATTTCTTTATGTAAGTTTATAGTAATAAACAAAAGTTAACTTTAACACATTTTTTTGGAAAATCATCCCTTAAAGGGTTAATTTAGTGGATTTAATTTAGTATGCAACTTCGTCATTTTTAAAGTAAGAAGGGTGAAATTTTGTATATAAGCTTATAGTTAGACACAAAAAATAACTTTATCACTGTTTTCTCGAAATTCATCCCCTAAAAATAGGGGTTGGAAGCCATTTACGTATAAATCAACTTCGTCAGTTTTAGACTTATAAATATGAAATTTTTTATGTAAGTTTATAGTTGTGAACAAAAGTTTTTTGGAAACGGTTTTTTGGAAAATCATCCCTTAAAGGGTTAATTTAGAGGATTTCATTTAGTATGCAACTTCGTCATTTTTAAAGTTAAAAACATGAAAATTTATATATTAGCTCCAGATTAGAAACAAAGTTTGGAAGTACATATTACGTTTTTTTGGAAATTCATCCCCTAAAGGGTTAAATAAGAGTGTGCAAGTTAGTATGCCAACTTCGTCAGTTTTGAAGTAAGAGGGGTGAAATTTTGTATATAAGCTTATAGTTAGACACAAAAAATAACTGTACCACTGTTTTCTCGAAATTCATCCCCTAAAAATAGGGGTTGGTAGTCAACTACATACAAATCAACTTCGCCAGTTTTAGAGTTATAAAATATATTAATTTTTTTATGTAAGTTTATAGTAATAAACAAAAGTTAACTTAGATTTTTTTTTTGCAATTTCGTCATTTTTTAAGTTAAAAATGGACAGGGAGCAGGAGAGGGAGTAGGAGCGGAAGAGGGAGATAGAGATGGACAGGGAGCGGGAGAGGGAGTGGGAGCGGGACAGAAATCGGGAGAGGGCGCGGGTGCGGGCGGGAGAGGGACTGGGAGCGATAGAGGAAGAGGGAGAGGGATATGAAGTGGGAGAAGGACCTCGAGCGGGAAAGGGAAAGGGAGAGGGATATGTGGTGGGAGAAGGACCTCGAGCGGGAAAGGGAGAGGGAGTGGGACAGGAAGAGGGAGAGCGAGGGGAAGTGAGTCAAGTGAGACAGGGAGCGGGAGAGGAAAAGGGACAGGGAGCGGGAGAGGAAGAGGGCAAGGGGAGAGAGGGAGATGGAGAGGGAGAGGGAGAGGGAAAAGAAAAAAAATGTTAATGTTGTTTACTATTCCAAACCCGCTCCCGGAGGAACGATCTGTGATTGTATCGTAAGTTTCAGTATGTAAATTCCTAAATATAAGTACTTCAATATAAATGAACCTGTTTTTAAATTTTCTTTTGTAAGGGATACTAAATAATATAATAAGCATAATTTCCGCGTGCGAAGCTGCGGGCAACTGCTAGTGGCTTATAAAGGTATTAAAGGTCCAAGTCGGCTGGTTACATATAAAATAAGTTATGGTCGCACAGGGGTGGATTTGCGGAGTCGGAAGCCACGTCACTGCAAGGTCCGGTCGGCATCCGCTGGAGCGTTGCCAGCCGCTAATCGTCACGGAGTTATACATTTAATCGCTGCTAACAAAAAGCTGGACTATGCTAAATAATTGAAAAACCAGTTTGAATCTAAACGAGTCAGAAGGGTCGTAAGAACGTTCAGATGATGTTTAGTTGTTCTTGGTGAAATTGATAAATCCAAGTTGTTAAGTGTAAGTTAGTGTACCAACAGTTGATGATATATTCTACAAAGGTCCATCATCTAGCTTTAAGCATAATCCTTCCATTGTATTTCTTTTGAAGCGGAGAATTTTACTATTGCAATTATTAGGCATCAATGGAATTATTCGCGTTTTAACAAGAGTTTCACTTCAAGCTGGCCAACCTGATAAATCTGATCGTAATGCTCAAACTGCATAAATATATGTAACTATAGATACCGTGCCGAAATTCAATTATAACTGGCAATCCAATCTCCCTTCGCTCCTGGAAACATAATCCCTAATTTAACTAACACTGTCCGTCAGGAGTCGGAACTAAATATAACAATTAAGTTATTGCTTGACATATCAAAATCAACATATCCAACTATCTAACTAAAGCACATTCAATTGTAATTTTTTTTATATATCTGCATTTATAATTAAATGAGCCCGGGACAATGAATTTCAATGTATAATAAGCAGAAATTGATGTTATTACACAATGCCATTATACATACATCACCAGATTGGATCTGGTGATGATTTACTTCTTACTACTATTCAGAGTTTTGAAACCCTTTGACATAAAAGGCTAACTGTTTTAGGTGAGACAAAACCAATTAGGAAATTGGTAGTTACTAGTTCAATCCAAGTCAGACGCCAACTTATAAAGTTTCACCCTTTATAAGAAAACACATAAGTCACAATTCCGTTAATTTGATTTTATATTCAGCTCGAGATAATCACAGACAAAGTATATAGTAAAAGAATGTCGTGCCAACTTGACACTTAAAAGATAAGGCTAGCAGATGATACTAGGCACGTTAGTGTTTATTTAAGTAAGTCCTATTGACTTACATTTGCAAGTAACTTTTATCAATATTATACTTTTTATAGCAATAGCCGGCAATTGAGCAGACGAGCCACTTGATGTTGAGTGGTCACCATCATCCATAGACACCAGTAACACCATAGACATCACCGATGCGTTGCAGGTGAAGAAAGAAAAGAAAAGGAGTAAACGGAAACAACTATTTTCCGAGCCCCCAGCCGCAGGAAGAGTCGCTTGGCGGCCGACTTATGCAAGTGGCTGGTAACTAGCCAGACAGGATACATAAGAATCCTTACGCGAATCCCTACCATCGAGTGAGTATCCATACTTCCATACTAATATTATAAATGTTGAAAGTGTGTTTGTTTGTTTGTCCGTCTTTCACGTCGCAACGAAGCTGTTATATGGTATGGTTTTTGTGTGTGGAGATAGTGAGGAGGGTGGAGAGTAACGTAGGCTACTTTTTACCGCGGTAAAACGTCCCCATGGGAAGATCAATATTTTGTTACTTGCTAGATATTTAGTTCCGGGTGTTGTTAATAGATGGCGTTAGTAAAATTCATTTGCAAGTATTTTAAGTCAAAAAGTAGAATTTGTAAAAAATCGATCTCTACCGCGGGCAAAAGCTAGTATCAGAATAATTTTGGCGTTAATTTACTAAATAGTTACACGTATCGTATTAAATTACAATTAATTAAAGAGTTTAATTAACATTAAAACAATAAGGTACAACAACAACAACCATAATGAATCCTAGAATTAGCTGACTACATTAAAAATCGAAGACCGGAGGTCAAGGTAAGAGTAGAATAGATTGCCCCTGACGAGATGCCAATCGAGCAATCTAGTGACGATCTGAACAGGAGACTGAATTTCCGCAGGCTGTAAAAGACTCAGAAGCAATTAGACAGGCGTAAGTTAGGAGATTTACTTATTTAACCTTAATTGACTACAATAAAAATATTACGGTACAAATGGCGAGTGCATTCTCTACCAGCTAACCATTGGACAAAAAAGAAAATATGCACGAAAGGCGGTTAATAAAGTAAATTATATACATACATACAAATACCTACATAAAATATACATACCATACATACAAATATATTAAATATATTATTATTATAATATATAGAGATTCGTGGTCAATGTCCTCTGTTGGATATAGGCCTAGTTTGATGAAAAGAGACGGGATGGATTGTTGAGAAGAGAACAATATATAAACCTATGACGACAAGAAAATGACCAATAACATGAAGAAGTCACAGTTATAGCTCACTGCTATACCTGGACCATTGTGCACACTAATCTTGATTGAAAGTTCCTTGGCGTAGTTTCAAGAAACCGAAACGAAATATGGCGATATTTCGCCAAATAGTTATGTATAGCCAATACATAATTTAAGTTTTATATCAGTTACGCAGTTAAGGTAAGTCTAAGCACGTTTATATTTCAAGTGTCTCCTTTTTACATCATATATATCACATAAATTTTACATCATATATATCACATAAATAATAAGAGATTTAAAATATCCGATTCTAGGTAAGTATTCTACTTCAGTTGCTTTATTGTCATATAAACTTAACTTAAAACTTTTTTTTAGTTATATAAAGTTCAAAGTTGATTCTAAAACAAAATGTTAGTTACAAGGACTGGGTGTTGCATAAAACAGTGACAAGTCTGGGTTTCATGAATAATACAGAATAGAATAAATGATAAACTTGCTTGGATTTTTTAGATTTCCGTTCACCCGATAAAAATGGAACGCTTTTAAACGGTCACACACTTTTTATCGTAGAATATTATCAGGACATTATGCATATGCGCGCGTTACCTAGTGTTGCAGGTGACATGTTCATACATAATTAAGATATCACAAGCAACCGCAATCTGAAAACAAACATTTTATCAGTTGCATAATTGTCTGCTAAGGCTAGGAATTGCCCCTGGAATCTTGGGTTGGGAACATGGCATCGGGTTTATTTTATGTTACTCATCCATCCATCCATCCATCCATCAGCCTTTGTAGGTCCACTGCTGGACATACGCCTCCCCTAACTTCCGCCACTCTGACCGGTCCTGAGCCTTCTGAATCCAGCGGATACCCGCTGTCTTCTTCAGGTCGTCGGTCCACCTGGTCGGGGGGCGTCCTGTGCTCCTTTTACCGAGGCGTGGTCTCCATTCGAGGACCTTTCTTCCCCAAAGGTTATCGGTCCTTCGAACTATGTGGCCAGCCCATTGCCACTTCAGCCTGCCAATTCTCTGAGCTATGTCGGTCACCCTCGTTCGTCTACGGATTTCATCATTTCTGATTCGATCGCGTAGAGAAATACCGAGCATAGCGCGTTCCATAGCCCGCTGGGCGACTCTAAGCTTATGCATAAGGCCAATAGTGAAGTACCACGTCTCGGATCCGTATGTCATCACTGGCAACACACACTGCTCGAACACCTTCGACTTCAGGCACTGAGGTAACTTTTTGGACGACAAGATATGACGTAGTTTCCCGAACGCAGCCCATCCGAGTTGGATTCTACGAGTGACTTCTTTCTCGAAGTTGGACTTACCCATTTGGATCACTTGTCCCAGGTAAATGTACTCGTCTACAACTTCGAGAGCAGCGCCGTCAACAACAACCGGTACGGGTGTGACATGTTACTAGTTTACTAGTTTATGTTACTAGTTTTCAATAATGAGCAAACGACGATTAGCTACTAAGTGGACATTATCCCCCAAGAATTATAAGATCAACCACGTCTCTGCCTGTCTGACTGTCACGTATGTATGTTTCTCAAGGAATCAAAATTAAGTTCTAGTGGCAGTAGTTCAGTTGTTAGTCCGGTTAACCGAACTATTAATGTAAGTCTCTAAGTAGTCTAAGTCCATATATTTAATAAGGGGTTGAATATGAGAGCAATGTGGCCGATGTGTTGACGTCAAAAGGACTAATTGTCAGTAATTAAAACCACAAAACACACGACGTTGTATGCTGATGTTGATTGCACCGTCTATTAGTTATAATTAGTTCAATACTGAGGTAAGATAAAATGCTAAGAAAACATTGATGTCAATGTACGCACTTGTAAATAAGTATTTGTAGGAACTGTACTTTCTATACTCTATCTATAGGGTCAAAATTTTGATAAAACTACAATTTATAGTTCCCTGTCTCTCTCGTTTCCCACAAGTAGTGCAAAAACAGTAACAGTAAAGTTTACAGTGTTAAAATACGGATACCTACTGAAATTCACAAATTACAGAAACATGTAATTTGTACCTAACACTACATATACCATACCTTTAGATAGTTTCATATCGAAACTACGGGGCCGTAGGATTCAGCAGCCAAGTTACTTTTTAACCTCTTTGAACACGGTTGATTGACTCAACAAATGATCCGAGAGCTAGCGCTTACCTCAGCCAAAGGATCAACTTAGCGATCCCACAAAGTAATTTCGCCAGCACTCGGGGAACTCATCTCACCAACAGCAATTTACATTGAACTAGAATAGTAGATAGACGGAAACCGCTTTAAAAATGTACTACTTTTACGATCGCGTAGCCTTGATGGTGGTAAGGTATCCCGGGTTCGATTTTCGAGCAGGGCTTGTGGTTATGTAACAGACATGATGAATTAATCAATGAAACGAATGTGTTTTTACTTAAACTTTTTCACAGTCTGCATGTTTTTCATAACTCATTTATCAGAAATCTATTTTTATTTTTATATTGATTAAATTAATTAACGAACTATAAATAATTTATCATTTTGACTTTGTCTAGTTTTTGTACTTGATATATCTTACACTCAATTCTTTTCTTAACGTTGCGTGGTTTTGATTAGTCACTGTAGAATATTATGTATAAATGCCTACGACGCAATATCTGATCTGAATGGATGATATCGGTCACTGATTCCCTCTGGATCCATTCATTTAGTTAGGGTTCCAGTAAGTTCCTGTAGGCGTCGTAATCATTCCGTTTGCAAAAATTTGGATCAAAAATATACAGGCAGAAAAATCTGTGATTATTTCACTACCACACATTAAACTCACTCATTTGAGATGTAACGATGAATGCAATTAAACGTATGCCCCATACGTAAATGTAAAAAGAAAATAACAAATTGAAGGGTATCGATCGTGAGCATGCACCTTACATATTCAACGACATCAACTGCCGTGATGATCAATAAGCTAAAAATTTGACAGGCTTCAGTTATGGGCTTAGTTCATGTGGTACAATAATTTTATTGATAATATCTAAGTAGGGAGTAGCGAGATGTGAGTAAGGGCGTGGGGTAGTCGGTTGCGGGGTGGCGAGGGGCAGGGGAGGGGGGGGAGCGGTGGCAGGGCGCGTGCGTGCGGCGGCGCCGCGCCCGTCTCGGCGAGCGGACCCGCGCCGCGGAGACAGCAGTCAGGTCCGTCGCGCGGCGCCGCGCTCCTTGCCGGACCTCCCGCTTGCGCCTGCTGCGCGCCACTTGAATTTTACCATGCGACTCGCGTGTCGCGCTCCCTCGTGTTGTGGTGCTTTATGATGGTACGGCATGAAAGTGCAAGATATGCGGACGTTCCGTGAGCAACGCCCAGCCAGTATCGCCACCGCCACAAGTGGGCGGAGAGACGGGACGCGTCCTCGGCTGCTCAGGTGAGCGGCCTCTCGCATCTTACATCGCTGGTTAAAGACACTACGATCTCTGGGTCGATAAAAATGCCTCACAGATGGCTTAAACTCGTGCTACGGATTGCGTAGACCGCGTAGACCGCGTAGACGTCGCTACGCACCTGTGTGTTTCTTATCTCAGGTACGTGAGAGCGAACATTTTTGACAGGATGTCTTCTCGGTACTCATGAGCTGTTTATATCACCCTTGCATTGAAAACAAACATCAATTTGTGGTGTCCGAGCATTATCATACATTCTGTATAGATATTTATCACACATGAGATGTAAATATGAATATCTTAGTCATTGTAGTATTAGTGACAACCTGGCAATTACGTGAAAGCATGAATGGTTTTAGTCTTTATCTCAAAAGTCGCATATCACTCAGTTGCATGTTTCCATACAATTTGTCCTATTTCCAACCTTTGACGAGGAGTGAGAAGGAAAGATATAGAGTCAGAATAAGAGCGAAATTGATAAAATTTAACAGATTTTAAGGGATCAGAATAGCTGAATAGTGAAACCAAGTAGTTGTTTTAAGCTATGCACATAAGATACGATAAGATATGAAGAAAAGATACCTATCACAGGACACAGCGAAACATAAATAAACGGGTCTATGACATGTACATATTTCATCATGAAACGTAACCCGATTGCATAGTAAAACGTGCATAGAGTTATTTTTTAATACCGAGCAACATCGCATGTCAAAAAAGGGGATACAAATCGTAACCTACTGAATTTTCGTTCGGTATTCCGTCACGCAATATTGGAGTACAGTGTTATCTTCGAGTCGGTAAGCTTCGAGCTGTCGTCATCAATCTCAACTCCCAATACCAATATTAGATGTAGGTTTTGTAAACTTGCGTTACCAATACGATTGGGTAGGGCACGTATAAAATTATAAAATATCACCTTGTATATGAGTTGTAAATACAATGTTAAATACAATTGTTGTATATGTACAGTGTTAATATTTCATGTAAAGTAATTATTTACAAGGCTTGTTATTTAAGATTTTTAGTATTTCGTGACGTAAACACTGATGTAGGTCAGACCAATGAAAATGGTTTATAATAATGGTTCATAATACCTACTCGTGTATCGGTATATAAGAAATAAGTCACAACCTATAAAACGTTTATACACGTCAGTTAATGTTAAGTAATTATATTTATTTTAATGTGGCATATTCAAATTAATGAGTTTTTTAAATACGACTTGTTGCCACACATTTGACCACAGTCGCATGCAACGAGGATTAATTGAGTTTGGACGAACATAATTTAAGTAGCGCGTCGCGAGCCCGTGTAAATATTACATTAAGTATATTTTATACTAAAATCACATCCTAATCATGGTCCGTAGATAAAATTATGTCGCATTTTTGCAAAAATCTTAACTTTAGGTTTATATAAAAATGTATCTAAACTTATATTAAGTGGAAAACTCGTGAACCGACTGGATTCTAAAAATAATTACTGCGAAGGTACGTAACTCTGAAACGAATTAATTTGTTCTCTTATTTTATAGACATTTCTTCTTTTATCGCCGAACCTTACGTGTAGTTCTTAATCAATGTAACGATTGACCAACGAACACAAGAAGTACCTATGTTTAGACCTCAGACCTACTTTGTAAAGTAATATTTTTATGTAACTAGTCGACGATTGACAGCAGTCAAGCCAATAAATGGTGAGTGGTCACGTGGTCACTGTCACTGGACATCGACAACATCAAGACATTACCGATGAGAAGCCGACTGAAAAGGACGCGTGGGGATCATTGGACAACATTATTACTGGTTATTCGACACTATGACCTTAAACAGAAGGGACCTTAGCCACATGCTCATCAGTTTTTCAGCAGGGTCCACTACAAACAGGGAAGGCTTGGGATCTAGAGTGGATGGAGCCCCTTAAACGAGTCCAATCATGCGAATTCAAAATGGGATATCGATGAACCTAGACATTAATACCACTAGGTAGCTAAAGGTTTAAAAGGACCTATAGATTTGGTATTGTACAGGAAGTGTTTGCTTCTACGGTATTATACGGTTTATTGAGCACTCACAAGACTATGCAATGACAGTTAATATGTTTTTACAAAAAAAAAACAGTCCTACCGCTAACTAGCCATCTATTTCTAGAATTATTTCTATAGGTAAAGAAAACCTATTGAAAAAAAGACAATTCCTATATTTTTTTGTAGTT
Source organism: Thymelicus sylvestris (assembly GCA_911387775.1). Classification (NCBI taxonomy): domain Eukaryota; kingdom Metazoa; phylum Arthropoda; class Insecta; order Lepidoptera; family Hesperiidae; genus Thymelicus; species Thymelicus sylvestris. The sequence goes on along the minus strand of OU426891.1, from coordinate 11,607,074 downwards.
TAACACGAACAATGTCAGGAACAACGTAATAATGTAAGAAATATGAAAATAACAGCCAACCTTATGTGTACTAGTCGAACCGATCGATCATACTATTGTACATCATAACGGGGAAGAATTAGTAAGATCTCTTACTCAATTTGTGAGTGATGTATGAATCAGAGAGGCGCGGCGCGGCCGCGACACAGTGTCGCCCGATGACAGTGCCAACCACTCGCCCATGTCCCAACGGAGACACCAATTATAAGACTCTACTCGGATGAGTCGGCACAATTTGTTATGTAGTGAGTGCTTATGTACCACTTCTTTCATTTAAAATTTCATAAAAATATACACTTGCATTGTTATGTATTTTCCGTAGTAACAGAACGTTAAAAGTAAACGTATCCATTTTTTTCATGTCCGTGGGTCCGTCCGTGGCTTAGTTTAGGAGACCTTTACTAGACTAGACCCGATCTAGAAAGCTATAATTTGACATGGGTATATATATACATTACATACACATTTATTTCCAATAAGGGTACACAATTATAGCCACGCAATAGGATTCCCTGTGTTTTGGGGGTGAACAGAAAAAAATACTTGTCTTTAAAACTGCCTCACTGGGAATCGCACCGACTGTTCGGCATGATAAACATTGCGTCATACGAGTTGTCAAATTAAAAAATTGACAATGTGTTGTTGTTAGCAGAAATACGTCTATCATAGTGGATAATAGTGATGGCCCAGTGTTTTCATCGCTACAAGAAATTGAATTTCCAAAAAATTAAGGATTCTGTATACATTAGATTTCGGCTATTGAATCATAATATTACAAGATGCAGATTAAACAGTTCCATATCAGTCGATTAGGCGTAACATAATAATAATATACGTATTGTAATTACTGTCAATCAATTTAAGTAAATGTGTATTTTAAGTATCCCAAACCATATTTGCTTAGGTCATAAACTTTATAAAAAGATAATTATAAACATCAACATTAATTATACCTACAGTACATAAGCCTTTGAAACAATTTAATCCATGTAATAAAACTGGTCAAGCAGTGTATAAAAATAACGTTATAAAAATAAGTGGTTTCTATGCACATACAAAGATCAATGTACGATAAGTCCGTTATTACCTATACATAAATATAATGTAATGAATGTGATTAGACCAGTCGACTTTAAAAATACATTGCCGTAGATAAGTTTAGAAAATGAATATTTTCTATTAGTAAATTGATTCATTAATCATAGAAGCTATTTTGCGGACAGTGCCGAAAAATTCACGATCCTGAATGATATTTCTTAAAAGCTTTCGATTGCCATCAATAGATTTTTTGAACGACCAAATCTTTTGGCACCGAATAGAATACTATTGTTTAATTATCGTCTGAGAAATTAATAAATTATCAAATTATTTTAAAAACCTAGTGGAAACAATTGCGTTGCATGGATATTTAATCTTTATTAAAGCTCCCGAGTAGTTGATAACTTTACTCCCTAAAGACTCATTTATTACAAAAGATTCTTCAACTATTAATGTAACTAAATTATCTTACTATTCATATTCATACTAAGTTTTAATGGTGTTTTCCAAGTAACGTAACTAAGTATCTTTATAGGACTCAACTTCAATTTGAATGAAAGGTATTGAGTTTTACAAGAACTCTTATCTCGATAATTCACACATCACTCATTCGCTACCAAACAAGACTTGTTTTCTGTTTTTTTTCACGGTGGACTCTCGAATGAAAACAATGTATACCTATACCACAGTTTTTTAATATCTTTCATGTACGAAAATAACCAGTTATCAACAGTTAAGCGTGATCTTTAATTCCTCGTGAATTTTAAAATGAATGACGACATTACCGTTTCAGTTTACACAGGATATGTAAACAGCAAGGCTATTCACTTTTGTCACTTGACAGCGGAATCCACGATGAGTTTCAAAATTGAAGTTCGAGTCCGAGATGTTGATATGTGATTCTCTAATCATCTGGTACGCACTTGCGAGGTGAAGGGAGTCTCGAACTCTTACTTCAATTTAGAAACTCATCGTGTATTCCGCTGTCAAGTTACAAAACAAAAGCGAACTTGCATCATATTGACATGTCATTATCTAATCATCTAGTACGCACTTGCGAATTGAAGTGATCCTAGAACTCGAACGTCAATTTTAAACTCCGCTGTCAAGTTACAAAACTGAATAGGGCTGCAGCACTGCTTTATAACATTTTAATAATACATATTTACTAATTGAATAGGTAAGTATGACTTCTACATTAGAAAGCAAAAATGTTAAGTTATAATTTGTTTGTTGAACGTTTAAGCCTCCAGTTAAATTCAAGCTCTTAGCAAAAATCTTAGCGGTTTTAACACGAGTTGGTCGCTAATATTTCGAAAAAATTAAGATCTTAATGGTTCTTTTGATCGCTTAAAATAATAATCGAAATTATATTCTTGCGTAAGTATTATATGTAAATCAAGGCTTTGCTAACAATTTTTATAACCCCGTAATTAACACGTTCGGTGCGTTAGGGATCTCTACGAGATCCCGTGCAGAACTTTCATACTGTGCGGCGTCAAAAATCGTGTTCTTTCACTCTGTGCGGGAGGCTATAACATCTAAAGTTCTATGTGTATGATAAAGACAAATATACATATTTGCTTCCCGCTTAAATTTTTAATCAATGGTGTAATAAAATATTTTAGGGGTCGACGAGGTCCCTACCGCACAGAAGTGAAAATATATTCACTCCTTGCGTTGGGGGTTTCCTTTGATACCCGTGAATCGTGAGCCCCGTAGCCGCAAGGACTGGAGAGTTGGAGGCACAAGCACCACAAGTTTTGTTTTAGGGATGTTCATGTATCGATCGTTAAGTTCGCGCTTCGATATCAAATTATTACGCTCGTAAATACGAACAATGAGTTATTTTAAAATGAAAAAACTTGACAAGTGCGAGTTAAACTCGCTTGGAGAGAATTCCGTACGTTGATTTTATGTGTTTACCGTTATTTTTCTATTTTATTAATTTTTGTCATTTTTTAAGACTTCTTATAGGTTTTCCTGTAATATTTAAGTATATATTATATATATAAGTATATATAATATTTAAGTAATTTTCGTTCTTTCTTTAATAACTTTAAAACTATCCATTCTAAAACTATAAAAAAATATGTATGAGATCATTACAACAAGCCCTTTTACTGACATACAACGCGATACGGTTCGCAAAACAGATTTGTTATTTTTTTTTTCAAAATTCAGTTGTTTACTTTATACCTTCGTCTTTGGGTCACAAAAATGTACATGAGTACCAAATTTCAACTCATTTGGTCCAGTTCTATCGGAGTAAATTGGCTGTGAACGGCGGTCGCCCAAACGCACGAGTGATATAAGGGTTCCGTTTTTCGTTTTTTCGTACGGAACCCTATAAAGTGCGGGAAGTATGTAAATAAGTCAACGTCGGATTATACAGGAACGTATACATCGGATGTTAAAATAAAAATTTTGTAAAACATACAAATATCCCGCCAGTGGCCAGTGATAGTGATTCGGATTATGAGATGTTTAATCGACCTGGTAAGAAAAAAATAACATAAACGTGTGCTTACGTACGCGCGTGCGAAGTTATACTTCTATGGCATCAAAAAACCAATATAAAAAAACCAATATTAAAAAATAATATTTTAACAGTATTAAAAAAACAATATAATAATAATAATTTTCCAAAACGAGCGTTTTTAAAAACGCACGTGACGTTTTTTGTGACCGTCGTTTTTGTGTCACCGTCCGTGTTACAAATCTTAAAATTTCACTCTCATTATTTTTTCCATTTATTTCACAACGCGCCTAAAGCAATATAACTTCAAAAACCTTCATCACAAACTTTTCTTTATAACACATTTTTTAAATATTAAATTATTCATATGTACCAATTTTTTTGACGTGATAACGTCTATTAAAACGGTGAGCGCCGGGCGATCGGACGATCGGCGTATCGTAGCCGATGCCATAGGCGATCGTAGTTGAGTGGAGTGGAGCGGGGCGGGGCGGAGCGGAGCGGAGCGGAGCGGAGCGGAGCTTTGTCATGACGTTGTCACGTTAAACTACCGTCCGTAAACCGACTTTACAGACAACCATTTCTTGTAATAAAACTTTTTTACCTATCGACAGCTGGGATTTTATTTTATTCCCATCACTAGTAGCTACACATATTGAACCATCATCTGTTGCGGAACGGGATACAACAGATCCCTAATTTTTTTTTTGTAATAGCGATTTACCCTAATGTCAGAACTGCGTGCGAACCTACGAAAAGATAGAGTCATAGCCTATGTTTAAGCCACAAAAAACTCATAAATATATCATTGGTTTTGACGAAGATATTAATTATTTTCAAAACTGCTATTTTAGGGGGCTGAAGAGGTCCCTAACGCACCACAGGAAAGTTTAGTTAAGGGGTTTTTGAGGTCCCCATAGCACAGGCTGAAAGTTCTTTGAAAGTGTTGACGCAGTGAACGTGTTAACTGTCGAATACGACACAGCGGAAAATACACTTCGTGTGGGCACTGAAGCACGAATTTGTTTCAATTGGATTTTTCATGATAGATGACGCGTGATTTCAATATTGAAATGGGCACGGAATGTTTTATGCGGTTGCGTCACGATGACCATCTCCACAGATTATTTCAATGACTTCCGTTTATTTAGTACCGATTTATAAATCCTCTTCTGAGACGATTTAGAATATTCAATTAGTGAGTAATGGATGTTTCTTGTTATATGGTAGGTTACATACACTTCGACTACTAAAGGACAGATCTCTCCTCATTACTGAGTGGGCCTGGAGAATGCTCCAGCACGCTGCTCCAGTCAGTAGTGGAGTTAGTGGCCAACCCAAATGTTGGAAGTTTTTATGCTGCCCTAAATCCAAATTCCACCAACATGGCTTAAGGACTGCTATCTCACGATATCAACCGGGACTGATTGTTCAGTGTTGCAACTCGATCGATTACTTACAATCATTGTTATATCACTTCAATCAGAAATAAATACTTAGTATTTTCGAACATAATAAAGATTCAAATCGTGTTATAACAGCATAGCATACTTTACTAAAAGCAAAGCAGATATAAACATAAACTATCAATACCTACAGCTAATCTAAAGATGTACCAAAAAGGTCCATACAGCATGATAGTAAAAATTTATAATAAACTCCCCGACAAAATTAAAAACATTACTGAAATAACACCATTTACAACCGAATTAAAAAAATTCCTCATAACAAATTGTTATTATGAATTAGACGAGTTCTTCGGAGCGATCTAGTTCCTAGTTACCAAAACAAGAAAGTAAAAGGCAGCCTGTATTCCATTTCAAAATGTGTTTCCATAATAAATTAAGTGTATTGCTTTGTTAATATTAATTGTATAAAAATTGAAATTGTTTGTAACTAACATTGATTGACATTGTATATTAATTATAATTAATAATTTAGACTGATATTATTTGACACTCTATAATAATTGTTTGACATTACATATTAATAATTAGATTAACTATTTTGACATTGTATAATTAGAAGCAAATATTTTTTTTAAAACTACCCACTCACTAAATTGCAATCCCAATTCATTGGGCTCATGTATGCTTAAAGGGCTCTCTACACTCGCGCGAGAATCTCGCGAGAAGGCGAGAAAAACACGAGAACATGAATGTGGAACCGATTCACATAATCTTCGCAGGTTCTCGCCGTGTTCTCGGTTTTTTCGCGCGAGGAACTGACGAGAACTTGTGTTGATAATTTATTACTTAGTTACCTAGGCAACCGTACAGTCTTGCACACAGAGTACCACGTACGTAGTACTACGTACCTACCTATCAACATTCGATGGACAAAACAAATAACTTCTTTTGCCGTATTGGGGCGGCTTTAGAATACTAACCATAAACCCACGCTGGATGGGTATCGTAAGAGGCGACTAAATCCGGCCCCTTGGTGGTAGGACCCTCGGAGGGATTATATTGGTAGTATTGATTTTAATTGTTAATTAATACCATTATTACTATTGTTATTTCTCCATGGGGTTCGCTTTTACTTTTACTTTTCGCTTTTACCTCTGGTGTTGCTGATGTTCATGGGCGACGATAGCCACTTACCATCAGGTAGATCGTCAGCTCGATTGCCGGCTGTTTCCATAAAAAAACTTCGTGGACTTATCGAGGACCGATGCCGCGATGACAATTCAATATTTATTTATTCTTTTTTTTATTTTGTTTTTAATCTTTATAAGCGTAATTATAATATGCAAATGCGCATAGTAATAAGCTTGCCGCAGCAGTTACTTCGGCGTCCATAGTCATCGAGCGTGAGAACTGTACTGAGAACCTTGCGAGTATGTACCCAAGGAAGTTCTCGCCGAGATTTTCGCCGAGATTCTTGCCGAGATTCTTGCCGAGATTCTCGGCGAGATTCTCGCGCGAGTATGGAGCGCCCATAAAGAACTGTTTGTGACATCTGTAATATATTATGTACATGAAAGCAATAAATAAATACAAATACAAATACTATAAATAAGTACTATTATGTCTTTTTTGCTATAAGTTACAAATTGTCGAAGATATTTTATCTATGTACTTACAATCCAATAGATTAGATAACAGTATATTTTATGGTAGAATTTAATTAAGTACACATTACGTCAAAGTCTTACCGATATCTTTTAGACAACCTTTAGGCAGAGGTTAAGAAGAAAAAAAGAGTACCTACAAAGATAAACACGAGTAGTTCAATGTTCATGATTAATATAACAAAGAATTGCCACATATTTAGTTTATGAGTCGTATAGTAGAGTATTAATTAAAATACAATCATAATTATTTATTCTTTCAGTGCCATTATTACGATACAATTATGCACGTCATTGTTACTTATATAACAGCAGTATTTGTCGATATTGTATTGTTCTCATGGTACAGTAGGTACATCATCATTGGCGTATTGTAGAAAAATTATAATTATAATCAAAAAATAGGCAACCTAACGTTTGCATATTCTGTGGACTTTATACTTTCGATTGGTATGGAATTTGTCTATTAACCAAACCGGTGAAATATTCAAAAAAATTTTTTTTTCAATTATTTATTAATCATATCCTGGACTGAAATTTTTTCGGCAACCCATATGCAATATATTTAAGGACATATTAAATTTAATATAAAATAGGTTTCATCCATTAACCAGCTCGGTGAGGGTCGTTCTATAGCAGGATCTTAGACCATAATGTCGACCTTTGTTCACCGCCCCTAGCAAACCCTGTGATCCTAATAACTTGAGATCATTCATGTCCACACTTTAAATTGTACCGTTTAAATACGGCATTATCAAATCAAGAAGCAGTAATATTGAACTTTGTAACTAGGTTAATATAATTGTTTTTCATATTTATTTGGTTTTATTGCATAGTGCATGGTTTTAATGCGTTTTTTAACGTATGGATAGCCCTTTTTATAAACTGTTTTTACGTGTCTGGGTTACAGTATCAGGGAGCCAGCAATAATTGTGTCCTCCTTCTTGGCTGGCAATTTCGTTGTGATTTTTAGTGTTACTGATGAGTTAAGTATAACTTATAATAAATGTATGCCTCGCAGTACAGCTTAACTTCAAATTTCAAGTTTTTTCATAAGCTAAAAGATTTATAATCTCGTTCGAGTGTGATCAGCAATATCAGATGTAAGCTACAGATCACAAGAGTATCCGAGTACCTTTGAGGATCCGTGGTTATATTTATGTCAGGAGATCCGCCGGCAAACAAAAAACTTAAATTTAAAATTACGAAAATAATGCAGCAGCCAAGCGCATAACTAGAATGCAAAGTGGAATAATGAGTCACATGGTGATAGATGACCAGCTTTTATCCACAAAAGCACTGCATTCGATTGATTAAGATTGTTATAATTAAGTTTTTAAGTGCCCACGAAAAACAGTAAGGTGGCGGTAGGGGGCCGAATAAATGCGAAAGACTGATATATAAATTAAGGTTTATGTAAATCTGTGTCAGCGGAGGACAAAATGGAGATACTTCCTGTAACAAGTATAACAAGAGTTGGGCACGGAGCGTTGCGTGTCAACATTCAATTTGATCTGTGTACTTGAGCTACATAAACAACGTAAAGATGGTTGGTACACCTTGTACATTGATTTTTGAAATTGAGGGCTGAAAATATACTTGCTGGTAAATAATGTTGCACGTGATCAAACCTAACAAATTTTTGACGACTAGTATAGTTAAATTAAAAAAAAAACACTTTTCAAAAAAAGCTATGTAAAATCCCATCATAAAAAATTACACTAATCTGAAAATACATACTTTTTTATTTACAATAAAAGCTCAGTCAAAGTTGATAAATAACGAAGTACTGAAAAACAAACATTAATAAAAAACAAAATCGAACTGAGAAATTTCTCCCCTTGAGAAAAAGTTGAATGAACAAATGATTACTTCATTGTACCAAACTAAGCATCTGTCTGAATGCAATAGTCTCAGAAACTTTTACATGTATTTTCATGCAGCTTTTATTTTGATACATAAAAGGATTTCCGGATAAGTTTTATTTGTATTGGGTTTACATTAACAGTGATATTAATCAAGAAATATTTGTTTGCGAACTTTCATTTGTAAGGCAAACAAGGCATTAATTAATAAATGATTATTTCAAATAGGTATTGTATTAATTATTTCATTTTTAACCGACGAAAAAAAAAGGAGGAGGTTCTCAATTCGACACGTATATATTTTTTTTTTATGTATGATCACGCAGAAATCGGCACAGGGTGGTCCGATTTGGATGATTCTTTTTTTGTTGGATAGGGTATGTCCTGAAGTTGGTCCCATATTTTTTTGAAAATTTTATTCCCACCCTAAAGGTACGAAAATAGGGAATGATTGATTATTCACCCGTTTTTTACCCGGAATTTTTACACGTTAACCCCAATAACTTTGTACTGGATGATCCGATTTCGATGATTCTTTTTTTATTGAATAGTGTATACCTTAAGGTTACTCTTGTTTAAATTTCGAAACAAAATTTTACCCCTATAGGTACGAAAATAGGGGATGATTGATATTTCATCTACTACATTTTTACCTGGTAACTGAATCTATAATTCATAAAATCAATAATTTATTATTAATTATAAGTATTATAGCAACTAAAAATTAAAAAATAATTACTTTTTAACAAAAAATAAAACCAACGGAAAAAAACTGAAAAGCAAAAAAATAAAATAAACCATTTAGTATTATAAATTAAAATCCGAAATTAACAGTAAATAAATAATTTTGAGGCGGTGCCAAACCAATGAAAAAACAAACGGCGAAAAGAAGTGCGCAGCGCTGCTGCTGCCGTGTGCATCGCATGCCGCTGCCGCGCTGCCCTCATAATCTTATGAATTTTATGTAATTAATTTTGGTTGTTTGTTTGGCACGGTCTCAAAATTATTTATTTACTGTTAATTTCGGATTTTAATTTATAATACTAAATGATTTATTTTATTTTTTGCTTTTCAGTTTTTTTTTCGTTGGTTTTATTTTTTGTTAAAAAGTAATTATTATAATTATGCTAAAAAAGAGGTGAACATTACTAAAGAGATAAATTCATAATTATCAAAGTAATTCTTTTCACAATTGATGGAGACAAGAGGTGAAGGTTTTTAGAGAGATTTTTTGTATCATTGTTTTTGCTTTCAGACTTCTACATCAGGTAAGTTTTGTACCTTGAACTAAGGACTTTTCATTGAGACATTTGTTTATAAAATTATATTAGTATTACTATTCATACCGTAGCCATTACTCCACATTCTACCCATCAAATAATACTCTAGTAATCGTGTAAGCGTTTAAAAGTTATTGACATAATATACCTAATTTGTGAATCAATTGAAATAAAACAAACCCTCATTATTACACCAGCTTATGATCAGTAAAGCCGTATCTGAGATGAGCGGAAACGATGCACAGTCACACATAAATTCTATTTATAAGCACCCGTGATAATAGATTTTTGAAAAATAGAGACATCGATCAATTACAGGTTTATTATAAGTATTACTAGTTTATTCCTGCGGCTTCGCCTTCAAAAAAGATCGCAAAACGAAATCATAAACGTCCCAGTCATCCCAGGGGAACATACAACTAACTGGCATAAAATCTACCCTATTTTTTGTCCACTATATTATTATGAACTATGTGTTTCATCTTATTACTTAAAACAATTATCATGTGTCAAAACACAAAATATCCAAATGTCTACACAAACATTTACATTTTAACACGCGTCATAGGAGATAACGTTATATTTGAGTATTTCCATTTCGCCTGCAAAACAGGGGATCCTAGTCAATGTTTGTTTTTTTAACATTTCTCGAATCGAAGCGATGGGGTCTGCCTTTAAATGAATATTTTATGTCTGATGGACGCGTGTTCTATTGCAAATAACTGAAACTTCCAGTTTTCTCACGTTTGTGTCATTCTTTATTCCCCCTCAAAGCATCGATCCTCGTCACTAACGAAAGACAGCGGATTGGCCGTGCTGGCGAGTGGTTGGGAATTCATAATTACTTAACTTTTATTCTTTAACAAACCAATAGGGTTAATAGTATCAGGCGTTGCTTTACGGAAATCCATTGCTATTAAGTTAGTATTAGTCTACTTTGCAACAATCCGCGGTTAACATGTATGATGGCAGGTATATGTATACTTTAAGACATGCGTGGCACCTTTTTCCCTCCCACAATGGAAACTCATCAAGTAAATCTTCAAGAAAATCTACAGAAACAAACATTTATCTGTCACATAAATATCTGCCCCGGTCGGGAATCGAACCCCCTGTCCTCTTTCTATGCAGACATGGTCACTCATAAGGTACAGATTCTTCAAAACTTCACAATCATTTGGAAATAAAACATACAATATCAAAATCTTTCTTAACACAATATTTGTCTGCGTTACAAAACCGGATCTTGAACAGACCGATAAAAAATCTTGCCATACAAAAATTATGTATGCATACGTAGCTCTTTTTGTCTCCCGTACGAGTACTGTTTTAACGTGTTCAGAACTATACATACAACTCTATTAAATGTTGCGCGAGATCCGCTCATCCAAATTACTTACTTGGCAACCACATGTATTTATAAGTACTCTGTCTTCTCATTATACTTTTATGTTTAATAGATAGAAGTTCAGCTCTTCCATGCTGCATTGCTACTTACTTATTGTTGCGTTGTTAAAAAACTAAGTATTTTTCATGAAAATAATAGTACTTATTTAAATTCAATAATGTTTAAATAGAGGCTTGTCTGACGTGTTGACGGCGAAAGAAGTAAAATAAAATATAACATGTAAATTATTGAGGTGAATCTTGAGCCCAGAGACCCTTAACAAGTTCCCTGCAATTTCCTCAATAGTTATTGAGCACTTTGAGCTGGCTGCACCACAAGCAGTGAGGGCCTTCATTTCAAGATTTGATGAAACTCGAAACGCCCCAGACACATTTTATGATGCACTGAGTACTTTACGTAAGTTTCCCTATCTTGCACCTTTTGAAGATCTAAAACCACAGAACACTAAGTTTGTTTCACGTCTAATAATAAATAAAGTAAAGTAAGGTAAGGTGTACTACAAAAATAGAAGACATACGAAACTGGCGATATAATGGCCACGTGTCGACCGCGGGGGCTTGAAGTAATGCAATTTAATGCAAATGCAGCGATGGACCGATAACGGCCATGCTAGCCGGTTGGCTCACCGTCGGTGGTCGGCTTCGGGTGACGTAGTAGCCGGAAACGTCACAAATCACAAACACATCAAACCTTAACTTTCTTATCTGAAATCACGAAAAACGTTTTAAAATTTAGAAGGTTTTCAGCTTAGTAGAGTCCATTTTCTTAAATTTCTTTTGTTATCTAACTATACGACTTTAACTCGGTACAATGATTAAGAGTGGCAGGGCCGGGTTATAATGCGGTTTGGGCGAAAATAGCCGCAAATTTTGACCCATTTTATATGGATTTTATAGAGACACAGAATATAATGCCTCTGATTTATTTAACTAATAGCAAATTGGTGTTTTAGTACATGTTAGATAAAAGTAATAGTAATTAAATACATTTTGGTATTTAATCAATACAATTATAATTTGTTTCGTCCAGGAATATAATCCGGGATTCTACGTTCTGCAAAATCTCTGGGCTCATCAATAAAATTAAAAGAAATATTTATTTTAATGAAGAAATAGGTACTACTGGGTACTATTAGAACAACACTTGTTATTATTTAAATGGTTTATTATTTCGACATTGTATATGGACATGCAGTCTGCCTGAGTTACCATTGCAGAACGTGAATATTCGTAACTAACCTCAAATTAATTCGCAAGCTATTCGGATTTAGCTACAGATTTATTGTCCCATGAGTAAGCGCCCTCGCTTCACTTTGAGAAACCAATGACTTAGTAATCATAGTGAATTTTTTTTTGATACAATTGTTTGAATAGATTTAGGAGTGACTGACCTAAGTCGTACCTTATTGATAGTGTTTGTTGCTACTACTAGTAATGTTACTACTAGTAATGGTAGTAACACATTACTAGTAGTAGGTAATATAGGTAAATTACCGGTTTACAATCACTGAAGACTGATTTTATTCATGAAATCGATCAGCGGCAGTTTTATTAGATACTTAGATACATGTAAGTTATAAATCAGTGGGAATTCATCAATAAATAACTCTGTTTCCATTTAAAATAAAATATTTGTCTTATTTTCTAAAATAACCTACTTTTCACATACCTAGACGTAATAACTTATTTTAAGCTCAATTTAATGGAACCAATTCATCGATGTACAACAATGTACAGCTCGTTTCGGTCTGCAAAAATCGATTTATCTTCTCTCCTCACAAGTCATTGTCGTGGTGCTTTTGGAACATGACATAACACTATATTACAGTTAGTTGCACTTTATGGATACTCGTGTTTATTGGAAATACATCGATTTAGGAAACTCCATAATATATTCCGGCGACTTTTATGTAGACTCTACGTGTCTACGTGGTAGAGAAGAGAATTATTATAATATGGATGTCTATTATTGTCCGTGGCGATGATTGCCATTTACCATAAGGTGGATCATGGATCGTAGTGAAACTCATTAAGTGTAACAGAACTTTTGGAAAACAATTAAATAATTTACGACATAATTTAGAAATTAGAGGTGCGGGCTGGATTCGAACCCGTGTCTTCCTGCAAGAGATCCATCTTCAAATTAAATACTGCCCGTATCTATATTTCCTGATATGCGTTACGACCTCTATTTTGCCGTACCAGCACCTGAGTTTCAAAGTCCATACAGACGTGGTAACACCCCATACCAATTGTTTTTTTTAACGAGTCGATAGGCTACATCCTTGTGTATACCTAGCTGCGGCAGTCCGGGGTTCTGTTCGATATTTTAAAAGATACAGGGATTTTTCAAAATAAGTCATTTACGGCAATATATTTGCCGTATAGCATAGAAGTGAAAAAATGCTAGGGATGGGGGGTTTACTTTTAAAATGACAATCGATACTTTAAAGATATTCTTTATTGAAGACATAACATTAAAATTTAACAGTGTATTAATCAACAAAACTTAACTTCTTAATTAGTCAACATAATTCATATAAAATATTTATATAATTGGCAATACTTGTAAGACTGCCTGTAATGCCTGCTTTTTAACCGACGAAAAAAAAGGAGGAAGTTCTCAATTCGACACGTATATATTTTTTATTTTAAACTTTTTAGATTATAGATTTTTAATCTTTTTAGATTGCTACTGCATAGTTTTCCGCATAAAAATTATCGAGTGCTTTACGTACGGCCAGCACTAACGCAAACTAAGATGCCGCGCGGACGCATGCAGTGAGGCGCGGGGTTGGGGGGGTACGGCAAGATAGTTGCCGTACCGCACTGAATAAAAATATTTGTCCTACTGTGCGTTACGGCAACTATTTTGCAGTATTGTATTAGTGCATAATATTATTATATTAAAAGCTACAATATCGAAATTATCACTGTCTCTTATCTACACGTAAAGGAACATAGTTAGATCACCCCCGCACCGTGGGCAAAACTAGGACAACAAGCTGCCGCACTGGCGGAAAGTCAAATACGGCAAAATACTTGCCGTAACGCAGCGAACGTGTTAAAAGACTATCACTGCCAAACACGTAAATATTTCTTAATAACATTGCAATTCACGATAAGTAAACATCACACGATAAACCAATAAATGTGCTAATCCCTGTTACGGGAAAATAATTTTGAAAATGTTATAGGTCGAAGAAAGTAATATCGGAAGGAGCGTGCAGCGCGTGAAAATAGCAACCGACATCGAAAGCATAGCGTTCGTGATGTAAATACTGACTGGCTAATTCTGCGACCCAGATAGGCTTGATAGAAGCACATAATCGCATCGTTTATGTATGCCATTTATATGACCGTTTAATTATGTGTCGCTAATTAGCAAATTGGACTAACGATGCAATAATTGTTTTCTCTACACGTGTCACGAACGTATCATGGTATTAAGAATAGTTTAGGTTTAAGTGATTTACGTGATTGTAAGACTGCAATAATGAAAATAAGGATTATAATAATTTCAGTTATAGAATTAGCGTGTTAGTTTAACAATAAGTAAAATTGATCTAATAAGCGTAGTAGATACAATTATAACCAAGGAGTATTTTTTTGTATACTTACCTACTGAAAATTTAAACCGCAATCCTGGTCCATTTTGAGGGATATTTGCAGATTTTAGGTATTTATTTATTAGGATGTTCTTTTGAAATAACCTACTGTGTATAATATTTTTGCTATTGACATTTTATTTTACGAAATACTCTTGCCAACAAAATAATTTCCGGTCACAGAGTATTACACATATCATCATAATAAGATGTTATTCCCGCGGAATGAATATTTAATCAAATTATAAAATTAATCTGCAACAGTTGGTTCGTAATGACATTGTGACCGAAACACTACTCTTCTTCAATAGGTGAACTGAAACATAAGTCGAGGAATAGTCAGGTCACATTCGTTGTGTTTTGCCTTCACCAAAGTAGGTCAGCTGAAGTAGAAAAGCTAGATTAATACACTCGGAGTTTGAAAGATTTATAGGTGTTATAATAGATAAACTCCTCATAGAGGTTCAATCCCCCAGGTGCTCATAAATGTGTATTCAGACGCAACATTATTCGTCGTTTGTACATACACCATTATGTTGATGAAAACTCTTCCCAACAAAACTAGCAATAATTCCAGTATTTACAAATGACTCAGCCGTATTGGAGCGGCTTAGGATACTGACCCAAATCTTTAGAATCTTTCACCTCTGGCTTAGGATCAGTAAATGTGACCTCAGAATGTTTTTGATTGAGAATGGCCTACCAATAGACATTTATAATGTGAACTTCATGCTCATTTACTTGTCACTAAAGTAAAATTACTACCTACGCACTGCCACTGTCAATAAAGTAATATTAGTACAGGTAAATTAAAAGAATTAATAAATTAATTAATGATTCTCGGTAATCTTCCTATTTCCTAACACGAAGTCCGTTGAAATATGAAGAATGCATTAGTTAAATCGTCGCATGGCATACGCGTTATTAAAATTATTAAGCTTCACACGGTAGACAATCATTAAATATACACATTAAATAAGTTCCATTTTTTAATGGTTTCTGGCACCCACAATGCTACAACTGACAAAAACATACAAGACGAAAAATAAATTCATTACTCCCACAAACATGTATATATATGTCTGTGATTACTCCAATGTTTTCCAAATATATTATGTACTTTTGTTTTGAAACATGCTTATCAATAAGATCTCCGAAATACCGAATATGATCATATAACATGGAACATAGAAATATCTAGGTACCTATTATAATATATATTAGGGTAGGTACGCTCCCGTTAGATGTTGGTTCCAGATGTCCATGAGTTTCTGTTGTTTTTCATCATAAAAATTTCATTAAAATAGAAGTTTGACTTCCAAGATGGTTCGTTGTCCCATGCGGTAAGATTTGACCTCGAGCCTGAGCTAGTTTCAAGAAAAGTAGATATAATGTTTGAACTCTGATATCAAACATGTTCAAAGCGTAAACTACGTAGACTGATTCTTCGTTAGAAGTCGAGCGTCCCAAAACCGTTTACTGGCTGGACCTAAACTTTATAAAATAACTAGCTGCCCGGACAGACTTCGTTCTGTCAAAAGTTTTCTATTATTTTGAGATTTAAGCTATCCTATCTTTCAAGTTGCATCAAACTGCACACGGTGTGTAAATTTGATTAAAACCGGTTCAGTAGTTTAGGAGTCCATCGCGGACAAACGTGACACGTAATTTATATATAATAAGACTAGCTGCCCGGACAGACTTCGTTCTGTCAAAAGTTTTTCTTTATTTTGAGATGTAAACTATCCTATCTTTCAAGTTGGATCAAACTGCACACGGTGTGCAAATTTGATTAAAATCGGTTAAGTAGTTAAGGAGTCCATCGCGGACAAACAACGTGACACGTAATTTATATATATTAAGACTAGCTGCCCGGACAGACTTCGTTTTGTCAAAAAAATTGCAATAAAATAATATTGCGACTATAAATTGAGAGTTGAGATGTAAGCTATCCTATCTTTCAAGTTGGATCAAACTGCACACGGTGTGCAAATTTGATTAAAATCGTTTAAGTAGTTTAGGAGTCCATCGCGGACAAACAACGTGACACGTAATTTATATATATTAAGATTTATAAAATTGATTTCCGATTACTTCCATTTGCGTTACTAATAACAATTAACGTACAAGACATTAACCATCTACCTTTATTGACCGCAGATAGGGAGAAAAAGCTGCTCATTCCTGAAGTGGGTCGTAGAGAGTGGTGATGGAGTTGGTAATACTGAAAGCGAGAGCCCAACTGAATCGTCTCGTGTCGAGTGAGAGGCGCGCGGGCAGAGGGCGCGAGGCGCGGGGGGAGGGCGGCGGCGGGGGCGCGCGGGCGGCGGGGCGCGACATGGCGCCCGCCGCGCCCGCGCCGGCGTCCGCCGCGCCCTGGCTCAACGCCACACTCGCCTACAACCTCTCTCGCATCAACTCCACCTTCGACACCGACTACGAACTCCTCAATGCCAACTCCACCGACGAACACGACAGTCACTGGTTCTGCGCTAAGTGGGCCAGCGCACAGCAAGATCTATTTCAGGTGAACTTTCTTTCTTCTCGCTTCTTTTCTGGCCAGCAATGGCTGTCAAGTTTCTGAATTTCATACAAAGTCCTTGTGGCTCCTAATCCGGTGTCGTCGGAATACTTTAAACGGTTTCATCACATCAGCCCCAGATTACCGCAAAAAGCTTCTCATCTACAACACCTTCTACAGAGTCCAGGCAATTCCTAGTCTTTTAGAAAAAAAAACTTTTCTACTATTTAGTTAACTTATGAAAATTTTGTACTGCTATCCTCTCGACTCGGTCTCTACATTTTATATAATGTAGGTATGTACAAGAAATAAATATTTCTTTTATTTTCAGATTTTTTTATATAATGAAATTCCCATTTATCTAACTACAGGCGGCAAACTTGTGCTTCGCGATCGCATTCCTGGCGCCCAAGAGCTTTAAACAGAGCATATTGGTGCTCCGGGCGCTGGCGGCCACGGGCGCCATCCTCATGGGCATGTGGGCGGGCGCCGAGGTGTGCGCCCCCGACGTGCTCGCCTGGAGCCTCGCCCTAGTCCTCGTTAACTCAATACACACAGTATTTCTAATCATAAGGTAACTACACACACAGCCTCGATGCTTGCAGCTTATCGAGTACTCTTGGCATGTTATTAGACCTGTTGTCGTTTCTTACGTATGATATTCGACTAGTTTGCACTAGTTAACACTAGTTACTTTACTTAGGTTCCTTCCACCGGCATTATCGCTAGAATTGACGGATCTGTACCTGAAATTATTCAAGCCGTTGAAAGTGAACAAGAAGCACTTCCAGGAGTTAACGCGGGAAGCGCGAATTGTGAAGCTCGAACCGGGCGAAGCGTACGCCGTCGAAGACGTCACGCCGGCTGATGAAAGATTATCAATACTCTTAAAGGGAAAGTACGTATCATTGATTATTTATGACAACTTATCGGCAGGAGAATAACGAATGGAATAAGTTACCACGTTTTTAACGATGGACACCGAAAACAATCCCGCTAAGGATCGTCTAGAATATAATTTTTAAACTCTAAAGCGTGCTTCAATGTTCTGCGTATTTAATTTATTTTGAGAACACAATATCTTTCTCTTACAAAATTAGTTGTCTTGGGGCTTAAGAAAGTAGTGAATCATAATTATACACATTTGTATCATCTATACATTTATGTATATTACACAAAATATAAACCTATCGATTTGATGATATAGAATCATTAGATTTTTGTATGTAGCTGTCATGATATTATAACACAAAATATAGCTCAACATTATGTACTACTTAGTGAATGCCCTCCATTTCTAATCGGATATTTTAAGTTAAAAGCTGGCATGTCGCAGTATTTTGAAACTTACCTATATAATTTAGTTTTCGCTGACGAATAACGAGAACACTATGAGAAATGACACACTATCTCGGTGCGTGAAATGCACAAGACACTAGCCAAACAACACAGAATCCCTGCCAAGATTTGTATTATAATCCTTAGACATTGAAGAATTCGTTTCACTGAGCGAAGTGTGTTAATATTTAAATTTTAATTTAAGCTTGTATTATAAAACCTAGAGTGTACAATGTACCTACCATTTAGATACTTCATGAAGTGGACGCACGCAAGTAACCATCGTAATGGTTTGACCAACTAACTAATGTGCATGGGCGAAGTTCCCATTATACCGATCTCGAGTTGACTATATTCATAATAATATTACGCCTTAGATAATGTATCTACTAGAATGTACTTTACAAATTAGGTTTACTCTAAAGTCAAATATTTTCAAGCTTTGTTTTATCTAATTTTTAATACCAAACCAAAAAGCGCTACTGCATTAAAACATTTAATTTATGTAATGTGACATACGGTTTACAACTTTTATAAGTGTTAATGTAAACATAATTTTCTATTTAGACCAACATACCTGCTATGATAACATATACAAATAATAAACACCCGCAAAGTTGACATACCCAATTGACATACCTAATTAATTAAAAATACTATGTCATAATTTCCTGAAAACCGTAGCAAAAACTTACAAAAGTGAAAACCGCAGCAAACAAAGTGTGAACAACATTAAATTAGGCACATAAAGTATAATTTGTTCAGGATGCGAGTAAGCTGTGACGAAACTCATCTGCATTACATACAGCCCTACCAGTTCGTGGATTCACCGGAGTGGGAGGCCAACCGCGAGCAATCCGATGATGTCTTTCAGGTAAGGAATTTTGTAACACAATTTATCTGGTTAATAGGCTAAAAAAATATTTAACTTTTTTTAAATAATAATCTTTCTAATTCAGTCTTACTGAAGGTGAAATTAAAGATTACAAACAAAAAAAATTTGCAAAATATAATTTTATTACTTATGAATAAATAGTAATAAGTAATGACAATTTCAAACATTGAAACTTCAAAAGAAAAAATGTCTTCATCATTTCGTAATCTCCGGACAATTGAAGAACGGAAATAGTTCACTGAGTTCACAATGTACTCAACCGAATCAAATAAAATTGTAGCAAATATTATAAACGTTCAGTTTCTCATTTATGAACGGTTACACAATGGTTCGCCGATATAGCTTGAACGGAAATGTTTCGCTAAAACGTGGGTCAGCTAGGCTGTAACTGGATCAAATAGACTTAGAATTCTTTCTTATTTAGTAAAAGAAAGCCACGAGTGCTTTGTAAATGTGCAAAGTGAGTTCTCGAGTATAATTGTAATAGTTTCGAGTATATTTTGTAGTAAAAATGTACAGCTAAACATTGAACTAGTAACTGTAATATTATTATGTAGAACTAGAGTAACCAAAAGTTTAAAGAGTAATTATTTAAAAAATGATATGATTACATGTAATCATGAAAATCAAGAATTGAAGAGCCATTAAAAGAAATATACAATTTTATGAGGCTTTTTGCAAGAGCGAGATCAAAGAAAATAATTCCGGCAACTGATTTCGATGATAGCGTCTCATTAAACAATGAGGTCAGTACATTTACAAAGGAGTTGAATTTTTACGTTTCGGATCATTCATTAGTAAGCAATTTATAACGGAAGTAGTCATTACTTCGCTTAAAGACGCTGAAATGAAGAGCGAAATAAGATTGGTGAAGTGGAGAAGAAGTGGATTCCGAATCGATTCATGGGCTCTATGAACACCTACCATCGACAGGCCAGTCAGATCATCTGTCGACTATTGTTAAGAAAATAAATAAATTAAAGTGAACAATTGGTAAAAATTGCGAGATTGACTCATGGACGTGAAATGGGATGGAAACGGTCTTGTACGATATTGTATAGTACACGTCTGATTATTTGAAAATTGGTGTACATACTTAATGCAAATAAACAATTTCACCTGCACTTAATAAAATTACTCTATGTCACTATCCGTTACATTTTGTAAAATCGTTGCCATAATTTATTGAAATCTCAACAAAAGCTGTATATTAGGTAGCCAGGTAGATAAGGATACGAAACCTAGATATTTTATATTCAAATTACATATTTTAAAAATAAAAACCAATCTTCGACCGATTTTGATAGGTATTAGTACATTACGATGCTTGTGTCTTGTTTGTTGTGTATTAGGTACACTATTCTTGTTCTAACTAGCCAAACGAGTCAACGATCTTGAGAAGAAACCGTCGTCAACAGTCAGTCATCACTAGTTAAAAAGAAGCGGTGGTCCGCGCTAAAAATCATAGCCATTCCGTCACTTGTTTATCAACTCTGAGTAATTAAGATAAAATGTTCGTACTGTACAGGTGACGGTGGTCGCAGAAGAGGTGAGCACGTGTGTGTGTTGGCCGCGCATGCGCCTCGAACGGGTGCTACGTCACCGACCTTCGCTAAAGGTTGTGCTGGACTGTCTCATAGGTGAGAAGAAATTCAGGGCACTGGATTTGTGCTACAGCATGTTTATATATTTTATACAAGTATTTATTTATTTATTTAAATCAATTAGCACGGCTTATTCATTTACACTAATGAATGTATGAATCGCTTTAGTATGAATCACTTTAGAATGTAGATGGATATCCAGGGAATGTCCCCTTTCTTTTTCACGCAAGCGTTTATATTGGAGTTTAATGAGTAGGTAGTAGGGAGAATAAAGATTTGGAAATATAGCGGTTACTACAATCTATCTAGTAGATTTAGTTTTATTCCCGGTTTTGACCGGATTCGGAGTTCAGTACAATGAATTAAATTATGCTCATAAATAAAATTGTAAACATAACAAACCACTGTATTCCAGGCAAGGACATAACGCACAAGCTGTACTCGGTGAGCGAGGGCCTGAGCGCGGCGGGGGCGGAGCACGAGACGGGGACGGCGCACCTCACGCGCTCCGCCAGCGTAGACGCCGTGCACGAGGGCACGCGCGGCCGCCTGCGGAGCCTCGCCTGGCGCGCGCGCACCACTAACGTTAAAGGTACGAGCTACCACGATTTCAAAAGGATTGGATAAGTTCGAAAGTGTCGAAATATTGCACATAAATGTTGTTCATAAAAGCAAAAAATAGCGCCATCTTGATCTCTCTCTTTCGAACTGTGTGAGATCAGCTTTGTTAGCTCTGTCCTGGTGTCATTCATCTCCTTATATCTTATGAGGACGTGTGCAGGCGCGATATGAAGTAACGCATGGCATAACCACAAGTGCACCGGTTTAGCATGATCGTCATATTATGACCAGCTAAGGTGTCTCAACTACACACTGCAATATTCTTCATATAGGTACTTCTTAGTCAAAACGATTTAACATGGATAGCAAGATACAATGCCCCTGTTTGAAATAAGTATACCTATCGCATGTTTTTGAATATTTTTTATTAAATCTCGAAAATATTTTTAAGTTTTCCACGATCCTGACCTGTCATAGATACTACAGGTTTACTAAATACATTGACTACAGGTTTACTAAAGACATTGACTACAGGTTTACTAAAGACATTGGCTACAGGTTTACTAAAGACATTGAAGTGTACGAATGTGTTTACGTTGCAGGGAGCTCCTACTGGCAGCCGATGGTAGCCCGGCAGTTCCTTCGGCAGTCGCCGTTCGGACGCGGCGCTGCGCCGCGGCTGCTGGCGCAGGCGTCGTCGGCCAGCCTGCAGCCGCCGCCCGCCGCCGGGGCCGCAGGCGCAGCCGCGCGCCGCCGCAGCCCGCCGCGCCGCACGCCCTCCTTCCGCCGCGGCCGCGAGGTCAAGTTCGCGGAGGAGCCCGCCGTGTGACGCGGGCAGCGGCCCCAGCCCGAGCTGGTGCCGCTCGTAGCCACCTCCCCCTCCGCCCCCGCGCCCGCGCCCCCGCTCACCCCCTGACCACCGCCCGAGCGAACGACCCCGCCTCGCACCGCGGACTTCTAGACTCTTCTAGTAGACGCGCCTGTTGTATCGGCTTCCCCGGTATCTTGTTTCCGCTGAGTAGTTGACATGTAGGCGCTGCGGATCGGGAGCCCGACCTAGATCCACGGAAGGAACGACGATTATACACATTTATTTTCTATAATAATCACTTAGAAATGATGAGCTTCCTAATATGTACCTACCTGGCCCTCGTTCGCTCGACGTTGAGAAGCGTTGAGAGTGTTGAGACGTGCCGTAACGTGACGTGAAACATTCGTGTTCGCCAAGTGAACCAAGTGAATAGTGAAAGTGACAAGAGACACAGTGAATGTGCCATAGGGACTATTAATCTTTAAGATTTGTTAAATGACTATTGTAATTTAAATTGGAATAATTGTGTGAGACGTAGACTTACTTAGCTAGAATTAAATGTATTTTTTATTGTATATTGCGTTGCAAAATGGACGCCAAAAGCACCACCGGAATAAAATTATTGTAATCATAGACATTTTGACATCATTAAAGCCAGTGTTGAAGGAGCTACTTTTTATAATGAAATTGTTACCTGAAGTCGACGTACAGTTATTGCAAACTTTGTAAAGACGCTATAAATATTATTAATAAATTGTTTAACGTAGCTACATACATATATAAAATGTGTTGAATTCGTGATAATAATAGTTACTGCGAGGAATTATATTCGGTACGTTGTTGACTAAAAAAGTATATATTTTCGTGCTCCTTATTCTTATATCTATCATATTCAATAATAAATCATATTGTACCTAAAAAAACATAAATGTTGTTTTATAAATTTTGTTCGGTACTAATTTAGATATTTTCCGTATATTTTAAGAGTCACGTATCAGTCAGCACTAAAATTAAATCAAGAATTTTTATATTGTTGCGCAAAATTATTTATTGCCTATTGATTTAGCTGTAGCTTTGCAAAATACTCGTAGGTATACTCGCGCTGACTAATTATATTAATTACTAATGACCTACCACATTTGGAGAGCAGTTATTACATGAAATGGTAATTTTGTTAAAATCTTATGTTAGGTAAAACTGAAACCACTAAAACACACTACTGCACTAAAACCAGGACCTACTTTCAAACCGAATTGATGTTATACGAGTAGGTTGATGAGTAATAAAAATACTATGAATACAACGAACATTATGTTTGTGAAGTTTTCTAGATAACATACTTAAATAAGAGGAAGAATTGCATAAATTAAAAGCGAAATTAAATTTATAAGTATCCAATTCCACATTGACAATGGTAACTTTGCTGATACGAGCATAAATTTTAGTTAACACCAAAAGTATGAACTCGATACAATTTTAATTTGAGTATTAATCTACTGCTTCTAAAAGCAAACAGCACTCATGACAATCATACTCGTTATTTATAGACTAAAGTTCAGATGCACCTTTTACAAATATAAATTGAATTCGATAACTAGGATGGAAGAGCTTTTAGTAAATGTTAGCATTGTTAAACATAATAATTACGTAACACTGTTAAAAGCATCTCACATTTGTTAGGACTTTCTATTTAGATGACATTTCACATGAACCTCACTTCGGTGTTTAGTTGATGTTGTCGCTTCGTGACTGTATGGTGATTGTCAGACTAGATGAAAGTAGTGTTTATATTTATTATAGGTATGTAAGCCTTGTCGAACACTAGCTTCGACCATCAATACGTAAATTATTCACAGATCGTAAAATCAGGGCATATCTAATAATCTATATGTTTTTCACGTCTAAATACAACTCTTATTTCTACATAAAATATTCAATACACTGTGGCTAGGTCTGATAAAAACTAATTAGTAATGTCGAGATTACTAACTTATTTGACAGTAAAAACAATACTAAGAGAAATAAATTGACAATAACAATGAGGAACCGGGTTTCTCTTGATTTTACGGTCTTTGCTATACATATCGTTCGACGTCTTGAGTCGTTTCAAATATCACTTCTCTGGTTAGTCGTATCGGTGTAGTAACTCTTTTTTTGAACTACATTCGTATTAGATAATAAATAGTCTTGTTGTTTTAATGTGAGTAAGCTAATCAAGAGCCATCACTGACTTCCTTTTCTAATAGTATGCGACAAACAAAACACGGAGAGGGGTGCGATATTGTGATACTTATAAAAGTTTTACGAGAATGTAGACATTGTAATCTTCCTTTATTTTATAAACGATGTTATTGGCTTATTATTATTGATTACTAATATAAGGCTGGACTCGCTCTATTGTCAATGTTCGATTTTTTATATTCAACTACAAATGTAGGCCTTGCTCTTATGGTATAATAAAATGACATTGGAAAAGGCTAGTGAAAATTTTGATAACTTAACACCTAGGTTTGAAATTATAAATTGATAAGATATTAACATAACGATTATAATCTTTACACTTGCATGTGTATACAATAACGTGTATAATTATAATGAAAAGCTTTTTTGGGGTTATATTTCATTAACACCTATGTTACTCTAATTTTATACTGAATACAATAAAAAAAATACTGGGATGTCTGAGACCCAATATACCTACTTCAGATTGGAGAATATTAAGGCATTTACAACTTAGATGTTTAAAAACGCTTCGTTATCAAATATCTTTCTGTCTGATCTTGACAAATCTCCGAGGAACTGGGCATCACGAGTAATGTTTAAAGAAACGTCAATAATTTATTTAAATAGGTTTTCTATTTGAAAAAAACTAAAATCATTCAGTTAAGTTATTTATTATTACATTATTTGTCAGACAATGTCTTCCAATATGTTCAATTGTTGTGCAGATTTCTGGTCATTCCATGTCGTGTTGTGATTTATATTAAGATGTTTACTGCTTGTCGTTAGCACTTTCGCGGTCATTTGCATGTCAAAGTAAAGGGTTTTTACCGAGCTAAGATAATTCAGTGTCCGCGAAAGTGTTAGGAATCTAGTTAATTACGTATTATTCCAAATGTATGATTCATCTTCTATCTAATGAAGTAATAATTCACTCCGAAACTGTTCCATTCAAGTTGAATTTTCTGTTCTTGTTTTGACCAAATGATACGATAATATTCACAGTCAAAGTTGTTATAATCCATACCACAGCAATAAATAAATTTCTTTTGCAATAAATTAAACCAATAAAATAAATAAGTATTCACCTATTTGTATAAAACGGGAAGCAAAATCATGTACTTATTATTTTATTTCGTTTCACAAATATCAAAAAGTTTTGAGTTAAAAACAAAGTGTCTTCTAAAACATCATGTTGAAAATTGTTAGGTACCTAATAAGCATCTACTTATTTATTTTGTTGTACTAACATTATAGAATACAGAAACAAGTAAAATGCTTAAATAAATAAGCAATTAAACAATAATATGTTCGAAAATTTGTATATTATGAACAGAATTACAAGTCTCAAAAAAGTTTAAATTGTTCACTGTGTGAAATCTGAAAACGTTAACTATTTACTTTAGTCATTCTTTCTATTTATTTAAAGCTAGTTGTTAATAGGCAAAGTAATACTATGACCGTATGTTTATTTTTAAACATTATTTAAATAATTATGTTCAATATGTTCACCGTGTATTATGCAAATACGTATACAAAAGCTCACCGGTACTCGTAATTCATACAACATAAATAGATAAACAATCCTAATGTTTTATTTAACTAGTGCAGAATTTTGTACCTATTATATTTTGTAGTGGTGGTAAAAGCACAAATGTTGCCTAGTTACTTACTAACAAAAAAATCAAATAAATGTCCCGTACAGATGCAAGTATAAGCATTTGACTGCACATACGAGTACCATTATATTTACCAGCTTAATATAAGGCCTTTGAGAGTAGCCAAAACTGCAGAGTACGTCTGTGATACGCGTAAGCTATTTAGAATAGATGTCGACGATTTAAACATCGGTGTACTTTATGTAACTGAACCTCGATGTTATATTCTGACTAGCGTGCGTTAACCCACGTCTCATGCAATACCGTATTATGATTATTATTGTATTTATTCACTTTCTTAACATGTTTATTATGTCTTTAATAAAAACAATTGCTTATTATACTTCTCGTTTTATATAAACACTGTTAAATTACTTTAAACATCCTTTTACGATAGTGTTTTTATTACATTCCATATTTTAACCACAGTAAAATAAACTAACCGCTCTACATTACGACATGCTCTACATACAATAAGACGAATTAATTTCTTCTACTGCCTATTATGTTTCTAAATATAATAATCCACATAAATGGGTTTATAATTTGGAAATCCTTTTATAAATATTAAGATTAAATTGTGCATGTGTGATCTTACACACCTTATAAAAATATTAAAAATTTATTAAGCCATCCTCAGGGCCGAGAACGCCGGGACAAGAAAAAATATCACAGACACAGAGTATTCCACTTACTAATAAAATTGGTATTGACAAACGCTAACATTTATTTATCAATACAGAAAAAAATATACCTACTTAATAAAATCTAAATCACTGTGAATGAATCGGAATAAGCCTTGACAGGTGACCTCGTTGACTCTAACCGACTCGGAGTGCACGAAACATTTCTGACTGTTGTATAATTACGAGTTTGTTGAAAATGCTAATCAATGTCGTGGCCCCTGATAATGTGTGTGATAAGTCAGTTCATTGTGAGCCGCGCCTCGTCATGCACACTCACGCTTAATTTTTATAATTGAAATAATTCGGTTATGTGTTTGACATAATGGCTTTTCAAATGAGGAAGTGGATCGTAGATCTGAGGAACTTAAACAAATACCAAAGAGCCTTATCTATCGCGCAAAGTGTAAGTGTTCAAATTGTTTGGGAGTGTATTGGTTATTTTTTATATGGTGATAACCGGCTTCAGAAGCGTCTAAGTAATTAATGTTATTTTTTAAATCATGACAGATAAGATAAAGAAATTCACATGTGCATAAACTTGTAGATGTAGCGAGCGTTTATACACACTTGTAATTTTGACGTTATGGTATGACATGGCAACAAGGTTTTTATTATGTTTAAGGTTAATGGATATGTTTTATATGGGTATGTGTATATTTTTTATATACATAAATACATTAAAGTAGGATAGATCAAATCATAATTAATTATTTTTATTACCAACATTCATCCTTAAGTTTAGGTACACTACCAATCTTTGGAGAGTAAGTAAAACAGTATGTACCTAAACCTACTAGGTAATAGGTATCGTCCGAGCGTTCATTAAAATTTAAAACGAAATGGTCATATACACTGCAAACTATATAAAATGGTGATGAAATAAAGCTTCCATAGGTACGCAGTCTGAATTGCTTTCAACATCCTCCATGCAGAAAGCTGTGTTTCCCGCCAAATATTATTTTTCACGATTAAATAGCGACATCTCGATCGAGATAAGGTTCACGACAGCCGCCGACATTTGTGATTGATGTTATGAAATGCGTAAGCTAGAGAATAACATACATCTGGGGGCACGGCAGTGCCCCCGCCAAGTCGAGCAAAAAAGCGGCACGGCCGTACCATCCTTTTCTCGAAGCAATTCAGGCCATTTTCGACCCCCTATAACTTCCTTGTGGATAAAGCTAGAAGTCTGAATTTTCAGCTTCTAAGCGGTCATGGTATAAACACGCTATATTTCAAATTTCATTCAATTTGATTCAGTAGTTTTAGAATTATAACTAGTCAAAGTTGCTTAATTTCGTCACTCACTGACTGACCGATCATCAAAACTCTAAGGCACTTCTAGCAGACATAGAAGCTTCAAATTTGGAACACAATTAGTGTTTAGTGTATAGATCAAGGAAAAACTAAAATATTATGCAATTTCCCTCCAGTTTTCTAGATATATCAACTGCATAAATAACTTTGTAATCCTATATAAAGGTATAGGATTACAAAGTTACATTTGCAGTTAATGAATCACTGTACCTGTTTATCAAAGTTACGATTGCAGTGAATGAATCAGTGTACATGTATATAATATGTGTAGATAGGTACCTAGATATAATGGAATAATAGGTGTAGATAGGTACCTAGATATAATTATGTTCAAAGATAACTTGTAAAAGGAAAAAAAGTAGGACTATCTACAAAAAGAAATGAGATGCCATCAAAAACATAACTTGTAAAAAAACCCAAGTCTCGCAACTCAGTTCTTGTACCGTAAAAACTTGTGAGATCCATGTAATACCAAGTCGGTTAATTTATTCAGTTCCTACTTAAGGTTCCTTCTGTCTTAAGTTATTACGTAATTAGCTAACCTAACAAGTAACAACATCTTATAGTGACCATATCAATATTGAAAATCTTTTATGTTTTAAATAAATAGATTGACTTGGCAATCGCACTAAACAAATATAATATGTAGGTAGATATTACTTGTGAGATACATTGTGTATTCATGCGATGGTCAAGTCGATCTATTTATTTAAAACATAAAAGATTTTCAATATTGATATGGTCACTATAAGATGTTGTTACTTGTTAGGTTAGCTAATTACGTAATAACTTAAGACAGAAGGAACCTTAAGTAGGAACTGAATAAATTAACCGACTTGGTATTACATGGATCTCACAAGTTTTTACGGTAGAAGAACTGAGTTGCGAGACTTGGGTTTTTTTACAAGTTATGTTTTTGATGGCTATGTATTTTTGTTGTTGATCAAAGAGATCATCGGTAAATGATGTTAGGACCACACTGTAGTAACTAGGTGGAGTTCGTGTACTTTAAAAATGAACGTGCCCCCAATAAATATTATTGTACCATTTGTTTTTTTTGGAAAGGTTTATTTATATTTAATAGTCGGTACCTAAATTATACAGTTTATATTGTATAATTAAAATTGAATGACTCCATTCGATTAAGATCATTGTGACATTACTCACATTCCCGTTTTTACAAGCAACGAGGAGACAGCTTTTCACGCCATAATGCGGTAGGTATTTACTAATTGGTTAATTTGTCATGAAATCATTGAATTACATCAACGATAATTTTATCTGCCGTTTCTATAGAAACTGAGTAGATAAGAAATACAAGCGGCGTGTTCCAGATCGTTGTTATCTCTTGCATAAGACAATTTTCATAATTAACAACAGATAATGATACAAGTTCTCGATGGTAAAAGTACTGAAATTCAATTGCGTAATAAAATCCATTTAATTTACTCAAACACGCATTCCTTATCATGACGTCATTACTTACGTATGATACGATTTGCAATAAACATATTTAATTCATATTTGTCATTTTTATCGCCACTATATATTCAGCTGCCAACACATTTGTCCTAATCACTTGGTTAGTACATTACATAAAACAAAGTATCTGTCAAAGAATACTTTACAAAATATATCTTTATAAATCACTCTTGATTTAGGTACTAAGAATAAATATAATTATGTTGTAACGTATATTTTTGGGGCATATCTACAATTTAGGGGAGGAAGCTGATGAATGTATGATGGGGTATACATAAAAATAAAACCCCTGATGAATAAAACCAATTAACTATTAGAATCATGATTCCCGAAATCCCGAAGTACGATGCCGTATTATTATAGTTACTCAATTAAAATTTCAATGCCCTATTGAAACGATCAAAATTTTTGATTGTAACATTAATGTGTAAATTAAATATGAATACAGTGAAATATGAATATTATTTTTGCTTTTAGTAGAGAAATAGAAAGTGAACAAATATTTACTGTTTTTGCAGTAGGTAAATGTACTCAAACGAACGAACTCTACAAAAACTGTGGATAGACTCACGGTAGCTACAGTTTATAGTAACAGTGGCGTCAGGTGTCCCTAGCCTAAAATTATACACGGGACCCACAAAAAAATATCATATCTAATAAAGTTTGTTTTCCTCCAGAACAGGCATCGATCTTGGCGGCATTCCAATTCAATTATTCAGTGTTTCGGCAACGAGAGATATTTTATAACAAGATGCTTACACACGACTAATGTTTTTAACAAAATCGTTGCATTTAAACTGTCTGATATTGGAGAAGGCATTCGTGAAGTAGTAGTCAAGGAATGGTATGTTAATTTTTAATTATTATATTTTAATTAAAATGAGTATGCAAGCGTTTCATTGTTGTAAGCCTAAGCGGATAACTATTCGCCATCTACATATCTGCCATACGCGCTCAGACGGCAATTTAATATTGATGCAAGTCGTAGGCCTATGAGCGCTTCAAGATAATGATTACATTTGTCCTCTTTCTCAGCTAGTGTTCTGGTGTTCAAGCATAAATTAATTAAAATAATAAATATATAATAATAGGTTAATATACACTTTTATAAGTACTACCGAGCTACAAAGTTAGTAAGATATCATCGTTACCAAGTTTAATGAATAGAACTCATAAAAATCATGCAAATGAGCCAAAGTTCAAGGCGGTTTCTAATAATCGTTGAAGAATTCCACTTTCCATTATCATATTATCAGATCGCTCTATTCAAGTTGAAACTATCACATTGTATTGTCACAGACTATTAATAGCGAAACAAAGCCATATAAATAACAACATTTAAACATAATATCAAATTTAATGTCAAAATTAACCTTACAGGTTTATTAAAGTCGGCGATAAAGTACAACAATTCGACAATATCTGTGAAGTGCAAAGTGATAAGGCTGCAGTGACAATAACCAGCCGATATGACGGTGTAGTAACACGACTTTACCATGAAGTGGACCAAACTGCACTTGTAGGACAACCCCTTATTGATATTGAAGTGGAAGACGGTGAAAAAGGTGAGTGTTATATAGTATACTTATAATAGGTACAGAATATTCGAGCCATGAGAAAATATCTTATACTCGTAGTGAGAGTGTGAATGTTGAAGTACTTAATTAGAATTTGATTGTTAAATATTTTTACAGATGTAGATTCTAAGGATGACAGCAAAGTTCAAGAAAAAACTGTGCAAAAATTAGATATCAATACCCCTCAAAGAGGAAAAGTGCTGACTACACCAGCTGTTAGAAGAATTGCAGCACAATTTAATGTTAGTAATTGTTTGCTTTACTTAATTGGGGTTGATGATTTGTTGTTGTAATCACTTAAAAAGTTCTAGCATACAGTATTGAATTTAGAATTCAGACGAGCACAGTTGATGATCATATAATCGTCTGTGCAATTGTTTCCTTTTTAACTAAGTACTTAACAGCATATTTTTGTCTTACAATTAGAAAGATACATATGAGTTGATTAATAACCGTAATTTATTGAAGTACTAAAATCTGTTTAAAATGTAAAATCATCTTTAGTACCATTACTACTATTACTGTTTAGCATGTCGCGATAGTTAATACAGTTGATCCACTTTCTCCATCAATCTGCACTGGAGCAGCGTGGGAGATTATGCTCTAGGCCTCCTCAAGAGGAGAGATCCGCGCTCAGTATTGGACCATTAATGGGTTGAAGCCACAATACATTATACAGTTGATAGCAATGCCGAGTAATTTTAGACTTAACCATTGTAATCACAATTCCTCCTTTTTGTAGGTTGATTTAAATTCTGTTAAGGCAACGGGTAGAGACGGCAGAATTATGAAAGAAGATGTGTTGTCGTACTTGAATATAAGTTCAGACAAATCAAACGATGTTCCACCAACATCTACTGTAGAGGCGATAACAATACCAGTAGTAGAAGCTAAAGCTATAGCAGAAGTCTTCTTAGAAGATAAAGTTGTGCCAGTTACTGGCTTTACCAAAGCTATGGTTAAAACTATGACGGAAGCAATGGTAAGAATTTGCAGCTAGGTAACATAATTAAATTAAATTTTGTGTGATTTTGGAAATTTAAGTGAATGTCTTTTGCAGAAAATTCCGCACTTCGGGTTCTGTGATGAATACGATGTTACAAAATTGATTGAATCAAGAGAAACCCTGAAGGTATTGGCCGAAAAACGCGGAGTTAAATTGACTTATATGCCAATAATCATCAAGGCAGCATCTCTGTGTCTTGCTTCTCATCCTATATTGAATAGCAGTCTCGACAGTTCTTGCGAAAACATCATTTACAAAAGTAGCCACAATATTGGGGTGGCGATGGATACTCCGAATGGCCTCGCAGTGCCGGTAATTAAAGTAAGTAAGAGTACAATAATAATAAAAAACAACAAAATATGCATCTACAACCCTATTTAAATGTCATATTGTTCTTTATTGAACATACGATAATGTGACGTTATGCTTACTCGTATTTATTACTTTTTTTTCATCAGAGCAACAGTTCACTCTCTCCTTTGCTCATAAATTTACATCTCGTCTACGCTTCACATTTTGTACTATTTAATATTGATTGCCAATATCCTATGAAAAAGAAAGGGGTTTATGATGTCATGAGAGGGGTTTTTGGAGATATTACGTAAATTTGATGGATATTAGAGGTTACCGTTATAGTTATTATTTAATTCTAATATATTATTTTTAATTTTTCCAGAATGTTCAAGCCAAAAGTATTATTGAAATAGCGCGAGAACTAAATGACATGCAGAAGAAGGGCTCCACGGGTCAACTTGGACTAGACGATCTATCCGGGGGAACGTTTACCATCTCTAACATTGGCATTGTAAGCACTTATGAAATTATGGCAAAACTAATTTAGAATTATTTGTTTAATACGTGATTACTGTTTTTGTAACAATGTTATACTTTATATGTATAATTATGTCTTCTGTGGTTATACTTACGTTATACATTCACATTTCAGGTGGGCGGAACTTATACGAAACCAGTAATCCTCTCGCCCCAGGTTTCAATAGGTGCGCTAGGGAAAATACAGGTTGGAATGTTATGTTGTAAATATTAATGTTAAAAAACTAAATAAAGGAATGTGGTCGTCCGCAGGGGCTTCATTCACAATATCCCTATAGAACTCGTAAATGTTAGATTGAAACGAAATTAAATTGAAATTGATGTAGCTTTACTATTTAAATCTGAAAAGTGTGAATAATTTATTGTAATAATTGTTGTTAGTCTGGGTTCACTATTAGCGAATGATCTTTGATGAGATTGAAATAGTTTAGTTCATTGATAAGTTTCAACAGGTTCTATTTGAGGTTGAATTTATCGCCCACGTTCTATGGGATACGAGGCCTCAGATGCCTGTCTCTGAAAATCTTGTCTTGATGTAGGAATGTCTTGAAATTTTCCAGTCATGCAACGAAAGTTTTTTATTTTTTTATTTTTTAGGTGTTGCCGAGATTCGACTCAAACGGCAACGTAGTAAAAGCTCACATTCTAACAGTAAGTTGGTCAGCCGATCATAGAGTGGTGGATGGTGTCACGATGGCGAAATTTTCAAATGAACTGAAAAATTACCTTGAAAATCCATACAAATTGCTTTTGGATCTATGATGAAAAGCATTCAACGTTTAGTAATCTGATTCAATATTAAATATTGAAATGTATGTATTTTGCATTTTTTTCTTATAAAATAAAATGTTCATCTCAGTTTTATAAATATAGTTTTATTCGTATAGATCCTAAAAGCTAGATCTATATACAATTGATTTGTAGTCAACGCCGCAATACTTCAAATCTTGTGACTTTAAAATAAGCTATCGTCCATTCCGGAATGCAGTGTGGCGTATACTCCCGGTGAAACCGCGCGAATATTTCAGCAAATATCAATGCATCAATATTGTTGATTGCAACCCATTTTAGCGCTAAAAATGCCATGTCTACGTCACAAAACTTTTTATCTGAAAATTGATCATTCATTTTTAATAATTGTGTTTGTAAAATATAACTACTGTTTAGCTAATTTTGGATTTACGTGCAATGTAGAGTCAACTTTTTATATAAATAGTCGTAAAACAAATAGACGGGTCTGATGGTAGGAGGTCACTGTCACCCATGGACACCAGTAATGTACGAAAGGCATGAACGATATGCATGTCTAGGTTTAATACAACCCCACATTATGTTCGAGGACTGTTGCAAATGATTATTATCAATCATTACTAGCTCAATACTGATGGATTTCCGCAATATGATGATTGTCAGACAACATAAATACCGGCTATTCTTATGAAATACACTTTTCTAGGAGAAGATATTTGTATGTCATCGCGGTTGAGTGCTAGTAGCGATCGCTGTCGTTCGCTCCAATTGCGATCTAGCTCTCGCATTAAGCTTAGTCTAGCCGCCTTTGTCAGTAAGCCATTCAATTCCGTGTATTGACCATCGCTTATTACTTGAGTCACTCGTGATATAGCCTGAAAACACAGATTTGTATTATTTACCTTTTAAGTATAAAAAAAGTCCAAGATAAAAGGTATCTATGGATTTTTTGTACATTTGTACTGAATGTAGGAATAGCTTAAACGTAGTCGTTTTGCCACTCGGTGATCCTGGGTTTCGATACTAGACGTACCGACACATTAGTTTTAAAATTAGGAACATTTTTGAAATTAATTTTTGACTTAAAGTTGGAAAACATTATGAAAAATTGCATAATTGAGTTCTCCTTGTTCTCCTCGAACATGTGCGAAAATCGTTTTGGATCCGACTTAGTGCAACATAAATTGTTAAACAGTTTTATTTAGCTTGCCCTGTTTATTTGTTTATTTAATTAATTAGACTTACTTCCAGTTATCCTAAGAGGTTGAAATTTTACACATTGCTGCATTGCTTTAATTTTGATGACAATGCATTTTTGTGACAAGCTTGACCTGATACTACACCCCTTCAATATTTACTTTGACAATATACAACCATGTATTTAGTTTTTTAAACTATTGCTTGTTTTAACATTGCATAGAAAAATTGCGTGGAAAAAAGAATAGATATTGATTTCAATACAGGCGCTTACTTATGTAATTCAACAAGAGTAACTACTCGTTATAAACACGCATCAAACTGTTTAGGGATACCTGTTTTGTTCCGAACTTAAACTCTTTTTCCTTAAAAGAAGGATCCCAAACATTCTTTAATACGCTGAAATCTATTTTAGTCATGAGCCACGTAAAAGGATTTTGTAATAACACTAATTTAGGTACTCTTTTCTGATCTTTCTTCGGTTTGTCATTTTTCCGTCGGAACATAAACGTTCTTGGTATCACATTGAGAAAATGAGAGGGACGTTTTGTAACTTGCAGTAACTTCAATTCACTATCGACGTTTTTCTTTTCTAGATGACGATATTGCGATAAAGGCTTTATACTGAGGTATGAAGTATCATGTCGTGTGGTGGTATCGGTGGGTACCCCCCAACTCTTCTTCGGTGCCCAGTTATATGCGGATATCACTGCTCGCTGCAACGCCGAATAGCGCAGCGATGTAGACAAGCATTTGCTTGCCAGTAATTTTACTGTCCCTACCATCTAAAATACATTTCATAACGATTATTTTACTCTGAAACTTGGGATTAATACTCAGAACAAAGGCTACTAATAAAATCAAATTGTAAGGGGAACGATCAAGCAACAAACCATATCTCCATTGCGGCGTCCACGTGTATTTATACGAATGTATAAATATTATATTTCATTGTTGTTTTTTATGTTTATATACCACCCATAATTTAGTAAAATTTCTGAAAAATATACGACAACTTTATGTCATTCCACCATTTGACATAAATGACGTTAAATTAACAGATAACAGATTAAGTTTGCTATGATGATGATGATGAAAATCATCTAAATACAACTCCATACAAAATGAACGATTTTCCAAAAAAGGTCGTAATAAAGATACTATAACACATAGGCAGTAAGCTATGTTAGTATTATATATTATAATTATTATTTCATAAAGTATACATACGACGGTAAAATAGAACGCCGTCGCTCCGTTTCAGTGGGCATAGTAGAGCGTATCGTGTTGCTTTCCGTACTGATACGTCCATAGCACGATAAGTTACGTAAAAGCGGGCAGATTTCTTGATAGCAAAATCGTGTGAACCGAAACGATATACCCGTTGATGGTTTTCGCGTAAAAAGGTCAAAAGTCAATAAAGGTCAAAAGTCACGAGAAAAACTGAGGAAAGTTCCATTGTAATTATTACTCTTACAACGACCTGTTAACCCATTTTAATTACCTATTTCATACTTATTTTGTTATGTGTACCATTAAAATACATATAAAGTTTGCTCGTTAATTAGTTACTGTTTATTAAAAAAATATAAAAAAACCAGTCCAGTACTTTTTGAGGCTATAGAGTTGAAACAGATATTTTTTTGCGTAGTAGCACACGCCGCCGCGGCCGCGCTGGGTATCCGCTTGTAGACGATAAACTTACAACTACGGAACCCCACATTGCGCGTGTACTGACACGCATTTGGCCGTTTTATTCCTATTTGATATGTAGGTTGCCTGGAAGAAATCGCTATGTAGCGATAAGGCCACCGTTATTTGGTAATCTGCGCTTGCTTTGACATATCTGTATGTTCAATGATGGTGAACTAACACTAAAAAGAGTTGATATAGGTTTCTATCTAGAATCAGGCTTTGTAGAATTAAGGGCTTCACAGTTGACTCTTAATGAGACCTAATAGCTAAAATAAATAAACAGTGAAAGCGTTGTTACCTGACTTGTGATTCTTGGCAACGTATTATATTCCCACAGAGAATTCATGAAAACTTCTTATTAAGCTCATGCACTCTCCTGCACTCTCTCCAGGATCAGGTGGACAGCAACTATGCGTATGTACCATGTTATTGGTTGCGCAGTAGATACCAATCATCTTCGTCTTTGTTTTATGCTTTTAAATCCTCATTTTTACGAATAAAAATTGCATAATATAAAAATTAAACACGAATAAAAGTACAACAACCTACTTTAGATAAACTGCACGTGCTGCGTGCATTAAAGTTAACAATGCAAAATAGATTAACAGTACCTAATTTGATAAATTATAATTCAAGCATTATCAATTTCGATCTTTTTCATTTATAAGATATTTGGTGCTTACAAAAATACTAGCAGTTTCTTGTAGTATGCATGCCTTGCAGTCGTAGACAGTCACGACACGAATTTCGCTATGAGCTAGGTATTTTATGATTGTCAAAATACATCGTGAGCTTTCAGGAGAGCATGAATATGGAGATGTGGATGTTTTGCAGTACTTAGCGCGTTGTGACTTGTGAGCTAATTTTTCGCTCATTGTTTTCGGTCTTTGAGTTCAGCACATACATAAATAAAACCGGGCAAGTGCGTATCGCACGCGCTATGTAGAGTTCCGTTCCAAAGTACTTAGTAAGTTTATCGACTATTACTCATTATTCTCATTAACCACTTAATTACGCTAACATAGCCGTGATAGTTTTCCTAGTAAATTTATCATAATTATAACCTATTTTTGTCATTTTTTCATTTGTTCAACTCCAACCGTAGCCTTAGCCGTAGCGTAATGGTGAACGCACATAATTATGTATATCGGCATCGTCTGCGCCGGACGTATCGCATTTGTATGAAATCATATGAGAGCCCGATGCGGATGACATATGCGTCAGTATATGACTGAAAACCGTACTTTACGCTTTTATTCGCTTCAGACGTACCTACTAGTATGTATGTAACGGAATCTTTGAACATGATTTTGACCCCCTTCAAAACGCCGGATTAACTCGAAATTTGGCATACCTATTAAGGACCGATGACATTTCAATATTTAAAGAAAAAAAAGAAAGAAAGAAAAAAACCTAAATTTCATTTCAAAAAATCAAACTAAAAATGAAAAAATAAATAATTGTTTAAAAAAACTAAAAACCAAGCTTTTATAGAAAATCCAACTAAAAAAAATAGAAAATAAAATTGAATTAAGAATCGTGTAATTGTAATAAAAGCGTGGGGTGCATGGTGTCAATGAGTAGAAAGGGATAATATCTTTAAAACACTCCACGCTTTTATTACAATTACACGATTCTTAATTCAATTTTATTTTCTACTAGCTTTTGCCCGCAGCTTCGCCCGCGGTAGAGATCAATTTTTTACAAATCCTACTTAACTTTACTTAGTTAGATTTAGTTGCCTATGACTTAAGTAAACATGTATCATTTGATAGCGTGATTCAGTACTTGCAAATGAATTTTACTAACGCCATCTATTAACAACGTCTGGAACCAAATATCCAGCAACTAACAAACCATCGATCTTCCCATGGCCTGGGGATGTTTTACCGCGGTAAAAAGTAGCCTACGTTACTCTCCACCCTCCTCACTATCTCCGCACACAAAAACCATACCATATAGCAGCTTCGTTGCGACGTGAAAGCCGGACAAACAAACAAACACACTTTCACATTTATAATATTATATATATATATATATATATAATATATATAAAATATAAATATATAAATATAATATAATATAAAAAATATAAAATAATATAATAATATATATACTTAGTATGGATTTTTTACTTGGATTTTCTATAAAAGCATGTTTTTTAGTTTTTTAAACTATTTTTTTTTATATGTACGGTTTTCAGTCATAAACATCGTCTAATAACCTTTGGTTTTTTTATTTAGGTACCTCTTACATTTCGTAATTTTTTCGATTATGTCCCATAAGTGTTTATAAACATGTTATAAACGAATTTTATATATAACTACACACCCGATAGCAGGGGTAATCATGTGCGATCTCATTATTCATTATCATCTTAATAGATTGGTAACTGATAAATTGTAACAAATCAATTGTGAAAAAACTATTTAATCAAACAATTAATCGGTAACTCAATGATATGATGATTATCAGCAATTATATAAATTCAATTATAATTCCAAAATTAAGTACACTCTATATTTAAACCGGGTACGTTGCACATTGATTAGACTTTTATCATTTAACATTTATACCTACTATAACATTTCTCTTTAGATACCTATACCAGCCTATACCCATCCTATACCTACCTAACGAACTGTATATTAAAATTGAAATTGATAAAAAAAAAATATAAAACCATTTCAGTATTTTTATAATAAGAGAAAAATTCCGTATTTTTACACGCTTTATATTAGATTCACCTGTATGTTTGTTTGTTTGTTTGTAACTTGTAACCGACTCTTTTGGATTTGTTTTAGACCCACTTCAAATGGTCAGATTTCTTTCAAACTTCGTAGACTTATCCAGGACCGATGACAATTCCATATTTAAAGAAAAAAAGAAAGACAAAAGAAATAAACCTAAATTTCATTTCAAAAAATCAAACTAAAAAATGAAAATTATAATAATAGTTTTAAAAAAAAACTAAAAAACACGCTTTTATAGAAAATCCAACTAAAAAAATTGAAAATAATTTTGAATTAAGAATCGTGTAGACTGTAGGTAATTGTAATAAAAGCGTGGGGTGCATGGTGTCAATGAGTAGAATCAGTGACGGATTAAGACTAGGTACTTGATGCCCTAAGCAATCCACGCCTGTGGGCCCCCCTATCCGCATGTCAACGTGGTTTTTTGTGCTCTTTTGTGTTTCTACTGGTGCCCCCCCCCCCAGACGTGGTGCCCTAGGCAATTGCTTAATTTGATTAAGGGTTAATCCGTCACTGAGTAGAATGGATAATATCTTAAAGCACCCCACACTTTTTTTACAATTACACGATTCGTAATTCAAATTTATTTTCTATTTTTTAGTTGATTTTCTTTAAGTATAAGAGTGTTTTTTAAAGTATTATATTTTATACTAAATAACTTTAAAAGCCCCAAAATCACTTTTGTAAGTTTTGTAACATTTAATTTTGTAGCAAAGCAAAGCAACAACCCATAATTGTCCCACTGCTGGGCTCGGGGTCTCCTCTCACAATGTGAGGAGTATTAGGCCATAGTCTACCACGCTGGCCAAGTGCGGATTGGTAGACTTCACACACCTTCGAGAACTTTATGGAGAACTCTCCGGTGTGCAGGTTTCTTCACGATGTTTTCCTTCACCGAAGCAAGTGATAATTAACTTGTAATACGCACATAATATTTTTTAGAGGTGCGTGCCAGGGTTTGAACTCGGGCCCCTTTGTTCGGGAGACCAACGTTCTACCGCTAGGCTATCAATTTAATTTTGTAACAATTTTAAAAAGGTTTATTTTTCAGCACCATGTGGTTCCAAAGTGTTGGGCTGCTAGCTCTGGCATCACTGGCCTCGGCGTGTAGACCCAGCGTGACCACTGTGAGTGGGACCCACGCGCCCGTCACTGTCTGCTCCGGTGAGCTCATCTTCGCTGACGATTTCGATACTTTGGACACGGAGAAGTGGCAACATGAGAACACCTTAGCTGGTGGCGGTGTGAGTACCTACCTTTTGATTAATTTCTGTATTTATCAGTTACCTAAAAATTTGGTTAGAAACTTCGTTGCTAAGAGGAAAGTCAGGTACCTACCAGTAGAAGCAGGCAGGAAAAATAACCCCATGCTTGAGCGCCGTTGGGACTACAGGTATTGGTTGGTCTCTCCGACAGAAGGGATCGTTATTAAATGTCTGCTTTTATAATTGATTGACTTGATTTACATTTGTTTGGAACTTTTGCTAAACTTAGCGCATTCTAAAACCAAAAATCAAATCTATAATAAAATCCCGTTAGAATTAAAAGAAATGCCATACTGTAAATTTAAAACTCATGTAGGTATGTATGTGTTAAGGTATTTTCATGAAGAAAGCCTATTATAAAGTTCTTGAGAATTCTAATGACAGGACTGCTTGGACATGAGTTTTTTAATATTAAATATTGCCATGAGTAATATTAAGTGCCGTCTGTAACTGTAAGAAAAAAAAATATCGGTAGTTTCTTGCCGCTTCTTCTCCCGGGACCACTCACGGTAGGCATTTGTTGAAGCGATAGCGTAGTTACTTTCGAAAAGCGTTTGTAACTAACCTACTTCGAATAAAACTTATTAGGTAGGTACCTAATTCATTTCATTATATTATATAATCCTAGACTTACGGGGAGTGATCTATATAATTGTTCTCCCAGAAGGAGGTGAGATGGGACTTTGTTGTCTATGGCGGGTTTTCTCCATACCCCCCCGACACCTCGGGAAAAATCTGACATTTCCCATTTTCAAGATGGCGGCCGCTCTGTGATTTTCAACTTTTTTGTTTATGGCTTTTTGCGGGATTTTTTTCAATATTTTTATAAACTTTTGAAGGAGTATTATGAAAATTTTAGAAAAAATTGAAAAAACAAGATGGCCGCCGAGATATTCGAGTTTGAAATTTTTCGATTTTAGAGGTCAATTTGCGGGGTCGCATCGGGGTGGTTTTTCAACTTTTTTTCAATATTTTTTTAGTGTTCCCTCAAGTGTATCCTCGATTTTGATATTTTGGGAATATTTATTTTTTCGACAAGATGGCGGACGCGGTGGCGGCCATTTTGAAAAATGTACGAAAAACTACGTTTTTTGGGTGAATTTTTCTTTGGGTTGGCAACATTTGAGCGGGTGTCTTTGTTCCGGGCGGTTGTGTAACTTGACCCAAAGTGTTGCCAGGTTGAGTTTTTTTTTCTTTTGTCGATACATTTTTTTGGACTTTTTATTCAAAAATATGAAAAGTAGAAGGAGCAATATTTTTTATCAAAATGTCACACGGGCAAACGTGTCGTGGTCGTCGTAATGACATTTGACCATTTTCGTCGATGTCGGCTGGCAACACTGGGTGCTGGAATTTTTTTTTCGTTTTACGAAAAGTCGAATTGATCTCCCAGAAGGAGTGGTGGGGAGTGGGTACAATGTATGGGGGAATTTTTGGTTTGCCTCCGTGTCTATGGGAAAAATCCGACCTTTCAAAAATCCAAGATGGCGGCCGAGTCGAAATGACCAACTTTTTTTTTTCACTATGCACCTACCCGAGATTGGTGTCGTTTTCGGCTAATGTTGGGAAATGTGTTACGATGAAATTGGAAAAAAATAAAAAAACAAGATGGCCGCCGAGATATTTCAGTTTAAAATTTTTCAATTTTCGAGGTGACTTTGCGGGGTCGGATTGCATTGGGGTTTTGACTTTTTTTAGATTTTTTTTCTTCATTGCCTCGGATCTATCCTTAATTTTGACGTATGGGGTATATTTTTTTTTTCTTAAAGATGGCGGATCCCATGGCGGCCATTTTGTAAAATGTATAAAAAATTGCATTTTTTGAGGTAAAAAATTTTGAGGTTAGCAATATTTGAGAGGGTCACTTTGTATTGAGCGGTTGTGAGGCTTGGTCTGAAGTATTGCCAGGTTACGTTAATTTTTTTTTCATTCATACATTTTTGTGAACTTTCTATTCAAAAATATAAAAAGTAGAAGGAGAAACATTTTTAATCAAAAAATTGAACCAAAAAATTTCTCGTGGCCTTCGTAATGACATTTGACCATTTTCATCAAAATTAACTGGCAACACTGGCTGCTGGATTTTTTTTTCACGTTTTTTCACATTTCGAATAGCACAGCCGAAAGTAAAGGTGGGGGGTAATAATAATGTATGGAGAAGTTGCTTGACTATCTATAGTCATTACAGGAAAAATACGACCATTCGAAAATTCAAGATGGCGGCCGCTCGGCGATTGTCAACTTTTTGTTTACTTTGAGCACCTACCCAACATTGGTGTTGTTTTCGGCTAATCTTGGGATGTTTGTTACGATTAAATTAGAAAAAAATGAAAAAACAAGATGGCCGCCGAGATATTTTACATTAAAAATTTTCAATTTTCGAGGTAACTTTGTGGGGTCGGATTGCGTTGGGTATTTAACTTTTTCTTGATTTTTTTTCTTATTTACCTCAGGTCTATCCCCAATTTTGACGTTTGGGGTATATTTTTTTTTTCAACAAGATGGCGGACCCCTTGGCGGCCATTTTGTAAAATGTACGAAAAATTGCATTTTTTGAAGAAAAAAATTTGTACGTTGACAACATTTGAGGGGGTCACTTTGTATGGGGCGATTGTGTAACTTGACTGAAGGTGTTGCCAGGTAACGTTGATTTTTTTTTCATTCATACATTTTTGTGAACTTTCTATTCAAAAATGTAAAAAGTAGAAGGAGACACATTTTTAATCAAAAAATTACACCACAAGATTGCTTGTGGGCGTCGTAATGACATTTGACCATTTTCATCTCAATCAATTGGCAACACTGGAGTCCAGAATTTTTTTCACTTTTCGAGTAGTTGAGCCGAAATTATAGATCAAGGGTACAGAAAATGTATGGGAGATATTTTTAAATTAGAATATTCATTTTGGAAAAACCATAAAATTTCAGTGTTGCCATACGAAAAATAATAATTTTCCTACAAATTTATTTTTGAATCGAATATTTCGTTAATATAATGTATGGGGCGTTTGTAGGTACTGATATT
The DNA here is from genome assembly GCA_911387775.1 of Thymelicus sylvestris. Taxonomy (NCBI): domain Eukaryota; kingdom Metazoa; phylum Arthropoda; class Insecta; order Lepidoptera; family Hesperiidae; genus Thymelicus; species Thymelicus sylvestris. The sequence goes on along the minus strand of OU426891.1, from coordinate 11,563,093 downwards.
TTGTAAATTTTGATGAAAAAAAATTCTGTGTTGCCATATAAAAAATAATTATTTTCATACAAATGTATTCTTTTTTTGGATGTTTGAGGCTGTTGTCTCCATTTGAGGGCTTTATAATGTATGAGGCGTTTGTAGGTACTAAAGTACCGGACACGTCGGTGTAACCAATGTTTAGTGATGCCATACAAAAAATAATAATTTTCATACAAATGAATTTTTTGTATTGTAATATTTCATGCTATTGCCTCCTTTTGATGTCATTAAAATGTATACAACGTTTGATGCTACTGATTGATCGGTCACATCCGTGTAAACATGTTTCAGTGTTGCCATAAAAATGAGAAACTTTCAGTGTTGCCATACAAAAAACAAATATTTTTAATAAAAATGTATAATGAACCTTTCGGACTGTTTGCATTTGATGACTATAAAATGTATGGGGCGTTTATAGGTGCAAATAGACTGCACATTATAATGAGTGAAAAAAAAACTGTGTTGGCATACAAAGAAATGTTCAATCTAGAAATCAAAATTAACGTGTAAATATTTGAAATAATGAAATATAATTCAATAACATTGTATAGTACTTCATACATTTTACACATTCAGGACATTAATTTGTACCACTATAATGTTGTTATTATTACCTACTGGTCTGGTTTGGAAGTGATTGTCTTGTTTGAACCCGTTTTTGTCATTTCATTTTTCTTGATCCACGGAACCGTAAACGCTTTAGTTAGGGGATAGGTTTTGATTACCTTGCGAGAGTCGAAATAACTAAATAAATAGGGCATAAGAAAGAGTTTTATTATTGCGTTGACTTTTAAAAGCTTGATTTTTTCACAACTCTAAGGGATTGCATAGCAGACCTAAGAATTCGATTTTAATTTCAAATTAATACCTCCACGTATTTCTTAGTGAAAGGTTTTATATAGACACACATACAGACAGACGGACCTTTTACCTCAAAAAGAAAAACGGAAAGGAACCCTAAAAATAATAATATAAAAATATACCCTCCCTTATCCTTACAGAACAGATCCATTCCCGTTATAACAAGCATCCTACCTTTTTATGCAAGTCTTAAACTATCTGTGAGACAAATTTCATCCTAATCCATTTAGCCGTATTAGCGTGATTGAATCATCCATCCATCCATCAGCCTTTGTAGGTCCACTGTTGATTAAATAATATTGAATAAAGACATCCAAATCACTAAAATATATTGGTAGGATTTAAATAATCTCCAAGTACGTGATAAGTATTACAGTATAATAAAATTACTTTTTACAATGTATGAAATATAACTATGTACCTATATGAAAGTGCCGTTCTTTAATTAAGTTGAATTACAAGTCACATTATACTCGTAATTATATTGAGTACTTTTTAGTTTTCACAATAGAATAGAGAACATTTATTGTGAGATTCTTTACATTTTACGTGTTGATCTTTTTTAAGTCTTATTATACTCGTAGGTCCTTAAAAAGGATTCAACTCCAAAATACATCACACATGGATGGAGTTGTTAAATTATGGACTGGTTGTTCAATAATAACATTCCCAAAAATTATTATTTATGCCTCACCACTGAGGTGCTCCACTCTTTATCTCTGGAACCATCATCAGATCCTTCCTATATTAACTTGAGTTGGGGAGGACTTGGGTAGAGAATTTAGGGTACTGTAGTTGTAAGTTTATCGACTATCACTTAACTATTAAGCTAACATTGCCATGAGAGTTTTCCTATTAATTACTGCCGTGAATATATTCACATGTCCAACATCTACCATTTCGTTGGCACTACCCGAAAAAACTTATAAAGATTTTATTTTACCATTTTGTAATTTTGATAAAATGCTAAATAAATTATCGCGTAATGAATGTAGTGTTACTTTCAAGTCTACACTTTTGTAGTTTTTGTAGGGTTAACAAATGTGAGATCATTAAATTCCCTCTCCCTCTCCTTCTCCCTCTCTCTCTCCCTCTCTCCCTCTCCTTATCCCTCTCACTCCTCCGCTCCCGCTCCCTGTCCTTCCTCTCCCTTTCACTCTTCCTCTCGCTCTCCCTCTCCCTCTCCCTCTCCCTCTCCCTCTCCTTCCCCGCTCCCTGTCCCTCCCTCTCTCCCGCACCCGCTTCATGTCCCTCTTCCTCTCCCTCTCGCTCTACCTCTCCCTATCCTCTCACTCTCATTCTCCCTCTCGCTCTACCTCTCGCTCCCCCCCCCCTCCCTCTCTCCCTCTCCCTCCCGCTCTACCTCTCGCTCTCCCTCCCCCTTTCGCTCTTCCTCCCCCTCCCCCTCTCCCTCTCCCTCCCGCTCTACCTCTCGCTCTCCCTCTCCCCCTGCCGTCAAAAAAATAGTGAGAAACCGAAGATGGCGCAAACAGACCTGTGAATCGAAAAATGAATTTCTCAGACCAATGATATCTCTCTCCCCTTTCCCTCTCTCTCTCTCCCTGACCGTCTCCCTCTCTCTCCCCAAGTCCCTCTCCCAAGCCCCTCTCCCCTTCTCTCTCTTCCCCTGTCCTTTTCCCTCTCCTTGTCACTCACTCACTCTCCTACTACCTCTCCCACTCCCTGTTCCTCTCGCTTTCCCTCTCCCTTTATCTCTCTCTCTCTCTCTCCTTCTCCCGCTCTCCGTCCCTCTCCCTATCCTGCTCCCGGTCCTTCTCCCGCTTTCCGTCCCTCTTTCTCCCTCACTCCCAGTCATTCTCCCGCTTTCTATCCCGCTCTTTCTCCCTCTCTCTCTCCCTCTGCCTCTCCCTCTCGCTCTTCCTTTCGCTCTCTCTCTTCCTCTCCTTCCCCGCTCCCTGTCTCCCGCACCCGCTTCCTGTCGCACTCCCTCTCGCTCTAGCTCTCGCTCTACCTCTCCCTCTCCTTCTCCTACTCCTTGTCCCTCTGCCCTTTCCGCTCCCGTTACCGCTTCCTGTCCCTCTTCCACTCCCGATCCCTCTCCCTCTCCCTCTAGCTCTCATTGTCACTCTACCTCCCCCTATCCTCTCACTGTCGCTCTTCCTCTCCCCTCCCCCTCCCGTCAAAAAAATAGTGAGAAACCGAACATGTCGCAAACAGACCCCTGAATCGAAAAATGAATTTCACAGACCAATGATATTTTTGAAAAAACTATTTTTTTATTTGTTCTTTTACGGAAGAAAAAGGCACGCGCGCTGCTTTAGCAGCGCGCGCCCCACGCAAAACCTAGTTATTATATTATATAATCCTAGACTTACCACTGACTCACCTATATAATTGTTCTCCCAGAAGGAGGTGAGATGGGACTTTGTTGTCTATGGCGAGTTTTCTCCGTTCCCCCCGACACCTCGGGAAAAATCTGACATTTCACATTTTCAAGATGGCGGCCGCTCTGTGATTTTTAACTTTTTTGTTTATGGCTTTTTGCGGAATTTTTTTCAATTGTTTCGTAACGTTTTGAGGGAGAAATACGAAAACTTTGGAAAAAATTGAAAAAACAAGATGGCCGCCGAGATATTTCACTTTGAATTTTTTTGATTTCAGAGGTCACTTTGCGGGGTCGCATCGGGGTGGTGTTTCAACTTTTTTTAAATGTTTTTCGTGTGTTCGTTTGATAGTATCCCCAATTTTGATATTTTGGGGATATTTATTTTTTCGACAAGATGGCGGACGCGGTGGCGGCCATTTTGAAAAATGTACGAAAAACGACGTTTTTTGGGTGAATTTTTCTTCGGGTTGGCAACATTTGAGTGGGTGTCTTTGTTCCGGGCGGTTGTGTAACTTGACTCAAAGTGTTGCCAGGTTGAGTTTTTTTTTCTTTTGTTGGTACATTTTTTTGGACTTTTTATTCAAAAATATGAAAAGTAGAAGGAGCAATATTTTTAATCAAAATGTCACACGGGCAAACGTGTCGTAGTCGTCGTAATGACATTTGACCATTTTCGTCGATGTCGGCTGGCAACACTGGGTGCTGGAATTTTTTTTTCGTTTTACGAAAAGTCGAATTGATCTCCCAGAAGGAGTGGTGGGGGGTGGGTACAATGTATGGGAGAATTTTTGGTTTGCCTCCGTGTCTATGGGAAAAATACGACCTTTCAAAAATCCAAGATGGCGGCCGAGTCGAAATGACCAACTTTTTTTTTCACTATGCACCTACCCGAGATTGGTGTTGTTTTCGGCTAATGTTGAAAAATGTGTTACGATGAAATTAGAAAAAAATAAAAAAACAAGATGGCCGCCGAGATATTTTACTTTAAAATTTTTCAATTTTGGAGGTGACTTTGCGGGGTCGGATTGCGTTGGGTTTTAAACTTTTTTTCGATTTTTTTTCTTCATTGCCTCGGGTCTATCCCCAATTTTGACGCTAGGGATATATTTTTTTTTTCTTAAAGATAGCGGCTCCTATTGTGGCCATTTTGCAAAATGTACAAAAAATTGCATTTTTTGAGGTAAAAAATTTTGAGGTTAGCAACATTTGAGGGGGTCACTTTGTATTGGGCGGTTGTGAGGCTTGGTCTGAAGTGTTGCCAGGTTATGTTAATTTTTTTTCCATTCATACATTTTTGTGAACTTTCTATTCAAAAATATAAAAAGTAGAAGGAGAAACATTTTTAATCAAAAAATTGCACCAAAAAATTTTTCGTGGCCGTCGTAATGACATTTGACCATTTTCATCAAAATTAACTGGCAACACTGGCTGCTGGATTTTTTTTTCATGTTTTTTCACATTTCGAATAGCCCAGCCGAAAGTATTGGTGGGGGGTAATAATAATGTATGGGAAAGTTGTTTGACTATCAATGGTCATTACAGGAAAAATACGACCATTCGAAAATTCAAGATGGCGGCCGCTCGGCGATTGTCAACTTTTTGTTTACTTTGAGCACCTACCTGACATTGGTATCGTTTTCGGTTAATCTTGGGATGACTAATGTGATGAAATTGGAAAAAATTTAAAAAACAAGATGGCCGCCGAGATATTTTATTTTGAAATTTTTCAATTTTAGAGGTGTTTTTGCGGAGTCGCATTGCGGTGGTGTTTTAATATTTTTGCGATATTTTCCCTCTGTTAGCTTAGGTCTATCCTCAATTTTGACATATTGGAGATAATTTTTTTTCGACAAGATGGCGGACCCCGTGGCGGCCATTTTGTAAAATGTACGAAAAATTGCATTTTTTGAAGGAAAAAAATTGTAGCTTGGCAACATTTCAGGGGGTCACTTTGTATAGAGCAGTTGTGTAACTTGACTGAAAGTATTGCCAGGTTACGTTGTTTTTTTTTTCATTCATACAATTTTGTGAACTTTCTATTCAAAAATGTAAAAAGTAGAAGGAGAAACATTTTTAATCAAAAAATTATACCAAAAAATTTGTCGTGGTCGTCGTAATGATACTTGACCATTTTCAACTCAATCAACTGGCAACACTGGAGTCCAGAATTTTTTTCACATTTCAAGTAGTTGAGCCGAAACTATAGATCAAGAGTATAGAAAATGTATGGAAGATATTTTTGAATTAATATATTTATTTTAGAAAAACTATAAAATTTCAGTGTTGCCATACAAAAAATAATAATTTTCATACAAATTTATTTTTGGATCGAATATTTCGTTATTATAATGTATGGGGCATTTGTAGGTACTGACATTTTGTAAATTTTGGTGAAAAAAAATTCAGTGTTGCCGTACAAAAAATTATAATTTTCATACAAATGTATCCTTTTTTCGAATGTTTGAGGCTATTGTCTGCATTGTATGTCTTTATAATGTATGAGGCGTTTGTAGATACTAAAGGGCCGGACACGTTGGTGTAACCAATGTTTAGTGATGCCATACAAAAAAAATAATTTTCATACAAATAAATTTTTTGTACGTAATATTTCAGGCTTTTGATGTCATTAAAATGTATACGACGTTTTTTGCTACTGATAGATCGGTGACATCCGTATAAAAGTGTTTCAGTGTTGCCATAAAAAATGAGAAACTTTCAGTGTTGCCATACAAAAACAAGTATTTTTCATAAAAATCTATATTGAACATTTCGGACTGTTGTTTGCATTGGATGTCTATAAAATGTATGAGGCATTTATAGGTACAAATAGACTGCACATTATATGAGTGATAAAAAATCCGTGTTGCCATACAAAGAAATGTTCAATCTAGAAATCAAAATTAACGTGTAAATATTTGAAATGTTGAAATATAATTCAATAACATTTAATAGTACTTCATACATTTTACACATTCAAGACATTAATTTGTACCACTATAGTGTTGTTATTATTACCTACTGGTCTGGTTTCGAAGTGATTGTCCGTTTCTTGACTCTTCTATCGGATAGTTTAGTTTGAACCCGTTTTTGTCATTTCATTTTTCTTGATCCACGGAACCGTAAAGTTAAGGCTTTAGTAAGGGGATAGGTTTTGATTACCTTGCGAGAGTCGAAATAACTAAATAAATAGGGCATAAGAAAGAGTTTTTTTATTGCGTTGACTTTTAAAAGCTTGATTTTTTCACAACTCTAAGGGATTGCACAGCAGACCTAAGAATTCGATTTTAATTTCAAATGAATACCTCCACATTCCTTAGTGAAAGGTTTTTGATAGACACACATACAGACAGACGGACCTTTTACCTCAAAAAGAAAAACGGAAAGGAACCCTAAAAATAATAATATAAAAAAATCTAAGCTACTGGCAGACACATTAAACATCCATACTAAAATATACCCTCCCTTATCCTGATAGAACAGATCCATTCCCGTTATAACAAGCATCCTACCTTTTGATGCAGGTCTTAAACTATCTGTAAGACAAATGCCATGAGAGTTTTCCTTTTGAATTTATCATATTAGATTAATTACTGCCGTGGATATATTCACATGTCCAACATCTACCATTTCGTTGGCACTACCCGAAAAAACTTATAAAGATTTTATTTAACCATTTTGTAATTTTGATAAAATGCTAAATAAATTATAGCGTAATGAATGTAGTGTTACTTTCAAGTCTACACTTTTGTAGTTTTTGTAGGTTTAACAAATGTGAGATCATTAAATTCCCTCTCCCTCTCCCTCTCCTTCTCCCTCTCTCTCTCCCTCTCCCTGTCCCTCTCACTCCACCACTCCCGCTCCCTGTCCTTCCTCTCCCTCTCGCTCTCCCTCTCCCTCTCCTTCCCCGGGAGGAACAGGGCCTCCCTCTCTCCCGCAAGCGCTTCCTGTCCCTCTCCTTCTCCCTTTCGCTCTACCTCTCCCTATCCTCTCACTCTCATTCTCCCTCTCGCTCTACCTCTCGTTCCCCCTCCCCCTCTCGCTCGCCCTCCCCCTCTCGCTCTCCCTTTTTCCTCTCGCTCCCCCTCCCCCTCCACCCTCTCCCTCCCGCTCTACCTCTCACTCTCTCTCTCCCCCTCCCGTCAACTCTCATTCTCCCTCTCGCTCGGCTTCTCGCTCCCCCTCCCCCTCTCACTCGCCCTCCCCCTCTCGCTCTCCCTTCCCCTCTCTCTCCCCAAGTCCCTCTCCCCCTCTCTCTCTCCCTATCCTTTTCCCTCTCCTTGTCCCACTCACTCTCCTACTCCCTATCCTACTCCCTCTCCCACTCCCTGTCCCACTCCCTGTCCCTCTCGCTTTCCCTTTCTCTCTTCCTCTGTCCTTTTCCCTCTCCTTGTTCCACTCACTCTCCTACTCCCTCTCCCACTCCCTGTCCCTCTCGCTTTCCCTCTCTCTCTCCCTCTCCTTCTCCCGCTCTCTGTCCCTCTCATTCTCCCGCTCCCGCTTCCTGTCCCTCTCACCTCCGGTCCTTCTCCCGCTTTCCGTCCCTCTTTCTCCCCCACTCCCAGTCTTTCTCCCGCTTTCTATCCCGCTCTTTCTCCCTCTCTCTCCCGCTCCCTCTCCCTCTCGCTCTTCCTTTCGCTCTCCCTCTTCCTCTCCTTCCCCGCTCCCTGTCCCTCCCTCTCTCCCGCACCCGCTTCCTGTCGCACTCCCTCTCGCTCTCCCTCTCGCTCTAGCTCTCGCTCTACCTCTCCCTATCCTCTCACTCTCCCTCTCCCTTTCCTCTCCCTCTCGCTCTACCTCTCCCTCTCCTTCTCCTATTCCTTGTCCCTCTCCCTCTCCCGCTCCCGTTATCGCTTCCTGTCCTTCTTCCACTCCCGATCCCTCTCCCTCTCGCTCTCCCTCTAGCTCTCACTGTCGCTCTACCTCCCCCTATCCTCTTACTCTCGCTCTTCGTCTCCCCTCCCCCTTCCGTAAAAAAAATAGAGAGCAACCGAACATGTCGCAAACAGACCCCTGAATCGAAAAATGAATTTCACAGACCAACGATATTTTTGAAAAAACTATTTTTTTATTTGTTCTTTTGCGGAAGAAAAAGGCACGCGCGCTGCTTTAGCAGCGCGCGCCCCACGCAAAACCTAGTTTTATTTCTAAAGTTGTTAACCAACTTGTTACAAGCTTTTATAACTATTTACAGAACTGGGAATTCCAATACTACAGTAACAACCGAACAAACTCATTCGCTCACAGTGGACGATTGTTTATCCGCCCCTCCTTAACATCAGACAAATTCGGAACTGCGTTCCTCACTTCTGGACGACTTAATGTTGAAGGCGGCGCTCCAGCAGATCGGTAATGCCTATTTTATTTACAACCTACAGTCACTGATTAAAATCACTTATCCACCCTTTATTCAAGTTTAACAATGATTTAATAAACTCACATACCTACCTATTGCCTTAAAAATCTGGGTTATGATTTGCTCGGTCACAAACAAAATAAGCCGCTCCTCTTCAGTTATAATAACCATTTATCTGTCTTTATAAGATTATCTACATAAGATAACACTGTAATACATAAGTACTATTATTTCTTCTGTGGTAATACCTACCTACTGTTGTGTTTACACTGTGAGCACTAATTCCCATTTGACCCTGCTTAAATTTGTTAGCAGATTATTGGTAATCACATTACCTAGATCTACTTATAACTTTTTATGTACGATAAATAGCCGTAAAACTAGCTGACAATCAACCTGATGTTCAATTTGAATGACTTTGAATTTCTGTTCTCGGTCTAGGTGTGTTCTTGTCTTTTTGTTGTTCATGTCACCCACAACTCAGGGAATCCTACTGTGGGACTGAGTGTGTAGGGTTGTTACGAATATAAGCAGAATGTCTATGTTTCTCAGTATATTAGTTCATTGTTCTCATTAGATGCACAAACCCGCAATGGTATGGCTGCGAGCGCCAGGGCACGCCAAGCAACATCATCAACCCGGTGATGAGCGCGCGCCTACGCACTGTCAACTCCTTCAGCTTCCGCTACGGCCGCGTAGAGGTGCGCGCCAAGATGCCCGCTGGCGATTGGTTATGGCCAGGTTAAAGACCTTATAATTAGTACTATTATAAGTAATTAATTAAATTTATAAATACGGATAGTTTCAATACTAGTCGAGCTTTAGTGTAAATAGAACATTAGTGCCTACCTACATAGTTTTTATGATGTTAACAAAAACATTTACCTAAAATTTGCTTCTCTTTTTCTAAATTATAGTACAATAATTAATGTTATTGCGCTATTTACGCAATTAGGTACATCAAATGTAATAATTTTTATTACTTACGGTTTTCTTACACCTACGAGTAGGTACCTACCTCATTCCTCACTTATCTGATTGTTTTCTGATTTATTTAGGCCAAACTACATTCTAATCCCATCCAGCAAAACTGTCGTGTACATAAATTGAATTTATGGCGATTTACAGTTATAACGATTTTCCTAGTGACTTATTTATCTTCTACTTATTTTCTTATTCTTCTTATTATCTTATAATCATATTTTATTGTCATGATTATTTATCTTTTTAGCCATTTGGTTGATGCCCGCTTACAATACATACGGCACATGGCCCGCGTCTGGTGAGATCGACTTGGTGGAGTCTCGCGGGAATCGCAACATGATCGCCAACGGCGTGCACATCGGAACCCACGAGGCAGGCTCCACCCTGCACTACGGCCCCTTCCCAGAACTCAACGGCTGGAGCAGAGCGCATTGGATCAGAAGGAACCCACAAGGCTATAACACCCGCTTCCACAACTATCAACTGGAATGGACACCAGGTCAATTTATATTTGTTAATCGTGAAAAAATAATTTATACTAAAATATTCATTAAAAACACACTTTTATATCCTTATCAAGTGTCAGTGTTACACTCAAACAATTTTTAGTGTCTACATATCGTTGAGAAGTAGTACAGTTTGACGCCAACCCTAAGAGAGAAAAAACTATACACGTATAAGAGCCTCCTCCTTTTTTAGCCCTACAAGTTTTTAACCGTTATTGTTATGTCCAGCGATGAGATATTTTCTTGTGTTGAATAATTTTCAGATTTCATAAGGTTCAGTATCGATGGGCAAGAACTTGGTCGTGCTACACCCGGTGCAGGAGGTTTCTGGCAGTTCGGCGGTTTTAACAGACACCCTGGTATATCCAATCCCTGGCAATCTGGATCCAAAATGGCACCTTTTGATGAAAAGGTGAGCTGGTAATATTCAATTATTATCGTTAGATATTTTGGCTATCAACCAATCGATCAATCACGAAGCCGCACATAGGGACAAACGTGTTCTTATAAAGTCGTGTAGATCCAGAGTGAACCCAGGTGAATCCAGCACGCCCCAAATCAAATTCCTTTTGAGTAACGATTTTTTAGAGCAAAACAAAATATGCATGCAATCCGTTACATTACATAATTAGCAATACTTAGTTTTAAGGATATCAGTGATATTATTTTAAATAAGTTATAATATACTTCCAGTTCTACATTATTATGAACGTGGCTGTCGGCGGAACAAATGGCTTCTTCCCTGATAATGTCAATAATCCAGTCCCTAAGCCATGGTGGAACGGATCTCCTACCGTAAGTTTGTTTTACCACAGAATACATAATAGTAGGTACTTAAATGGTTCTACTAGGTATGCCAGGAAAAAAATAATTGCTAAATGATGAATAATCACATATTTTAGCATATTTGATAGTAGGTCGTAGAGTATATTTCATACCGCTAGGTGATTAGGGTTTCAACTCCCAGGGGATCGGGATTTACGCGGGAAATGCTTACGCACTAGTAATATTATTCTTATAAATTAACGAGTACCTAACCGCCCTCGCTTTGCTTCGGTTTTCTTATTTTTTTACACCTTGGGTTACGTTATTGGAGTTTTATTAAGGATCCCTAATTTTTTTGAAAATATAAATAGGCTATGTCACCCGGGGGATAGTGTACGCTTTCCAACAGTGAAAGAATTTTTCAAATCGGTTCAGTAGTTTCGGAGCCTATTCAATGCAAATCTTTCCTCTTTATTATATTAGTACCTATAGATAATGATTCCCACCTGATGGTAAGTGACGATGAAGTCTTAGTTTCTTTGGTGGTAAATCGCACTAACTCATTAACAGCTTACGCTTATTTACTGTTATTAATATTTATTCGCAGGCAGCAACCGATTTTTGGAACGGCCGCGGCGGCTGGCTGCCGACATGGAATTTGAACGTCAACGACGGACAAGACGCCTCGCTTCAAGTGGACTACGTGCGAGTCTGGGCCTTGTAGAATACTGGATTGTAGAGGTACTGGACCTCGCGAATGTTGACCCATTGTGAATGAACACTCAACGCAATAAAATTATACAATAAAAAGAATGTTTGTATTTTTTCCAACACTCAATAAAACCGGAACCTCTTGATTTTTTTGTGTTATCCCTGACGAATGATATCAACCGGACTCAATATTGGAACCGTCAAAGACAAACACAATCTTAACTAAACAACACTAGGTACAAAATTAAATGAAAGAGTCCACACGACACTTGTAGAGGAGCGAAAACTACCACAGTCATATCTTTGTACATAATAATATGTTCAAAATTGGATTAAAGTTCCTTAAATGTAAATTCTTATTATATATAAACAGCCGATAAATAGGAAGACGAACCAACTTGTTGATGAGTTGATAATTATAACTTCGCCCATGGAATTCAGAAAGAAAAAGGCATCAATCACCGATGCGTTGCTGGCGTTGAGTGCTGGGTTAATAAATATCACCATGTACTCTTTGTATTTTTATTGCAATTACTTACTTACATTTATTTAAAGGCTGTATATTAAGTTAATAACAGGTAGGTACCTAAAATTTCAATTTTTACTCAGCAGACATTATTTCAGTTTTACAAGGTAATTCACTGTTGATTTTGATTGATTTTATTACGCAGTAAGAGACCATTATCATCAAAGGTAATAAAACTATTATAGTTAATTATCAGGAAAACCATTATTATATACATTAAGATACATGTGACTTAGGTTGTCTATTAACTTGCACGGCACGGCGCGTGAATTTAGCGCCCAACGCGAACGCAGCAAGGGTATTCAACTTAAGCCACAAATATCGTATACTATTTTATAGTACGTGTGACTAAAACCGCACTTATGTCACACTCTTGCGTGACTTAAATGGGAGTTTATGCCACACAGTGCTATTAAAACTCCTTATATCACTAATGTAAAATCGATAACACGGAAACGGCAGCTCCCGGTGTAGCAATGAGTCATAGTGAACGATGGACAAGACACTTATATGAGCCCTGTATTTCCGGTAAATCAATAATACAATTTTATTATGAGTTATAAATTACAATATGTTCCCCATTTTTTAAATTTATAGGTCCTTTATAAGATAGGTATACGTGTTTGTATAGGACATTATGTGTATTGTATATCTTTGTGTAAATTCAATTAACTTCAGTGTTTATTGCTGAAGGTACAAAAGTACAAAAGACTAAAGGTCAATGCATACGTAACGTGTTTTTTCCCGTACGGGACAGGACGTGAAGTTTTGAAAACATCGTTTCATAGAAAATGTATACGATAGCGCATACGCCACGGAGGCACGCACGGGACGGGAACGGGGCACGCACGTATATTTATGTCCCGTCCACGTCCCGTCCCCGTCCCGTCCACGCTACGTATGTATCGACCTTTAGTATGGAATGTTATACAGCAGTCCAAACACACAAATAAGAAAAAATCAATCAGAAACAAAACAAGTGACTTTAATTAGATATAACCTACCTAATTATACAACAAATCAGTCCATATGGTAAAACCTTGGGCTAAGGTACTGTGCAGGCTTGTTCATGGACAGCGGGGTGGAGCTCGCCATGATGTACGGCGGGATACGACGTTTGTCGGAAAACGGGCTGGCGCGAGAATAATACCTCCTTTCTATTACCTGGAAAATAACAACATTTATTTAAAAAAAGAAAAAATTAAAAAGATAAAAATAAAACAAATACCTATAGAAGAAAATACAGACTCAGCCTTTTTTGCTGTGGACTTATACACCCTTGCAATTCCTAATGAAATAATTCACGAAAAATAATAGCATTGTCAGTAAAATTTTACATACAGCTAACGAAGAGAGCAATATTATTGCATTTTTTTGTAGAAATAGCCGACAAACGAAGCTCATGGACATCTGCGACACCAAAGATACCTTTATACATCAATGATTTGATGCGTTCAAAAATCTCCTATAAATTTAGAAACTGCCACAATTCCAATACGAAAATAAGATAATTTAAAAGCTTTGGATTGTATATGGAAACCAAATGTTTAATATCGAATAGTTGTTTTGATATGGACGGTTCTGTCATGTTCACTCGTGGGTAGTCCTAATCCTAGCAGTCATGCTACAGACATTTTTGGTCTGTATTGTGAAAAAAAAATCATCCAGAATCTTACCTTATCGAAAAATCTTGTCAGTTTCACGGAGTTACTTGTGCCTGGCGCAAGAGATCTAAAAATAACTCACACTAAAATATCCATGTTTTAAGACATTTTATTATACAGGTTGAAGTGATCCACACGATGACCAAATCCAAAACTATTTGATGAAAACTAAAACTGCATAATTAGATATTTTAAAAATCAATATTCTAAGCCAGGAGTCGAACCCGTTGATTTTGAAAATAAATAAATACTGTATATTGTCGCTAATAAGGATCGAATTTTGGCAAGTATTGACATACGACAAAATAAAGGTTTGCCTTTGGTGTTGCTGATGTCCATGGGCGACGATAGCCACTTACCATCAGGAGCCCAATTCTCATTTCGTAGACATACATGTCTAACAGAGATATCTCGAAAAAACATGGCCGATGTCGAATGAAACCTAATTTCCTTATTCTCGGGATGTCACATTAGTGATATCTCGGAGCCTTTTCGTACGACATGCAACGTATGGTCCGGAGCATTCGAGATTGAAATGTCGCGCGTTTTGACCAATCACAGCAGGGTATAAGTTGACATTGGTTACCATGGATATAATAGTCTAACTGGACCATGGATATAATATTCTAACTGGATCCCAAACTCTACCATGGATATACATATTACTCTATCTGGATCATGGACTTCGTAGTGGTACCTGACGATTTTTGAATTAAATTTGATAAGAAGGACCATTTTTGTATTGTTTCCATGTTATCTATAGTCCCAGGATATATCCTGAGATAATGATACATCATTAGATTACGTTTTTATAATGGATTAAAAACATCTATAAAGATGAAATTTTAATATAGATGTACCATAATTGTGTACTTTAAATTGCAATCATTTAAATTCGGTTATTTTGAAAAAACATTAATAAAATGTAGTATTTCAATATGTATATATTACCTACACCTATTACCTACTATACTCAAAATTATCTAAGATGCCCATAATGATACCTGCCATTTAATAATACGAACTAACCACTTACCATCAGGTGGATCGTCAGCTTGTTTGCTGGCTCGGCTATTTCCATGCATACCTAGCAACTTGAGTTGTTAGGAAGAAACAATAAAATAATATTTTATTGGAATCGTCGTACATGCATGTTGCGAATACGCAGTACAAGATAGCTCAATCGAGGTAGTAGGTAAGTATTTAGTTTACAATTTAATTATCGAATCGATTAGAAGGTCTTACAATTATGAAGAACCATATAAAAATAGGACATAATCTTTCTAAGTATGGACACCCTACAATTATGAAGGACAATCTCAATCCGTCATTCCGATATGACGGCACGTTACATACTCTTTGATTGACATTTTGTCATGACAAGAATGTTTCGTTATACGGTACGCGGCTAATCTTTTTGCCAAAAATATGCAGTAATAAAATTTTTAAGCAATATCGCATTTAAGAAATTCTAACAATACGGGGATCATTTAGAATGAATATTAAAGTATGTTATTACACTTTCATTTGATAAGTGTGTTTTAAAACCTCTTTTTAAGTGTAGTCAAGTTTTGTTGACTTGGCGTTGCTGTAGTCTAGAAAACGGAACGTTTATTTCATATGTCATATGGTAATGTCGAAAGATAAAATGTCGAATGTGCCCCCAGAATAACTTTTTTGGATACATTCGAGATTTTGCCGACATGTCTCGCCGAGATTTAAAGATTAGTGATATGTCTGACTTCAACATTATCTCTTCAAAATGAGAATTGGGCTCCAGGTAGATCGTCAGCTCGTTTGCCGGCTATTTCCATAAATAAAAGGAAAATGTTGGATTTTCTGGTTTCAGATTTAACCATCCACAGAATACAAACTACGTGATGCTTTTGTGACTTGTGTTATAAATATCCCATGTTGCATATCAATTATTAGGTATGTCATGACTCATGTACCCAATCATGAACCAAGTTCCAATGTAGGTTTAAAAATATATCATAGTTTACTAACACTTTGGTAAAATTGACACTAAACTAAATAGGTGCCGAATAACTAAAATTACTCACCTTGCCTGAAAACAATTGACGAATATTTCATCAGCCCCACATTGCTCCGCTATACTACTAGCGAGTCGTCGATACTGATTTGTTCTTTGTTTTTCTTCAGCTAAATCAAATTTAGTACCAATAACTAGTATTGGGATCTGGAAACAAACTAATAATTTAGTCCACAACTATGGCTAAATACGGGTAGGCAGATACTATGACTAAATTTATTACACAAATCCTACCATCATAATAATAACCGAAAGTTTGTATGGATGTTTGTTATTCTTTCACGCCAAAACTCTTGAACGGATTTTCATGAATTTTAACACACAGGTAAGCCATGATCGAGAATAAGAGATAGTGTACTTATTTTATCCACGCGGACAGAACGCTAGTGGGTATTACATTTGTGTCCAGTAACAGATTGACCATGTGGGGGTTACATTTCAAGCTATTGGTAGTTGTAATACCTAATTATTATGTTAGTTTAAAGTTCATCTTTAACATAATAACGTATTAGGAATAGTGTAGGTCCCAGTATACTACCTTGTGTTACGCCAATAAAGCTATTCTAGAAAATTCACTTCAATGGTATTTTTTAACAAAGTTTGTAAAATGCAACAGTAATTTTAACAGCCCGAAAAGTGGCTGCCTGTTGCCTTTAATTAATTTTACTAATAAATTCTTTAATTGATATTCAAAGTTATTAATTTTGTACACATCAATTACCTGTGTCGATCCTAAAAACTGTTCGGGATCAACATCCACATGCTGGAATGTAGGATTCATTGTGTCCTGATTTAAAATCTCTGAAAGCCACTTCTGTAAATTTATTTGACTTTTCCTGTTCGTTAAATCATGCACTAAGATGATACCTGTAACATTACCAAGTAGATTATTGTAATATTTCTGAAATCCTCAATTTAAATACTCAAACATAGTATTGAAATGGCAATACTGACAAAAATATTTTTTTTTTTTTTTGTTTTAAAATAACAGCAACATTTTTGTCTATTCGAAAAATAATAATGGCGTAATAAACGCACGTTTACTAAAATTTGTATGGGACGGAAGCTTTTCTTTTCACTACCGCTACATGGCTCTGCTTCGGTCCCATACAAATAATTTACGCGCGTTTACAAAACTCGTACTAAGCACACAGTTTAAACCCAACGGTACTTGTGCATGATGGTACGATTATCGACATATCTACAATATACCTAGTACCTACCGAGGAACAATACATTTTTTTCCCTTCATTCCTCGGTATTCCAACTTCCTTCTAACACTTTGGATTATGAACGTGTCTTTGGTATTAAGGATCACCAATCCCCAAAACGAGCAATTACCTGGGTACCAGTTTCCATAAGGAGCTATAGCCACATACCCTCAAGTGGCACGTCTTAATTTTGCTGTCTGTAGACAAAAACCAAACGAATGTGTCTTTATATTTACCGTGAGTTGGTTGATAAAAAACATTTCTCGTATTTCTATGGTTATTTGATCCTCCAACGTCCCACAGTTCCACAAAAAACGTGTTCTGGGCCTGTGTCCCTTCCCTGAACTTGTGCAGTTTGACTTCCACGGAACACCCGACGGTCCAGCCCGGCGATAGCAATGGCTTATTATGTGCTATTAGATAAGTCAGAGATGTTTTACCCACTCCTAAAATATTAAAATTAAATGTTTATTCAAATAAGTACTAAGTATTTCGGTGTCATTATATTAATTAAGGCAAAACCAAGAGAGGTGACGAGTCTAGCCTCTACTTCGCTTTATTTTAATTTCCTAATGTTGTACTTTAAATAGATAGGTACCTATACTATACATTATTTTAAACTTAACTCATCGTGGACTGAACACATTTTTACTGATTCGGGTCATCCGGGTACTCACTCCAATATTGGCGTACAAAATATGTATCGTGAGTACCCGTATCATAGTAAAAATAAGGTACCCTACATAGGTAGCGTAAACACTCATTTAAAAATGATTTCACAACGTCTTGAAAAATAATACATAATATTTGCGATATTAAAACCCCCTTTCAATAATTTATATTTAGGGCGCCCTAAAATAATAGGGCATAGAACAAAATACAAATTTTAAGTTCCCGCCGTTCTCGCCATGTTCCCGCCCACTTTTCCGCCATTACAAATTATAAATCTGTTATGTTGCCTTGCCTGGTGTCATGGCTACAAAGTGTTTAAAGCCTACAAACATGTTGGCAAATGGTTGATTTTGTTTTGAAAAAAAATTGTGTTACTAATGGAAGAACAAGTACAAAAAGTGTAAAAAACAAAAGCTTGGCTGTTGACTTACCGGAATCACCAAGCACAACAACCTTAACTTTCTCAATAGCAGCCATTTCCAGGTATTTATTTCTGTTTTTGTCCTGTTTTGATCTGAGAATATTTTGATTTTGACAATATGTCATGTCAATTTGACAACAAAGTTTTTGGTTAGAAACAAGCGAGCCAACATAAGAGATAAAATAATGTTACCATAACTGGCTGAGACCTGAGTAAACAAAACTAAATTGTATTAGAAATATCAGAATCTTTAGCATAAAATATCTTGTCCTTAGAATACTAGTCCAGTGCCGATAATTTTTGAAACGAAAAAAAATTATAGTAGAATGAAACCTATTGCAAAAGGAAGAGAATATAACGAAGATTATAGGAAAAATAAATTACGGGCGATCTGAGGTCGGGAAGGGGGGGGAGGGGGGGTTTAAGGGAAAAAAATGGTTTATCTCGATTTTCGGAAAAACTACAAGTCCTATTGAAAAAAGTTGAATGGCAAAGTTGTAGGTAATAAAAAGATCTACAACTTTTGTTTTTACACTTTTTTTACATAACCTCAAAATTTATGTGGAAAATTCAAAAAACCACGTTTTTGGTTTTTTATTTTTATCTTTTACAAAAAATATTTTTTTTTCACGAAATTTGGTGAAAACTTACCTTTGTATGTCCTTAACATACTGTAATTTTTTTGATTCAAAAAAATATTTTTTCCACCTTATTTTGACCTTAAATCAAAAAAACAACCTTATTTTCAGTCGAAAAATCTCACGTCAAAATATCAGATTTTTTTTAAAAGTCGGTAGTCCTCTTGTTCGTTGGAATCTCTACTTTCTAATGGTATATAAAAACCTATACACGACTATGGTAAATGTTCTCAGAAAATGCAATGAAACGACTACTATTTTCGCATGTTTTTTGCCATCTCATATGCAATCAATGAAATCCGAATTTTTTTTGCGAAAATCTCTACTTTCTAATGGTGTATAAAAACCTATACACTAATATGGTAAATGTTCTCAGAAAATGCAATGAAAAGACTACTATTTTCGCATGTTTTTTGCAATCTTATATGCAATCAATGGAATCCGATTTTTTTTTGCGAAAATAGTTGTCGTTTCATTGCATTTTCTGAGAACATTTACCACAGTAGTGTATAGGTTTTTATATACCATTAGAAAGTAGAGATTCCAACGAACAAGAGGACTACCGACTTTTAAAAAAAAATCAGATATTTTGACGTGAGATTTTTCGACTGAAAATAAGGTTGTTTTTTTGATTTAAGGTCAAAATAAGGTGGAAAAAAATATTTTTTTGAATCAAAAAAATTACAGTATGTTAAAGACATACAAAGGTAAGTTTTCACCAAATTTCGTGAAAAAAAAATATTTTTTGTAAAAGATAAAAATAAAAAACCAAAAACATGGTTTTTTGAATTTTTCACATAAATTTTGATGTTATGTAAAAGAGTGTAAATTCAAAAGTTGTAGATCTTTTTATTGCCTACAACTTTGCCATTCAACTTTTTTCAATAGGACTTGTAGTTTTTCCGGAAATCGAGATAAACCATTTTTTTCCTTTAAACCCCCCCTCCCCCCCCCCCCCTTCCCGACCTCAGATCGCCCGTAATTTATTTTTCCTATAATCTTCGTTATATTCTCTTCCTTTTGCAATAGGTTTCATTCTACTATAATTTTCTTCCACTTTTTACCGTTTTTAGAGCTATCGGCACTGGGCTATACGGCACTGTTACGATTATTTTTTTTTCTTCATTTATTTAAACATTTACTGTTTAAATTATCTGTGCCACCTTAAAACGCAGCACGTTCTGTGTAGTGTTGCCAATGAAAATTTTTGGAAGGCCGTGTACATTAGATAAAAAAGCCGTGTTTTTATGGGAAAAGATCAAGTGTGGGCCGTAGCAATCCAATTATCCAATTACGCCAATATATCATGGGTTCAGTGCTCGAACTAAAAAAAAAGGTCATCGGCAGTGAATTTGATGCCCACAAAACGAGGAATACTTTTCATTACCCTACATTAACATCAACATAAGCCTAGTGGCGCTGTTTTAAGGGTTTTAACATTCGTTAAATGTTTGCAAAACAATAAATAAAACAAAGACCGTGGAATATTGGCTTTTGACTTTTGACTTTATGAGAATTTGCGAGAAGTCGTAGAATTTGTTACGGCAATAGGGTTCCAGCTGTAGCCCGTAAATTTTGTGATTTTTTGGCCTGAAAGCCGTAGAACACGGTAATTGCCGTAGCATTGGCAACACTGGTTCTGTGTGATGACTACTGACTGAATGTAGTGACATCTGATTAAACATTTTGTGAAAATCGATTCACATCAATACGATGTATCGACTTAATGTACATTCATTTTTTTTTTCTTTTTATGAAATATAAATGCATAACCACTAACTTCCACTCATGGTATGTAAAGATAATTTATGAAATATAAGTGCTTAACCACTAACTTCCACTCATGGTATGTAAAGATAAAGATTGCGATCTATAAATAAACTGTTTTGAAAATAAAATGTTGGATACAATTTTATTATGTACATGGACATAAAATTTTAAAATATTCATTCATACTCAGTATTTCTGCAGTACTGCAGTCCAATAATGGTAAGATTCAGAGGAGTTGAACCCCTATCCATTCCAATTGGCTATTTGACAGTTGTCACGGTAAAATATGAAATGTGTTAAATATGGTTGCATATTGGTTAACATTAATTAAACAATACATTTTTTGCATGAAAATAAATTGTAAATATTTTTATTTTTGAAAAATAGATTTGAGTTTTTTTACCTGTGGACACGAGAACCGAAACGCGGGCGGCCATGATTGAGCATGCTATGACGTCACACTTCCAAAAATATAGCGTTGTACTACTAACTACATCGATTATCGTGTGCAATTTACTGAGAAAATTAATAATATATATTTTGATTTGTGCTTTTGAGAGGTTTTGTAAAATGGAGTCAGGCTATACAAAAGCTGACAGTGCGAATTTGCCTCAAGTTGATTCATTTATGGTCGCAAATTTCTTTGCGTGTAACCCTGACTTTTGCTCTAAAGAGTTTCGGAATGCAAAAACCTCCTTGTAAGTACTGAAATTAATAAAGTAAAATTGGTCAGTCTTGCTAAGTGGTCACAGGGAGATTTTTTTGTAAGTTTTTCCTCAACGTCCCCTTAACGACACCATATTACTAATGATTTTAAATTACTTATAGGTTATGTTTATGAACAATATTAGATTAGGTTTAATTTGTTTTTTTAGTAAATCAGAGGCTAAGTTGATTTCTTCCAAATACTTACATCAAAGTGGTCCTCGCAAAAGAATATTGCAGATTTATCAGATGTTAACTGTTGGTCTCGACGTGCTAATTGTAACCACTGTTTTCGACGTTGAAGGCATTTAGAAACGTGTATAAACAATTTGTTAGGAAATTTAATTGTAGTACTTCTACACATAGGCACTGCACATGTCTTGTAGCTTGTCATTTTCACAATTCCAGTGAAAAAGGTGTAAGTTTTTCACATAAAATATCTTCAGAGTTAGAGCATAAACTGTTATTTGAAATGTGACGTCACAGCCAGCAAGTGACAGATGGCAGACTATTTTCGCGCGAATTTCAAATTAATGGATTAAAAGTTATTTTTATTCCTACTAAATAACACTTTTTTGAAAAAATAAATATTGTAAGAGGTATAAAATAAACCTACGAAAATTTTAAAATATTTTTCCAAAAATTGTCTAATAGCCAATTGTATGATAATAGGTGCCTGAAATTTATACGTATTGCAGTACCACGGGAGTATTGCCATTTGTAAGAGGAATCTGAGTTTTTAAACTTTTTAACTCTATCCAATTCAACCATTAGTTTAGTTACCCAAACTCGTGCTTCACGATGATAAAACTCGCCCAGGGCGAGTCGCCCTCAATATCCATCCATTAAGCATCGACTTTAAAGCAAACCAATCTGAAAATCGATTTTTGTAGGAGCTAAAAAATCGACTTAAAATCTCGAAATTAAAAATCGTGCATCTCTAGCATTGACGGTCTGTTTCATTTTACTTCATGCAAGTAAATTCTCCAAAATCAATAATAAATAATGCGTCCGCCATTGTGTACTCAATTATCTAGTATTAACGTATTGTAAGAAGTCTAAATGAAAATGCAACGACGTAACATAGTAGATATCGAATTACATTTTCATTTATAAGAATGACTGTGTTTCATAAAGTAATTGTAGTGCTTCTTGTCATTAAATCCGTGCATCTTTACTGCGGCCCATACAATGGACAAATATGTAAAAAATATTCAACTGGATTTGTATGGTACAATCATACTGGTGGACTCGAGAATGAAAAGATTACCACAGGACTGTGGAAAGATATGATATCGACGTTAAAGGAGCCTTGTCGAAGTAAAGCTGAAAAGTTACTTTGTGCCTATGCGTTTCCAAAATGTATTGACAAGGATGGAGTTGGATATTATGCTCTGCCTCTATGTTACGAAGATTGTATGGCCGTCAAAATGCAATACTGTTATAATGATTGGGTCGTTATTGAGGAACAGAAACGTCGAGGTGTCTTCTTTCAATCGAGGGGACACTTTCGATTTCCAGAATGTGAAAAACTCGAAAAATTTTCTGGTAAAGGAACGCAGGTGACGTGCAACAACGTCGGTATTACAGAAATGGACTATAGTCAGGTTACAACTACTTGTATCCGTGGTAATGGACAATATTACCAAGGTACTAAGAACGTGACTGAGACAGGACTGGCTTGCCAAGCCTGGGAATCTCAGTTTCCTCACCAGCACACTAGACCACCATTGTTTTTTCCTGAGGTGCAGAACTCAACAAACTTTTGCAGAAATGCCGGGGGAGAGGAACGTAAACCATGGTGCTACACAATGGACCCCAATGTCCGGTGGGAACATTGTGACATACCTATGTGTGCCAATTCCACTGAAGAAATTGACAATATAAGTGGACCAAATATAGTTATGGAGAATTATTTTACACCAACCTTTGTGCTGTTGCTGTCGGCTGGAGGACTCGGTTGTGTATTAGGAATAGCCTCAATAGCTCTTCTTTGCCATTACTTTTTGAAGCACCACTACTCTAAATGTAACATTTCTGGTCGTAGAAATGTGCAGAACATGGATATAGATTTGGACAAACTGCCTAGTAACCTTGCTTATCATACAACTGGAGCTCAATTAAATCCTAAGTTAGAGAAGTTGGAGTTTCCTAGAAATAACATCATATACATACGAGACTTAGGGCAAGGTGCGTTTGGTAGAGTATTTCAAGCTAAAGCTCCTGGCCTCGTCCCTGAAGAGGAATTTACTGTTGTCGCTGTTAAAATGCTGAAAGATGAAGCATCCCATGATTTGCAACTTGATTTTGAAAGAGAAGCTTGTTTACTTGCTGATTTTGACCATCCTAATATTGTCAAGTTGTTGGGTGTGTGTGCAATTGGACGTCCCATGTGTTTATTATTTGAATACATGGGTAAGGGTGATTTGAACGAGTATTTGAGAGCTTGCAGCACTGCTCCAAATTATCCACCCGGTGTTGAGAACAGGGAAGATCTTAGACTCCTTGCTACCCCATTGAATCATATGGATCTCCTCCATGTTGCCAGGCAAATAGCTTCCGGGATGGTCTACCTCTCAGATAGGAAGTTTGTGCATCGTGATTTAGCTACCAGAAATTGCCTTATTAATGATGACATGGTAGTGAAGATTGCAGACTTTGGATTGTCACACAAGATTTATTTACAGGATTACTACAAGGGGGATGAGCATGATGCTATTCCTGTACGATGGATGCCTTTAGAGAGTATATTATATAACAAGTACACATTAGAATCAGATGTATGGGCGTATGGAGTATGCTTATGGGAAATATTTTCGTTTGCTCTACAACCATATTTTGGTATGACTCACGAGGAAGTTGTGAGATTTTTGAAAGATGGAAATGTTTTAGCTTGTCCGGACAATACTCCTCGATGTGTGTATGACTTGATGAAACAATGCTGGAACCATCATCCCAGTGACCGCCCCAATTTTAGAATCATATACCAAACACTGGATAATATACAAATGACACTTGAGAGGACTCATACAGAATAATGTAGTATTTTTATTTGCAAGTATTGTATGATTATATGATCAAATCAATATTTTACTTGTCTAATATTATAGTATGTTAATTGTGTAAAAAAAATTGCATTTAGTTGTAAATAATATTTTAGGTACTTGTTCCATGATTTTTTATAACAATATTGATTGTTTTTATGTTATTTATTGCTTGATTGAGTATGGTGACTGATTTTTATCTATCGCTAAGGATTTTGTATTTTATTTTGGATGCTATATTAATAATTGACCCCTCCGTGAATGTTCCGACTATGTGGTGTCCTTATAAATATTATGTACCTTTGGATATCTAGAATATATATCTTATCACACACAAAATTACTGTTTAAAGAACTGTGTAGTTGCACATAAATCTCCAAACAAATACAACAAGTGAGCATTAATCTACTCCAGAATTTTTGCCACACGAAAAATTTAAATCCATTTTGATATAAAGATATAGTGAATTAGGCTGCCGAAAGGCTAGTGAAACAAAAAAAATATGTAATTTAATATTATGTATGTACATAGAATAAAAAATATTAAAATGGTGTCTTGGCATGCAATTAATTCATCAATAGGCAATGCAAATTATTACATTATTTTTTTTATAACAAAACAGCTAGATATTGGTACCTAGTAATTGTAAAACACTTTAGTACCTATCTAGTAGATGTAAGAATAAGTTTTATAGGTGTTTTAAGGTAGCTAGAGTCTCTTAGCCAACAAACATTATCTTAAGACTGAATTTGGTTTATATTATTTTAATTTTTATATTTGTAGTAGTGTCTTCAATCTTTTAGACAATCTTTTTACTAGGTACCTACCTACTACTAAGTATTATGTACTTATACTTGGGCACCTATATTCAAATAGTTTCACTAGAAATAGTTATTATAAACAAATTTTCGTTAGTTCAACGAATTCCAAATTAAAACAATATTTCTAAGACATAAAAATTATGATGAAATCAGAAGATATGCCCAAGTCATTAAAAACTTACTGCCAAAATAAAATGTATGAATCATCAGAATTAACAAGGATAATCTCCAATCAACAATAACAAAATTATTTTCTAGCAACAGTAGTTTAGTTGATTGGGGATATGTTTTATAAAATTTATATACCTACATGACCATTGTATATTCTATTTTATGCCGACTTCCCTATTGCGCAAGTTTTCTATGGAAACCTAACTTATTATTGTATAATAATTTATCTGTTAATTATATGTATACATACATTTTTTATATGAATATTACAATATTGTATGGGTTATATGTCCCACTGCCACATCAGTCTCACTGAGACAATTGTTTTTTGTTCACTATTTACTGTGCATGGGATAAGTTAACCACTGATTTATGATTATAATGTCGTTGTAGATATTGAGCTAATAATAGAAACTTACTTATCATTTAAATTCACTGGTACTTAAGTGTATCTACTCTGTGCTGTACTGATCTTTGTGAAAAATAATTTAATTTATTATTAAATTTTGTGAAATTAGTAAATTTCCATACAATGGGAGCCTCAATAAGTGAATTAAAACTTCATTTAATTTTATTTTTCAAATATGGCCATTACCATATCACTGTCTTAGAAGAAAACTATCTTGTAAACATTAATTGAGTTTTCTAACCATGTTTTACTTTGGTTTAAAGTGCCTACAGAAATCAGTAGCTAGTAGGGACTGTATAAGAAAAATAAAATGCCTCTTAAATTCACTAAAGATCTGAGGCATGTAGAAGGGAACCAGCAATTTATTTACCTATAGACATAATAATTGTAAATTAAACCTTGCCACGAGTAGCTTAAAATATCATATTTATGTGATGTTTTTTTGTAAGTTTTGTATTGCTTACATACGGATGTAAATCTTACTGCCAAAAATTTGCTGTCGTATTTGTACCTTAATTAATATAATATGATAAATACATATTTTTTGTAATAAGGATGGCCAGAGACCATTGCTTTATGTGAAAAAAATGTACCAAACCTTGGATAAATCAATTTTAATGAATACATTTACATGGAATGTTTTCTTTGTTTAACATGTTAAGAATTAAATAATGGATTTTTAAATGAGTATTTTTATCAGTTATCTAATATTATTTCACCTATAATATGACCTAAATAAACTAAAAAATAGGTCTATGCAAAGCTCTCAGCAATACCAGGGGGCGTGGCAACATAAGATTATCCCGAAATATGTAAGTTATCTGGGCAGTAGATCCTGAATTTAAATAGGTATTTACTGTTGCTAATTCAGGGTTCTTTCCCTTTTCGGGAACTTGAAGTTAAGTATCTCATCTGTCTTATCTTCTAGTCTTGTTTTCTAATCCCTTGGGTCTCTCACACAATTGATTTCTTGAACCTCAATGTCCAATAAGGACATAGCCGAAAAACAAGCAGGCGTGCCAATTTATTGCAAAAAGCAAAAAGTTAACACGTAAAAAGTTCTATAATATATAGGCAGATAATAAACATGGGGATTATACTGGGTGGTACAAAACCCAACGATTACCGACAGAAGGAACCTACCACCCAGTCGCATAGCCTCGTTCGTAGTTAGGTTTAGCCAGCTATATTAGGATAGACCCACAAAGTACATAATCACTACTTTTGATAGACCCCTTCAGAGATCAGACCCATGGATGTAAGAGAGAGAGAGAAAGGATTGCCATTGATTGTGAGGGTACTCGTATATGTGGTATTTAATGATTTATCACACTTTAATTTCTTCGTCGTTGCCTATATTATTTATCAAGATATATTTCTGATAGCTTTTAGTTATCATGACTGAAGAAAGGTACGTAACGGAAGTGCCCAGCAGTTTAAAACAATTAGCAAGATTAGTTGTTCGAGGTTTTTACACCATAGAAGACGCGCTCATCGTCGATATGTTGGTCAGGAATCCTTGTGAGTATCCGACATACCATGTACATGGATTTTTGTAAATGCTATTGCTATTCTAATTCTTTAAAAATATCAATCATTAAAATTAATCAAATTTTATCACATTTCAGGCATGAAGGAAGATGACATTTGCGAGCTTCTGAAATTTGAAAGGAAAATGTTGAGAGCGAGAATAGCGTCTCTGAAAAATGATAAATTCATCCAAGTGAGATTAAAAATGGAAACCGGTAATAATCTTTACAAATCTACATACCTACTTAGCTTAAAACAGTCTCCCGTTGTTAAGACCTAAATTATGGTAGACAAAGGCGGCAAAGGGCCAGGGCCTCTGGCAGTTTTTTTTAAATAAATTTAAGATGCGATAATATTTAAAACTGTCAGCCTGTGGAATTTGTACTCAGTGTACTTCTTCGGCCAGGTTGTTTTATTTTACTAAACATGAGTAAGAAAATGGGATTATTAATAGGTGGGTACGTAGCTAGCATTATCTCTCCGGGTCCGCCTGGATAGCACCCTCTTGCTCGAGTCAGCCGCCTAGCGACTCGTCGTGTTCCGGCTGGGGGCTTGAAAGCCAATTATTTCTTTATTTCTTTCTTTTTGTCTTTCTTGGCCGGCAATGCATCAGTGATGCCTTTGGTGTCGTTAATATCCATATCCATGGGCAACGATAGCCACTTACCATCAGGTGGATCATCAGCTCGTTTGTCGGCTATTTCCCTAAAAAAAACCCTATCATAGTCTCAATTATTTTCTTTTTAATTTCCAGGTCTAGATGGAAAAGCACAAAAAGTAAACTACTACTTCATAAACTACAAGACGTTCGTGAACGTGGTGAAGTACAAGCTGGATCTAATGCGGAAACGCATGGAGACCGAAGAGCGCGACGCGACGGGCCGCGCGAGCTTCAAGTGTCCCGGCTGTGCTAAAACATTCACAGATCTTGAAGTACGTAACTGTTACTATTAGAGCAAGTAGCAAGTGTAGCAACCCTGTTCACAGTACCTACCTCCAGCCTTTGACTTATCTTTATTTAATTTAATTAGTTCTATTACTGCGATAAATCAGAGTCAACGCGCACTCAAAACGTAACGTGGCACAGAAATTGGTCCAATTGAAAAAATGCTCGAAGAAGTTAGAAAACTAACGCCCCAACTCAGAGTCACTAATGGTTACTTAGTACAGAATTTGTATGGTGATTCTTTATTAAGGAGCGATTAAAGTAACCGTTAATGACTCTGAGTTGGGGCGTAAAAGTTTAGGTTTAATGTCGCCAAAGTAATTAAACGTTAAACCTGCTCTCGGCTACGTGTTCAACTCTCCTAAACATAGTAAATTAATGTTTTCAGGCAGATCAACTGTACGATATGATGACCCAAGAGTTCAGGTGCACATTTTGCTGCCAAGTTGTGGAAGAGGATCAGTCTGCTCTGCCTAAGAAAGATTGTCGCCTGTTACTTGCGAAGTTCAACGAGCAGTTGGAAACTCTTTACATGTTGCTCAGAGAAGTGGAAGGCATCAAACTGGCACCAGAAATATTGGAACCAGAGCCTGTTGACATCAACACAATAAGAGGGTAAGGGAAAAAATACGTACCTACTCACATAGGGTAGCTTCTAACCTTTTTAATCGACTTCAAAAAAGAAGGAGGTATTCACGACTTTACTTTTTTATGTTTGTTACCTCAGAACTTTCGACTGGATGAACCGATTTTGATGATTATTTTTTTATTCGAAAGCTTATTTTCATATGGTCCCACTTAGTTTTTGAGTTATCCCTAATTTTGATGTCAATTATTTTTTGTCAAGAATTATTCGGAATTATGAGACAGGAAAAAATTCTTCTGACTTACTACTTTATTACGAAGGGGAGCGGGAAGGACAGGGAGAGGGAATTTAATGGTCTTTGATTTGTTAAACCTACCAAAATTATAAAAATTAAAAGTAACAACAAAGTACATTCACTGATTGTTAGGCGATACGAAATTCGCAGAGACAGCTAGTAAGATATACAGAGCTTCTAGAACAAAAATATTAATCAAATCAAATCAAATCAAATCAAATCATCTTTATTGTGGAATACAGGTATAATACATTGTTGAGTCAGGTGTAATACTTCAAATAAGTGGATCTCTGTATTCCCGCCACAAACGGGCATACAATATTATATAAAATTATAACTAATAATAAACAATTCATAAAATAATATAAACAAACACTAAATATCCAAAACAATTATTATCTACTTAATACATTTCATGTCAAATTTTATTAAAATGTCAAATTATTAAATTTATCAATTAATTGTCAAATAAAGATTAGTGATAATATTGATATTAATAATGAAAATTATATTCAATTAAGTGCTATGTAATTAATTAATTGAATTATCTGTTAGGTACTCATTTATTGTGTAATTTAAGCCAAAATTTATTTTTTGTCTCTAGTGTCACCGGTATTCACGATTACAGTATTGATGCCTTTGATGCAACTGACATAATTATGTATATTAAATTGCTCATCATGCTTATTACTTATTAAGACAATATTACATTGCTTATTATTCCTTTACCTAACAACATTCGTTAACCCTCAGTCTAACAATGAAGGCGGCGCCGACCCGGCCAGCCAACGAGAACTGGTCGAACGACTCGTCGCGGTCGCTCGGGCTGGCGGTGGAAGAGACTCGTGTCGACGTCACCATCGGCGAGGCGGACGCCGGGGACACCACGCAGCGCAAGGAGCGCCCCGTCTGGATGATCGAGAGCACTATCGCTGCTAATGACCAGGTGAGTACTATGGATTTTTTTACTGTAATGCGGGTACTCACGATATTTTTATTTATACGGATTTTGTACTCCGATATTTCGTAAAATGTGTTCAATTCACGATGATTTAAGTTTAAAATCGAAAGTTAAGTTTACTATCATTAGAATAGGCATGATGACAGCAAAGATTTTATAACAAGAACAAGATTGCGCACTCATGAACGAAAGCTCGAGCTGAGCGAGATAGCGCTTTTATGGTGTGCGTCCTTCTCTAGTAGGCTTACTACAAAATTTGGTTCTCCCAGGACAATTTATAGTTGAGCCTGATTGTATGAGTAATAATAATTATTAAATTTAATTTGTTTTATGTATACTTGTATTTATTAAAAGAGGGTCGAAGGATTTGAAAGCTATACCTACAAATAATAATAGCAACCGGACTTGGTTGTGAACTATGAGGGAGGCCTATGTCCAAGAGTGGACTGATGGATGGATGGAATAATAATTATTATTATTTAAAACAAATTTTACAATAACGGTGCATAGGGGGAGATTGGCACCACATAGTAGGTATCATGACAGACATCACAGCCATACACTTTTTTAATGAGGTGATTCTTATGTAACTTTAGGTATTCTGGTAGGTGTATGTTACGAAAATAAAAGCTGTAGAGAAATAAAAGTCAGTTTATTTTTCTATACATTGCTAAATAAAATTGTTTTGCGTAACTTTTGACGCATCGTGGCTTTGTGTCCAATTAATTTTAATGTTTCGCTTTTAGCGTACGTTTTTAGTCTTAAGTTAAAATATTTCGACGTTATACATTTAATGAGTTCTGTTTCATGCCTGTTCTCACATCTAATTGACAGAACCGGATGCCTTGGAGATAGGATTTTAACTTCACGTCGCAGTTTCGTTTTCCTTGGAGTATTGACTGTTATTGACGTTTGTGTGCTTGCACTTTGATGCAACTTCATCTTCTTAGATGGTGGCTCGGATGACATTCCAGGACACTGAGGTATTTCTTGGCATATTTTAATAGAACTCAGTATGTGCACTTTTTTAGTGTCAGGTACTATCTGAAAGTTAAGAAATTAATGATTTATTTACAATCCATATATGTATTTGTTTGTTTATTTAGATTTCACACACAATATCACGCTTGTAATCCCCGAAGGGGTAAGCAGAGCTGCACACAAGTACTAACACATTTCGCCGCGGTGTTTGGGTCCCATGTAATAGGTGGCGAGTCTATTGCCACCAAGCACAAATCCAGAAAAATTCGAAATGGAAAAAAACTCAATAACACTGCCCGACCTGGGAATCGAACCCGGGACTTCATGTTTCGCAGTCGCGCTTGCAACCACTAGACCAACGAGCACTAGCGACTACACGAGCGCTAACAAAGTAAATTTAGGTCTACAGACTACAATCAACATGGACACCCTATTCTAAACAAAAATAAAACTTTACCTAAATACTCACCTGTGAAAAGATACGCCGCTTCCTTTGTATGATTCACTTTTGCATTCTTTCACGCAACATGTGAGAACCATTTCTATATATTTAAACACAATTATAACAATGTAATTACGATTTTTCACCACGTTTAGGCACTACGCATCACACAGTTGACACAAATAATCACAATCGCCATATTGATTGACGACGCCTAGTGTTGCATATTAAATATTTTTAAAACTACCATAACGCCGACTACAAAACGAAGCAAGTGATTTACCACGGTTTAAAATAATACAAATGCTATGGACATCATTAAATAAGCTAAACATTGCATTTAACTAGTAAATATTTTGAAATAATCTCGACAACTGGGAATAAAATATATAATGATATTCTACAACATGATAAAATATTTTACAGTGGCAGCCCAGTAGACAGAGACGCACTCCATAATAGGGGCGTCTCGCTCAGACCGATTTTCCGTTTAGCGTAATGGCATAGGAAAGTAAACTTTATTGTAACCGCATAGAATTCCGTTTACATTGTAATAATTTTATAGTGCACAATCTTGTTCTTGTTATAAAATCTTTGGATGACAGTAATTAAAAATCACTAAAACTATGTATTCATTTAATGAAACCCTATTAATGGATTACAGAACACGCATTTATCGTATTAATATTAGCGATTTTAACAATATTTTTGATAAAATAAAACTACAAAATACGGCAAGCCGCCATCTTAACTAAAACGCCAGTCAGTCTCAATTAGCGCGAATTACGTCACACGTCTTAAAACAAATGAATATCACCATACTTATATTGACGTATTGTCTTTTGTTTTCCCGAGGACTGACGTCACTACCACGCCCTGACACTTTGAAGCGTTTTGGTGCGAATTTTAAGCTTATAAATTGAAATGTATTTATTTTATACTAAACATTGAACTATTATTACTAGCGAATAGAACAGACGCCGCGAACATTGGGTTCGGGGGTGTGCATTGCAGCCGGCCGGCTGCATTTCATTCTGTCACTCGGCTGTCATTCAGTGCTGCCAGATGGGGCTATTAAGCGCCAATGGGGCTATTTCCGTTACCGAGCGGCTATCATATTTTACCCCTTGGCTACGTGTAGCCGCGGGGCTATATTTCAGCGCTCGGACTAAAACAAGAAAAAAAAGGTCATTGGGCTTGGATTTCTCAACAAAGTGATATGAAATTGACTGCCGATGACCTTTTTTTTAGCTCCTGTACTTCGAACCCTGGATGGGGCGGGCTATCTCGGGGCTACACGCGCACTCCGGCAAGGCTATTCGAGAAAAAATTATCTTGCAACACTGCTGTCACTCGGCTGCGCTCATGGCGGCCGCATGCCAAAATTGTTTATGAAAAAACTGAAAAAAATGCCGTCGTGCGTAATAAGAACGTGTCACAATTGCACGACAAAAAACAAAAAAGATAATGGTATCACTATCATCGGTAAGAAAACAAAATATTAACTTAAATCAACTAAAACGAATTTAATTGAATTATTGTGCAATGCTCCCGCCATTTTTGAATAAAAAAATCATAAGGAGCGTTTGAACTTGGCAAGCCACTAGCGTGTTAATAAAATAAAATAAAGGTAAATAAAGCTTGCCGACGCGACGCTTGTGACCAATTTAAGGTGTTGGATTTTTGACACGAATCAATGGTAATTACGTTTGAAAATCGTTTAAACGCTTTTGCGCGTTAAATAAAGTTGGAGTAAGAGCTTGTAAAGATTTGGAGTGTGACTGCTTGTTCGGCAAGTGTCATAAACAAAGTTACTTTATGGCAAGTGTCTAAACGAGCCTTCTAGTTTGAAAAGAGAACGAAGGACAAGTCGGCGGTGGAACACACATTTTGTTTGAGATGGCTTCTCTATGTAATTAATACCTCAATGATACTAAACCTTATTTTTTTGCGAGAATATGATATACGTTGTAATTATAATACATTTCCCAACAATATAGAACAGTATTTCAAAATCTGTCATCATGCCTATTGTCGGCTTGATCGACCGCTACACTTTTAATGTGGCATGATCTAGAGGACATTAGAGGTATCATGTTTACTTACCTAATGAAAGGGCTTAATCTTAATTGGCACATCATAGAGATTATCAAATTAAGTAGGTACTTTGCGATGACCGTTATCACAGCGGTGTGGACGGGTTTATCTGGTGTATGTATTAGAATTACATGGACATAACATATTCCAGAGCGACAGTGTGCACTCGACGGACGCGGCGCTGGAGAAGGCGGCGAGCAGCGCCAGCAACGCTAAGACAGCCGGCAAGGAGAAGAATGACGACATCATGTCTGTCTTATTGGCGCATGAGAAGCAGAATACTGGTAAGGAACAACTATTTTATTCATAATTATTAATATGTTGATTTGTGTACAATAACTTTATAATGATTATAACTTTATATCTACATATATTGAAAATTATTGATCATCGTCATCAATACATATAAGAAACTGTAACTGATCGATGTCTGTACAATTTTGTACATGGAAGATATTTGAGATAACGCAATCCCGTAACAATGATATTTAGATTTTTTGTCTGTTTGTCTGTGCGCTTGTTCCAGCTAATCTCAGGAACGGCTTAATAGATTTAGATGCGGTTTCCACTGATATATTGTGATGAGCTACTGTGATATACTGTCCATACATTAATTCCAGTGTGGGCTTATACAAATGGTTTACCGAAGCGAAGCGAGGGCATTTACTGGTTCATAATTATTTATGCTTGTAATTTTTACTGCTACGGTTTCGAAAACTTACTTTTTTTATGCTTTTAGCAGGCAAACGAGCAGACGGGTCACCTGATGGTAAGTGATCACCGCCGCCCATGGACATTAGCAACATTGGGGGCATCACCAACGCGTTGCCGTCCAAAAATCTTTATCAAAGGATGAAAGAAGAAAGGATGAAAGAAACTCCTCGGCATCTTGTCATCATGTATTCATTATAAATGTTAGTAACGATAACTCTGTTTCAGGTAATACTGCTGCGAATGCCGTCAAAGGAATAGAACCAGACAGCTCGGACTCCAGTGACAATGAAGAACCGGATCCATACAAGTTCCAGAACACTGCTCCAGCTATCGGTATGTACTTATGTGATATACAAAGAAATATAATTACAGAACAATTTCACACATGAATAATAATAATAGCTTAAAATTTTACCAAAAAATAACCGATTCAAAGAAACAGCTTCTTCGATAATCCTATATCAAAATCGCTAATTCCTCATGGATCCCATCCCATCATCTGAATTGGATCTATGTGGAATCATCCCTTTCAAATGAAAAATAAAAAAATATTAAATTGGTTCATAAACAAATGACGAGAGTTCTTTCGTTAACCAGCTCGGCTATCCAACCCCCCCCCCCCCCCCTCCCCCCTCTCCATACCTATACAGTGTGTTATTCCTTCAAAACAAGTTCGTGCGGATAATTACGTTGCTTGTGGTGTGTACGAAACATCTCAATCACTCATATAAACTTGTGCGAGGAATAGATGTGTAATATTTATTATTGCTATAGTTCACCAATCATAGTACTAATTATTTTTATTAGAATATTAATTCATACACTACTTTAAATAGGTACCTACATAAATAATAGTAAACAGTAATGAGTTTTAGTATTAATTGATTTTGTATAATTTTCTGTTTCGTGTCAATAGAAGACAATGTTAGATTGGGTACTAAGAAGACTCTGATTAAAAAAAATTAAATAAATTTAATTTAATATATTTATTAATTAAATTTCTTGATTTTAATACTTGACCAATGTATAAAAATATTTTCAGCTGAAATGGAGAGTGACGACTCTGCGTCTGACGACAACGCACCAACAGTATTGGTGAACGGCAAGCCGGTACCACTGACCAGTATAGACGATGACGTCATCGCTCAGATGACCCCCTCAGAGAAGGAAACATACATTCAGGTGTACCAAGAATACTACAGCCATATGTATGATTAGTTAATGTAAGAGTACCTACAGTAATATAAGCAATGATAAAATTGCCCTATAACACATTGTTTTTTTTTCCTTCAAGTGAGTTACCTACTATCAGTGGCGGCTGGTGGATCCGAGAAGTGGTGGTGCACTGTATCAGCGTATTTTTATTTTTAACGACTGCCAAAGAACGGTTATGATTTTCTCAACGGCTGGATGGATTTGTATCGTTATATTCGTCTTAAAAGTGTCCTTAAATGAGTGTTTGAAAAATAATCCTGCCCATTTTAATTACAATTTTTGTTGAAAAGTTTCATTATTGCTTTCAAAATAGTCGATGTTAAAGTTTAATACCCATTTTCACACCTATTTACTCACACACAATGTCCCACAATTCAGTAACTATAATATTAAAATACTGAAAATCCTTGCAGAATGTAAACAAATGCAACTCCTTTTAGCTAGGCGGCGGGCGCCGGCCGCGCGGCGACCGACGTAGCGCGCGCGAATTTCGTCAAACCTCGGTAATCTTCGGTTCTGGTGCGGCGCACCAGAGTGGTCTTAATTCGCCATACATTTTCTATTGAACTAGCTCTGTCTCACGCGCCAGGCGTTTTCGGTTGCATCTCATAGAAGTTGTATGAGCATTCGCCGTGCGCTTTGGCTAGCGCACCGTGAACCATATTACAGCGATTTTCGCGATAATGAGTCTTAATACTTTATCAAAGAGCTTAAATTGGTTCATCATAATTTCGTTAATATTGAATAGATCGTTAATCAGACACTATTAAACATTTATTTTTTTATTTTTCTAAACATTAGAATCTGGCAGTTCGGCGCACGAGCGCACTTAAAGTACAGCCGCCCCTGCCTACTATTTGATCTTATAACACTGATTACGGTTTGGGTACAGACTAGCGGGTGTTAGGCCCCCATTTTTTTGCAAGCACTAAAGTATTATGCAGTTATAGATAGTGGAATGTTTAATATAAAACAAAATAATATGTGAAAATATTTTTTATTTAATAAAAATATATCTATTGCACAGCTGTTGTACACAATGTCCATCTATGTAAATTATTAAATTACAGTTTGTACAAAAGGATAAGTAACTAGCCCCTCTAATAAGAGAAACGATTGTTTAAGATTATTAAATACTAGAATAATAATACTGAGCTATACTTCCAGATAGTCTGCATGATTAAAAATAAATTATTGAACATTGAACACAATCATTTACATATTATAATTTTACTATAATTAGACTAATTTCTTGAACAACCGTTCGCGATATGTAACTCTTTCGTCAATCTAGATTCTTGCCCCATTTTTCCCAATATTCTTCTGTTTGCATTTCCATCAAGCGGGATAGACAACGGTCGCATGCGAACATTTCTTCTTCACCAGTAAATATAGCTGCGTTTACATCCTCCTAAAAAAATCGGTTCAGCTCAATGGGTATGTACAGTAGGTAGTCATTATGTTTAAGCAATTTTCAGTTACGTACATGGTTATTTTCATCATTAAATTTTAATATTTCAGGATTTTTAAATAATCGATTTTGTAACTACGTAATAAAATTTTGGTAACAGGTAAATCAAATCTTTAATATTTATAAAAGTTGCTACACTAAACTATTTTAAGGCAAGTATGTAATGTATACAAGAAGTAAGAATATTTGTATTAATATTTTATAGCCTGAAAGCTACAAAAACTGCTTTCTTGTCAGCTCTTCAGGCGTGTCACTGTCGCGGTCGCCTGGAGATATGAGCAACACCAGAATAGTTGCCAATGCTTTAAATGCTAAATACCCATTATATTTTATAGTTATTGGATCATACATACAGAATCTTTTGTAATTTTCAAATCATCCATAAGGGCTCGATCAGAATCAGCAATTCCATCCTTTTCATCATCTGTTTTAAAAATATTCTTAGCTTCCACTTCTGCAGAAATAACCACCTGTAAAATCAATTACAAAATTAATAAGGGTTTCACAATAATTTCAAAAGGCCGTACGCTCTTTGAAACATTTCACACAAATGGTGTCCAAACAAGCAAAAAATAGCGCCCACCATTTGTATCTCTCTCTTGCGAACTGAATAATTATGCACTATGCTATTAAAGTGCCACGTTTTGAGTGTACGTTGGTGGATCAATAGATTTTATTTTATTTAAACGGATGAATATTTTTCTTTTGGTATATATTACTTTTAAAATTATAAGTGTGAAGTGTCAAGAAGTTAAACCTTTTTAGGGTTCCGAAGTAAAATCGGAATCCTTATAGTTTCGTCA
This sequence comes from Thymelicus sylvestris, assembly GCA_911387775.1. NCBI lineage: Eukaryota > Metazoa > Arthropoda > Insecta > Lepidoptera > Hesperiidae > Thymelicus > Thymelicus sylvestris. The sequence continues at coordinate 11,525,387 of OU426891.1, read as the reverse complement.
TTATCATTATACATTACGCGTGGCCTGACACGCACTTGCCCGGTTTTTAAAGCATTGTACTTAAACACAATGTTTGATGTTCATAATATTTTTATTCATTACTCACCCTCACTCTATTGTCGTAAATTGTATCAATAAGTGTAATGAATCTCCTTATTTGCGATCTATGCTTCACTATAGATAGCTGAGGTAATTTCCTTATAAATACTGTATGGAAAGTTTTGGATATTACCAGATAATCACTAGCACCTAGAGGCTGTAAAAATATTAATAAATTTTAAAATCAAAATAGATATTTTCCAGTAAGTACCTTTATAAATTAAATTACTGACCAATTAATTATTTTTGATATGGACTTAAATTGCCCATTGAATCAATTTACATCTATACGAGTACATCCACACCGACAATACTTGACGTTGAGCAACATGACAAAAATTTATAACTTTTGCAACCACGAAACTTTAACCTTAACTTATTATAACAGGAGCATTAGTTAACTGTAGTGTGGATAAATGCACCATAATATTATAATGAACATCAAAAAGAACTACAATCACTCCAGATCTTATTTGTAATGATCTTAACAAGATGCCTTTAAGATATTTGTATTACAGTAGTATTTCCGTAGTCAAACAGTGTGTGCAAAAATATACAGGGTGACATGACAATATAATGAATGTAATAGGTAAAATATGAAAATTTTAAAATGGAATGTCTGTTGGAATAATAATATTATGTATTGTATAGTCCAACTTACTCTATCACATAACTCTTCAAAAGTTGAATCCAAGATTCTTCCACAAGATTTGGCAAACTTTACATTCCTTCCCATAATGTTTATAACACGAGGCCTTACTGTGTCTGTCTCTTTAGATATGAGCAACTTAAACAAATTGTCAACGTCACTGTTTTCTTCATTTTCCTTAGTTCTGAAAATAATATTGAAACTCGCAATATTTTAAGGAACTAAATTTTGTTTTATGAATCCAACATCTGAGACAAGAGTCAAGGTATAAACGCAGTATTGAGTTTGACCATGAATAAGGAAATAGCTTAAGTGAACATGAACTGTAACATTTTTTTTCCTACCTTGTACTCATTATAGTGTGTCCAGCAACCAACTTAAGGGCATGAAGTTAGTGACTCTGAGTTGGGGCGTTACATGTCTCTGCCGAAAAATTTAGATTTCTCTGGACTTAAAGGTCCCATAGATGTGAAAAAATATTATTTGAAAGGTAGAAACATGACCTTCGATCGAAACTTTTTGGCAGAGACCTCTAACATAATAAAAAAAATGGCGGCCATCCCAAAAGGAAGAGGGCTAGACCCCCACATGTGGGTATTTTTGTTGATAAAATTAGGTATATTTCATGCCCTTTAATTTTATCGCTAGTTGGTTACTGGACACACTGTATCTATTTATATACATATTCTTATGCTTTAATTTATACTTGTTACACAAATTACAATGGCCACATATAATATTGTTTTATCAATATCTGAAGCAATTACTGAAGCTTGTTTTGAATGTAAACAAATTATGTAGTAAACCAATAACAAAATTAAATTTCATTCAATGTAAATGAACAAAACTGAAGCAAATTAAGACAAAAAGCTATTAATTAGGACATGACCTATGACTTCAACTCGATTAACATCTTTCTGATTTTACTGATATATTTTCCCTTCTTTACTTACATAAAATATTTGCTATATTTGCTGCCAGAACCCCGTAATCTATAATCAATTCCTGAATCTAACTGAATAACACTGCAGTGCTGTTTTAACACTGGTATAAATGGTAAAAAGTTAGATCTCTGCAATCCATTCTTGTATAGATCATCGGGCTTCCTATTGCTAGTTGCTATCACAACACAGCCATTATCAAAGAGCTGAGTAAATAAACGTTTCAATATCATGGCATCACCAATGTCTGTCACCTACCAAAGAAATAATTAACAATAATAAAATGTTTCTTTATCATTTTGATCATTTAAGAGGCTCACAACATTTAGTTACTACACAGTGGCCAATTTCAGATTATAATAATTCAATAATATAATTTGTCTCTGATTGTAATAGATAGATCATCCTGATTTTGAGTTTGTTGTGTAGTTTGAGGTTTCATTTATAATTATAATATTTATATTACATAACTTACTTGAAATTCATCAAAGCAAATGAGCCATGATTCTTGAGTGATGTCAGTGGCTACTGGGGGAATAGGGTCAAAAGGTTTTGATCCCTCATCTCTAAACGAACTAGCACCTTTGCCAGATTGGATCTTGAGTTCGTGTATTCTGGCATGAATATTTAACATAAACGAGTTAAAATGAACTCTTAATTTCTGTTTAATCTAAAAAGAATAAACAAATAATTATGTCCTAGTCAAGTAAGATTGGTTTCAAAAATAAAAAATAAATATTGGTATTACCGGAACTGTTTCATAAAAAAGGTCCATTAGCATTGTTTTTCCTCCTCCTACACTTCCATAAATATATAAGCCTTGTGGTGCAATAATTTTTTGAGGTTTTTCCTTCTTGAAGAAATCAAACATTGACCGTTTCGTGGCCAGTGAGGGTCGTTTGAACAATACGACTTCTTCATAAACTTTCTGAAGATGTTGTACCACTTTTTCTTGGTGTTCATCTTTTCCTAATAAGCCACTTGACACTTTCTCTGAGTATGAATGCCAAGGACCTTCATTTCTAGATGGCAGATCTTGGACTTGTGAAGATAGTAACCGAAAGCAATAATGGCAATTATTCCACGATCTTTTCACTAAATAGGAAATTTGAAATGTGTGTGCAATCATCTTTGAACATAGGAAATAAATATCTCAAAAAAATATTACGTAACTCTTTGATGAGTAATTAACACTGATCTAGCTGATGCTATGACATGCATTTCTCTTTAAATAGGTTATTAATTAACAATTTAACTAGATTACATTATTATTTCTCCAATAAAATCAAACAGAACATCTGATCAGATTTTGTCATTTTGATTTTTGACACTTTTTGATAGGTTCTATCAAATCAACTCTGAAAGCTGAAGTCTTGACAAATGACACTTCTCATCTGATCCAGTGTTGCCAATGAATTTTTAAAGGCCGTACAGTACTGCACCCATCCTGCGCGCCTGCCAAACTTTTCTTCGACTATTTAGTACTCTGTGTTAGTGTTGTCATATGAGAGAACAAATAAACTTATTAATAATCAAATTATAATTTATTATGTTTCCATTAAAAAACGTTGAAGATTATTTACTTACTATCCCAATAATTATTTTGTGAATTTTTTTGTAAAAAATTGGTTGTCTGCAAATTCGGTTTATGGACGGTAGTTTAACGTGACAACGTCATGAAAAAACATTGATGAAATGATTGCATACCTACTTTTATAGATAAAATTGAATCATTTTAATTAAATTACTATTATTTTGTATAGGAATTGAGAGGAAGAGAGATACATAGGTCACGAACCGAGCGCTACCGCCGATCGTAGCCGATCGTGCCTGTCTATCACTTGTTCCGCGCTCTCGCTCACGGAACGTGACATGACGTCATGGAACGTGACAGTGAGTCATGCTTTTTCGTGCGTGCACCTGGCGTTCATCGTTTTAATAGACGTTGTCACGTCAAAATAGTAATGATTTGTGCTTCAATTCACAAAAAAACGTCATAATTATGTTACCTCAATATGGCAGAATGAAGATCTTCACTTTGCCTCGCAATGCAATTAGTAATAAAAAAGTGTCAAAACAAACTGTGATCGGAAACACGCTATCTTGACGCGCATCAACAGAATACCTTTTTGTGACGTGAGCGTGTTTGACAAACGCTCGCGTGACGTGAGCGTGTTCGACAGCGCTCGCGAAAGCTAAGGGAATACGGAAAGTGTTATTTTGATCGGAACGTCACTGTAACTGCACTGCAATCGAACTTGTTAAATTACGTGAATTAGGGTGCAGAAGGCCGTAAAATACGGTAATTGCCGTAGCATTGGGAACACTATCCCTACGTTCCACTAGACGATCACAACGATCACGCTCACGACCGCGGTTTTTCCTGTTCCACTAGCTTGTGAGCGTTACAATCATACGTACCCAAGTGGAACGGGCACTTCGACCCACCCCGTGAGGTGGGTTGTTTTGAGCGTGCCGTGAACTGCCGTGAGCGAAATTAATGACGTCATCAATGACGTTTTCACCGCGACCATGACGACCGTGGTCGCCATGTGGAACGCGTTTTGATCGTTGTGAGCGATGTGAGCGTCTACTGGAACGCAGCCTATCTGTGACAGTATTGACAGTGACATCAGCTGTCAACCATACGTCAACAATGCATACAGTACAAATACAGTCCGTTCAAAGTTATTTTACCTCTGGCTATTAAGTTGGCTAACCTTAGGTGTGCGTTGTCATATTTAGTTTGTACGATTCCCTTACATGAAATATTTCATGTTAAAGTGGATGTCAACTTTTAATTCAGATAATAGCTTTCCTAACGTTGGAATCTCTTTTCTGACTGTGTACATTTCATGTATTTTATTTCTGATTGCACACAGATCAACATCTTCGAACTTTATCTTCTTTTGTTGATTTCGTTTTTTCCAGGTGAAAATATTTTTTGGGATGTAGAAGCAGCAACTTTGCCTTCCTTGGTAATGGTGCTGACAGTTTTTTCAGATATACCTGAAATAAGAACTATCCGTGAACACTGTTATATTAAAAGCAAAACAAAATAAATGCATAACTAAATTAAAAAAAAATCTGTTCGTTTACAAATGCTCGGCATGCTTTTGTATCGATTTCAATTAAATTCTAAATTCAATTTAATTCTATGGTCAACTGAATTTTATGTCGATAAAAAACCATGACGAGCTATTTTTTAATAAACCACAACCATATACATCATTTTAGTTGGACACTACTACGAGGAAAAATAATAACAGGTAGGTAACACAATTTTTCCTACCTGTCATGGCCGCTACCCGTCAACGAACATTCATAAATGGGATTAGAGAGACATTTTCAGCTTTTTCCTTTTTACAAAAATTACGCACTGATAGAACATTTTTTTTACCACTACTTTGTATCCTTTTTGGCATGATAGAAATTAAAAATTAATAATACAAAAGAAAAATCCAAGAATATTGACAGCAGGTAATGCCAATCTAGTGGGAAGATACAATGACAGGTGTCAGAGGTAAAATAACTTTGAACGCACTGTAGGCTTGGAGGGATGAGTAGAAGGAGGGCCATCTCCTATAAAGGGAAAGTTGAACAAGTGTCCAGCTGTTTACTGAAAATAGAGGTTCCAATAATGGCCATTACATAATGGCGCTAGTGTCTGACAAATAGTGATATGAACCATGAACAATGAACATAGCTGTTGTTGACGGAGTGAAGTTTGCTGAGTTCATATATTAAAAAAATTTAATGGTACCCTCCATAATGCCAGTATACAAAACCTCAACTATTTACGTAGTCGAATGTACTCGTAATGTTAAACTTTTTAACCGACTTCAAAAAAAGGAGGAGGTTCTCAATTCGACTGTTTTTTTATGTTTGTTACCTCAGAACTTTGGACTGGGTGAACCGATTTTGATGATTCTTTATTTAATCGAAAGCTGGTGGCTGTCATGTGATCCCACATAAATTTTATTGAGATCTGATCTGACAATGGCATCCATGAGAAAACCACATAAGTCGTAAATTTGTATTAAGAATGTGCGCGACAAATTGACGAATAACTCAATATCACGCCAACCGATTTCGATGATTCTTTTTTTAATCGAAAGCAGGTGCTTGTCATGTGGTCCCACATAAATTTGAACGAGATCTGACAAGTTGTTTTTGAGTAACTTTGAAGTCGGTTATTTTTTGTTAGTAAAATTTAGATTATAGTAAATATAACCAAAATACTGCTGTGAGAAAACGTGATTTTTAGTTGTGTGAATTTTTTTAATTAATTATTAGTGATTTTACAGTGGTGATAGTAACTTTGAGCGTTTATTTTGATATTATTCCCTTTTGTTAAATTTAATCCAGGATTTCTTTAATTGACGTCTTGAATGAGTTGAGGTATTCCATTCCTATACTTTACAATCATAGATACGATGATAATTTATGTTTGAATGCTGTCGTCTCTTATAATAATTACACATGCTCAGAATGTGTGTAACTGTAATAATACCTAGAACGGAATGTAATGTGGTAGGTACCATATAGTAATCAAAAAATAAATAAATAGCAATACTTTACATAATGCTTAGGTGATACCTAGGTGTTAACTTATTGAAACTAAATTGTTTGCTTCATAAAGTTATGAATTAATAGTAGTCTGTGTCTACAATTATTATTATTATTTGAAATCTGCATAGCCAGTAGCCACTAATTGGTATTATAATTTAGGTTAAAACCTGACCCAGATAACGTTTTTACAAAAAAGAGACTTAAATCAGACCACTAGTTCAATGATAAAGTCACGAATGGACAGACGGACAAAGAGACGTTGTATTCATAAAAGATAAAACCCGCTGAAACCTATCACTGTTGCAGTGACGAGGTAAAAGTTTTAAATAAATGAAATAAAAAATTAAACTCCACTTAATCTTACTTTCAAATAAGTATTTACTTTTCGTCTAGGATCCTATCAGTGTACCTACATACCTACCTAAGTTGCTTTACGTACTTTGCTCTATGACCTACACTTACACTTATGCCAGACTAATATTTATAACATTAGTAGCATTGATAATTTCATTGACTTATATTCGGTTAAGGTCAATCCAGTTCATCCCAGTTTTTTAGTTCGAGCTCTACTTTCGACCTTTGTACCTACTAGCACGGTAAAGATATAATATTACCGTGGTACTAGATACTTACTAATATCACAGTATATAGATATGTACTGTGCTAATATCGTCTGCGTATAGTAGAGTTCAAAGAGTATGTAACCACTTCGTTTTACACGTTTCGTCTCGTTTACAGTGTTGATAATAAGTAATAATAATGTAAAAAGTTACCTCACTCCGCCATTAACTAGCTAATTAAATATAAATATCGACAAAATAGAAATAAGTTAACAAATCAACCTCACCTACCTATTGACATTCTTATATCCTTTCTTATTTTGTTAATTATTTTGATCATGACATTACATTATTTACATTACGTACATTACACTTAAGTTAGTATAACAGTCCTGCCTGCCGTCTGCAGGCTTCGATTCCCGACTGGGACAAATGTTTGTGTCAGATGTTTGTAGGGATCTGGGGTGCATGCAATTTACGCCGGTGCTAATCAGACCCAAGAATTGATGAAACCCTTTATTATTATTCCTTATACTGTGCCTTTATGTTCCTGTTTATCAATGGGGTAAACCAGAAAATAAAGGTCACGGTACAAATATAATATACGTAATTGTACTGTGTAAAGGTTATCGGAAGTGAACGGAAATAGGGCGTGACTTGTACATTTTAATTGAATACAACAAATAAAAATAAATATCACCAATTTTTTTTTGGTGGATGTTGTAATTTTAACAATAAATTGGTATTTTAAGAGAACTGAGAAGTCTGTGATAGGTATGTTTATAAGTTCTTTCATAATGAATTATGCAGGAATAAAAAGTGTACTATACTGTTTTTAAAGATTATTCTACAAAGACGAAAGATATGTGGAAGTTTTGAATGAACTTTATGCAATTTTCTGCTATTAATAGGATTCTCGGATTTCTTGGGGTATGTTATCATTACCAAAATAAACAGAATAGACGTAATCATTATGGCCAAGGCGCATTGCCTAGCCTAAGCCACATGTTTTAAATCTAAATATAAATCCTACGAATTTTATGCAAATATTTCAAAGCAGCAAAGTTCCGTGAACTTAGTTTACTCCGATAGCTAGTAGATTAATTTGTACTACAAATATGAATTTATCGGACATTTGATGTAGATTTAATTGTTTGAAAGACTAAAGATATATATGAGATTATTACCTACGCTTCATTATAATTATTATAGTATAATTTATAAAATACTTTTAAGTAGGTAGTACCTATTAATACGTTTAGTGATTATAATGATTGATGAATAATGAGGGTAGAGCTTAAGTACCTAAGCAAGTCAGTATTACGAATTACCCACATTACCCATGCAACATACGGGCTTACCATAATTACCGTTGGGTGGAATTGTAGTTACTTCACTTTACTTTATACTTATCTGGAGATTATGGTTACACAGATTATTAAAAGCGCCCGCTAGAGAATATAATACAATTAATAGTTTTTACAATTAATTTGATTTTTATCGACGAATTCAATAAGCTTATTTTTAGTGTTCTTTGGGTTAGTTAATTAAGGATTATTTATTTATTCATTCCTGTAGTAATTACAGACATCTGAATTATTAACAGTCATAAATTAAATATAAGTGTAGTGTACGAAGGTACATACTGCTTGCGAAAAGAATCTATTAGATTTTAATTTAACGATTTCTGCAACGTGTCACACTTTACAAAACTGCCAAAATCTACAATATTCGATTGAATCAACAAACACAAACAATACACAATGGATACCGCCTTAACAATGCACTATCCACTGTGAATACCTAATTAAATAAACTGTTTTTATTTTGCAACTCAAAGCCTAAACTGCTTTACCTACTTACGAATTATAGGTACGCACTTAGCATTATGAAGAACGGGAAACGATATTTAAAATAATCCCTGGAACTAGGTATGTTATAGGTATCACAAACAATTGTGTTGCGTTTATAGACAATGTGACTTGGATTGGACTAGATCTTAGAGACCGCTAAGTAAACCGGCTGCATGATTGTATTGATTGCTTACCATAAACAAAATTAAAGTTGTGGGTGACGATTGACGATTCAAACAAATTGCAAAATTTAACAATCGGGCATCTTGAGAAAGCAGGATGTGGCCAAATTGAAATCGACGTCCTCACTGCATTGATGCGGTAAGTGCATAATATATTGCAATCAACAATCACGCATTATCGTGACATCCTCTTATTCTTTTCGTTTAATAGGGATGCAACAAATCACAAATCTTTGCAACTGAAGGGGTATTCAACCAAGTCGGTCACTTGATTTAGCGGTCATCGAAGAACAGAGCGTCAATGGCCGGTGTTCATTGCAATTTTTTTTGAAACCTGAAACCATTGAAACGAATTACAATTAAAATTTCTATTTCTATCTGCTAGTCCTATATAATAATGAACTTTTTAATATTTAACCGTCTATTGACCATCATTGCCTGCCTACAGGTTTTCCGCTGTGTAGTTTTAACCCATACTAAGAAAATTATATTAAAAGATATCTACATACCTACATAAAATTATGTTAACGATTTTTGACCAAGATAAACGATTTGCAGAGTTAAATCGGTATACATATTTGTGTTGTAGAGTTCGAGAATTGGCTCTACATTGTGATCTGATAATGACTTTGATGACTTAATTTCTTTGCGACATCCGAAAAACGGACAAATTATAGGTACTTTCGACAAAGATAAACTGCTAAAGGGTTTGTAGAGTTAAGTTTGTGTAGGCTTGTAGTACTTACTGCCTTGTACTACCTTGTAGCTAGAGAATTGGCTCTACATGAGATCTGATAACTTATTATCACTAAAAAAGTTATGAATTTGTGAATATGTAAAATGCAATTTTACATGAATTTTTTGTGTAAATTTCTTACAGGAATACTACGGAATTTTTCCAATACAAATCGGGGAAAATTCCAAAGAGTCATTTACATTTTAAAGATTAATAAATAAACGCAACGATGTAATAAGTAAAACAAATTTACAGATCGCAAGATCTCAGTCTTCGTCCGCTTAATTTAATAGCCACTTCTTTTTTTCTGTCTGTCCTTCTGTACCCACTGTCTCCTGGAAATTCGTCGCGCCGTCTTTTGAGTTATTTTGAAATACACGCGTGCACCTCGTAAAATTTGCATAGGCTAAGAAATACAACCGTTATGACAGAGTTTATTACTTGTTATTTACAAGTTGAACTCTTATTTAGCAGCACGAAATTTTTGGCCGTTTATTAAATCATTTGAAATGAAAATAATTTTGTTTATATCGTAATGTGAGAGACGAGGAAAGTGCAATAATTTTTCTTCTTAATCTTAAGCTTAGCAGGAAACAAAATGTATTAACGTACTAATTTACTATGTATTTACTTACTGTTAAAAATGTATACAGTGTTATAATGCTTTATAATATAAGTATCTACCCATTTTAGGTACCTACCTACTCGAAAACAAAAAAGTGTGAGTTGTTTACAGAAGAAAGATAGAATTAAGCTAAAAGGTACCTAATTAACAGTAACCTGTAATTGTGAGCACCCCGTCGTATGGCTAAGGCGAGCACTATAATAACCCGTTTATATGGAGAGATGGCATTGGTTTTTACTATAAGATTCACACTTTAATAGGACAGGTCTCACACAACTCCGCATATTAGGATGTGCATAATGTATGGAAGGATGACTACATGCAGTTGGCACTATTGTAGTCAATGTCAAGGTTACCTTCGCCGAACTGACCTACGGAACCTAAATTGCTCTTGAACTCGCTCACACACTGGCCTCAATTGTGCCCGTATAATGTCCCGGTTAACAACCTCTGATGCCAAGGTGCCTGATGTTGTTTGCATAGTTAAAAGGAAGATTTTTCAATCTGCACCGACTCTGGTATTATATAAGTAAATGCGGTCGATCATAAAACAACCACGCAATTCCGCTTCTACTACCGAATTCGATGGAAATTAAGAATTGGATAACCTTTTTATCGCTCTATGAGCTCTTATATTGTAAACAACGTTTTTATCTCTACTCAATTCATTATCAAAATATGGGTACAAATTTTATTCAAGTGCACTCAAACAAAATATTTTGCTAGCGTTGTCATCTATGCAATTACGGCGCGCAAATAAGTTAAGTTAACCGCTATCATCAGTCACAATTCTGCTATTCGCGTAACGGTTGATCCGTGGCAGATTTTTTGTAAAGATTGAGGGTGGCCGAGCATGCGGGCTCAGCTGCATATTGACATTATGCACCATAATATATGTACTTATTCGCAACTCCATTAAATAACGGATGTGTATCAAGACGTCTACTTAAGATTTCCGCGATAGTTCTGGTACTAGCTTTTATACTTACAGGAATGTTAAGTCGCTTTCATGATTAACGTTTTTAGTAAAATTAAACTTTTTTTTGCAACAAATAAATTATTAAATATCGCAGCCCATATCTGTCCCACTGCTAGGCTCGGGTCTCCTCTTAGTGAAAAGTAGTTATACCCTGTTCACAAATCTTAGAGACTAAAATGACAACCACTAATGTCAAAGTTTGAAATAATGATACCAGCTAAATTTGTGCGATCTACTTTTCCGGTTTTTTGAATTGTAAACTATGTCGTAAGAATAGTGACATATTAGTAGCGACACTGATTTCTACCTAGATATTTAGTATTCAGCTAAATAGTATAAAATTAGCTGTATACCGAATGTAACCATAACCAAATACTCGTTCTTGTAAGCAAAATAACTTATAAATTTAGTAAATAAGGGCAAACATATTATGGATATATGAATGATAATGGTTGCTTAAACTTGTTTTTAAACTAGTTTTAGGGACTCTTCAATAATCACACAAATAGTCGACCTTCCATAAAAGCTGTGAAAATTTTTCCGATTTACTTTTCGGTTTATGGTCATCACTATTTAATTTGCACCCGAAACTGGTCACCCATGAAACGTCAATTTAGTCTCTCAGATTTGTGAACGGATTATACAGGCCATCATGTTCAAATCTATCATGCTGGCTAAGTGCGATTCAGCACATTTCGCTTACCTTTATCAACATTATTGATATCACTTGTCTTAATAGCACTATATATTCTTTCTACAAAGCATTATGATAATTAAATTCAAATATGCACATAACTGAATATAATAGGCAGGATTCGATCACAAATAACAAGTGCAACAAAGTATGTAACACTGTTCGGAGAAATACATGTACAAATATCGTAACCACCCCTAAATGATTTATGTCATTGAGGATACATATATTTTACTGTGCTCTGTCCGAACATTCAAAGCGAAATTACTCGTACCTCCGTACTTTGAACAGTTGATGCAAAAGAGTTCCCATCCCAAGAGAGGATGATTTAAAACTGACAAAAACAAAAAAGCTTACAATACATAGGAAAAATGTTCATAGCTGGAAAACTAAATACTATACCGGTGTCTATAGGTAGGTTATCATGAGTATGGGTTGGCAATGTACAAAAAAAAAGACCTTAACATAATCACTTACCATCAGGTGACCCGTCTGCTCGTTTGCCTGCTAAAAGCATTAAAAAAAACTGTTAAGGATCTCCCACATCTGCAGCCAAATCTAAGTGTATCACTAATATCACTATCATGTCGACATCAGAACTAAAATAATAAGCAAAATTAACTTCGTAAGGATAAGAGGAAGTACATCTAATTAAATTTGCAAGATTTGACACACAAACATCGTAAGCTTTTAATAAAAATATTTATAACTTCATATTATGCATACTGAGTGTACACGGGCGAACTCTACCCAAGGGCGGTCCTACCTTTTTACCTATCCAACGTTAGGTTTAGGGGAAGAAGGGGAGGGGTTATGAAGCCTTCCAGTAAGGGGGGTCATATAGAGATAGTCGAAGTCTACGTCTAATCAAGATAAGCTCCTCCATCTGTAGCTTTTATTTATTCACAAGTCATTATTTACGCATAACGTCGTTCGCGTGTGTTTGTCATCACGTATTTTATCTATTGAATGAGATGAATATGTATTACAAATTATCATAGATGACTATTTTAAAGACGAGAGTTGCATAAAAAGACATAGTAGTAATAAGTGCCATCTGTAAATGTGAGTAAAAAACACCTCGGGGTAGCTAGATTCTTTGCTACTTTTTTACCCGGAACCATTCACGGTAAATATCAGTAGGTACTTGACTTAGACCCAGCCCAGGGGGCCACCCACGAATCCTTTTTCCTACTTCTGTTTAGATCCTACGACACTCTACTACTCTACTTATTATATCCCTGACTCTACAAAATTCAATATTCTGTTTTGTCAGAGAAGAAATAATAGTACATAAGTTTTGTCCATATACATAAGTAAATTCTTCTTTTATTTGTCTGACGGGCTGATATTAAACATTTGCGCCAACTAACCACCCTACTTACCACAATAGATGATAGTCGCCTGTAACTGTAACGAATACAAGTAGATACTCGACACGAGACTTTGTTCGCGAACTTTCAAGAGATATAGATAATTGGAAAACCATTTGGTACATTTTCCAAAATCATGTAATACGGTTTTTAACAATTGATTTCAAAATTATAAGTTTGAAGCAAATTGGACGAAAATTACTTTTATAAATTCAAAAAGCCTTTATTAGTGCTACCTTACACGGTATGAGGAAACTCTTTACAAAGTTTCATTTCTAAGTCCACGTTGTCTGTCAGTCAGATACATATATATCTATCAATATATAAAATTGAAAAGCGACACACCGCTGATTAAACAAAAAATCTCAGAAACTGCCGAACCGATTAAGATGAAATTTGGCAGGGAGATAGTTTATGCTCTAAGGAGACGTGCAAAAAGAACGGATTTTTGGAAATTCATCCCCTAAGGATTACAAATAAGGGTTAGAAGACACTTTCATACAAACCAACTTCGTCAGTTTTAGATTTATAAATTTGAAATTTTTTATGTAAGTTTATAGTAATAAACAAAAGTTAACTTTAATTATATTTTTTAAAGTGAGAAGGGTGAAATTTTGTATATAAGCTTATAGTTAGACACAAAAAATAAATGTATCATTGTTTTCTCGAAATTCATCCCCTAAAAATAGGGGTTGAAAGTTGAAAGTCATTTAGGTACGTATAAATCAGCTTCGTCAGTTTCAGAGTTATAAATATGAAGTTTTTTTATGTAAGTTTATAGTTGTGAACAAAAGTTAATTTTAACCTGTTTTTTGGAAAATCATCCCTTAAAGGGTTAATTTAGATCATGGAACCTAGTTCCATGGAACTTAGTTAAATTTGCAACAAGCGTTCCTCCTTTAATTGCTGAAATACATGATTTCGAGATTTTCAAAATTTTTCATGAATAAGAAAAAAAACAAATTAATGTTAATGTTGTTTATTATTCGAAACCCGCTCCCGGAAGAATGATCTGTGATTGTATCGTAGGTTTCAGTATGTAAATTCCTAAATATAAATGAATCTGTTTTTAAATTATCTTCTGTAAGGGGTACAAACATTATGTTAAGCATAATTTCCGCGTGCGAAGCTGCGGACAACAGCTAGTTCTAGAATAAGTGTCAGTCCTGATGCTTCAATATTTTTCATTTTCAGTTCTTAACACTGAAAGTAAAAACTACTACTACGTAGTAGACTTAGATATCGTGAAACTCAATTATACCCCTTGCAATATAATTTTGAAACTACTTACATCACGTTCATTTGAGACTTATCAAGCAGACTAGATTTCGGAAGGATTTCTGAACCTGCAGCGAAGTCAAAAAGTTTACACCTATTGGAGAAATCACGTTTTAGTAAACCTAGAGACACCGTCTTGCAATCGCCAAGAGTGCCAAGACTAGCAATCGCTAGTACTAATAAAAACTACTTATCGATTGACCTTGTTAAAAAGTCCTGTTACGGGTTCTCGGCCTCTAGTGACGGAAGTAAATAATGACAGGAACCTTTTAGAAAGCTTATTATTTCTACTGGTCAGTAACCAGAGGAACCAATTAGTTAGACATTCACTAAAGAAAAGAAGAGAAGATAACGCACCGTATTACGTCAGCTGCTATAATTGACTCCGGGCACTCATCCTAGACCAAAATTAATTGTCGGCACACATACATACAAATCTACGTTGCCAATTAATTGCCGTTGGAGACAAAGTGAGTACTTATTTGTTGCTAACTTGCTCTTCAATCCTAAAATCACTTCAAATAGAACGAGATAAGATTAAACAAACAGGTACTATAGATGCTAGATTTTTTTGCCAGTTTCCCTACGATAGCAACATCTATCATATTGCTGTTTAGAGTTGGGCAAATATTTTATCCTTCGGCGTTTACCATAGTACCTTGTCATTGTGATCAATAAATAGGGCTGTGGCTACGCTCCATTCAACCTTCTTCAAACCAGTCTCTTATCATCGAAGTACATATTACTTACACCCTGCTGAATTGGTTTGCTAAATGATATCAAAGTGACAAAAATGTTTTTGAAGTGAAAACTTCTTTAGCATGGGGGTGATTTGAAAATTGTTGAAACGAAAACGGGACAGTAAAAAGAGACAGACACATAAATTCGAAAATGAAATAGGAAGCATAGTACAGGGGTAGGGGGAGCGGGAGGGGAGGGGGAAGGGAGAGGTGAGGGCAGGGGAGGGGGAGGGGAGGAGGAAGGGAGGGGGAGGGGATGGCGAGGGCAGGGGAGGGGGAAAGGGGTAGGGGACGGGACGGGTAGGGGAGGTGAGAGGGGAAGGGCAGGGGGTAGGAGAGGGGGAGGGGAAGGAGATGGGGAAGGGGAGGGGGGACGGAGGAGAGGGAGCGGGACGGGGAGAGAGAGGGAATTTAGTGGTAGCTCTGATTTGTTAAACCTACCAAACCTATAAAAGTTCAAAGTAACAACAAAGTACATGAATCACTGATTAATAGGCGATACGAAGTTCGCCAAGACAGCTAGTGTTAAACATTTAAATATATCTAACTTCTCACGTGCGTACATAAGTACACGTTTATGTTTAGTCAAAAATAGTTTTTGAACTATAATTAAAACTTATACCTACACGTTATTAAATTAATTACTTTATTTTTGAAGGTTTCACTTCTACCAAGTGTGAATTGCACACATTTAATTTTTTTAATTTGGAGAATTGGAGATAATATCTACGGCTTGAGAATTGGACTCCAGATTTAATTTATTTTATTTTATTTTATTTTTCTTTATTTGGGAAACATACAGTGTCTTATATATATCTATAATAGTAACACATGATATTATCTTATACACCATTTATGAGTTTCCGCATATATAAGTCTAATTTTGTTTGCTTCTTACAACACAACTCAAAAATAAAATATACATACAACACCGAATTTTTAAACAAATACATTAAGCCGTTAGGAAGTCACATCGAACCAATTTGAGGTCAACAAATGTCTTATAACCTTTGGAGATGTGTTAAATATATCAAAATCGGGGAAGCCATCCAGTTTGTTAAGGTGGAATGCTGATCGGACAAAGAATGAATTTTTTCTGTGGTTGCTTAAGGATGTAGGAGTATGAAGACGGAGGTGTGGCCTTCTCACAGATCTGGATGGTACAATAACACTTATGTTCGTCAGTAGGTCGGGTGAGTCTATTTGGCTTTGTAGAATTTTGGTTAATAAGGTAATATCTCCTATTTTACGCCTTTCACTTAACGGTAAGATATGGTGTCTTTTACATCTTAGATTATAATTATTATCTTTCAACTTACACTTGTATTCTAAGTACCTGAGAAATCTCCGTTGGATGGATTCTAATCTTTTGATATATACATCATATTGGGGGTTCCATATTTGTGAACAATACTCGAGGATGCTACGTACGTATGAGCAGTAAAGAATTTTTATAACCTTAATACTTTTGAATTGGGAGCTTTGTCTAATCTTGGAATAATAATCTTAATCTTGGAAAGTGCACCGTAATCTTGCTATAAATCCACAACTCTATCTACTTTAAAATGTCCGATACTATAGGTTCCCTGGTGTTAGTTACCTACACCGATTGCATCGTCAAACAAATCAACAGATCAAGATCAGAACTTCGGGATCGCAAGGTGATAAAAATTAACCCTGACATCCTCATCATACATTTTCAGGGTCGATTATATCAGGGCTGTTGAACTTATTTTATTATGTCTGTATTAGTAATAACTAGCATTTATTTTTTATCTGATCTAGGCTTCTTCAGGAAGAGAGACCCGTGTGCTCAATAGGGTTAGAGGGTCCTTAATGGGTTGAAGTCAAGTTAATTTTAATTATAAGGAACTGAAGTGGTTCCATCAAGTTAGTACATGACTCTAGTCTATTTAGATCGATCCAAAACGCTAGCTGATGAAAATCCTCGAAATTGGGTTGAACACTCTTAGTTAACAGTGGCATAATAATAATGGTCTAAGATCCCGATATAGAACGACCTTCACCGAGCTGGTTAATGGATGAAACCTATTTTATATTAAATTTAATATTTCCATAAATATATTGAATATGGGTTGCCTAAAAAATTCAGTACAGGATATGATGAATTAATAATTGAAAAAAAAAACTAGAATATTTCACCGGTTTGGTTAATAGACAAATTCTATACCAATCAAAAGTTTGAAGTCCATAGAATATGCAAACGTTAGGTTGCCTAATTTTTTTCCGTCACAACTCTCGGGTAGCCAGGTATAAACAGGTAAATCGATAGGTACTAGTAACTTGCACCGGTCTGGTTAATGAATGAAATTTAAATGAAAATAAATATTATTTCATTACGAACACGGTGGTATAGGGTTGTCTGCGAAAAATCAGTCCTGACTTCCGGTTGTCGAATTTTAAAAAGTGAAGTATTGCTGCGAGTGAATTTGTGCGACTGAGAGGTCTTTTTTTATACCTTGAGCAGGCAAACGAGCAGACGGGTCACCTGATGGTAAGTGATCACCGCCGCCCATGGACACTTATTAGTAACACTAGGGGCGTCACCAATGCGTTGCCGGCCTCGAAGAAAACAATAGACCCGCTTATTGAAGGACCCCATGTCATAGTTTGGGAACACCGATGCAGGAAGTTCGTTCCACAGTTTACACGTGCGGGGTAGAAAACTACGCGAGAACCGAACTGTTGACGAAGGCCAGGTATCCAGGTGGTGTTGGTGGAACCTGGTATACCTGGTGGTGCGATAAATAATATTTCCATTGTATATTTGGCGTATCTATTTGTTGATTAGGCACATACATGTAACCTACGTATCTGTAGGTACATGAAAACTATCCAAGTCAAATGTAGAGCTTGAATTACATGTTGTTGTGACTAAAATTATAGGATTTTCTACACAAAACTTGGCACCCATTTAGATCTCAATTCTTTTTTTAACTTGGCTCTCATTTCACATTTATGTTTTTGATGAGATAAGTTTTAAGAGTACACTTCTAGAAGTAATTTTTCAAAAATAATATTCTTTGGTTTCCTTAAAAAAATATTTACCTACTAAAAACCATCTACAAATCACTACATTCACTAAATAGTACGAGTAATATTATAGGTACCTACCTACCTACACATAAATGGGTGTTAGAATACTGAGAGCTACTGGGGAAACCACGTTAAATAATCTTAATTTTACTAACAAAAAATAACCGACTTCGAAGTTACTCAAAAACTACTTGTCAGATCTTGATCAAATTTATGTGTGATCATATGACAGCCACCAGCTTTCGATTAAAAAAAGAATCATCAAAATCGGTTCGCTCAGTCCAAAGTTCTGAGGTAACGAACATTAAAAAAAAAGAAAAAAAGTCGAATTGAAAACCTCCTCCTTTTTTGAACACACTTTACACTTTATACCTCACAGGTGGCTTGGAAACGTGTGTATAGTATAGGAAATAAATCTTTAGTAAATTTTAGAATAAGTAGCTTTTTCTCAGAAAAAGTGAATCTTAGGGGAAAAAGTGTAAAGACAATTTTTGCAGACAATTGCATGATCTAAAATTTTTGTCTGAACTATTTTTATCATAAAACGAACCGTTTCACAAAAAAATCAAAAAACCCATTGTATAAATTTTTTGTACACGTGGGATCGATGGGGACTTTTCACAATTTCATTATGATGGTGGTTCTTGGGAATTTATGCAAGGGTGAATATATATTTTGACCGGACTATTAAGCCATGAACGGAGAAGAAAAATATTAAATTACATCTACCTACCTTAAATAACGTCGGAGAAGTCACAAAATATATAATATATACAGAACTTAAAAAGGTACAGTGGCGGGCATTTTCTTCCAACTAACCAACAACGGCGAAAACTATGGTCCTGTTATACAACTAGGTATGTTGCAGCTTATTCTAGATCAGGGATCATAACTATTCCTATAACTATAATCTTATTATAAAAACCTGATAAAATGGGAATTTTAGTCAGTTTAATTTTTATTATAGACAAACAGAAATAATAAGGTGTGTAAATAGTGCATTTCCCTCTAGATTTCTTTAGCTCATTAGCGAAAGTACTCGTAACATTCACCTACATTAGAGACAGAAATATATTTGCGTACAATGCCCGTATTTTTATAGTGTGCAAATCATACTGATTCCTAGTACGTTAGCACTAGACGTCTTGATTCCGGAGCAATTAAGGTGACTTGGAGCAGCCAAAACAATCGATCGGTATAAATGGTCGTCCTCGTCTCGTCACTGCGACAGAGTACGACAGTCCCATTGCCCACTACGATACGTACAATTCGCAATTTGTATTGGAACGTCATGTCAAATGCCTGGGATATTTCTTTCGTCGTCTTTTTTTCGCACTTTTAGTAGGGAGTCTATTATGTAACATAGATAAAGATTTTTCAGTCATTTTAATTTTCCTATCGTAATAAATGATTGAAACAAGCCGATCTAAGTGCTGCCAACTTTTAAAGTGTCGTTCGGGAGAAATGGCGAAAGTTATAATTTTGTCATTATGTTATAAATAAATAATCTAAACGACAACGAACAATCAACGCTCTCGACCGAGAAAAAATTCATTTACCTATTTACGTTTTCGAAATAGCATCCTAAATCTGCTTGCATCGCATGGCTATAAGCATTGCGAAGATAAATTGGAATTTAACAAAATATGACTGAAGACAGTTATGGTTTTACGTATATTTGCAAAAAAGAACAATTCCAATAGTAAAGAAGTTTCAATAAATTAATAATTAAACAAAGCAGTAGAATCAATAACGCGACTATCAAAGATAATGAAAAAAGCAAACCACGAAGTAATGGGATGATTTTACTGCAATACACTTAACTATTTATATAGTACAAATGATGTACGTACCTTCTTAATCAGAATACTGAGATACTGCTATTAAAGAGAGCACCAGTGGCATGTCCTTGTGTTTTATGATAAGAAAATGTTATTTATAAAAATGACAAAGTTGGAACGCAACTACTAATTTCGCTAGTCATTCGAGTGTAAAGAGTAATTTATTAATATTGTAGAACATGTACCCGGTGCGGACGTTTCTGATTAGTTAAATTGTATGAATTTGACTTTTATTATTAAAGTTGGGCCGAAAGAAGGTCTCCAATATACCCTTATAATGTGAAGAGATGAAATACCACGATAACACAAACGATTTATTGAATTTATCGATATTTTCACATCTTTTCCTCTACAAAATTTAATTATCTTTGATGTTAATCTTTTAAATAGCGTGGGAAGAATTGTGATTTACTATTGACTATCAACGATGATTGATATCTACATATTATATAGTTAGTTATACAACACTATAGATATTGAAAAAGTTGAAAGACGGAGAAGTTTAGTGCGGATTCCGGACAAAATAATTTTGAAGGTATAATAATAACAATAATATATGTAAACATCATCTATTTAGGGTAAATTGTGTTCCCAAATTTTTGGTTAAATTCTTTCCGTCTATTGTGAGATCTTCTGTTAAATTTCATAATAAAATTATTCCTTTTAGTATTTTAAAGGTATGATTCAGTTGGCAAGTATAAAAATAGTTCTAGTTAAAAGTTTAAAAAATATAAACTGGATTTAATTAATCGTTTAAAAGAAATAAATAATGAAAAATAATTATAAACGCGTGCACTACTGGTCCTGCCAAAAGCACAACTCAATGACTCTACGGACTCTACAAAATGACTTCGTCTTACTACTCCGTTATTTCAAAATACGGAACCCTAGAAATGAGTCTGGCTCTATTTCCACACCACCCGAGAGGTAAGAACCGTAGGTGCGTTTTTTTTATAGAGGTCTCCCCAATAGGCCTAGTCCTCTTTACTAACAATAAGTGATAAGTTCTAATTTAACATCAGTGACGATGGTTCCGGTAACATAATAATATCATTGTTATAGACCGATATTAGGTAACGTGCGTTGAGATTATTAGGTAATGTGTCAGAATTGTGTCACCCAGTAATACAGAGGCGGTCCGTTTGCACGATTAGGAGTCGAGGCCTGTCGAGGGCAGTGTTCCTTGGCAATACGAAACGGCAAGCGGACATTCGCGACAGCCACCACCTACACGCTTCCACTAAACTCGACTATGAAAAATCATTGTAAGTAACTCGCTCCCTTCTTTAATCCCAATCCCACATGCATATTGCACTAACCCAAATCATAATGCTAGAACTACCTTTTTATCTTTCACGCAACTGATCAATTTGTCACACTTACAACACTGACAACACATCTTAAATACCATCTATTGATCGCACAAAATTATGCATGAAACAAAAGGTTTGTGGTGGCGGCCACGTACCTCCTCTTTTCATTGATAGAATTGTGGACCAACAAATATTCCAACCATTGCACACACCATCAAACTGCATAAATCGAAACATCCCTTATTTCACATCACGTTACATTATACGTACCTTATTACTTGGTTCCCGTCCCTTATAATAAACTTTTAAATTATAATCATCAACTTTAGCAGTAAATAAAATAATTTTCAGATTGTAACATTCATAAACAGAGACGAATAAAGCGATATCTGCAATGAACCCTGTCGTGTGGTATCGACGACCTATCGCCTATCCCGCGAACACGTAAATACTACAATAACTACACCGAGTGATAAATTACGCTAAAAATAATAACTAAATCATCATTTGGGTCATGACACATTCCTAAAATGCGCTTAATGTTTATTACTTGTACGAGAACTTTGATATGTAGATATGTTTGCTTAACCTAGTCTACTAAGCAACGGTTCGTTTGGGAATTATACAATATATAAATAGGAGAGATTTGAATGTTTAACAACATAACAGATATTTAGTTACTTATAATAGTTATAAATAATATAAAATAATATTATGCACTATAATTTTTAGGTATACATTATAATGAGCATGGAGAGACAATGTTTTAAATAAATAAGTGTTTCGAAAATGAAACAAGATTTTTTAACATCTTGAATGTGAACCGACTTTGGCACGATAAAAGTTAGCCATTTGCAGTATAGACAGTACATAAGTATATTAAATCTGAAATAATACATATTCCACTTAATATATCATCACTTACGAGTATAATACTTATGAATTTAATACGATCTGATAAATCAGATTACTGCAGATTACAAAGATAAGAAAAGCTGCAAAGTAAAAAAAAAATCTGAAAAGTTGTAGTCGCATTTACTTAATACTTTTGATTACGCGGTAAAGCCAGAACTGTGAAGTATCCTATGATTTATTGTTGGCAGCTAATTTGTTAATTTACCGTTGAGTAGGATTTGATTTTGGTTCATAGAATTAGTGAAAAACTGACATGGACTGATACAATTTTGTACTACACTACGAATAACTAAGCCGATGTTCACATCATATCTCTTTCCGAAGCATTAAAAAATTGTAAAAAAAATAACAAAATAAATTAGATTCGCCTAAAGGAGAAATAATAAATAGTTTGCATGTTTACATTTTTTTCTAATTATAGTATTTTGTGAGACACACTTCCTTTTACAATGTCTGTTACATACAAATAAATAATAATTGTAACTTAAACATTAATTATTATCTTAAACCTGTGGTTTTTACAAATTCACACATTTGACTAGGCAGGATTTTATACACAATTTTAGTTAAGATCAAAACTGTGACATGAATAGCAAAGTAGATATAACAGTTTAAACATGTTCGTATTTAAGTACCTACTATTTCAGACAATTTGAATTTGTAACTGTCTCTATAATGTTTTTTATAATATTAGTAGTCACACTATTCGCGTAGTATTTTTGAGTTCTAAAATAATAAGTTTCCGATGAATATCTTTAAGTTATAATCAGAATCTATTTGCTCAAGTCTAAAGCACTAAAGTGCACGTTATCACGAGCGGTCGAAGCCCCTAGCTTTTCCAGATCATATAATTCTGTACGCATATTGATAACCCAGTAGGTCTTTTCATCCTATAAATCGTATCTTTTGTTTTTCAAATATGTAAAAAAAAAATTCCGACAATATCCAAAATTTATTAATGTAAGGATGTAATCATTATTTGATTGCCGTCATATGAATTCGTGATTGTGTGACACGTATTTCAATTATTGAGTACATGCTAGGTAAGTTCTCGTCAAGTCGTCATGTAATAAAATTGTATAAGGAATAATTACAGGTGCTATTTAAGTAATCCCATATCGAGTTCTCTACATAGAACCATAGAGCGCGGTACGTGTTGGAGTGGAAGTTATCTTTGGTTAATTAAAATTGGCAGTGCGTGAGACGATCACGGAGTGCCTTACCCACTTATAAGCTGCACACGTGCCTGTCAATGAACTCTGTATACCATGTCAGGCGAATAGTTATTTGCACGTGGAGTTGGCCAAACTTCGATTAGACTTACAGATGCAATAAATTACGAGTAGCGAGCAAAAAATCGTACAGAGTTCTACATACGACTACATGACGATCTGTTAATTTATTAATTGAAAGTCTTAAAAAATGTCTACAATTAAGAATCTGCACGTCATAGAAGTCTAGCATCTGTCTCAGAGAGTGGGACATCTTTTTAATTTTACACATAACGTCCACACGGGTCATCGAACTTAAAGCTATCAATGGCTAACTGGCTGATTAAGGACATAATGGTCAGGGTAAAAAATGCAATGCGAAATACTAACGGGCAAAGATGAGGACATTATCGGTCCTCGCGAGGAAATCGTCCTGCTCGGTGTGAGTGACAAAGGTCCGCGAGAGGGCCGGCGCGTCGGCCTGCACCCCCGGGGGCGGCGGGCGGCTCTCGAACCGCTTCATGAGGTCGGCGGGCACGCGCGGCAACTGCCTTCCCGTAGTGTTGGGCGCCTGAGCGAAGCCCAGCTTGGCCAGCAGGCTCTCGCGGATCACCCGCAGGCTGTACTCGCGGGCGTTCTCGTACGAGCGGCAGGAGGCGCAGACCACCGGCGGTGCCGGGGGCTCCTGGGGGCAGGCGAGGTCTGCGGCGGCGGCCGCCAGCCACGCGGCGAGCAGCAGCAGGCTCGCGGGCCGGGCCCGCGGCCCGCGCGACGCGCCCAGCGGACGCGTGGTGCGGCAGAGCGGGGAGGCGGCGCGGGCGGCTCGGCGGAGCGAGACGAGCGAACTGCGGCCGCGGGCAGCGCGTGCTACACTGCCGACTGCACGGCGCGGCGCCCGCGCACGCCGCACGTCGCATGCCGCATGCCGCACGCCGCACGCCGCACGCCGCACGCCGCACGCCGCAAGCCGCACAGTCAGGCCAGCGCGGCGCTGCAGCCGCCCCCCGCCCGCCCGCGAGCTGAAGCCGTGACTCACCCTGCAGCACCGGGAAACGGAAAAGCGCGCCCACGCTTCTCGCCGCCCGCCCCACAACCACCCATAGATTTACCGTAAGCTTACTTTACACTGCAGTGTGTAAAACAAAGTAGATTGATTATAACAGCGTTCAACCTTCCTGTTTGTAAGCGAAAATATCGTAAGCATTCGTCGATATACCGTATGTATTCTACTAACAACAAAGTTTGCATGGCATTAGATATCTTCTCTTCTACAACTTCCTCCATAAAAACGTTCACATAGCTGCATAGTAGCAGTATAACAGCATTTAAATAGTAGTAGGTTAACATTACACTCTTATACAGACCTTAGCTGTATATTAGGTTAACATTACACTCTTATACAGACCTTAAACAGCTTTAAGCGTATTTTTCGCCTTTATACAGCTAATACATCACAGGTGAACTCATATAAGAGTGAATTAATGCTTTAAGTTCACTTGTACGCTAAATGTGAACTCTTATTCAGCCCCGCGTGCTACTTGGGTTAAGTATGTTTTCGCTAAGTACCTATATAAAGTGTAATGTCCAGTTTTCGGATACTAATAAAAAAAAATATA
Source organism: Thymelicus sylvestris (assembly GCA_911387775.1). Lineage (NCBI taxonomy): Eukaryota > Metazoa > Arthropoda > Insecta > Lepidoptera > Hesperiidae > Thymelicus > Thymelicus sylvestris. Next base: position 11,500,153 of record OU426891.1, on the reverse strand, counting down.
AACACTGGCGATGAAACAAATCGCTAGTAATTTTTGGTTTTAGAATTTGGATGTTATTGGAAATATAATTGGGCAGAAAATACTGAAGTTTTCTTACAGTAGGACTGTAAAGTAGGACACACAGTAAGAGTGTAGTTTTTGCGGAAGTACTAATGTAAGAAAAGTTAAGGTTTCCCAACATAACTAACATTAAACATACGATGATTGAGTCTCATTTTCATCATGTATTTGCGGAGGTAATAATTTTTATGCCCACACTAAGAAAAGTTAAGGTTTCCCAATATATCTAACATTAAACATACGATGATAGAGTCTCATTTTCATCATGTATTTGCGGAAGTAATAATTTTATGTCCGCACTAAGAAAAGTTAAGGTTTTCAATATAACTAACATTAAACATACGATGTTGGAGTCTCATTTTCATCATGTATTTGCGGAAGTAATAATTTTTATGTCCACACTAAGAAAAGTTAAGGTTTCCCAATATAACTAACATTAAACATACGATGATAGAGTCTCATTTTCATCATGTATTTGCGGAAGTAATAATTTTTATGTCCACACTAAGAAAAGTTAAGGTTTCCTAATATAACTAACATTATACATACGATGATAGAGTCTAATTTTCATCATGTATTTGCGGAAGTAATAATTTTATGTCCACACTAAGAAAAGTTAAGGTTTCCCAATATAACTAACATTAAACGTACGATGATAGTCTCATTTTCAGCATGTATTTGCGGATGTAATAATTTTTATGTCTACACTAAGAGAAGTTAAGGTTTCCCAATATAACTAACATTAAACATACGATGTTGGAGTCTCATTTTCATCATGTATTTGCGGAAGTAATAATTTTATGTCCACACTAAGAAAAGTTAAGGTTTTCAATATAACTAACATTAAACATGCGATGATAGAGTCTCATTTTCATCATGTATTTGCAGAAGTAATCATTTTATGTCCACACTAAGAAAAGTTAAGGTTTCCCAGTATAACTAACCTTAAACATACGATGATAGAGTCTCATTTTCATCATGTATTTGCGGAAGTAATAATTTTTATGTACACACTAAGAAAAGTTAAGGTTTCCCAATATAACTAACATTAAACATACGATGATAGAGTCTCATTTTCATCATGTATTTGCGGAAGTAATAATTTTATGTCCACACTAAGAAAAGTTAAGGTTTCCCAATATAACTAACATTAAACGTACGATGATAGAGTCTCATTTTCAGCATGTCTTTGCGGAAGTAATAATTTTTATGTCTACACTAAGAAAAGTTAAGGTTTCTCAATATAACTAACATTAAACATACGATGTTGATGTCTCATTTTCATCATGTATTTGCGGAAGTAATAATTTTTATGCCCACACTAAGAAAAGTTAAGGTTTCCCAATATAACTAACATTAAACATACGATGATAGAGTCTCATTTTCATCATGTATTTGTGGAAGTAATATTTTTTATGTCTAGACTAAGATAACTAACATTAAACGTATGGTAGAGTCGCGTTTGCAACGTGTATTTTTGGAAGTGGCAGTGGACAAAAAAATAAGTATATTTTTTTGTCCACTGTAACTTCGAAGTTTTATTTCCACCATAACAAACACTCAACTTTTACAATAAACCTAACAATATTTATTACCCGTCGTCCATTCTCATTCAAAGTGTTGTTACAAAACTATTATATAACAAAAAATCTAATGGTGGTCACTCACGGTCATTCCATCGCGTCATTTTTGGAGCCACGCCAAATGACATATGTCAAAATGGCGCGATTGGACATACAAATTTTTTATATCACGCCATCAGTTTTTCACATTCACGATCAAATTTTGGCTGTATATCACGCCATTTGACGCGATGGACTGACCGTGAGTGGCCACCATAACTTTTACAAGAAAACTAACAATCCCCAATTCCCATCCCTTATAACAAAGTTTTGTAAAGTGCGCTTTAAAAAGACTACGGATAACTTTTGAGATGCTCAAAATTTCAGGTGGGTTTGCTCCGAGGAGGAAATCCCCTATATACTCGTACCTCGGAGTCACTGTAGTCTGACGATCGACGTCATTCAGAAAGCACATCAGCAAGGCTATGCTGTTTTGTAACTCGACAACGGAATCCGCGATGAGTGTCAATTTTGGCAAGGAATTTTGACACTCATCGCGGATTCCGCTGTCGAGTTACAAAACAGAATAGCTTTGCAGTTCCGTAACGTCAATACAAGACCTACATTCGACCAGAGTTAATTGCATTCGACCCATCACGTGCAACAGCTTTTAGGTGGTTTACTGAATTCAAAATATGTAAAATTAAACTGTTGAATTAAAGTTAACTGCAGAAACACTGAAATACACTGAAACGTTAGTGCGAGAAAACCTACGAATCACATACCCAGATATCGAAAAGATCTTGAAATTAGTTCACGGGGCGTTCTTACCATTCTACATCAAAAACATGCAGTGAGGAAACTTTGTTGCCGTTGAGTTCTCCATTTGCTGTCCGAAAGTTAATAAAAGCGGCCAAGTGCGAGTCGGACTCGCCCATGAAGGGTTCCGTAGTAGCAAGTAACATAATATAAAAGTTCTTGAAGTTCGTTGTAACTTTGATCGAGGTAAATTGCGGTTTACGATTTATGACGTATTAAAAAAAAAACTACTTACTAGATCTCGTTCAAACCAATTTTCGTTGGAAGTTTGCATGGTAATGTACATCATACATTTTTTTAGTTTTTTCATTCTCTTATTTTAGAAGTTACAGGGGGGGGGGGGGGGACACACTTTTTACCACTTTGGAAGTGTCTCTCACGCAAACTATTCAGTTTAGAAAAAAATGATACTAGAAACCTCAATATAATTTTTAAAGACCTATTCATAGATACCCCACCCCACACGTATGGGTTTGATGAAAAAAAAAATTTTGAGTTTCAGTTCTAAGTATGGGGAACCCCCAAAATTTATTGTTTTTTTTTTCTATTTTTATGTGAAAATCTTAATGCGGTTCACAGAATACATCTACTTACCAAGTTTCAACAGTATAGTTCCTATAGTTTCGGAAAAAAGTGGCTGTGACATACGGACGGACAGACAGACAGACAGACAGACATGACGAATCTATAAGGGTTCCGTTTTTTGCCATTTGGCTACGGAACCCTAAAAACAGGCCTGTGTGGATAATAAAATTAATGAAAATCGCGTCTACGTTTTGAAAACGGGGCATCAAATCGTTTTTCGGAAATCATCGGAACTGATGTCGAAAGGAATTATCAATAAATGATTCGGAAAACAATTGTAATCGTAAGTTTGAGTCTTATTAAAAGGACAGTTAGCGACAAAGACCTCGCAATGAGGGCAAAATAGTTTTTTTTTCGCAGTGTGGGCAGTTGTTTCCTTCAGTGCTGGAAAATTGTAGTTCAGTTAACTAGTAAGCAAGAGGTTGGTTGATGACATGAATAAAATGTAAAATAAATAATAGTAATAGGTAAATAATATGAATTAATATCTGGTCTATTAAAATCAATTGATCTCAAAACTTATTGCGTGACGGAAATACTTTATACAATTTTCCACATTCCATTAAATCCGTACAAATAAAATAAGAGATCTACCGACACATAATTTAGGAGTATTTGTTGCTTTACCTTTGTGAAACGTCAAAATATTTATCTTGTAACTCAACTGTTCAATGTAAGATGTTCGCTAGCTCGTTACTGAAATAAACTGAAAAATGCACTGAAGGAAAGAATAATTATATTAGGAACTTTGTATTTATGCCTTAGGTATTTATTTTATGTAGGTATCCATGAATAAAGAATGTGAAAAAATGAAAATAAACGTTTGCAATATGAATTTTAACATAAAACAACAAAATGCTAATACTTAAATATTTTTAAGTAATAATTGTCAGTCTGAGTTGTCAATATGATTCTATTGAATATCGGTATTAACGTATTGTTATTGGTTTTCTTCTATTAGTGGTAATTAATATTAACTATCGTAGGTTAACTAACTGCTTCGTTTCACTAATACATATATAATTGTTCTGTGTCAAAAACCATTTTTTTGTGAAAAACGGGTTATTGAAAATTAATGATTTTCCTAACAAGAAGTTGTCTCAATCTTAAAAAAATTTAAACATTAACTGAAGCTTTTGTAGAGTAAGGGCTTGTTTCACGATCTTCAAGTACGGGTAAGTCCGAAGTAAGCTATTCGTTGGTTAAGTTGACATTTCGTGTATGTAAAATGACACTTTAATGTCACTTTAACCGGCGAATAGCTTATTCAGTAGCTCGAGCACGAATATTTGCGAGAAAGTACTATTCGTATAGTTAACGTAAGCAATTTGTCAAATTTGTATGGCATTTTAGTACCATTTACGCACGATAGGGGCGCTTTTGAAAAAATGCCATACAAATTGCTTACGTTAACCATACGAATACTTTCTCGCAAATATTCGTGCTCGAGCTACTGGACTTTACTTGGAGATTGTGAAACAAGCTCTAAGTAGTATCTACTCTTCATCTTATCTACGGTGAGGATGGACAGTTTTCTGACAGAGGAGCATCTCTTCCTCCAATTTGTTAGCCAACTGTTATCCAGTGATATACACTGGATATATTATTTTAATAATAACTATATTCGAATCACTAATCATCTGGACGACTTTGCTTCGGTTTAAAAAATATATGTAGGTCATGTTAATCAGAAACAATAGAGCATCCTACTAGTACATGATTTTTTGGAATTGGTCCATTAGTTTTTGAGTTTATCCATTACAAACAGCCAAAATACAGTTACACTCATAACCCCGCACTAAGACTGTGTCGCTTATCACTGTGTCGCGGGTGGCATGGATATAACACATTACTAATACCCAAGATCCGAGAAAAAATTCGGTCACATAAATATACATACATCCCGGCTGAGAATCGAACCAGGGACCCCTCGCTACGCTACTTGCTCACCACCAATAGCTAGGCTACGGGGTCGTCTTTGTAGTCGGTAACCATACGCTACGCTTGGACGCGGTAGTTGCGCTTCACGCACCGTATGTGCTAAACAGTCTCAGTTGTCCCGTCACGGAATAACTCAACGGGACTAGTGGGACTGACCTAATATATTCATTCCATTTGTTTATCTGGAGAGCTTATTTGATTGTTTGTTTGATTCTCTGGAACTGGCAGTCGGAAACTTGACTCCTAAATTGAAAAATGGTTTTGCATACCCATTACCCATATTGTATTTGACAGAATGTTGAGAGACCTAATCAACGACACCCCACACTATGCGGTAGATGAGAAAAAAAATTATTCCCACTTTACATGTAGGGTATCTACCCATTTTTTTTTCAGATTTTATTCGTTTGTGAACACAGTACTAAAAGTTTTTTTTTTCAGGTATCTACGTATTTCTACTGGAGCTGACTAGTTCTTTATCTCCAGATTTTTTTTTCTTTTAAGATATTGGGCTAACTATAATTTGATTTATTTTCTATCGGGAGGAAATAAAACAACTAAATTATACGGTTCATTCCCACTAGTTCTACTCGTTAAGTGGGAATGAACCAATTATACAACTCTGAAGCTTTTTACGAACTATCGCCTAATGGTGGGCATACACGCAACGAGAAATCGTTACGATCAGACTGTATAGTTCGAGCGGTACAGTTTATCGTATATGGCATACAAGCCATACACGCTACGAGAAATCGTTACGATCAGACTGTACAATAAACGGTGCCAACGCACACGTGTCAGCGATGGCTTCGACGGACGACGTTTTAGCAGCCCTGAAGGAAAATTAAAATGTGGGCAATTCACTCGTGGTAGAAGTGAAACTTTCAAAAATAAAGGTATTAATTTAATAACGTGTATCAGTTTATCAGCGCACGTCCACCCGAACTGCGACTGACGACAAAACTGAACACGAAAACTGAACGAGCGCATACACGTTACGATCAGTCGGCACGGTTCTTCCGATTCCGTTTAATCAATTGAAATTTCTTAAAGTAGTCTTAAAAATTAGAATAGTCTTAAAAATCGGACGAAACTGTGCAGTTTTGTAACATACATGTAGAGATTTATTGGTACCGTTCGAACGGTACAGTCTGATCGTAACGATTTCTCGTAGCGTGTATGCCCACCATAAGAGGAACATGGTTATAAAAATGTGTTCTTGACTTGAATCGAATTTTAATTAGTAAAAAATTGCAAATTAAAATATTTATTAATAAAATTGGTAAATTGCATCTAGTTTAGTATAGGCATTATATACATAAGTGGCAAGTGCATGTCAGGCCACGCGCAATGTAGGTACGGTTCCGAAGTAGTAAGTTTATCGACTATTACTCATTACCTATAGCTAATATAACCCTGATAGTTACTGTTCTCCTTGTAAATTCATTATAACCTATTTTTAACAGACTTCAATCAGGAGGAGGTATTCAATTCGACTGTATTTTTTTATGTTTGTTACCTCAGAACTTTCAACTGGGTGAACCGAGTTTGATGATTCTTTTTTAATCGAAAGCTGGTGCTTGTCATGTAGTCCCAATTAAATTGGAGCGAGATCTGACGAGTAGTTTTTGAGTTATTTTGATGTCGATTATTTTTTGTTTTAGTAAAATTTTGATTGAGTATTTTTTCACTTGTCTAACTCCAGCCGTTTAGCCGGCAGGGGAGGACACTAACCAAACTTGACTCTAACTACTTATTATAAGTACATACTAATATTTCTTCTGTGTTCTAACCACACTGAGCACTTTAAGGCCAAATATTTCGCAATCGAACCCCTAAATCCAAAAATGGTCTTAAGTCTCTCGGTTTTCTACAGGGCACTCTCAGGGTTAGCTTCGTTTCTCCATCGAACGACACGACGAACGGCGGGTATCCATCCTTTTATCGTGAACATCCCACCGGTACGGACGACGCGGTTTGCCTCGTCATTCGTTATACGCACCGCGAAGGACTGGAATAACTTGCCTGCGTCGGGGTTCCCGCCTGCCTATGACGTGGATGTCTTCAAGAAAAGATTAGGCTTTCAAGATGGTAAGTGGAGAGGTGGTCCACGCAGGTGGGATTGTGGTTAAACATAAATTTATTTATTGTAAAAAAGGAGACCCATAATATTTTTCTACGATACACCACACTAAGGGCCCGGCCACAGCTACTAGCGGCGCGGTGAGCGGCGCGGTGAGCGGCGCGGCGGGCGGCGCGATTTGCGGTGGTATGCCACAGCTAGATTAGTTGCGACCGCGGCGGCGTCAGCGGTGGACGTATTAGACTACTATATAATAATATTATGTATACTAATATTGATAAATAATCTGTAGATAAATAGTAACATTGTTTTGTGTTCCTTCCTTGTGCTCTTTATGTATATTATGTTTTGGTGTACAAACAATAAAGTGTTAAATGTAATAAATAAATAAATAACATAACAATTTAAGCAGGTAATTAAGATACCGGCCATTTTTGTCATTATAAGAAAAACTAATACAAAAGGGTACCTATGATGGAATGAGCTGTCACATGGATTATTAAGAAAATATGATGAGAACTAGTCTTTGAAGCAACCGATTGTTTTACTATTGTTCATGAAATAAAGATAAATATAATACATCAAGAATAAAAAATAATAAATAATAAGATAAATATAATACATGCTGAGTTCGTCCACCGATACGGCCGCGCGCGCCATTTGTTTCACTCGTGCACCGCGCAGTCCGCCGCCGCCGCGACTCTCACCGCGCCGCTCACCGCGCCGCAAAACGCGCCGCTGTAGCTGTGGCATACTCCATACATTGTCTACCACACAAACATGTATACCCAGAGTAGACACGGCAAGTTCATACAATTCACGTGTAACAATTAGGATTTGAAATCCTAATGAGGCGCCGTGTCATTTAGTCGGACTTTCATTGCTATTGGCAACAGATGTCAACTGAAATAACGAAAAATGCCTGATTTTAATGTTATAAACTGTAGAAAATCTACAAATATAGTTAGGAAAGATAAAGAAAACATTTTCTTTCATCGCTAAGTAATTTCGTTATAAAATTGTGTTCCTATCTATTTAAAATAAATTAATTTAATGTTTATTGTGGTTTTACCACGTTTTACAATGACGAGCACTTACTGAGTATATGTACTACATACTACACAATACATTGCTCATTTTGGTTTAAAAAATTTAGGGTTTCTTTGTTGGAACATGCAATGAAAATACAACAATCGTTACTATCAATCGTTGCTAAGTAACGCTTTACTTCGTGGTACTGTCAGTATTGTCGTTTTTCGGTCAAATATAGTATATAGTGTTTTTCATTTACCCTGTCTTGTCTCGATTCTAATCGATTTTGAGAATCGTCGAATAAATAAATATTCTCATAGACATATATTTTGTAACACAAATTTTATTCCAAAGGTAACTAACTGTATTTTTTTTATAGTTTCGTCATATCTGTTCGCCCGTACGTCCGTCCATTCGCAACTTAGTGCTGAGAAACTAAGAGCTAGAAAGGTGTAATTTGGCATGGATTTACATAATTATTTATTAAAACTAGGAAGTCGTAGAATAAAATATTGAAAATATTTATTTACCGCAGTTCAAGTGGGGATGGATTTTTTTCCTTGGCTACCCAATACAGATAGTGTAAGGTATCGTTGCAAAGATATTTAAAAAAATATTATGGGTTCGGTTTAAAGGACATTATTGTCATATGAATACAACAATTTCACTAATAGGTGAAATAATTTCATTTTCACTAATAATTCTAATAAGGAAAACGAGCAAAAATTATAAAATGATAATTTTCTTAAAAAAAAAACTAATAAAAGTGATAATTTTGGTTCAAGTTTCCGTCTCCCCTGCCAGCTAAAAAGGTGGAGTTCGACATGTGAAAAAATTCACACGGTTACGAAATATTTGCAGGTTAACGAGTAATAATCGATCAACTTACAAGTATAGAACCCTACATTGCGCATGGCCTTACAAGCTCTTGACCAGTTGTTTTTCATTAATCGAAAGAATTTTTCAAATCGGTCTAAATTAATGGTGGTACATTTTTGTTATTTTGATAATTAAATTACAAAGGTTTTGATTTCAATAAATAAATGATTATATTTTGTTTTAATTCTCTTTTTTTATTTTGCATAAAATTTTGAAGTAAGGAATTTAATATGATATTGATCTGTTTATTTATATTTTTGAAACGTGTTTATAATTTTAATAAAAATTTAATATATTTTATAATTTGTGTTTATAATAAATAATCAAGTTAAATCAAACTCACCCCAATGATATTTAATAACAAAATATTAACAAAAGAAAATTATTTATTTGGTTTTATTCAGCACTATAACCTATACGTACAATAACAACCAACCAGACTGATTATAATCGGTTATCGATATCGAGAATCGGTATGAAATCGGTTTCGTATTGGTATTGCTAGGATGAGGTATATCAATCACTAAAATATTCTTGTGACATAACATTGTGTCAAAAAAAGTGACACGCTTGGTTTTCATACAATTCGAGGTACATGCCTCATCTACTCTAGGTATATATGTCTGTGGTCTACCATTTGTTCTCGCCGCTCACCGCTTGCCGCGCCGCTCACCGCGCCGCAATCCGCGCCGCTCACCGCGCCGCAATCCGCGCCGCTAGTAGCTGTGACCGGGCGGTAAGGGTTACACAACGAAAAAAAATTCATTCTCATGTTACCTGTAGGGGAGCTTTAATATTTTATTCTATGATTTTTAAGTTTTAATAAATATGTATGTCCAAGCTAAATTATAGCTTTCTAGCACTAAGGGTCTCGGCGGACAGACGGACAGACGGACAAATGATCCATCCATTACATCCGAACATGACGAAACTATAAGTACCTATTTCGATTTTACTTCGGAAGCCTAAAAATGTAGAATAGCTCGCTAGAATGCGCTTAGCTCGGATGGTGCATCGAATCGGATTGCCTTGAGAAACACTACCTACTAGGATCTAAAATAAAAAATTACAATGTTCGCCCGAATATTATGAACATTTGCAAAAAAAAAATAAGACATCGTGATTATTAGTCGTAATAATGCGCGGAATTATACTAAACGCAAATCAGAGGAAAACTCACATCAAAAGGTATTTAAAATTGAAATAAAAGCTGGTCAAGTGCAAGTCGGACTGGCGCACCGAGCCCGAGGGATTCCCGGTTTCGTACAAAATAGAAACTTGTAGAACCGAACATTAGGCTCCTAATATAGTTCCGTAGTCAAAACGGAACCCTTATAGTTTCGTCATGTCCGCAGCATAGCGTCCCCTCGCGCGACGATGCGTCAAGAATTCATTAGAGCCAGGGATACACCAAAGAGGACGCGCGTAGCTAGACATTGGAGGCCACATCCGTGTTTACGCGTGTTATAGATTCCAAAACGTGGAGATGACTCGATTATTTGAGCACGTCCAAACATAAGAATCCATTCAGGTTGTAACTGACAGTCCCTTACGTTGAGGCCCATACTGCTTCTCTGCTAGACCTGCCGCCGATTTCTCACCCGTCTTACTACCGAGTAGTAGGGGAATGTGGAGGGAAACCGGACAGGGGGTAAAAACAGATAGTTGCTATTTTACTAGTAGGCATATAGCTATCTCGTTCTAAATAGTCAACAGTTATTTGGGAACACTCGCACAGTTTGCTTGCAAATGGCGGACACGATAGAATTTCATCGCGTGCTTGTACTCTACAAAATATAAAAAATTGGTAAGTTATCTAATATTTTGTAATTTTTGACGTAATGTCATTTGTTTTGGCCATGTACAATCATAATGTAACATTCTTTTTATAATATCTTGGTTATTTATGCTAAAAAAACTGCATTGATTGTTGCTGTGAGTCTAAGAATAAAATTTTTGCAAGTAGTATTTTAAAAGTGGCATCTGTGGGGTACGACCGGACGGGGTGATATCGGATATCCGGTGTCATACCCCAGTTATTGAATAGGTTATGTCTGTTTATTTACCTAAAATCTTAAACCTTTCCTGCATCGGTGTTCTTACTAAGCTTTGACATGGAGTCCTTCAAGAAGCGGGTCTATTGTTTTCTTCGAGGCCGGCAACGCATTAGTAACGCCCTTAGTGCCTCTAATGTCCATGGACGGCGGTGATCACTTAACATCAGGTGACTCGTCTGCTTGTTTGCCTGTTTACTAAGGCATAAAACAATCCTTATTCACCCCGTTGACTAAAATTACTTCGTTGCTATGGGTATCCGGTTTTACCCATACATATGGGGTGAATCCGGATTTATGTTTTTTTATTAAAATAAATTTCTACTTCTTTTTATCTTCATTGATTTCGGATATTTTTTGGTAAAGTAATGTCATACTTATGTTCTTGGAGAAGTGTTGTTGATTTTTGAAATATATAACATTTTAACGAATTTTAAATAGTGTTTGTTTCTTAACTATCCGGTGTCCCCCCACATTCCCCTACTTATGGCTCCTCTCGGATCATCTGACCACTGCTTGATAAATACATCTGTACCCTTGACGCGAGTGGAGGGATCTCGACCCACCGGGAATTCTGTGGGTCATCACTTCCACCACTGCATAAACCGGACCACTCAGTGGTCCATGCGGCAAAGGGATAAGCCGAAATTCTTGGCACCCGTTTTGTCGCCAACTCGGGTAACTCGACTCTTACTAATAGAGGGAACATACCGCCTATCACCCCGCGATGTGAGAGCCCGTTGAATAATATACTTTTTACCCAAAAGTCTGTCAGACGAGCTCAACAGTCCCTCGATGCCAAGAAGTCTCTTTTTTCGTCAGCCCTTCAGGCTATAGCTTTTTTACGACAATTTTGTTTTTAACACCGAAGTCCAACCAAACCCAGTTTCCGATTTTATCTTTGTGCTTAGACTTCTCATTCATCTTCAGAAGATAAGGCTTTCGCATGTGTCGCGTTAGTTCACTATCAATAATTTGCTTTTAAATGCAAAAAAAAACGAAATGTATAGAGTTTGTACTACCTAATGTTAAAAAAGTCAACAAATCTCTCAAACTGAATAATGAAATATTGCATATGGAGGAATCCACGGTCTTTTTAGGGGTGACCTTAGATAGTTAACTTCAGTGGGGCCCACATATTATAACAAATCTCGCGACTAAACTCGGTAGGGCTGCTTATGCTGTTAGGAAAATAAGGCAGTTTACTGACGTCGAAACTGCTAGGATGGTTTATTTTGCATATTTTCAAATGCCGCGCGCGGCCGTATCGCGGACGAACTCAGCATGTATTATATTTATCTTATTATTTATTATTTTTTATTCTTGATGTATTATATTTATCTTTATTTCATGAACAATAGTAAAACAATCGGTTGCTTCAAAGACTAGTTCTCTTCATATTTTCTTAATAATCCATGTGACAGCTCATTCCATCATGCCCTTTTGTATTCGTTTTTCTTATAATGAAAAACATGGCCGGTAGGTATCTTAATTACCTACTTACATTGTTATGTAATTTATTTATTTATTACATTTAACACTTTATTGTTTGTACACCAAAACATAACATACTTAAAGAGCACAAGGAAGGAACACAAAACAATGTTATTATTTATCTACAGATTATTTATCAATATTATTATATAAAATATTATTATATAGTAGTCTAAGTACGTCCACCGCTGACGCCGCCGCGGTCGCAACTAATCTAGCTGTGGCATACCACCGCAAATCGCGCCGCCCGCCGCGCCGCTATTAGCTGTGGCCGGGCCCTTAGATCTCGTGAAACTTTGCGTGACAAGTTCAAAGAAACAGGTATACTTACAGTAGCCTCACAATATATTTATAGTAATGTGGTTTTTATACGGAATAATATAAGCGCGTGTAGTAGTTGTTGTACTTACGTGCTCCGTAATATTTGGATATAGTGATATGGTTGACTTGCATTAGCTCGTTACGTCACCAGTGGTAGGGAAACACGTCCGCGTGCGTCTACGGCTGTCTCGTGACTGACCCAGTGTTGCCCCACTACTAGGAATGGCACATTTCACCTATCACTGGATATTTCACTTGTTAAATAAACTTCACCTTTTCACACCTGTGACATGCATCGAAACCGTCTGTTACATTTAACGGGACGGTGAATTCACCACAGTATTCCTTTTACTGTGACTTAACGCCGGCCACCGGCCAAAATTCACAGAATTCCATCGTGCGAAAAAGAGAAAGCAACATTTGTGACTTGAGCCGTGCGTGAGCGAGAGCGACACAGACACTAGAAGAGAGAATTTGTTTAAGTGAATTATGATACTAAATAAAGACGCATGTTCATTACAAACAGTAAGCCATTGCAAGAGGTTTTTTCGGTTGAGTAGCATTATAATTGTAGTTCCATAATATTTATACAGATAGCAGCACTTGTTCCTATTTTTTTCGTTCTATAGAGATGGACGCAACGCAGATAAATATTTATTTTTAGCTTAATAGCAATATTGTTTTTAAATATTTTTTATATTTTATTCAATCGGAATGCTGAAAAATAAATGAATTAGATAAATGTTATTAGACATATTATTAAATACAAAAGATAATGTTGTATTATAATAATGCAATGACCATAGACAAGAAAAATGTTTTAATTTTGTCTTTGGTCTCTCAACGTCAAGTTTGATGAATTTGACATTGTTGTTGATTGCGTTTTTCCGTGGTTTTCGCCTAAAAAATATAATTTTAAGTGCTTTGTGTGTAATTTGAGTCGAATGCTGCTGTAATAGTTCCTCCAGTTATTATCATACAAAAATCCGAGATATTGTGTAGTGTTGTGCGTGGTTTTGTTTGAGTCAAGATTTTTTTTTCCTGGTGCACCTTGATTTTACAATATCTACAAATTATTATTAAGCATTGCTGGATGCTCTGAAAGAAAACATAAATAAATTCTAAAAATTATTCAATTTTTTATTTTCAATGGTTCCTCCTTCAAAATACCATAAAATAAACTGTAGTATAGACTATAGAACTAGGAACATTTTCTATTGGCTAGTGTTGCCAGGTTGTAAAATTGGATTTACGGTAGATCTACGTAATTATGTGCTGCCTGGCAACACTGGTTGACTTTTAGTTCCAGAACACTATAATGGCGCCACTGACGCACATTTCTAATCTTAGGCGCGAAGTTTGGTCTCTATTTCAGTTTATTACAAAGTACTCTCTGATAGTACTCGAGTATTGACAAGCCGGTTGACAGTGACAATTGTTGATTGAGGAGTTTTGACGGGCGGCAGTTTGACGGCTAGTCTGTGGTAGTTGCCAAGGACGCTGTCAGACAGATGGACCAATCCTCGGTCGCCATTAGAGTGACTTTTTAAATCGCTGCGTTAGGTTCTGTAGTCTGTGGTCTGTTCAGCCTCTTGTCTCTGTCAATTTGTGGCGAGTATTTATTTTTTCGTTAGATGGGACTTCTGAATTTGTAATTTCTTTAAGAAGGTTCAGGACTTGTTTATAGAATAAAATATTAAATCATTCCACTCCCTTGATTTTGAGTCTGTGGTTGGACCATAGCCGGAGGCGATATAGTCTGTGGTAGTGGGACGTGTCTGTGATTGATGATTTTTCAGTCGGGGTTAACAGCGTAGAATTTTTCCCAAATATCGGGGTCTGCTATATTGGGAAATTGATTGGGCATATATATTGTTTTTTCATTGGGCAGGATAAAGTAGTCAGAGGTCCTGGGACTGACTGGCCAACGGGAGTTTAGCCATTTAAATTCAAAATATTGTATGGGTCAGCCCTCTGGAAGGGGAGAGGTCAAGGTGTGAGTGCAGGTCTGTGAATTAGTTTGCAACCTTGTTGAATTCGGTTCTCGAAATTGGTTGGGTTGTGGGAGTTTATAATAAATACATTTAGAGGGATGTCTGTGAGATTTAAGTCATCGTGGGTTTTTGTGTCTAGTTATGGGGAAGGAATAATTTTTTGAGTAGGGAATCCCCTTTTACAACGTCAACAAATCGTCGCCGGTAAGTTGACCGCTGAGCTTTGGTAATGACTGAATCAAGTCACTATCACTGCGAAATGTAACGGACGGAATAAAATGCACCCACTGTGACAATACTCGTCAATAATGAAATATACCAGTGGTGATTTTTCACGGGTGATTTAACAGTGACAAAAATAAATAATTTCACGGACTTGATAGTGAAATAAAAGTAACGATATTTCCCATCGCTACCCACTACCCGTGCTCTCGAGATAACATGATTACTGCTATAACTATAATAGCAGTACAAACACTACAGCGCGTATAAACAAAATTTTGATATCACTAATCGCCAAACAAGAAAAATGCACCAGTTAGTAACGCCATCTTACCGTCTTTCTAAAGTGAAGCGATCTTTTATGGGCCGTGGTGTACCTACAGTTCTATATTAAAATCCCAAAGTTAATACGTGATTTGCCAGTGGAATTATTTAAGAAACATGTAAAATCTCAACTTTTAGGCAAAGGCTACTTAGTTTACAGATTTTACTTCGAAAGCCTAAAAATATAGAGTAGCTCGCTAGAATGCGCAGTCGCAAGAGAAGTACTTTTATATTGGTTTTATAGATTAAAGACTAGTCCTCATCGAGAAAGAAGATTCGAAATTTTTTTCCTAAGCCTCAGAAATGAAAAATATCTGTTTTTTAATTATTTCCGCATGTCAATACCTACCTACCTTTAATGATTTACTATCAAGGCTAGAGAATTCCACCGTACCGCGTACTGATACAAATATGAGACTCTGCATAAGCACTAAAATGAAACTCGCTATTTGTTTAAGCTATGTAATTTTTTAATGGACAACACACTAGACAGGGACATTCTCAGTTCACACCCAGACCGAGAAGAGAAATTCAAACTCATCATTCAAATTTCCGCTTCGCTGGGAATCGAACCCAGGACCCTTGGTGCGGCGATCCGGCATGGCAATCATTGCGCCACACGGGTCGTCAAAACATAAAATTATAAATATATCTCAAAATGTTTAAAAATACAAGTACACCCGTGGAACCCGGGGCGGGCCGCTAGTATTCGATAAAATCGTTTCGAGACGCGGGCCTCCGTGGTGACAAATTCGAACCGTATACGGGAAGAAATATACGTATTTCTCGAACACGATATTTTCCCGCATAGACTCCGTCGTAAAATCTCGTGTGCGGTACACGGGAAAAATGTTGCCGTGTGAACGTACACTATTATAATATCGTCTGTGCTTTTTCTATAGCCTGTACTGTAGTTTGACAACATGTTGACAACAAATTAGGACGTCAGATGAAATTTTATCCGTCAATTTCATTTCATCCATCAGCTGTCAAACATAAGTCAAAACAAAAGGACGATTGAAATTTCGGAAAATTTCGATCGAAATCGAATTGTTGTTACCTTTATGTGAAGTGCATCAGTGCATCTTTTTATATGTAATCATCAAAATAAATGTTGCTAAAATGGAAAATTGCCGTATATGTTTGCAATTCAAGAAGAATTTGCGTTCAGTTTTTGAGGTAGACCATGGTATTTCATTTGCAGATATGATAACATCCGTAGCTAACGTGAAGGTAAGCTTGCTGCATTCATAAAATTTGTAAGTAATAATTGCAGTAGTCTTGGTCCCTCGACCCTTAGAATTTAGCTAGAATTTAAAATGGGCACAGGCCTTGTACGGCGTAACTCGTACCTACACCCAATATATGTATTATGGCGGAATCCCGAAGCGCAAGTTAAGTGTAAAATAATGAAGATCATTGACATAATTATCCTAAATTCGCAATAAAACGAAAGCGCTGGTAAAGGAGTTTAAAAGTAGTTTCATTTTAGTTCTACGGGAATCTAAATTTTTAGCCACTACTGATAGGTAGAAACTTAACAAAACAATTATGTATGTTTTTACAATTAACTTCACTATACATAATATGTTTCACTATTTATAGTGAAATTATGTTTTCAAGTTACTACAGCAACTATCAATATCAATCATGTAGAATACATTTTCATAATTATTATCCATCCAACAAAGATCATACTGCATAAGTACATCAATATTATTGATAATTAATTATTGATTTAGCAATTCTTATTCAATGTTTTTAGTTCTGAGTAAACAATTTGTTTTCAAAATTCTGTTTGAAGTATTCACTTTATGGTATTTCTTAACAGATTGAGGAAGGTGCTTACAATAACAGTATATGTTTGCAATGCCGAAGGAAACTGAGAGATTTATACATTTTTAAAAAAGAAATAGAAAGGTAATAATATTTTATACTATTTTTTTATTTTGTATATATATACTAGAGACTGTAAGATGAAACATGAATAGACAACAAACAAAAAGTTTTTTTTTTGTTTATATGGGCATTGCGACTTGCGACTGTCCATATGTGTAAAGTGATAATTATATCCGATAGATCCGAGGTTTACAGAAAGGCATAATTAATGTAAACTCCAAACTGATCTAGAAATAATTCTTGATACAATATGAATACTATTCCTATATACTATTTTACTATCTTTAGGATGTTATAACTTATAGTAGTAATATGTATGTTTATTATATTTTGTGGAGCTTGCAATAGGCATCATAAACTAAGTCAGACAAGACTGGCACCAAGTGGCATGCATTTTTAAACACTGTACAAAACAATAGATATCTGCATAATTATGACACTTATTCTTTATAATAATTATTGTTCTTCTTCTATTATATGATTTGTATATCTAGTGAAATACATAATATTAAAAAAAAATCTCACAATGAGTGAATTTTACGTGTATGTAGGGAGTTAATATTATTGTTGAAAATATAATGTAGAAAATAACAAAAAAAGTGTACACCATGAAAAAGTATATCATATAACCATCAAATTAAAGCTGAATAAAAATATATATATTGTTTAAAATTACCATATATTTGCTTTTGTTACAGATCTGATTTGGAATTAAACAAAAAATTAAAAAAATTTAAATTTGATAATATCAGTGAAGTTAAAGAACAGCTAATAGAAGAAATGGAAGATAAGAAAAAATTGTTTACTACAAGCCTAGATATTGATTGTACTACTTTAATGGAAGATTTCAATGGATCTCTAGTGTACAGGAACACTACTATTACAAAGATTGGCTCTTACACAAACTGTGTAGAAACGAAGAATGAAGTCAAGACTGACTTAGATCTCGATATAATTGATTATGAGACTGATAATGATATTGTAATTATATTTTATTATTATAATAACTAACTTGTAATCCACCCTTGTTTTGCTTTAAGAAATATAAATTTACTTACACAAAAATTAAGTGCATTATAAAGTAATAATTATAATTTTACATGAAATAATTACATTACTTATTGTTATTGTTTTTTTTTATTAAAGGCAGATTTTTATGATGATTCGGACTATGAACCTTCAAGAAAAAAGGAAATTAAACTAAAACCGAAGAAAAAGAAAGAAAAAGGTATTAATTGACATTATAATTTAGAGACTGCATTTTTTTATTATAATAAATGAGACTGACTTCTACTTGAAAGGTATTGCTTTTTCTATTTTTTGATTACAGACGAAAGAAAAATTGAGAAAAATTCTTCAGGTTTCAAAATTGTTCGTATAAAGCCCATCTTCATAAATGACATACGATTAATACCTACAAAAGCATTGAAATGCAAAGTGCGCAAAGATAAACGGAGAAAACAATTGCGTATGTGTCCGCATTGTGGTAAAATGTGCACCAACATTGAAAGTCATATTCTGGTCCACATAGGTAATAATATTATAATCTAAATTTTAGTAACAAAAAATAACCTACTTCAAAATTACTCAAAACCTACTTGTCGGATCTCGCTCTCTATGTGGGACCACATGACAAGCACCTGCTTTTGAGTAAAAAAAGAATCATCAAAATCGGTTCACCCAGTCGAAAGTTCTGAGGTAACAAACTAAAAAAAATACAGTCGAATTGAGAACCTGCTCCTTTTTTTGAAGTCGGTTAAAAATCATATTTTACAATATAAAAAGACTTGAAATTTCTTTTTATTTTAAATAGTACAAATTCAGGAAAGTAGCATAGCAGTAGCATAATATTAGGTAAAAACTTAATGGTAAATGGTTATCAGGTCCTTTTCAGATATTATTGGTCTCTAAAGAACCCACGTTAATCAGTATTAATTGTTCATGGTGGTCAAGCCCTTTGCTTGTCTCCTAGCCCTGGCCCTCTTACATTTTTTAATGTAACGTCATATTATGTGATGCATTTAATATTGCTTAAACATTAATCAAAAAACGTTACAGTATAGTACCATCTGTATTTAAATTAACATCAGCGACGGTCCCCAGATAGTATCGCACTTTTCCAATGATACCGCCCGCGCCAGAGGAAATAGTGATGTTCAACGACAAATCCGACTATTACTAAATCACCAGATGAGTGGTCATAGAAGAGTAGAAGTGTGGACTTCTACTTCAAATTTTAATTAATTGAAATTACAGGTGAAAAAAAACACAAATGTTCCGAATGTAATAAAGGATTCTATACCAGGGGATTATTAAATAACCATCAAAAGAAACATTTGAATACTGGAGCATTCAAGTGTGATCATTGTGTTGCTGCCTTCAACAATAAGGCGTCTTTACAAAGGTTATTGTTATTATTATATTCATCTCTGTCATATATTTTCCTTTTTAAGATTCTAGTCTACATGACTCCGCTGTCCGTCCGTCTGTCTATCCAACAGTCCGTCCGTTTGTCAAATGGTTCTATCTCTCGAACCGTAACAAACACACACTTAATTTTTTTACGCAGTATGTGTTATGGTAGCCATTACACAACAAATACATACTTACTAAAATTTGTTTTCCTTTTCCACTTATCTAAATAGAAGAAAAAAGAGAAGCGAGGGTATATTTTTTTTACGTATATTTTTTACATAGATATGTTCATGATAAATTGATACAGCCTATTAATATAATTATGCTATACCTACCTACTCATTACTAATGTTTTATTTCAGCCATATGACCTCACATATTGATGACAGAAATCATATATGTCCCGTATGTAACAAGGGTTTTAAGAGGGTAAGAAAATCAATCCTACCTAATGTCGGAGTTTTTGATGACAAAACCGTTTACAATAACAATAATATACTGGATGAATTTTTCAAGTGTGCGTGGATGGCCAAATTCGAAACGAGGAATAGAGAAAAGTGGTCAAGGATGTCTCGGGCCTGATTTAGATGAAAACATCATTAGATTTTTTAAAAATTAATAACCCTGGCCGAGAATCGAACCCGTTGATTTTGGAAAAAAACATCCTGTATTAATACTCCATCGATAGTGTTGCTAACAAAGATCAAATTCTGGGAAGTAATGAGTCATTACTAATGACATGGCAAACTTAATGAAGGACCTCATTTAATAAAAAAATTAATAAAAACGTTTAAAATGTTAATTCCACATCTTCCTTAAGTTTGCCGTGTGTCATTACTTCCCAGAATTTGATAATTGTTAGCAACACTATGGAATGGTGTAGTAATATGAGACTTTTTTTCAAAATCGACGGGTTCGATTCGTGGCCAGGAATATTAATTTTTCACAAAATATGTAATGATGCAGTTTTAGTTTTTATCAAAATCGGCCCCTAGACTTCTATGACCATTTTTCGCTATTTCTCAGTTTCTAATTTGGGCATCCACGCACACTTGAAAAATTCACCCTGTATACCTGACGCACAATTTTTTCCAGAAATATGCATTAGAACGCCACAAAATTATTCACAACTCCGCAAGGTCAATCAAGTGTGATTTGTGCAGTATGTCATTCTATTACCCACATGGACTACGTCATCATATGCGCGTTCATACGGGTGAAAGACCTTTTAAATGTGAGGTAAGCTTAACCCTAATTCCAATTAATCAAACTCGTTGACGATATTCTATGACATTAGGTGTCTTCTAGGTACGTCGAATATATTGCTTGAGAGACAGTTCTTTTTTCTGTATTCTTCTCGCCTTGGCCGGCAATGCATCAGTGATGTCGATGTGATTAGTGTCGCTGATGTCCATGGGCGACGATCGACGATAGCCACTTAAAATCAAGTAGACCGGCAGCCTAATAGTGGGCTAGTTACTTAAAAAAATCTTCTAAAAATTATCTATCAGAATTAAAGTAATTTACAATGTTAAAAAAAATCCCTATCTGAATTAAAGTTTAAGCTACATCTCAATTTTAAGTTAAAAAAACAGTGAATAATTATTTTTTTTCAGATTTGTTCGCAGCCGTACAGTTACAAACATGATTTCAACCGGCATTGTCTCAAGAAACACGGCGTATTCCTTAAGCGGAGATCTGTGTACGTGATGAACGAAGAAGTCTTGAAGCAGGAGCGAGCGCTTATGAAAGATTTAATGCTTAGGGTCCAGGGAGTTGTTAAAGAGGGCGAACCCTTGAACCCCTTCAAGGGTCCATCTGCTGCCTTGGCATTCAACGCAGCCGTCAAGGCTTTAGGTTCTTGTCAAATCCCGATTGATACAGTGTTATAAAATTAATAAATCAAATAAATCAGTTTAAAATAAATAAATCAGTTTAAAAATGTATTGATGTCATGTTTTATTTTTATGTATACCTATTATATATTTTCTAGTTTTTAATGAATCGAACGAATTCGAAAATCAATTTAAGCTCTCGGCACTAGAAAGCACGGAAGTTTTGTATTTTAAAAGTCTTGCCTTAATGGATTTTAAGAATAGGTACCTGGCAAAGTTACTATCGGTTTTGATGACACTTACCTAGTACCTATACGATATTTCCTTATCAATTAGGTAAGTACCTAGGTATTATTTAAAATCTACTTACATATAATTTGAGGCAGATCTGGTTTTTGGGATCCTTCAGTAGCGTAACATGTGCGCTAATGCGCCATGCTTTAGTAAAATCTCTCAAATAACTTTAAATCCACTAAATAACTTTAAAACATCCGTCTTTCATTGAACTATCGCGTCATAATTGTGATTATATGAGTGCCCCTATGGCGCAAAGTTATGCCTGATTGACGTTTCGAGCGATCCTGGGTTCGATTCCCAGCGAGGAAGAAATTTGAATAATTTTAAAATTTATATTTTCGACATGGGTTTTTGTATTCTGACGTAACAGGAATTCTATGTATTTAAACAAATGAAATGATTTTTAATCGGAAAAAATTATAGATTTTAATCAATCAACAAACATTTTCTCCCAAAACTTTTCCAATTGATCTCTTACATTTTAGAAAACTACCTACCTACAATGATATTGTATGTATAAACAGAGGACTACCTGTTATGTTCAACTAGGTACACTACACATTACCTACCCATTTATACTTTTTTATATAAATAACGATACTATTGTATTTTCTTTCAATCTCCAGCATGTTCAGTTCACCCCAATACTTTTTGAGAAAATGATAGGTATATTCTCACCCTCCGCCCATTGTTATTGTACGTGTTATTCTGTATGGGGATCAATTACATGTCACGATTTCTTTGGAGCTAATGGCTCTATTCTTTACCTATCAATCAGGTTATAGTATAAAAGGCAGGACGAAAATGACTTTAGGTTAATTCTCTTACGGTACCCACAACGACCAGATATCACCATGGTCAGTTTATAGGAGAACCTCCATAAAGTATCCAGTCGCTTCATAGCTGTGTACCTAGATGTCCCCAATTACATTGGGGGCCGATTGCATTTTTTAGCTTATGTTGAATAAGTAAAGTGTTATTGTTCATTGATTTTGTTTAATAATTTACAGGTGAAGCTATCTCCATTACCATTACATTTATTCGCCTGTATATTATTTGCCATCCAGCCAATGTATTTGGTCGTAGCATTCGAAAAGACATCTAATTTAGACGAATTTACAATTAAGAATCACAAAACCCGTATGCACCAGAATTACGTTGTGCGTAAAGCGATGGAAAATGAAGCATCTTATAAGATGGATGACTCGGGAGTGGCACATGGTTCAGAATCTTTAGAGCCAAACACAATTCCTGAAGAATTACCTGCCCTTATAGTCGACTATGCTAATATGATCCGGAATGATATCATTCTACTGGACAACTCCGTTCAAACAAGGACCAGGAAAAGAGGCAATGTTAAAGCCGAAAATCATGTAAGTGATTCGAAAAAAGTGAATTTTTATGCTTAGTAAATAATAATACAACATTTTTTAAGATAAGTACAAATATTTACTCTTACAGCATGGAATTCAGGATGTCCCCTGTAGTTGTGAAGAAGAAGGCGTAAGCATTTATTTTTATTTAATTGAAATAACTTCCATTTGATTTTTATATTGTATTGTACATAGATTAATTAATTTGTAATATTGTTTCAGAAAAAACTCTTATTCTTGGGAGAGGACTATGTGCCCCGCACATTGGAGACAAGATACTGTAACGAAAAGTTGTGCCCGTCTCCATACGGTTGCAGGATGCGCTCTCATAATGTAAGTACTTATTGGAATTCTTTTTAAATACTTGTCATTCAATGAAAAAATTTGGACCATTTATATTTTAATCTTACACTTTATTTTAAATCATTTATGTACAATCTTAATATTTCAAACGGACTACAAGTACCTACATACCTCTTAAAACTACAACAGACAACTACAAATAAATTAAACCTTAAAACCAAAGGTCTTAATGTACGTTGGCCGTTGGGGAATAGTACCTATAGCGGGTACTTTTGTTTTTTTTTATAATAATTATCGAAACTGCACCTGATACGCACTTGGCTACTTATTTATCGATCGTTAAAACTGACAAATTCCATATTTATAAATTATTACAACTTGTGGTGAAAAAATTGATAAGATCCGATCCGTTACCTAATTCTACAAGGAAACTGTCATTATAAAGGAGATGTCGATATCGGCGATCGCAACAAAAATCTATGCAATCTTGAATATCGCACCGATGAATCGACAGTGTGTGGACCTTTGCGATCACCGATGCGATTTTTGTCTCATTCTGATGCCGGCCGCCACACCGCACGCATCGCATGCCTTCAATGCCTTGGCTAGTGCGTTACGTACTTGTTACGTAGGTACTACGTACCTATCAACATTCGATGGACGAAACAAATTTTTTTTGCCGTATTGGGGCGGCTTTAGAATACTAAACCCAAACCCACGCTGGATGGGTGTCGTAAGAGGCGACTAAATCCGGCCCGCTGGTGGTAGGCCCTCGGAGGGATTATATTGGTAATATTGATTTTAATTGTTAATTAATACCATTATTACTATTGTTATTACTTCATGGGGTTCGCTTTTACTTTTACTTTTCGCTTTTACCTCTGGTGTTGCTAATGTTCATGGGCGACGATAGCCACTTACCATCAGGTAGATCGTCAGCTCGATTGTCGGCTATTTCCATAAAAAAAACTTCGTGGACTTATCGAGGACCGATGCCGCGATGACAATTCAATATTAAAAAAAAGAAAGAAAGAAAGAAAAACCTAGTTAAACGCTTTATATTAGCTTTAAACAGTTAGACTAAGACTAAGTTTGGAAGACCAAACTTCGTAGACCTATCGAGGACCGGTGATAATTCAATATTTAAAGAAAAAAGAAAGAAAGAAAGAAAAAAATGTTCGGTTATGTTCGGTTTACACGTATTAAGTAGTTAACTAAATTTTAAGTAAATTAATACGTGTAAACGGATAATTTAGTAGTTTTGTAATCAAGTAGAGTTTTATTTTTTTCTTTTGTAGCCGAATCAAAGTTACTGCCACATAGCTAAAGAAAAGAAGTTCATTTTCCATTTTGTAGGGCACGTACACGGACCTAAAAAAAAGACGGACATAATCTCAAGAACAAATTCAGTGAAGCACCCATCGGAATTCTAACTCTCTATTCGTACAAGTAAACACCCACACATTGACACAATCGGTTTCATTCCGGCGCCGGACCGCACTCGAGTCATACGGACAACGGGAGTTGATAAAGAATATTAAAAATGCCTTTGTGTGCTGTTAAAAGTTGCAAGAACAATAGTAGTTCAGTTAAAAAACATAAAGGGATCACCTTGCACAAGTAAGCTTGTCATTTAATCACTGATTTCTTTTATTTTTCCGTAAGTTATTAACAAAACAAACCAGAAAAATTTGTAACCACAAAATCAGCCAGTGTTGCCAACAATATTGCTTAAGCAAATACCCAGAATGTGTGGGAAAATGCATAATGCTCGTATGTATAATGCTCGAGTTTCTTACTTTAGTTTAAAAGTATATATTTTTGGGGTTTCGTACTAAATGACAAGGAACCCTTACCTATAAGTTTGCCATGTCTGTCCGTCTGTCCGCGGCATTGCTTACAAACAAACAATATTCGACGACTCGTGTGGTGCAATGGTTACCATGCCGGATCGCCGCACCAAGGGTCCTGGGTTCGATTCCCAGCGAGGCGGAAATTTGAATGATGAGTTTGGGTTTCTGTTCTCGGTCTGGGTGTGAATGTCCTTGTCTATGTTGTGTGTTGTCCATGGCACCCACGATACAGGGAATCCTAGTGTGGGGCTATGAGTGTGAAGCGTTATTTATATTAGAAAGCTGAAATTTGGTACGGATCAATGTAAGTATGTATATTAATTACGTTAAGATAATGGTAGAACAAAATTGGAGAAATTTTAGGTACCTCCCCTATAAGTGAAGTGGGTAAACCAGTGTATTTAATCTGTCGTCAATTAATAAAATTCATTAATCTTATCAAATATAATAATTTGCATTTATTGAATGTGGATTTGACTTTTCATCATATTTCCAAAATGGAAACTGTAAATAAAACACTGGAAAATAAACGTCAAGTTTACAAGAAGTTGACTCTTCATAAAGGATTTTAGCGTGCCAATTATAAAAATACTAGCTATTACCCGCGGCTTCGCCCGCGTATTCAAAAATAAGTAACAATGAGTTGTTTAACATACATGACACATTCATGGTGCAAGAATAAATAACAGTTCCAAAATTTAAAAAGGAACCAAAAAAATTAAAGAGGAACCAAAATATATCAATCCATAGATCCTTTACGAACTTATAGCAGAACCAACACATTGTTACTTATAATATGGAGTGATTCAAATACATAATGGATTTTCCCATTGGAATAAGATATTTTACCGCGGTAAAAAGTAGCCTATGTTACTCTCCAGCCTCATAACTACAATATCTCCACCCAAAATTCATACCATAATATCACTCCGTTACGACGTAAAAGAGGGACAAACAAACAAACACACTTTCGCATTTATAATATTAGTATGGATATACTTATAAAATATCAGTTTGTAGCGCAGGTGTGCAAATAATTTTGAAATTTTCGGCTTTTCTTCTCCTCCATGACAAAGCACCTTTCCGAAAAGCTGGTAAATTAAAAAAATGACGTGCATAAGTGTATCAATCATACCTACATGAATAAATGATTTTGAATTTGAATTTGAAATCTGAAAATATTTACACAAAATGTTAGTCTATTTATCGCAGTGTCATGAGAGTATGTTATTAAGTTTGGTTGTATGTATGTTTATCTGCGGATTTTTCAGAAACTCCGATCAGATTGCTACAATTATTAAGCTTACGCCCCAACTCAGAGTCACTAACGGTTACTTTAATCGCTCCTTACTAAAGAATCACCATACAAATTCTGTACTAAGGAGCCATTTAAGTAACCATCAGCACAGCCATTAGTGACTCGTGAGTTGGGGTGTTAGTGTATAACTAACGTATGTATGTATTAACTTACGCCACAACTCAGAATCACTAATGGTTACTTAAATCACTCCTTAGTACAGAATTTGTATGGTGATTCATTACTAAGGAGCGATTAAAGTAACCGTTAGGGACTCTCGAGTTGAGTTGTCAGTATATGTAGTGCAAGTTTGTCAAAATCTGTTTTTTAATTTATTAGTTAGGTCTGAATTTATGCCACTGTCAAGTTCCATAACCATGAATTCAGACAGGAAAATAAATTTGTTCATCGCTACTATGAAAAAAATGCACACTTGTAATTTTTTTACAATAAAACAATTATAAAAACATTTGAGAGCGTTTTATTTTCATTTTTATAAATACCAAGATACTTATGTTTTTTATAAAAAGAGGCAACCTTGGTCTAATAGCTTTTACTTCAAGGTTACAATGCCGGGCGGAGCTGTGAAGTTAAAACAACCTTATTGTCCGTTTACCGTATTAATTTACTTAAAATTTAGTTATTTACTTAACTACTTAATACGTGTAAACCGAACATTACCGAATAAACTATTCAGTAAGTAATACATTTTGTGTTTGAATTTACTACTAGGTACATAAAGAAAAAATGGGGAAAATGTTCATATTGTGGTAACCCCAAAATTACGCACACGTAGTAAGCGGTCGGCCATTTCTATGCTTCACTCTCGGTTACACAAGGTTACGTCTGTATTTTTTTTAGGTCCGTGGGCACGTATTGAATTATTTGAGCACGTCTTTATCCTTCCGTGTCAAACAAGTAAATGTTTGATAGCGATCGATCGTTGCGATCGATCGTTGCGACCGATCGTTCGTGTATGAGTGGCACTTTTGAACCGATCGATCGTTGCGATCGATCGCACCGATCGATCGCACCGATCGATCGCATGTCAATGGCGCCCATTAGAAATGTATGGCACCTGGGCGGGTACACTGTACATTCAGTAGGAGGTAGCTCATATTATTTGAAAGCTTTCCTTACTATCCAAATTCTAGTTTTCACCTTGGTTTGGCGACAATAATTCATTAAATATTTATTTAATTGTAACACTGAGACAATATGGTGGACACATCCACTATATGAATGACAGTTGTTTTAATTATGACTTATGAGTGTCAATGTCAAATACGTAGTCAAAATAAAAGCACGAGTCGGAATGCCGAAAAAAATGTCACTTCAATGTTCATATCTACAATACAGATAACTAATCAGAGACAACAGACAAGTCTATATAGACTATATATTTATTTTGACAGTTCCCTATTTCGAAGCCATGGAACCGCCATTGTTGTCGTGTGTAAAAATAATTTATTGAAAATAATTTCTCTGCAGAGAACCGTTCATTGAATATTTATTTTAATATTTTTCTGTGAATCAGTATATTTTTCTCTTTTTATGCTGGAATGTACAAAAGCCCCGCCCAAAAAAACACATCTCCTTTAATTTGTTTTAATTAATTGCAGGTAACTGTTCTAAAGAGAAAAAAGTATTTCGATGAGTTATCTCAAGAGGAATTGCCCGAAGATCTCCAAAGGCGATGGGTGGCCGTCAAAAAGCATGTCACTGTTGGGTGCACTTGCTCCAAAGGATACATCGATCACTACTGATAAAAATGGACTCGTAACTAGATATATAGATCTAGATATTTTTTATAATCATACAATTCTTAAAATTGTTAACACGATAAACGCGTATAATATGTTATGATACAACATGTTATTTATTAACAATAAATTATTTAATAAATACGTTATCCTTATTTACTTCAAACCTCTTTACCTATTCCAAAAATTATTCGTACATAGATTTTTATCATTAAGTTGAACATAAAAAATTTCAAAAAATATTTCACGTAGTTAGGGTAGGTAGGTACTATTATACACACCGTACAAGTCAATGCTTCGATCTGAGATAGCATGTAGCCCATGTAGGCACATTAATTTAATTGCGTTTTTTTTACTTCAGCGTTGCGAGCGAGCTAGTGAGCGTGACTGTGATGCAATGATGTAGAATTTAATAAAACTATAAATTTTAAAATTTTACATCCAAATCAAAAATATTTTTAAAATTGATAAAAAATATTTTTTATTTAAAAACCCCCCATTGTTTTATTTACATAGCTATGTTTATTACATAGCTAAGAACACACGATTAAGGCATCTTTCAAACAACAATTAAACTAGATCAAAATCGGTTCATCCGTTAGGTACCTACTGTGGTTTGGTAGCTACGATACCACAGACAAACATAGAGATTCACAGATACTCAGACACGTCAAAGTTATAAGAAACAGATGGGCTGTTTGCGTGGGGGGTTACAAACTGAACACGCCTGTATTATCTTTGAAATTATGTCTTATATTATAAAAATGACAGAGAGACGAAACAAAGGATTTAACAATAAAATATTAGTTACGTTGTAAAATATTTTTATTAAAAATCATCAAGTACATTACCTACATAGATACTATTTACAAGATCAGCATTTTATCGGTAACACTTACGCCCCAACTCAGTCACTAATGGTTACTTAAATCGCTCCTTAGTACAGAATTTGTATGGTGATTCATTACTAAGGAGCGATTAAAGTAACCGTTAGCGACTCTGAGTTGGAGTGTTAGTGCACTGACGTATAAACTTAAATAAGTCCGACTTATCACTAAATAATATTTGCAATATTTTAATGGCTGTAATGTTAAAACAAATAATTCCATAAAATACACTATATACAGCACAATCAGTAAAGTTGTAACTCAAATGCTCTTGTTTTGCCATTGTAGTAGGTGTAACTGTATGTGTAACTCCATAAATTTGCTCTTAAAAAAGCTTCAATTGTTTTTAATAATATGATTGCTGCGATAACTAATTCGGAAGATTTTCATTATCTCTCACTCAGGACTGAACCAAAATCCCAGTGAGCTTAGATCATCATTACATATTCAAACCTAAGGCATTTCTCTATGAGATAGTTTATAACATCTTTGTGTAAATTGGCTTTACAAATCTTTGTGTGGGCATTATGAAGTGAAAAAGAAAGATTCTGTACAACTCGCACCAAACAGCAGTTCTAACTACGCTTCGTTTGAAACTAGCGCATGTGATATCCGAAAGAAAAATATCCGAATGAATATCCGAATAATTAAATCAGACATCGTATTCAGTGTGTTGTATGGTCTGATGCGCGCCCGGTGTTGGCACGTCGGTTATTTGCGGCATTATGTGCGTTATCGCGACGTGCGCCTCATTAGATAAACACGACTCCCGCTGCAATACCTCCTCTGTCACCGTGTGAATCGACTTGAATTTAAGATTCACGCCGTGTGACTTTATAACGTGGTTATTTAGATTCACTTTGTAACTAAATGCTACATTGCACACCTGAAATTTTAAATAGTTTTTTAGAATTAGACTCTTATAGTAACAAAAAAAGTTTAATGTCTTTATCCTGTTCACACAAACAGTGATCAAAATTGACCGAAACGACAGCACGGCACAGCACGGACCCTTAACGCATGATTGTAAAACTTACAAATATGTTTCTTTTCACATTAGATAATTTAATGATTCACTCTATAATTCCATTTGATTGTAAGTTTTACTTTAAATAAACTCACATACAAAAAATCTCATACTCTACTTAATAATATTATAAAACAAACATACCTGGCAAGAGTAGGGCCGCTCTCCCGTGTGCATTCTCTCGTGATTTTGCAGCTGATGTTTTGCGTTGAAGGACATGGTACAAATTGCGCATTTATAAGGTTTGTAGCCGGCGTGAATTCGCAAATGTCTGTTAAGATCGCACCTCTGAAAATACAAAAAAAGGATTATTTGGTCAAAAACGCATAAAGTCAAACACTCATAATCATATCAATGTCAGTGTAAATATCTGTGCTTAATGAACATATTAATCACAGAATAATTTCTTCCGCATTTGCACAATTTCAGATGATTTACAGATCTATATGAATATTCAACCAAAACTATAAGAAACATGCTTTATTTCATACATTAACTTCTTAAACAAAAATCTTCGTCCTCGATTTGTGGCTTCGAAATTATGTTTAGTATTAAAAAAATAGATTTATTTCATTTTAGTAGGAAATGATGAAACCTGTCCTAAGTAGTTACATAGTTCTCAAAGACGGAGGAGCTACACTACTTTTGACGGCCCTCGTTGGGCGCCAGTATAACATAATGGGCCAGTTTGAATTATCATTAAAAATAAATTAATTTCTCTAACTCGCAACTTCAAAGTGCCACATTAAATCTTAACAAGCAATAGTTCATATTTTTAGTTTTACTTACCGCTATAAACTTCTTTGCACATAAATTACATGAAAATGGTCGTTCTCCTTTATGAATTAAGTTATGCCTGAAACAATTTTTTTGTTGTTTTCATAATTAGCGGAATATGTAATTTTAGCCAGTAAGTAAGTATTTTATTTAATATCATATTTACGAAAATTTAAAATTTACCTTGCTAAAGATTTTTGCGTGTAAAACCCTGCTCCACAAATTTCACAAATGTGATCCTTGATTCCAGTATGCTGTTTAATATGTAACATAAGATTGGTCTTCTGAATAAATGTTTTAGGGCACTGTGGACATGTGAATTTCTTTTTCTCTGTAAACAGAATAAAATAGTTAACAAATTTAAAAAATGGTCATGTCATTTACATGAAATTTACATGTTTACATTTACACAAAAATATCATTTACATACCATCATGTGTTGCCATATGATTTCCTAATGTAAATGTCAATATTCCACAGACAGGACACACAAGTTTTTCCTTTTTTATCATAGGTTTCACTATTCTAGGTTTTGGGGCCCTTGGCTCACTTGATTCAATGACTCTTGGTGTATAAGCTGGATTCATTTTCAATATTGTTGCGTCCTTGGGCCTCTTTAGGAGAATTGGAGGGCCTCGAGTACCATTTTTTAATAAGGGATCTACAAACCAGAAGAAACATGATTGAGACAAAAATCATAATATCAATAAATTGCAAGATTTAAATGCTACTAGCAAAAATTCACTAAGCTTTTATTATACCGGACAGGCCAATATCAAGCCATTGATAGTATTTGTTCCCAATAAGGCTGCAATTCCACCGGAGATGTGCAAGGATGCATAGCGAGGGATGTGTTTGTTAAGAACCAATAGAATCACTTCATTTACCTAGCCTCATTCAGCGCGGCTCAGCGAAGCGAGGTTTTTGTACATACAAATCAAGAGAAGGATGTGTGCTAGGGATGGACGTGAGCGAAAAATAGCAGTCACTAGACAGTGTTTGTCAGAGGTAGATGTATAGTGTACAGAATATGAAACGAGCCCGCTACACATCCTCGCAAGGCTCATCTCCGCACCGTATCACAGCATCATCTAACTGCTTAGCGGCCTAGCAGAAACGCTCACACTGTTCCACAGCCTCGCTACCCATCCTTGCATATCTCTGGTGGAAACGCAGCCTAACACACTCAATCAAACGACTGCACCTACAATGGGCGTACATTTCAAGACCAGTATAAAATATTAGTAATAATAAACTTACAACAAGTAATGGTAGTTGCTTTTGATCTTTTGCCATTATCTTTGACTTCGCTATCCAAAACACTTTCATAAATGTCTTTTTTTGTTGCTTTCATAACTTTTATTTTTTTTACTATGGTCTTCTTGCCTGTATTAATAACAGTTTTCTTACCCTTAAATACTTTTATATCACTTAATTTTGGTTTTTTGAATTTATTTTTAGTTTTCTCAATAAGTGGTACGTAGTCATCGTCATCATCATCATCATCGTCATGAAATACATCATCATCATCATCATCAATATACTGAAATTATAATTTATTGGTTTGTTAATATTTTTCAAGATTCAAAATCATATGTAATGAAATATTAACTACATTCCTTATTCACTTACCTCCTCATTTTTTACTATGTTTGATGTAAGTCTTGGTTTATCATCAGCCATTTTTGAATCCATACAATTATCTACTTTTCTAATAACAGTATTAGCAATTACTAAGTTGGTTAAATCGCCATTGCCATTATTTGCTTGATTAGAATTTGAATGTAACACATTAGGATCTAGAACATCTATTTCAACTTCCCATTTTGGTTCATTTTTTATTGCTAAGGGACCTATCTCACTCTTTATGTCAGTGAATGAGTCAAATAGAATTTTTTTAGTCGGAATCATTTCACTTGCTTTGGCTAATAATTTTCTCAATTTCATATCAGACCTAGATGATAAAATGTAGCCCATTAGTAACAAACATTACAATTAAATAATAAACATAAGTAAATAAGACAGTTATTCCAATTGATATAAGGTGATTTATTTTCTCTCTGGTATTAATTATCAATATAAATATATTTCTCTTTATAAAGAAGATACTAAATAAGTTCATTTTAGGGTTCCATAGTCAAAATCATCATGGCTAGGATAGCTTAAGTAGTTAATGAGTAATAGTTGATGAACTAAAGACATTCTGCATGGCCTGACATGCACTTGGCCAGTTTTCAACCAACTACAAAAAAAAGGAGGAGCGAGATTTGATGAGTAGTTTTTCAGTTATCCCAAATTTTGAATTGTTATTTTTTAAAAAGAATTATTTAACTTATGTTCGCAATCGTTTATCTTCAAGCTCCCTTTCATAACATTTTGATAAATGCAAAAGACCTGTGTTGTTTGTATGTTTTAAAGACAAATAATTACAGACAATAATTATTGATTTCAAAAGCCTTATAGATTAACTTACCTTTCAGCAACTGTTTTCAATAGATATGCCTTTTCTAAGACTACACAGCATTTGGAACATATCTTTTCTGGGAGTCCATCATTTGAACTAACCTGAAAAATATCACAGAATCACTTATAAATTATAATTACAAAACTCTGCAATTTTAAAATGCATTAACCTACTCAAAGGTTAGTAATAACTAAATACTATATAATTTAATATGAATAACTGTGCTATTATAGTTTATTACACTTACCTTCACGTCGGCAATTGCAGTCAACATTTCGGCGTAATTACCAGACAATTTGTATTTAAAGAGTGGATTCAAAGGCTTTTTTGTCGTCAAACAAATCCGACAGGCTGTCAATTCAATTTTTGTAATGTTTTCCTCCATTGTTTAAAAACACCAGTGAGGAACCCCAGGTTTTACAGAAATAATATTGTTTAGTGATGTCTCACTTTAGTAACTTAACTGAAAGTCAATATATACGTAACTTCACTTCACTTTTTTAATGGTTACCCATGTACTACTTAAAACAACACTATTTTCAATTAATCAATAGCTCAGATGTCTTTCACATTCAAAAAACATATTTTTAAAGTTAAGTTCTGAAATCTAAATGGAAAATATTATATTCTTCGGCAAATCACATTCAGTAAACGATCAGAAATTTTCTTACGCCATATTTATTCTTCTAAAGGGATGTACGAATTGTTCGATCTAGCGATGGGCAACTCGACGAAATTTACTCGAGTAAAGTAACTCGAGTATAGTGTTGCCAACCCTAATATAGATTAAAACTGTAGTTAAGCATTCAAAAAGCTGTAGAAAACTGAAAAATTCTATTCAAAAAACTTTAAATCTACAGTTTTTCTTTTTTTTTGTATTATTTAATAACTGTAATCAACAAAACAACATTAAAGTAAGAAAATTATACTTGTATTCGTGAATCAACTTTAAATCTTAACAAATTTACACAATTTCTACTAAAAATTACTCGTTTTCAATCTGCACACTCATCCTCTAATTTTCAATTTCATCTTTATTTTTGAAATCGTACATATTTTTAAGAAATCTCTATAAATGGTCATCGGTAACACTGAACTCATAGGTAGGTACATACCAATTTTTAATTTCTGATTTTGTATGCCTTGTGGTGGTAGACCGTTTATTCCTAAGTTTGGCTTACACAGCAAATAAAATAGATAAAGTGCCACCAACATATCTGTGAATTGGAGGAGGGCGCTGTTGGACGCATTGGACCAATCATTGGACGCAATTCCAGCATTAAACTTTCACATTAATTTATTATTCTTTCAATAAGACAAGACTGACATTGCCAGAGAGAATAACCAATAGCGTTAGAAAGGAAGGCAACTCATTACGCGTTTTTGAATAGCGCTGTGCGATCTGAATTACACTTTATTGCGTTGGAGCAAGAGTCGCTATTTATTTAAATGATATTTCGGAGTGCGCCTTCTGTACTTATTGTACTATTATTTCTTCTGTGCATGTACTTGTAACATTATAGCTAAAATGTGCGCCAGGCCTGCCGATACTTAACATATTTAATGTCAATTATAACTAATAAGTAACTAACACTATGATAAAAATATCAATAATCAACAAGTTTTATTCCAATTTCCCCAAGGCTCGGGAGTGTTGCGTCTCCAATTTTAATTACCCCTTTTTGCCATCAGATTCTGGTATACCTATAGTTATGGACGCCTTACAACTAAATAATTAAACGAACCTTTCTGAGTTGGCGCGTCAGCGTCACAGATATTTTCGACAGGAACCGATCCGATGCTTACTTTCATACTTGTATGGATCGATGGAATACGATCCACTCGATTTTTTTATCGATACAATGCAATTGGATCCAAACATGGATGGATTTAATACTCTATCTGGATCACAGACTTCTAAGAAACTGGTAGAAAACAATTCGAAAAAAATATTAAATTTGTTGAGAAGACCAGACTGATAAGAATCTTCGATCCAGGTACCAGGTACCTTGTATCGATATTCCGGATAACAACAGATCGTAATGCATTGAATTGATCCATGGATATATTACTCTATCTGGATCACTAACTTTGTAATGAATATTTTTGTATTGTGTCCATGTTATATATTGTCCCATAATTATTTTTATATTATTATTATATCATTCGATAGTGATTTTTTTTATAATGATATAAAAACATCATAAATGAATAACATGTATTATTAATATTATTATAATATAGATGTACCGTAATTTTGTAACTTAATTTTTAATGTACTCTTAGTACAATCATTTAAATTCGGTAATTTTGACGAAATTTTAATAAAATGTATTAAATTAATATTATAATTTTTACCTCCTGAAAAATTACCAATAGAAAACATTTTGAAGAACCTTATCAAAATAGGACATAATTTTTCTAAGTAAGTGTGGACACCCTACAATTATTATGGAAGACAACCTCAATCCCATCAAAAACATAAATGTAAAGTGAGAGTCAATAAAAAAAAAGAATTGAGATCTAAATTGGTGCCAATTTCTGTGTAGAAAAGCCTAAAATTTTAGTCACAAGGACATGTAATTCAAGGTCCACATTTGACTTGGTTAGTCTTCTGCTTCACGTACCTAGGCTATATTATATTTATTTAATTACTTTCGTTAAATCTCTTAGGTTGATGGCCTATGATACTCTTCTATTTGGTTTGTTGGTTGCTAACTAATGAAAACTAGCCAAGTCAAATGTAAAGCTTGAATTATATGTTCTTGTGACTAAAATTTTAGGCTTTTCTACACAGAAATTGGACCCCATTTTGATCTCAATTCTTTTTTTTTTAATTGACTCTCACTTTACATATTTTATGTTTTTTATGGGATATCATTACTTTTTGTACAGAAATTATTAGTAATATTCATAACGTTACTGATTAATTTTAACTTAAGACATGAACTGTTCTATTGCTCTTCAACTAAATCTGTAGTTAGTGCGCCGTGGTCCGAAATACGGTACCTATTATTTCATTATTTATAAGTAATGATCTTCCACTATTGATGTCCGCTAAATATTGAAATAATAATTAATACTGTTATGTATAGAGTTGTGCGCTGGTGTCGCTAGATGACGCCTCGCTTGATGATCGAATGAACTAGTCATTCGATCATCTATTCGATTATTGTATTATTCGATTACTCGATGGTAACCGACCTACTCGGTACAAGATAGCCAGTCTACACTGGGAGCTCGGGGCGTACGGTTGTGTCTGTACAGTGTTGTGCGTACTTACAGTGAATATTATAATACTTATAATATTGATTTATTATAAATAATAATACGCGTGGTTCGTTGAACATAACATTGGCGACGAGTAAAAGCGCAGTAAGTAAAATATATTTGCTTAAATGGACAACATTACGAACCTCAAGTACCATGCTATAGATACTGGCCAGAAAAGGGGAAAAATAGACAATTAGTAATACCCTAAAGATAAAATAGTAACGAAATCCATAACCTTTAATCGCATTTCTGAACAGGGGTTGGGCCAAATTATTCAAGTATTATTATAAATACCATTTATATTACTATTTAAATAAAAACACTTAATTTCTATAACTTTACATCAGTAAATTAATAAATGACCCATACATGAAAATTTAAGTAAACAACGCTGGGCATTATTAAGTTGGAAATTATTTACCCTATTGCAATAATGATTTATATCCATACCATTAAACATAATTGTGGATTATCGACATAAGATGTGTTGCTACTTGTCTAGTACCAAACGATATTACCCTCTTATAATTGTATAACCTTAAATAAGGAATTACAATAAGCTGTTAACCAGATCTATGCACTACCATTGAACTAACACTGGAGTTTACGTTCAAATAAGTAGAATACATACTTAAGCGAGTAAAACACTCCAACGTAACAAACAAAATTGTTAGTAAATCACGAGTACCTACCTACATAGGTGTAGTACATTAAATAACTAACTACAACGTACCTACTTGCTATGAAATACTGTGATATTTTGTGGAAAACAAGTCAATAGTTTTAGTCCCACGATGTACTTAACATCGCAATCAAAACTACAAAAGTAAAAGTTTTACATATACAACAACAAGTTAAAACAATATACTTACAACCAACATGAGTGCTACTGTTTATCGTAAAGCTGTTACGTCGTAAAATTGATAGCATTGGAGACCTAGATACAAAATAATAAATTAATGTAATATGCTAGTAATATTGTAGCGGATAATAGTACACCTACCTATACCTATTACCAGCAAATAGGATTAAAATCATTATAATAGGAATGCCTGTGCAAAAGTGTAAATAAATAAAACAAATCCTTTATTTTGCACGCATACAATACAATAATAATAATTGTTACAAAGCACCGTAACCAGGTACCTATATTTTGATCATTAAATTGACAATTAAGTTATGATGACAAACGACTCATCACCCTTGTATGGGTTGTAAGTGCAAAATGTGTGTAGGAAAATATATAAAGTAACAATACTACATCATTATCAGTATACTACCTCAATACAAACCCCTCCCGCTCTTTGGGTTTATTTATTGTCTTGACTAAACTTGTACGTTATTACGTACAAGTTTAGTAAGTTTAGTAAATAGATAAAAATAAATAAAAATAATAATATTAGCGTGTGAACGTGCGTGATTATGTGATCGCGCAGATACGGGCCACAAGCATGTAAGTACCTAGAATATTTTTATAAAAAATCTAAACTTCTACAGCGTTCATTATTACAATGTAATAGTCCAACTTTTATCATGTTTACAGCAAACAATTAAGGCTAAAAATTGTAAATTGTTGCAATTATTTACTGGTAATAAAACGATAATAAAATAATTATTAAAAAAATAATACATTTTCTAATTATTGCTTCCCGAGTAATGCATACCAAGACAAATTATATTGAATGAATATTTCGATTAGTTTGTTTTGTAAAATAAAACAAAAATAAGGAAAATTATAACTTTATTGCACTCCAACATTACTCATAGCATAGGTACAATAACTAATGCTAAAACAGCATTTCCTTCCGTGGAACCGACGTAAATATTAAAATGTGACAAAAGCTGACTGTTTAACAAAGTTTAAAGTAATAGTAATGTCTCTCTCCTGGTTATTGCACTGATATGACAATGTCAGTTGGTGCTGGTACTAACGAGATGCTATAACAAAACATTAAAATATCCCATGTTAGTGGTAGCTGTGGTAGTACGATGTGAAGATGATACCCATCATAATCGACCACATTTCACCGATATGATATCGCGGCATGAAATAACAAATTGCAGGTATTCAGGAAGTTACCCCAATCAATATGAATCACAGATATCAAGTAAAAAGATGATACTTTTTCGGCATCAGAATTCAATTATTATGTAAGGAATCTGTAAATCTGTTTTATAACAACGCTTAACACTCATATATTATAATGATTCGTTACAGACGAGTAGGTAGGTATATGTTCACATATTCAAGTCAGATTATGACAAAGTATGAGAAACGACAGCAGTTATGAGTTCATGATAACAGACTCGACTTTTATGATAATTATTTCAAATTTTTACAATTCTTATATACATAATATCATCCACAATAATTTATTGGATGCATTATTATTAGAAACTAACGATTCATCCATGTGGCAATAAGCACTAACAGACTCAGAAGATCGTAGTATTTTCATCTTATATCTTGCAATAGTTAATATTTTTAAAATTGCCGGAAAATAAAGGAAAATATTATGATTTTGTCTCCATAGTAAAGAGAAATAGAGACACTACATCGAGCTCAGTAGTATCTACTAACAAAAACAAAAAAAATAAGGTAAATACCTATTATTTTATTACTTATTTTAAAATATGGATAAAGGAAAAGATAAATGCTAAGTAATCTGCGAGAGATCTTGTGTCTAAACTAAGCCTTGATTGATACAAATACCTATATTGCTCAAAATATTTACATACATTAGAAAACCAATCTAATTCTAATTATTGCTACGCAGATGTGGTTAAAGAATCTTTATTTCTCATAAGAATTAACAAATTCACTTACATGAGAACTTAACTCTGAGTATTTACACTAAACAATAATTGCGACATATCATGCAGAACACTTATTGACTTATTGACACAAACATTCACAAAGGTAACAACACTTTGAATACTCTCTTAAAAACCTTTTAGGAACTAATTACAATAAAATTACTATCACTATTATTACATTACTCAATTGCAGAATCGAAACATGGTTGGAGGTAGTTTAACAAAATACTAGTCGAACACCGCTGCGTCAAGCGAACGCAAAAAAAAATAAGAACCAAGATATACAGATCGTGGTTTAAATAAAACGTATGTTTCCTATTTTGAAGAATATTTAAAAAAAAATAACATGTATAATCTAGTGGTGCAATAAAAACAAATATCAATAAAATAAATTCTTACTGCACTCGATGCAAGTCAATTGTTCCAAGTTCCCACGAAGTTCCAACGATTTAATATCCTTAATCCAATGACCGAAATATGGTTAATCAAGAAAACACATTAACAAAATAATATTTTGTTATAAGGATATATTACACTTGCCATTATACTTGCCTACTAGCCTTCCAAGTGCAAGTAAATTCCAATTCAAATTCCAATTCCAATATGTTCCAGCGATTAAAATATCTTTTATCACATACAAATTTTAACTCTGCGATCCGTATGGCGCAATTGTTACCATGCCGGATCGTCACGATCCCATTCAAGTTTGAATTTCTGACGCTGGTGAAGCTGATGTGGTGACGACGACTTAACGTAGGTTTTAATACTATGAATACTGAGATACCAACTCTGCGCCTGTGCTTGAAGCTTTGTAATTTAGTCTCAACCAATTTTAAGGTCAGCAAAAGGCATTTGGGCATGCCTCGTCACTGAATCCAATGCTGACATATGGCTTTGGCAGCACCAGCCAAAAGTGACAGCAGTACTCCACATAACGCCGAACAGGTGCTTTATATAAGGTTCAAAGCGTTTTGCTAGGATTCCAAGCTTCTTAGCAGGAAGCTTAGAATTCAATGAACCGCTAAAGCTAAGGTTCGAGGATATCTCAACGCCCAATAACTGAAGGTGGCCGAGGTATTTGAGGGATACATTCTGAAGAGTGGCAGTCAAGATGAACGGACGTTGAAGTGAATGAAGCGGCGCTGAATCTCACAAGGTAATCAAGTAAACAAGCAAAAATTGTAAGCATAGTAATCAAGTTTGCTAAATTGATAATTTATTTGGGTATTGGGATAAATATACCTTCAGCCATTTTGTGGGGACCAGTATGAGAATGCTGGGCGGTCAACAGATTAATTTACTCAGTCATTCGAGACGAAAATGTTAATTAGGGG
The DNA here is from genome assembly GCA_911387775.1 of Thymelicus sylvestris. Classification (NCBI taxonomy): domain Eukaryota; kingdom Metazoa; phylum Arthropoda; class Insecta; order Lepidoptera; family Hesperiidae; genus Thymelicus; species Thymelicus sylvestris. Next base: position 11,459,169 of record OU426891.1, on the reverse strand, counting down.
TAAAATTACCAAGTTATTCATCAACATTATGATTAGAAATTTCACCATCTACGGAAACAGATTAACCAAACGTCATGTGGGATAGATCTAGGCTGTGTTTTTGTGATTGTTTGATTTAAAGCCAGTTTAATTTCCTGACGAATAACCTTTAAGTAAAATATAATAAATAACAGACTAGGTTAGCATCACGATTCCACCAGGTTCACTCCAAAAGAGAAGCTTGAATTGTTTCGTAAGACACAATAAAATTTCAAATGAGCAACTCGGTGTAATAATTGTACATTTCAGTACGCTATGAAAACATACCATGTTGATGGATCAAAATAATGATAACAAAAAATTCTTATTAATTAGATAAATTTCATTAAAAAACTGTCAGGACGCCAGGAGATGGCGTTTGTCCTCCATTACGCATCGCTTTCCGCTTAGCACCTGTGGATGTGGCGTCTCGATGATGGTACATGTCCTTGGTAACAGCAGCAGTGACGATGTGTTTCCAGGTATGGACTTGTGACAATATGTGAAAACCTCACTATGGAACATCCTGTGACAGACCTAACAGCATCATTCCATCGAGCAGCTGATCTTCCACTTTTCATCTACGTGCCTTATATCACTATACGTTCTAAACAGGCGATCTTACTTCGTAAACTAATAACTTTCTATGTTACAGATTTCGAGCAGTATAAGAGTGTTTGCTAATGTGAAAACATGTAGTAGTCAATGATATTATTATCATTAGATCACTGACACAGATGTGCATTAGTCCCTGGTCAAAACCTTTTTATATAAAAAATATCATTAACCAGCGTCTATTAAGCTTTCAACCAAAACAGCTGTTTATTGTTAACTTTTTATTACTACCTTCTTACTACTACTACAAAAAAAAAAAAAAAAAAAGATGAATAAGAATGGGGAATACTACCGGCAGGTATTTGAAAGTACCTAATAAACGAAAGTTAGTTTCAGGCTTTCCAGCGAAGTAACATACTTAATATTATAGAGTAGAAAAGCAACGGAATTTGGAACGTTGGAAAATAAATTATAAAGCTGTGTATTGTTTAAATCTGTCGAAATTAGTTCTACTATATGTTTGCCCAATTTTGTCAAAAAATTAATTACATATAAATATAGTCACATATATTACAAACAAAATAAATTTTAAAAAAAGGAAGAGATGTTATGTATAGAGTTGTGCGCTGGTGTCGCTAGATGACGCCTCGCTTGATGATCGAATGAACTAGTCATTCGATCATCTATTCGATTATTGTATTATTCGATTACTCGATGGTAACCGACCTACTCGGTACAAGATAGCCAGTCTACACTGGGAGCTCGGGGCGTACGGTTGTGTCTGTACAGTGTTGTGCGTACTTACAGTGAATATTATAATACTTATAATATTGATTTATTATAAATAATAATACGCGTGGTTCGTTGAACATAACAAATACTAAATCCCAATTATAATATCGTAATAATAATAAATACGATAGTCGATTATACTCTTATTAGTTACGAGTGACCGCCCTAACTATTCTTCGGTTTTCTTCTTTTTTTACACCTCCCCAATTCCCAGGATCCCCAATTTTTTGAAAATAAATTAAAGCCAATGTCGCCCGGGGATACTGTAGCTTCCCAACAGTGAAAGAATTTTTCAAATCGGTTCAGTAGTTTCGGAGCCTATTCAATGCAAACAAACAATCAAATCTTTCCTCTTTATAATATTAGTATAGATATAGATAAGTAGTTTGTGTTCGATGACATAACGTGCAACAATAAATTTTGAAACAATACTTCGAATCACTTTAAACTGGTATAATTTTGGAAATAATACAAAATTTAGTGGTGTACACGCCATACAAGATTAGAGAAAAAAAAATTCACACATTAAAAATGAAATGACTTAAATAAAGCAAAAAAAAAAATTAAATAAAGTCTCCTGACGAACCACTAATCTTCACGTCAATATACGTGTTGTGCACTTTCCCACAGGCACTTGGGACACTGAACATCTTCCTCCCGTTGAAAGCTTCAGAAAGTACTAAAACTGATATGTTTCGTTAAATATTCACAGTAGCCTCTCAATTTATTTACAGCAATATTATTTTCGTAAAAAAACAACTTAGGTATGTTCAAGCAGAATAGTGATACGCATAATCATTTAACTAGAAACAGACATAATTTGGTTACGTCATCTTTTCGCCTAAGTAGGGTACAACGTTCTTATATGGGGCTCGGTGTACGTTTTTCCAATAAATTACCTAGGTCAATACGTGATTTACCTATCCAAATGTTTAAGAGATATGTGAAATCTCAGCTGATAGGCAAAGGATACTATAGTATAAATGAATATATTAATGACAAAGACGCCTGGAAACTAATGCCGCATCCAGTTCCACGTAGGTTAGAACATAATATTATGTAACCTTCCATGATTTTAAAAGATGTGCTGAGGAGTTTCTTTCGGCTTTTCTTCTCCTCCTTGACAAAGCACCTTTCCGAAAAGCTAGTAGATTAAAAAATGACGTGCATAAGTGTATCAGTGGATCAGTGGAATAGGAATAAAGTAAATTTTGACGACGTAAATAGTGCTCTTTCGCATGTGTCGCGTTGGTTCACTATCAATAATTTGCTTTTAAATGCAAAAAAAACTAAATGTATAGAGTTTGTACTACCTAATGTTAAAAAAGTTAACAAATCTCTCAGACTGAATAATGAAATATTGCACATGGAGGAATCCACGGTCTTTTTAGGGGTGACCTTAGATAGTAAACTTCAGTGGGGCCCACATATAACAAATCTCGCGACTAAACTCGGTAGGGCTGCTTATGCTGTTAGGAAAATAAGGCAGTTTACTGACGTTGAAACTGCTAGGATGGTTTATTTTGCATATTTTCACAGTATTATGTCATATGCCATCTTGCTGTGGGGCAAAGCAGCCAGTATAGAACAAATTTTCATACTACAAAAAAGAGCTATTAATAAACTTAGATCTCGTGAAACTTTGCGTGACAAGTTCAAAGAAATAGGTATACTTACAGTAGCCTCACAATATATCTATAGTAACGTGGTTTTTATACGGAATAATATAAGCGCGTATAAACAAAATTTTGATATCACTAATCGCCAAACAAGAAAAATGCACCAGTTAGTAACGCCATCTTACCGTCTTTCTAAAGTGAAGCGATCTTTTATGGGCCGTGGTGTACAGTTCTATAATAAAATCCCAAAGTTAATACGTGATTTGCCAGTGGAATTATTTAAGAAACATGTAAAATCTCAACTTTTAGGCAAAGGCTACTATACTGTAGATGAGTACATAAATGACAAAGACGCATGGAAATGACCAGATCTGCAACCAGTTCCGTACAGGCTAGTGATACTTCTTTGTAAGAAATATACCAATGTATTTTATTTTTAAAAGATGTGCTGAGTAGTTTCTTTCAGCTTTTCTTCTCCTCCATGACAAAGCACCTTTCCGAAAAGCTGGTAAATTAAAAAAATGACGTGCATAAGTGTATCAATGATACCTACATGAATAAATGATTTTGAATTTGATTTTGAATTTGAATTTGAGTGATACCTATATGAATAAAAGATTTTGGTTTGGTATGGTTTGGTTTGAATAGATTTTAAGTTATGAGGTGGTTAAAAGTGGCTCCAAATGGTTCGTGTAATATTACACACGGTGCTGCTCGCCAATTCGGTTATAGCTAGAAATTGACTTGACACGCGACCGCGTGTCTAGATCCTACATGTTATTGGTCGAATGGTCATTCCGATATGATGTCATCGGACTTCAGGTACCTCTACAAAGTCAGTGATCCAGATAGAGTAATATATCCATGTATTGATCCAATTGATTTGATACGATTTTTCGGGTCGATTTAATATCGATTCAAATGTAATTTATTCGATTTAAACTTAATGGAAACAAGCTTAACCAATCCTCATCACATTAATACATTTTTATTTTATAAGATTAAATCATGAATATTTAATTTAAGGCCTAATTCAAAGAGTTTTTTAACCTGTAGGGCCAATCGCTAATTATGTATAATCTGTATGCCTGATTGACAGTTAAAACTGTCTCTTCTGTCGGCAGACAGAAAAGAAAATGCCTTTTGTAAAATCAAATGGAAAGGAATGGAAAGTTATCTTATTTTGATCTGTACCATGCTTGTTTCCTCTAAATTAGAATTTTATGAATATTTATGTGATCTATAGAAGCTCAACTTTTTACTAATTTATTGTATCAGTAAGTCCAATGGTGTTCTAAAATGATATAATGGCCAACGTTGAAAACAGATTAGTTCGGAGAAAAGGTAAGTAAATACGACCTCTACATTGTGTATTATAAATAATATTATCATAAGGGCGGTTTTAATGCTTGCATTGATGATGGTTTTCAAAATATTGCCTTGATTTTAACTTTCGAAACTGCAGTGGTATGTATGAATGTTGAATCAATACATTACAGGTAAACATGGTGGCGATTTATATAGGTTAGACACTAAAAATAAAACTCCAGAAGAAAATATTAAAGAGATTTTACAAGGTTTGTACTTGAAGAAACCATACCAGAGTGAAGCTTCACCAAGCAATAAAAATGTAGGCCTTGAATTGAGGCCAGACATGAGACCTATGCCTAGAAGTGGCTCAGACAGTTACAGGTTGTCCTATCTAAATGGTTTAGTTATGCTTCTATGCAAGGAAGATAGAAATAACTTGGGTTTTACATCTGATGAGCTGATGACTTGGTATGTAAATAATAAACATAACTATAAAACTTTCCTAATAAACAGTACTAAATTGTCATATTTCTATCATCTAATTAGAAAAAAATTACCTTGACAGAAAGAGATGTTAGTAAAAAACCTATAATTATATTGCATGCAGACAAACATGCTTATATGGAATATATTTTTCCTAACCATATCTGTTATTTTGTTCGTTATAATAATTATCTTTAATATATTATTACTAATGATAAACTCAAAAGTATGCTTGAATTAACCTTTTCACCACCTGACTTTGTAACAGTTCTTGTGCCCATAGTGCCCGACCCAGTGAATCATAAAATAAATAACAACAAAAAGGGATGTGCAATACTTTAGTTTTTTTGAGGTCGATATTCCGTAATAATATCAGTCCTTGCATTTGTGAGCCTTTGGTCTATCGGTCGATTAGTATGTATTTAACAATTACCAAAATATTATCAGGTATTTTTGGTAAGGCAGTAAAACAAAAAAACCTTTAAAGATCTCGAACGATTTATTAATTCTTAAATTCTCATTTCAATACTAATAAATGATGAATTCCAATACCTCCACATAATATATTGTAGAGTATGAATTTAGCGAGTGGAGCACAAGTGGCACTGGGAATAAATACTATGCTTAGATAACACTGGTTTTATTCTTGTACTTTAATCTAACAATAATAACATCATTACATCAAACGATTTTTCCTTCTTTCTATCACCATGACATCCCTCATAACAACTTTGTTCCTCTACACGCATGTCAATTTGTTGAATAATATAAAACTAGATATACGATCTTTTGACGTGATAACGTCTATTAAAACGATGAACGCCGGGTGCACGCACGAAAAAGCATGACTCACTGTCACGTTCCGCGCGAGCGAGAGCGCGGAACAAGCGATAGAGAGACACGATCGGCTACGATCGGCCGAAGCGCTCAATTTTATCTATAAAAGTATGCAATTATTTAATCAATGTTTTTTCATGACGTTGTTACGTTAAACTACCGTCCGTAAACCGACTTTACAGACAACCATTTTTTTGACATAATATTCGTCGATAATATGCACGTAAACACTTCTGCACGCATATCACTAAAGGAATATTCCAGAAATCGGCACACGTTAATGACGTCAGAAGTGTCAGTGTTGTCTTTATCCGACTGTGACGCTGGGCTGTTCGGGGGTTTTTTAAATTTTAATTTAAGATTATTTTACAGCATACGTGCAAGCCTTGTTGACGAGTCTATGGTTATAAGAGCAGCGGCCTTAAGAGTTGTACGGTATTTAATCAAGACAGAAAGTGATGTTGCTACATTTAATATTTTGAAGTTGCCTTACCTCGTTATAAGGTAAAGCATATTTAATTCTATAATAATATTATAATGTTATTACATTTAGTATTTTGTTGAGATAGAAAAGTTAGTTTATGTATAAATTAATCAATGTTTAAACTGTTTTTGTCTTTATAACAAGTAGGTAAAAATAATAAAACAAGATTAAAAAAACATTATACTGATTTACTTTTTGATAGGTCAATGGATTTAATGCTTCGCAACGAAGAAGAACGAGCTCAAGCTTTACGAGTAGTTAGAAGGATAATTGCTGTTGTGGGTCCCAGAGATCAGCCTCTTCGACGGCATCGAGCGGCGTATATCGACAAGGGGCTGTTGCGATGCCTTGTGGCAGTCGCTTGCTCGGGCAGCGAGGGCGATGGCAGCTGCGATAGATTATCAAGGCCAGCTATTGCTACCCTAGCTGAAATATGTAAGGGATTTATGTCTTTGTTGTAACTTATATTATTTTCCATTGATTATATCAATATTTATGCTATAATTGAATGCACTTACCCAATATTCACTATTTTACACATTACACATAATAACAGCTAATTTTCAGTTACAAACAGTTCTTAGTCATTACGCTCTTGACAGAGCGGTCGTGGTCGTCTGTGACGCGCTTGACTATTCGTATCCACTCTTCTCTGACAGCTGCCTTTTTTGTGCATCGATGCAGAGGTTTTTCATCCAGTCTCTTTATTTGTTCAGTCCATCACAATAGTGATCTGCCACGTGTTAGAAACAGTTAACACCTATAAAAATACATACTCATACCTGTCACACTTACCATGGGGCAGATCCAGGAGCATTAATCGTCGAGCAAAGCTACATTTAACTGGATTACAGAGCTTACCACATATTATTAATCAAAGGATCCCAATTTAGCTGTAAGTATATTTTATAACCAAGTTAATGACGTGTTTGATAAATGCATTCCCATCAAAACTGGAAAACGAGATGAGTCTAAGCGTATATATCCAGTATGGTATACGGCACAAATTATTAAAAATATACAGACCAAATACAATCTGCATAAACAATATAAAATCAGTAACTCGCGGAGCGACTACGACGCCTTCTCGCAGTGCAGGGCGAGAGTGAAGGTGGAGACTGAACGCGCTCACGACCAATACCGCGAACGCGTACAGGACCGTCTTGCTTCGGATCCGAGGGCATTCTGGCAATTTATGAGGTCAAAAAAAGGCATTTCTAAACACTGCAAATTAATTCAGGACGGACGATCTCTCTCGGATCAGGAGTGCGCGAAGGAATTAGCACAGTTTTTTTACTCCGTGTATAACCCGGAACCTGCACGGCTCGAGGTTCCAGCGATTAGTGCTACGGTGGGGGGTGGTGCGCGTGTACACTTGGCGCAGCTGGAACCGGCGGAGGTTGATCGAGCGCTAGCACGGCTCCCGCCGAAACGCTCGGTCGGACCGGACGGTATTCCACCATTTATTCTCAAGGACTGTCGTATGGTGCTAGCGAAGCCACTACTACACCTGTTTAATGTTAGTCTCGCATCTATGACCTTCCCGGATAGGTGGAAATTAACTCGTGTTGTGCCGGTTCCCAAGGGGAAGGGTGGTACAGAGCCGGGCGACTATAGACCGGTGGCACTACTAAGCGCACCTGCCAAGGTTTTCGAGTCGGCCATACATCACGCATTATATGCTCAGGTGGGGGCTCAGTTGTCCGACGCACAGCACGGCTTTCGTCCTGGGCGGGGGACAGCAGGGAATCTGCTACATTTGATGTGTGAGGTGGTGCCGGCGGTGGACGCTGGTGGCCAGGTGGATGTCGCCTATTTCGACTTCCGGAAGGCGTTCGATACGGTTGACAATGACGTCCTGCTCACGAAGCTGGCCGGCGTGGGCTGTACGCCGCATACTCTGACCTTCTTCGCCAGCTACATGCGGGACAGGCGTCAGTATGTCGACTGTGGAGGGCACTTTTCGGAACAGTACTGGACAAGATCAGGCGTCAGTCAAGGCAGCAATTTGGGCCCCCTTCAGTTCGCAATCATGATAAATGATCTGCCGGAGGTAGCACAGGAGTCTGCTTGCCTTTTATTTGCTGACGACCTGAAATTGGTGCGCGAAATAGGTGACATCTCAGATCACGACGGTCTGCAGAGGGATGTGGATAGAGTTATCGAATGGGGCAACAAGAATAAGCTGTTTTTCAACGTGGCGAAGTGCTCGGTACTCTCATTTAGTCGCGCGCGCAACCCCCGGCACTACCCGTACCATGTGGGAGGTATGCCCCTGCGGCGCGTCACAGAAGTGAAGGATCTGGGGGTAAGGTTCACTGCTGATCTCAACTTCCGAGACCATATAACCGAAGTATGCAAAAAAGCGTACCGAAACCTTGGCTTCATATTGCGGCAATCAGATGGCTTCACCAACTTCAATGCCCTGCGTGCCCTGTATGAGGCCTTGGTCAGGAGTCACTTGGAGCATAATTCGGTTATATGGTCTCCAAGTGAGATCAAGTATAACCAAATGATAGAGCGGATCCAGAATAAATTCGCTAGATACCTTTACTTTAAATTATATGGCGTGCATCCTGGTTATCCGCTACTGTATCCCACCTTGTTCGTCCTGGGCATGGTGGGATACAGCAAACTAGGAATGAGAAGGGAGATGACGCTCGCCAAGTACCTTCTCATGGTATTGCGGGGAAAAAAGGATAATCCAGCCATACTAGAGCGACTTCAGCTATGCGTACCGGACGGTTACATAGAGCGCCGCCGGCCCCCGGCCTTGCTTGCCCTGCCGCGCGCGCGCACCAACCTGTTGAGCCGCGCGCCGCTCACCCGGGCGCTGCGCACGCTCAACGTAGTGGCAGAGCGCATTGATTTATTCAGTTGTACACTGAAAGAGTTCACAAAGACGGTCTCGAATGTTATTGAATTTAGTACGCATTGAATATTGAATATTAAATATTATGATATAATTGGACTAATGTAATTTGATTTAATTTATTATTATTATTATTATTATTATTTAATTTTATTTATTTAAATTTGGTATAATTTATTGACATTGATTGTAAGTTGATATTAAATTAATTCGTTATTATCTGACATTTTGACATTTGTATAATTTTAGTAATTATATATTTTGACATAGGATTTTTAAGTTAATAATGGATGCTAAATTAATTCATTATTATTTGACATATTGACATTTGTGTAACTTTTATTAATATTGGACATAGGACAGTGAATTTTATTGATAGGTATTGATAAGTATGTAAAATGATATTATTTTATATTGTTAACATTTAGATTTATTTTTGTTATAATACGCTAACGCATTAGGATTTCCCTGTAATGTTAGTGTATCTTTGGAGTAAATAAATAAATATAAATATAAATAAATAAATAAATATTATAACATACCTACATCAACAATATAGTTTGTGAGAGATGGCGAATAAATGTTACGTTGTTTTGCTCATTGTGTTACAGGTGTGTTAAACCCAGATCTGTTCATCTCATGCGGTGGTGTGACAGCAGTGACTCGTCAGCTCGCCGTGTGTGCCACTCCCCGGATGGCAGAGGCGTTGTGTGGAGTTCTTCTACACACACTCAACGACCCCGCCTCTAGGGTTGCCGCGCGCATTGACCTCACGTGCCTGAACTCCCCTTACTGTGATTTTCATGTTCGTCATGCCGGATCGGATAGCAGCCGGTTAGTATATTTATTATGTTTTAATGCAACATCTATAAAAAAAAATATTGGAATTCATGTGCAATTCTATTATTATGCGAATTTGCTTCTGTACCTACTTACATTTTTATTACTTTATTATTTTTACTACTTACTTCTGTACTTCCTTACCTAATTTGTGGTTAACGGTGCTGGTTAGCGACTTACTAAATTTATGTATTTTAAGTATTATTGTAAACCTTGTCGTGTACTGTTTGTTTACCCCAATAAAGAGAAAAAATGTGTGTACGCACGTAAGAAGTTATACTTACGTCTTATAAGTACCTCTCGCTTGCACCCACGACCTGGCACGCGCTAGCAATCCGAGACAACTCTTAGTGAGTGATGTGCCCCTAGTACGCACGCACCTTCATCATGTCGCTTTTTGGCTGTCGCATCGTAAAAATTTTATTAATATTTTTTCCAAACGCCCCATAAGAAGTATAACTTCAAAAAACTTTAACTTACGTCAAGACGAAAGTTCCGACTATACATTAAAGTTACTTGCAGAGATGAACGTGAGATGCGGTTCACATGCAGCAGGCTAGCGCTGCTGTGCGTGCTGCGCAGCTGGCCCGGGCTGCTGCACTTCTGTCACCCGTGCAGCACGAGCGGGCTGCGTGCGCTGGTCCGCGCACTGTCGCTACCCCGCCTGGAGGTCCGAGTGAGTATGGAAATGTAATTCCATGGGTTTTACTTTATCGGTCACCTGAATTGTTAGTACAAAGATTTCAAATTCAGCAAGCCACTGTATGGTGGTTCCCTCCACTCCTTATAAGTCTTTGTAGTTTAGTGAAACTTGGAGGGCATTTCACTATTTCCACTATGTTACTCTACAAAATCATTTCAATGAGGATACCAAACAGGGCTGACGATGATATGCCCTCAAGGAATTTAGCCACTAGCAGTCTAGCTACTGACTATCTTGAAGTTGTCTTCTCACTCATTTGAAATTGGCATAAATAACAACTATAGACGGTTTATTTAATTGATTTATGCCCCAATTCAGAGACACTAACGGTTACTTAAATCGCTCCTTAATACAGAATTTTATGGTGATTCTTTACTAAGGAGCGATTACAGTAAGTAACCGTTAGTGACTCTGAGTTGGGGCATTAATGTTTCTGTACTAACTACTAACACACTGAAGCTTTGTTTGTATTTGTATATTGTAACCCTTAGTTTTTCTTTCTAGAAAGCCATCTTGGATCTACTTTACGAGTTAGTAGGATTGCCACAACCAGAGTGGACAGATGAGATATCTGTGGCTTTGGATGCTGTAGACCCATCAGACTTCCAGGATTCATGGCGGTTAAACGAAGGGTTTGTAGCAGCCGAGGGGGTTGCCATCCTACCACACCTCAGTGCCGCTGGCCCTGATATTATGGAAATCCATCTCGCCCTCTTACTACAGTGTTTCTTAGAGGTGAGCTGACTAATTACGCTGCTTGTGATACTATTAATACTGGTTTAACGTTAATATTTAATCTTGTTTTAGGCTGGATTATTAGACGGTTTGGCAGAAGTGATAGTAACGAGTGATACCTTTATATCGGTGCGAGCGACTGTGTTATTAGGACAGCTATTGCATTTAATACACTTATTTCTACCTCCTCAAATATGTAATATAACACCAGCACTGCCTTCATTGATATCTCAAGCGTCGGAGGGGAAGCCCCAGGCCTTGGCAGCGGTCGCGGCGCTTCGGAGGCTCCATTCGATGTTGGAGGCCCGACCGGCGACCAACAGCCTTTTCTTAGACCATATCGTTCAGTATTGTAGTGGCGCGTTCAAAATTAAAATCGAAGATACGTCGAAGAGCCGGAAAGAGAAGGACAATGCCAACATGGCCAAGCCCAAGACCTCGCCAGATTTTAACCTAAACAAGGACAATAGCTTGGAGTTTTTGGACGAATCGGACACCGAGCCCGAGCCCAAGCAACGGCATAGCGTGGGCTCGAGGGCAGATGTTTCCACGAGGAATGTGAGTGCCTTAGTGAAAAGCAAAAGTGTGACGTCACGGACTAGTGCTGCAGTGAGCAGAGTGTTTAGTTTGTTCGAACGTGATAGTGAAAGCTTGCTTAGGTCTACACTGGTAATGCAGAACAAGGACGGCAATACGTGGAACTGGGAAATAATACGGACTGTATTAAAGGTCAGTAATTTGTGAGCGGGATGTTCATAATCAAAAATCTGGTTCAAAATTATTTATTAGTATAGGTATCAATGATATAAATAAGCATGTTACTCATTGCTTCTACTATCGTTTTAGAAACGGTGTAAGAAATTCCTCAGCACTTTAGAATATTAATTAAAAATTCAATCAATAGTCTACTCGATAAGTTCAAAATGGTTGAAAATAGAGATACTGCTCTTAAAAATACGTGCGATAGCTCATTCTGTTCGGAATGATGTCTAGAAAAATGTTTCGGAAGCGTTTACCAGCACGTAAAAAATTGCAAAAGTTATTGACAAAATAAAGTTGAAAAAAAAAAAGTATTTTGTTTTTGGTAATCACTCCGAAACTATTAATATTTAAGAAATTTTAAAACAAGATTCTTAAAGAAGAGGAAATTTCCAAACAATGACTCGCGACTCTCGAAACTCTATCTCCATTATTTATAACTTTAATTTAACGCTGAAAATGGGTCTCCACGCGGCATTTTTAAGTTGCGCGTGCGGCGTCAAAACCGAGTTCGTCACACTCAATAATTAACTACATTTTCTCGAACTTCCATTTTCATTGTACATTAAAAAAAATGTTTAAGTAATTGTAGCCCTTCTTATATACATGCTTAACGAGATCACATCATAAAAGTTTAAAAAGTTTTAATACTTTGTGTATAATAATTTTATAAGTTGAACAAAAAATGAAAAATCCAAATAACATTATTGTTTAATATTATTAACATTATTGTTTAATAACATTATTAACATTTTTCCCAATTTATTATTACATAATCGTTTTGGCATTCATAAAAGACATTTACTCCTTTGAAAAAAAAAAATTCCCTCATTTTTTTATATTTTTTTTATTAACAAATAGACTATTTCAATGCTTTCAAGAAAAACTTTCTTAATACCTTATTCTTTATAAAATACTAGCTGCCCGGACAGACTTCGTTCTGTCAAAATTTTTATTTTATTTTGAGATGTTAGCTATCCTATCTTTCAAGTTGGATCAAACTGTACACGGTGTGCAAATTTTATTAAAATCGGTTCAGTAGTTTAGGAGTTCATCGCGGACAAACAACGTGACACGTAATTTATATATATTGAGATTATGATTTTTGAAAAAAAATTTTTTTTCTTAATAATGATATATAATTGTTTATAAACGTTTTTTAATATTTCTATTGTTTGAATAATTAGTCAAGAATTTTTTTTTCTTAAAAATTATAATTGACCGTCTTTTATAGAAATGTAAAAAAATAATTTTTTTATCAACAATTTCATTGTTTTTTAACTTAACAATTTGTTATAAACAAATTCTCAACTTTTCTATATATTTTTTCTGAAACTCCTAAAAATAAAAAAAAACAACGATGTATAACAAAGTACAGATAAAAACTTTTTTCAATTTTTAAATTTCGATTCGATAAAAAAACGAAAAAATGATTTGTTCAACTTATAAAATTATTATACACAAAGTATTAAAACTTTTTAAACTTTTATGATGTGATCTCGTTAAGCATGTATATAAGAAGGGCTCCACGAAGCGAAAAATTTATAGGAAAATTACTTAAACATTTTTTTTAATGTACAATGAAAATGGAAGTTCGAGAAAATTTAGTTAATTAACAATCGTCTAACTTGTTGAAAAATTAACTTTAAGCAAAATTTCCTACGGGAGCAAATTCTCTGAAGTGTTTCGAATACACCATATTTTTTTTATTTTTTTAAATTAATAATTAATACCTTAAAAAATTATTGAGTGTGACGAACTCGGTTTTGACGCCGCACGCGCAACCTAAAAATGCCGCGTGGAGACCCATTTTCAGCGTTAAATTAAAGTTATAAATAATGGAGATAGAGTTTCGAGAGCCGCGAGTCATTGTTTGGAAATTTCCTCTTCTTTAGGAATCTTGTTTTAAAATTTCTTAAATATTATTAGTTTCGGAGTTATTACCAAAAACAAAATACTTTTTTTTTTCAACTTTATTTTGTCAATAACTTTTGCAATTTTTTACGTGCTGGTAAACGCTTCCGAAACATTTTTCTAGACGTCATTCCGAACAGAATGAGCTATCGCACGTATTTTTAAGAGCAGTATGTCTATTTTCAACCATTTTGAACTTATTGAGTAGACTACAAAGGGAATACTTCCCTCATCTAAGCCAAATCAGTAGTATCAGATTATTTCATGCATCATTATCTTTTATAGATTAATTTAAACTATACTGTAGACTTACCTAGGCTTTCACACTGTTATTTAATAATTAAATAAGCAAGTTTATTAAAAGCTTGCAATCGCTTTAAAGCGATTAGGCCGCCCATTGTTTTGTGTTCCTCCCTTGTGCTCTTTATGTATTTTATGGGTGTACAAACAATAAAGTGTTAAATAAATAAGTAATATACAGATAATAAAAATGTAATGTAATTTTAGGAATCTGATGGTTTACCATTGTTAAACCTGAATGACAGTGGGCATAAGGCCTGGGCGGGGAGGATTATAAATTACTTGAAGCCTTCATCGAACAAGTATTCTCATACGGATTTGTCTAGCACTTGTCACGGACACTCAGCAACACGGGCTGGATGTCAACTGATTAGACACTTGCTACGACACAATGACGTAAGTTCACTTAATTCTGTTGTTATGATTGATTTTTATTTATTATCTATATGTACATATAAAAATCCATTGCTGTTCGTTTGTCTCGCTAAAACTCTAGAATGGCTGGACCGATTTTGCTAATTTTGATCTTGAAATATTTGTGGAACTTCAGAGAAGGTTAAACGGTGTGAATGTAGGTAACGGTAAATACTAAAAACGACAATTTAATTTTCCAATACAAAATGTCCTAGCTGTGAAACTTTGTGTGTCTTTTGTCAAATTGTCATTTGGTTGTCAAATATTTATAGGCGCGTTCAAGTCTGTTTCATAGCTGTAGTATGAGGTCCGATCTCTTTGAAAATTTAACGACCATTATTAACTTTTTAATGTAACCTTAGCAACATATCTAACTTTTTTATTTTATAACTGACAGTCGAGGGAGTGGGAGAGAAAGCGGAAGCGAGAGGGGCGAATTGTTAGGCGGTACAAAGTTTGCCGGGTCAGCTAGTATCTTAATATAAATGTTTCCTTTATGTTACTGTTGATGTAAGAAATTAATACAAAAAAGATTTTGAGACAGTGTTGAAAGCTCATATCCTTAAGTAATAAGTTATATTCCCCGCTAAAGTGACGAAAATAGCACTAGTCCCATCACATTGAAGAAGTCTGATAACCTGACGAAGGCAGTCAAAAATATATTTCAGAATTTTTCCCTATAAATCCAATTGGTTTACAATAACAATATTTCATGTACAATAGTTTTTTGCCCCAATATGCTAATACCATTCTATTCCACCAGGCCGATTCCCAGAAGCTTCTAGAAGACTTGTTCACCGACGTGAGCAGTCAGATCAAGGCCATAGAGACCGGTCGCAAGGCGCACGAGTGTCTGTTCAGCCCGCAACACATGTGTAACACCATGTGCCAGATGTACTTCCTCTTCATTGGTCAACTGTGCCACTCGCAGGCTGGCCTCGGGCTATTCAAACAGACTAAACTTTATGAGAAGTAAGTATGAATAAGTCTAGTTTATTACAATTGAGTGTTAACTGTTATATTTCTAACTCAACTGATTAATTTTATTGTCAGTTTTTTATTGATTACCCTTTATTGACAAATTCGAAATAAAACTGCAATGGGCGGACTTAATTCCAAGTGGCATTTTCTTCTTGTCAATCCTGGGTGACGAATTTTGATAAAGAAAAGAAATATGCCTAATAAAATTATAAATTAGCCTATCAATTTAACTTTAATTTAGATGAGTTAAAATACAATTTTTATTTTTTGGCAATATACATGAAGACATGAGTGGATGAAGGGGTTATGACACATGTATTTTGTATGTACATAACCCCTTCATCCACTCATGTTTTCACATGTTTTACTGTGGTCATAAAAATCGTAGTTTGTTAAGTATAATTATTTTAAGATTAATTTTATTAGGATATTTAATTTAATCTACAAAATATTTTTCTTTCAGCCTACTTGAATTATCAACTAAGACTCACCATAGCTGCTACGTTAAATTAGTTATATCTAGCTTAGAATATACAATAGACTCCAGTCCCCGAGACATTCTTGCCAAAACTCTCACATGCGGGATTCAGGCCTCGAGACTATACGCCACACAGTTCCTAAACGTATTACTAAGAGCTTCACGGAAGTCACGCGAATTAGTTCGGAAAAAGTCAAAGTTAAAAAAGAATATACTTCAAGAACATTGGAAGTTTTATCCGAAGGAGGATAGCGAAGTGGCCAGTTCTCTGGACATGGATAGTTGGATCCTACAGATATTGATTGGCCAAGTGAAGGATGAATCTAAAGTAGTTGCAAAGTGCGCGCTCTCTATTCTAGAAGAAGCCTATAGTGTTCCTGTAAGTATATTGATTAATTTAATACAGTAGTTCTCATTCTTTTTTATACTATGGATCTATCAGTGTTAGGCAAAATTTTAAACTATACATTTGTCACTGTTTTCTACACTTTATTTATTGCATAACATTACATAAAGTTTGGGAACATTATCTTACTTGTTTGTATATATTTTGTTTGCAGGTTTTTCTGGAAAAAATGATTACAATGAAGGATGCACTTGCACAAAACTGCAAATTGGACAAGAATGCAGATCCCACAACGTACGACTACTCTGTGGTCGGTGACCGCGGATATCTGCTGTGGCTGTGCTTGGAAGTGGCGGCCGCCGGACAATCACCTGATGCTCAATGTACTGCCTTCATCAGAAGACATTTGGCATATTGGGCAAAGTTTTACAATTATAGGTACGAATAAGTGAAGTTGAATTTGTGTATATAGTTGATACACAAGCAGACGAGCCATCTGATGGTAAATAAGATTGTCACTTAATGTCTGAGTTTGTTGATTAGCAATTTCAAATTTCTTTAAAAACATCATGGAAGACTCCAATGTTTTCCCTAAATTGCTATGTTATCCTTTACCGTAACAAGTAATAATTAATTTGTAGTGCTCCAGTTAAAACACTAGGCTGACTTTGCTCATAATGCATGCAAGTAAAATCAAATTACAAATATTTATTTTGTCATAGGAAAATGGCTCACATACACTCAAAATTTACAAAACCTACAATTAATTAATTAATTAATTAGTAATTTTAATTACGTAAAAAAAATATTACATTACCTTAAAATTAGTTACTTTATTACAAATACCGCGAACGCTGTCAAATGTCCGTCATGTTTGTTACCACCAGGTACGTGCGTCTAGTGGAGGCGGGTGTGCACGAGGCGCTGACCCTGAGTGAGGGGGCCCGCCGCGCGCGCGCGCACCGCCGCTCCGCGCGCCCGCCGCCGCACCTGCACGCCGCACTGGCTGCACTGGCCGCGCACGCCGCGCCGCACCCCGCGCGCGCACTGCTCGCAGCCGCGCTACCATCCTACTTCAAGGTAATCACTACTATTATTGACTATTGGTGGGCTCAGAGCACAGAACACCTAATAATTAGTTAGAAAGGAGTTGTGGGCGTGGCAGGCGCGCCAAGATTATGCGCAAACGAGCACAATCCTCAAAAACACGCGATCGCGCTGTTTAGTGACTCGCGAGCTCCAACGGAGAAAAGTACTGCGAAATACTGTGACTAAATTACATAAAAATGCCTACATGTGCGGTAATTACTTGCCCTGCAAGAAGTGAAATGCTTAAAATAAACAAAGGAAGCGTTTCTTTTCATCGATAAGCAAAAAACTAGGATATTTTAGTTTAAATCTTTAAAAATGTCCTTCAAACGATTCTTTTCCCACAAAATATACATTGCGGGCTTCATGCGCTCCTCATTTTTAACACATCAAATAGAACGCGTAATGTATTAATTACATAGTAATAGCTCCAGCGTTGGGCGTAGTAAAAGATGACATCGATATTCGATAGATTCTTTCGAAGTTATATTATAAACAACGTTCTTAAATAATGTACATGTGGCCAGATAAATTTAATATTATATGCATTGAAATATAGTTTGAAAGATAATTGAAGTATTTTACATCCTATTTTTTTAATATATTTTTTTTAATCCAATTTTTTATATCTTATAAGTGATCACAATCCCACCTGATGGTAAGTGGCGATGTAGTATGGGTGGTAAAACGAACTAAATTAGCAAAAGCCTATTCACTCTTGCCTTGAAAATAAGTAGGTAAGTATATACATATAATAAAATTTATAAAAAACGTATGATGAAGAACACATGAATCTAAATCTGACATACGTAGCGAGTTTCCAATATCCTATATTATTTTCCAATAATTATGTTATTTTTTATGGATTTAAGGTAAACCTTTATTTTACACAAATGTCGACCTTACGAAAATAAATACCGATAAAAGTTTATCGTCAGTCAATCCTTAGCTACAGTGTCACGCCCCTCACGCACACATAACGACCCTCGTGCGTATTTGTTCATTTTCGTAGTAGTAGTAGTAATACTAGTAATGGAGGGGATCGGAATGGCGACACCGGTTCCCATACAAATTACGCGCTATGCCCTTTCTAACTAATATTAGATGTTCTGTGGCTCAGAGTAAACAAGCTGTCGTCCATTTTTTTAGACGAGTCTTATTTAATAAACAAGCTTACAGGATCTTTTCGTAATTTATGATTTCAAAATAAGACAGGCAGGAAACAGGTATAACAGGCATATAACTAATTTCTGTTTACTATAAATTCTTTTTTTAAACTAATATAGGCTAACTCCGCAAATTCCGTGCCCAATAAACACGACTTAACATGGAATAAATATTTAATGCTTCTTAATTTACAGGTTCTTCAGCGTAAAAAATGCGCTACGGAGCAAGAAATGGCGGAATTGAAGGCGTCGCTATGGGCCATCGGCAACACGGCGGTCACCTCTCAAGGTCTGCAACTCTTGATGAACCTGAGCAATGGCTTCGTGGAAGACTCGCCGCCGTCCCACATTGTACGCTTAGCCAAATACAGTCCGGTGTATTCGGTGCGAGCGACTGCTTTTTACGTCCTCTGCCTTATTGGCAGCACATTTGATGGTGCTAATCTACTCGCTGATCTGGGTAAGTAGTTGAAAATACGAGGTTTTTAATGTTTAACTTTTGAAGGTAAATGTTAATGTTTAAATTTTTGATGGTTTCACTTCTACCACGTGTAAATTACACACATTTTTTTATTTTCTTCCTGTTTTGGCTGTTAGCACATTTCTTAAAAAAAATAAGAATATTGTCGAAATGTGATAAAATGGATTCACTGTAAAATATCGATATTTATGTTTGTACTTACTATCAGGTGCTTTACTCATAAAGCATTTGACTTTAAAAAAAGCTTTATTTTTGTATTATTTTAGGTTGGCTATGTGTACGACATACGAGACACGATCAGTTCCCAGTTATATCAGATGAAAATTACTTACAAATATTCGACCCTAATGAGACCAACTACAACATAACATCGCCTGACCGTCGGTATAACGCGTTCGATATGGATTTAAGCGAGCACTCTGACCACACGGATCAGAGTACAGCCGAGAGCTTGCACTCGGAAACCATCAGGGTATTAAATCGCACTATAGGATCTGTTTCTGAGAGAGGAGATAACCAAGATATAGTCGACCCTAGGCTAGGGTATAGAGATCGGAGGGAAACGGAAAAACGGAAATCACACACTCTTCCGTCCCAAGGCTGTGCTAGTTCGCTCGAAAGATCAGCTTTAACGGAGTCGAGGACTGTGGATATATTGAGAGACTGTCCCAACTACGAACGCCCTGGTAGTCATAGGATGCACATGGAGAATAGACTGCTACTAGGAAGGATGAATTCATTAGACAACGCTCACGAAGGCAGGGTGAGGAATACCAGTGAATCCAGTACCAGCGGAGTGAGCAGTTGTGATTCGTTTATGGGAAAGTATGCTATTCCGTAAGTAGCCGTTTTGAAATTTTTTACTATCAAATATCTGTTTTGGGCTCCGTAAGCTGTATTTATGACAGGGTTGGCATGAATAAATCATTTTGATTTAAATCATGATTTAAATCACGATTTAAATCAAATGATTTTTTCAATAAAAATCAATGATTTAATCAAAAATGTGTAATTTCACTTTCTTTCACAGAAATCCACATATAAAAACCGGGGAAGTGCGTGTAAGGCCACGCGCAATGTAGGGTTCCGAAGTAGTACGTTTATCGACTAATACTTATTAACTAAATACTTATGTTAACATAGCCGTGATAGTTTTCCTTATAAATTCATCTATAATCTACTTTGGAGAACTTTTTCACTTGTCCAACTCCAACCGTTTAGCCGACAGCCCCCTGGTTCTACTTGAGGCTAACTTTAAAGGCAAATATTTCACAGACGGACCCCTAATTCCAAAAATGGTCTTAGAAGACCCATAACATTTTGAAAGACCTTTTCAACGATACCCCACACTATAGGGTACGCGACGAATAAAAAATCATCCTCACGTTACCTGTAGGGGAGCTACCCTAAAAAAATGTTTTTCAATACTTTTTTCTACAATTCTGGAGTTTTAATAATTTACATGTATATCCATGCCAAATTACAGCTTTCTAGTATTAAGGGTTTCGGCGCTTTGCTTCGCCAGACGGACGGACATGACAAAACTATAAGGGTTCCGATTTTACTTTGGAACCCTACAAACAAATTTAGAATTTGCATTCACTTGCTTTTGCACATTTGCTTGGCATTCACATGTCAGACAAAAGAGAAATCCCCGCGCAATCCCTTGAGGGCGCATTGTTTTGCGAAAAAATATTTTAAAATAAAATCAAAAAAATCGTGATTAATTAGGATTTTTTTTTAAATCAGGATTTTTTCGATTTTTTAAAAAAATCATGATTTTTTTCCAACCCTGATTTATGATCATATGCAACTGCCATTTAACTCGAAAACTGTACAATCGAAACATGAAAATGAGCATTCAGTCAGCCATAGTGGTTGAAATACCCTCATTTTTGTTCTAAATGTCATGTATAAAGTTTCAATAAATATAAGTACTTATTTATGAGTACTATTGTTTCTTCCGTGATATAAGGAAATAAATATATTCCGAAAAAACGTTTTCTCTCAGTACTATTGAATAATTGTTTTGTAATAAATTTACGTGACACAATATAAAGTTATTTGAATTTCTTGTTCAGTAGAGATTGAATTTCGTAACTGTACCCATATACCTGTATACACTTTATACCGATTCTCTTATTAAATAGCGTTTATTTTTATGCGGTTATTTTGTTGCAGCGATAGAGTGTTAACTCTAAGTCCTATACCAAGTTCGTCTAGTTTGTATGGTATGAAAAGCAATACTAGTTCTCAAAGGCCTAAGTTTTCCGAGTCACATCGACGGATTTCGTCTTCAAGTATGTATAGTATGTATAGAAAAATTGTTTAATATTGTTAAATTTGTAATTATATGGAATAATTAATTGATGTTTATTATTTTAAGGTTTTACAACTCCCGACGTTGCAAGTTCTCCGCCCACACAACTAGATATGAGTGGATATGCTACGCTGAAGTCATTAAATCGAAACAGGCGGTAATTGAAATTTCATTTCTTTGTTCTATTATTAAATTGTAACACCTATGGCCTTTATGATCGATTGACTATCTTATCGTAACTGATTTAAACTTTCACTACATTCAAGTCGAAGATTGCTGAACATTCTTGGACTTCTAGAAATATTAATATCACAGTAGGGTAATTGCCCGCTAAGGTATGACTGACATGTGAAAATAATTAAATCAACAAAAATAAACATCTGCTCCAAATGATACAGGATTTTAAATAGCAACATACAAATTATTTCAGACCTCACCTATCAGAAAGTGCAGCGACTGGTTCGAGTGACATTGATGACTTAAGTTGGTTGTTGTCGGATTCAAACAGACGGTCGAAACCATTCTCATCGTTGCGGGAGCGAGCCAAGTCGACGAGGGAACGACTGACTAAGATGAGGTAAGTTACAGCTAACATTTGTATTATTCATTCAGTTCATTTTAATATTATATAAGTGTTATTTATACCATTTTTTGCTTTGACATATCTTTTTTTTACGTATTATTTTTGAAGTAAAAACTTCTTTAGTACGGGGGTGACTTGAAATTTTATGAAACGAAACTGTCGGTGGAGACTAGAGATGAGTGGAGACTGACTTGACTTGAGTTGAAGTCAAGTCAAGTCAAGTCAAAAGTCAAAAGTCAAAATTTGTTTAGTGGAGTGGAGTAGTAAAACCTACAATTATCATCTTCCCGAAATTTTACATTCGTCTCATTATCTTGAAAACAAAATTTTTCAAGGTTTCACTTCTAACACGTGTGAATTGCACACATTTTAATTTTTTTGTACTTTAAACTTTAAGGTCAACTTTACCTTTAACATAACTACTTTGTTTGTAATATACTAATGCAACCGTAACTGTAAAACGTTACAAGAAAACGTTGCATTTTTTTAAAGTCGATGTAAAAGTTTCTCTGTAGCAATGAGCATTTATCTTTTTGTACAATAGTTATTTGGTAGAGTATGCATTGATACATAATATAATATTTTTTAATGTGGTCAATAAAGGAGAAATAAATAATAAATGAGAGTGGAAGTATATCCCCTTTGTTTCTAGTCTACTAGAGTACGACTGGAAGCCACTGGTGGGAGGGGAGGGCGGGGAGCGGGGGGCGCGGCCGCGGGTACAGTCGGCGACGCAGGCTCAGTGCGTGCAACAGGCGCCCTCGCACCTCGTGTCTTCCAAGGTGCCTGTGTACATCGGGATATGTCTTCCGCGAGACCTAAAGGACCTCTTCCCCAGGTTAGTGATTTGTCAGTATGATGAATCCACGTTGATTAAATTCTACTTATTTTATGTTATCAAATTAATTCTCGATTATTTTACTAATCATATTGTTGCTAGAAAATTATGCTTATCATATTTGTACCCCTTACAGAAGAATATTTAAAAACAGGTTAATTTATATTGATGTACTTATATTTAGGAATTTATACTGAAACCTACCTACGATACAGTCACAAATAATTCCTCCGGGAGCGGGTTTTGAAAAATAAACTCCCTGTCCCTCTCCCACTATCTCTCCCGCTCCCTGCCCCTCTCCCTCTCCCTCTTCCGCTTCCGTTCGTGCTCCCTGTCCCTCTCCCGTTCCCGGTCCCTCTCCCTCTCTCGCTTTCTGTCCCTCTCGCTCTCCCGCTCCCGGTCCCTCTCTCGCTTCCTGTAACTCCCCCTCCTGTTCCCTCTCCCGGCCCCTTTATCGCGTCCTGTCCCTCTCCCCTCCCCCTCCCGTCTGTAAAGTCCTCTACACTTAATTTTTATTTGTCACTATAAGCTTACATATTAATTTTCATATTTCTCAGTTTGAACATTACGAAGTTCTGGAAAAATTTGGAACCACTTTAATTACCTCTTAGGAGATGACAAAAATGACGAAGTTTCTTAAAAGCTTACAACCCCATAGATTTCCCTCTTAGATTTTTTAATCATTAATTCAATAACCTTCTTTTGGCGTACTCACGTTGGCGACGCTACTCTTGCACTCACCATATATAGAATCTCTGAAATACATTGTATTTTGGTCATAGGTCGCTGGTTCAAATCCGGCTCGAAGGACCATAGTTAATTAAAACTCGTATTGCAGAGACGAGAGTGCTGCAACAGGGGAGGAGGTGAACCCGAGTGCAGCGTATAGTGCGGCGGGCGCGTCCTCCGCGGTAGACCCGAGCGACTACAAGTCGCGCGTCACGCCCGAACACCACACCACTGACAAATGGATAGGTATGACGACTTACATTAGTTTTACTCACCTAAATTACGTAAACACACTTACGCCACAACTCAGAATCACTAACGATCACTTAAATCGCTTCTTAGTGGTCGTTGTGGTGATTCTTTACTAAGGAGCGATTAAAGTAACCGTTAGTGACTCTGAGATAGGGCGTTAGCAAGCTTATCGTATTTTTTGACTGACTGATAAACTGAAATCCCACAAAAACTAAATATAACTTACCATCGGTTTGCCGGCTATTTATACTAAAATTAATATCATTTTTGTTCTTTTAACACCACCCCACAGCTCTTAATGCTCAGTTAACCTAATCAGCTTAAATTTTTTTACTGATTACTCCTAATACTTTCACCTGTTAGTAGGTGCGGACTCATCATATCCACCCTTTATGAACGTGCGTCGAGCGACCGGAAACGCTGTCAACGTCCCAACGGCCGCGAAACCCGATGTCACGTCCGAGTCCAGCGCCGTCGAAAAGACGGGTTCGAACAACACATCGACGTCACTGTCCGTGAAGAGTGACGTGGAACAGACGGAGTCTAAAGGGAAGGTGGAGAAGGATACGAGTGTGTACGTGTCGGAGATGCAGAGTAGTGTGGGTGCGTGTGGTAGTGTGCGGTGGCGCTGGCAGCACGCGGCAGGTGATTGTCTCGCGTGCGTGCGGACGAGGCCGCCGTCCTCGCATGAACTGCGGGAGGCGTTCTTTGCAGGTAATTGCTTTCTTTGTTTATTTTTCTTCTTTCGGTTTTGAGAGTTTTTTGTGAGATGTAATTTTAAGTTGAGATTCTTTAATCGATATCTAAATAAAAGTTCTGTATTATTAACTTTAATATAAATCCATCATACGATATGCAGTTTCTTCGGTGACATTACGAAAAAGTGCGTGGTTTTTGTGATTTAACATAATAGAAAAAAAGTCAAAAACCATACAAAAATAAACGTACCAATGACTATTATATGGATTTACAAACCTTAATCTCTACTATTTTATTACCTTTTGTCATTAGTATTTATTTTAATTACCATCACACTCACGGTGATACTAACATTGTTTATTGTCTACAGGTATGGAGAACGAAGGGGTTGCCACAGCCGAGGGCGACACAGTTGACGGCTCGAGTGAGGCCGTCGCGCAACTGTTGCACCACGTGTTGTTCATGGCTAACCCTATACATCTCAAGCAGGTGAGTGGGTCATTCTCAGCTCTCCTTTATTTATTTACAGTATTACATACATAAAACAACCTTACATTGCTTGCGGCCGCAATCAAAACAAAATCAGAATACAAATTTTGTACTAAGGAGCATTTTAAGTAACCGTTAAGTGACTCTGAGTGCGGCAGTTAGACTAATATATGGGCATTGTGTGAATACCTATTAAAGGCATGTACATCATTCACATTTGAATGTATATATTTTTTTAATTTACACATGGATACGAATTTATATATTTTTAATTTTTTGTTACTTTCTTCTTTATAGTTTACACTGAGTCATGTAAGATATCAAGGGTGTCCCTTAACGCTTATAACCCATGTACTTAAATTACGTGTTATGCTAGACTATGATCCCACCAGTATATGCGCTAAACATAAATAAAAGCTAACACACTCATAGCCCCATAATACGATTATCTATGTCGCGCTTAAACCAAGAACAGAAATTAAAACTAAACATTCTACTATCTAAATTAAATAGTGATGTAGTCTTAAATGGTGAAGTTTAAGTAATTAAACATCTACATATTCACAATTTTTTTAAGAATATTACCATTATTTTTATTTCCTTTTGCTTCGTTTACATTCAGCCCCTACCGCTGCTCCTCGAGCTGTCGGCAATAATTCCCTTGTTACTGCCGTGGCAGGATCGAGAGAAGTGTAGTGTTTACATACCGCACCTTTGGTGGAACAAGGGCACATCTTACAAAAAATCGTAAAATGACAAAAATTAAACAAAAAAATATTTTACACCTGCAAAGTACATGGCCATATTCACAAATAAATGGGTCGTATCTCATGCAAAGAACAAACACTTTGAAGCAATAAAAAGACGAATAATACGACTCGGAATGCAAAAAAAAAAACTTTGAAATGGCTCTCCTGTAAAATTACAAAAGTGCAGTTGAGCCCTTGTTCCACCAAAGGTGCGATACTGCCCTACCACTCACTTCGCTTTCGACTTTCGGCAATGGCAGACGTCGAAATAATTACTGCGTCCGCGCTGTTTAAAAAGATTTCAAGTAAAAAAAAAAGAAAATACGTCGCCGTAGAAGATGGTTTCAGCTGTATTGGGGCGGCTTAGAATACTAACCCCAATCCCACGCCGGATGGGTGTCGTAAAAGGCGACTAAATTTGGCCCGCTGGCGATGGCGGTAGGGCCCTTCGAGAGATTGTATTGGTAGTATTGATTTTGATTGTTAATTAATACCATTAGGTATGCTATTATTATTTCTCCATGGGGTTCGCCTGGATAGCTACCACCCTTGAGCATGAGTCAGCCGCCAAACGACTTTTTCTTCTCTCTTTCTTGGCCGGCAACGCATCAGTGATGCCTTTGGTGTTGCTGATGTCCATGGGCGACGATAGCCACTTATCATCAGGTGGATCATCAGCTCGTTTGCCAGCTATTTCCATAAAAAAAGGTGAATGATATCTGTCCATCGTAATAGAACTCTGTAATTATCTACCTACCTAGATAACTGACTTTTATGTGCATTTATATACTTACTTTTTATACACTTACGTTTTTTTTTCGCTTCTAACAATTCTAGAAAATTAATTATTTGTTCATTGCTCTAATAAGAGGCATATTTGCGGCTCTCGTAAAAAAAAAACAAGACGACACGCACATTCACTTCGTTCAAGAGCTCGGCGAAAAGTGAGCGACGGAGCTGAATGTGAACACGCACTGTCGCTCGCGCTGCCCGTCCTTTGACTTCCGCACAAAAAACCGCTCTTTTGGGTAGCGCCGGGCAGCGCGAGTAGCAGTGGTAGGAGCATGAGAAGTATCGTGTTCACATACTCGTCCTGCCCACTTCCCTACCTACTTTCCTACTCAAATGAGCTGAATGTAAACGAGGTGTTTAGTATGCTCGAATGTATAACAGAATGTTGAGACTTAAAGGGATTTATTTCACGTAGTCTTCGAAATTAAAGTTTCTGTATAGTTTCATTATGTTTTTGTGGTTACATTGTAGCTTCGTTTCAAGTAACTTTGATCGAAATGTCTATACTATATTTTTTTAACTGTTTCCTTCCTCGTGTTTCAACATTCCAATTTGATATATTCCAGTCGAAATCAGCATTGCTATCGTTAAAGCAGCGCCATCCAGACATATTCCGAAGTCCGTGTGTGTATTCCGACGTGTGCGCACTTCTAGCAAGGGATACATACAACATGCTGCCGACACGACGCTTCTTACAGGAACTGTTCCTCGACACCAACTTCGATAGCTTTCATTTGGAGCCTGAGCTCGTGTTAGCGCGACGCACCGCCACGCCCTCTACCGAGCGCTAGTGAAGTGTTATGCCACAAAATAGAGAGAAAACAGAAGTTTAACTCGAGAAGTAGCTCGAGCTACGCACACGGCATCGGCACCGTTCAATTACAATAGGAATACGAATATTTATCGCGTCCGTGAACTGCGTCTATGTGTGCGTCGCTTGAGCGCTCTTCTTCTGTGTTTATTTTGTGGTAATGTATTATGCTCGCTAATTTGAGTGTCCTTGAAATGGACTCGCGCATGATTGTATAGTACCGCGCGCGCCGGGATTTACCAAACATTATCGCGGGCCGGATTTTACCAAACATTATCCTGAGAATTCAACGTATTAGTTATCGTTTGATTAAATGTTCATGGTAACGACTAACGACGGTAGACATCGTTATAAACCTGCAAAATTAATGTTTTTCGTTTTAAAAAAATATTTTTAGTTGGCTAACATGTTCGTTCCTCATTATTTGTCAACTATTCGAGGAATAGTTACTGTAATAATACGATGATATTTGGACGAATCCGCCCTTCATATATACTGTGCGGTACCCGCGTATAGATCAGAGCTACCAGAATTTTTTTTTATTTACTTAATTGTATCAAGTGGAAAACACCGATCGTCTTCTATGCTCATTGAACAAAGTGTCGTAATACCGTCGCGTTCCGATGTACACGTGTGACATGAATATGCTGTCGAGTCTTGGTTGTTCTTTGTATATTATTTGAGTTTCCTGATATTATGATATTCGTGTATGCAGAAATGTGAGAACTTGTTATGTCAATGTATGTTAATTCGAACTATGAAAACAGGTCGATTTTTTAATAAATACCAAGTGTATGAATGCATGTACTGATTATAAAATAGTGTTGTATTATATTGAGCAAACAGCAATAAAATTTTCATTAGATTACTTTAGACTGTCATTGCCCGTATGAATTATTTCAAGATTAATTTGGATACATTAAATTGACTACAAACAACTCCACTGTACCTAATGGACGGACCAAATGCATGACGTCATGTTGATTCACTTGCCCTCTACCAATGTATACTTGCGGTAATTCTGATTCAATACACTACAATATCCTAGATTGCATTTGTAGTTATTTTTTATCCTAATATTTGAACGTCCTTTTGTATAATTCAACAAATTAATGTTTCTGTTAACGGGAAGTGAGCTGTTATAAGTTACATTTAACGAACTATCGAGTGTAAATGTAAAAAAAGTTTTCGTTTCATCGTTATTCCTGAATTTCTCGCGACTAAACAAATATGAGAATTTCTACGTAATAACCATTATAATATATTTTTCAATTGATTTGAAGTAATAATATTAAGCAAGTTTTGTAATGTCGATTTACATGACATCATAGAGTTAAAATGGAATTATAACAGTTTATTTCTGGTTTACAGATTTATTTTTTGGATAAAGTACTTGTGTATATAAATATTATTAATGATTTAATGTAACATAATGTTTTTTTTGTTATTTTTTCAGTTACCTTTATTGGTTCATTACAAGCTACATTCCCCTTATAATGATTTCTAAATTCTAAAACATTTATGTCTTAATTTCAAATAATAAGAAATTTATAAACTAAAATATCACATAAGCGTCTCTATCAGTGGCTTTTAAAAAATATAAATTGTAGCCTATCTTTGCATGATTTTGTATAATAATGAGGTTGTAAGTGTATTATAATAGAAAGATTACATTATCTAGATTATTTTTAAATACGATTTTGTTATAATAATTCGAAACAAAAACTGCCTTAAGATTAATATTTCTGTTTCTATAATACATACATAATATATAGCATTTTATGTGATTCATTCTAAAATTTATTATTTATTTTACCTGTCGAGAATGAAGTTGGATGAGCTATAACTCATTGAATTTCTGGATTTTCTTTGTTTAAACTTAGTTATAAGTATTTAACTTGATGTTACGTTTAAAATCTGGAAATTTAAAACTGCCTTGTTTACTTTATTATAAATTAGTTTTCACTGCCACATACAAGCACTGTTATAATTATATAACTTCGGCAACATTAGCAATTAAAAACCACTTAAATAAGTTAAAAAAAACGCTTACTTTAATAACTGGACTGTTGAATAGTGACAAATTACATAAGGGAGGCCATTCACGATCAAGTGTACTTGATGAAGCGTCAAGCGGACTTGACGAGGCATCCAGTATACTTGATCGTGTATAGCTATCTGCCATACATTTGTATCATGCACACTGGATGGCGCGTCAAGTCAAACTGCAAATTTGACAAGTCAAACTGCAGACTTGACAAGTATACTTGATCGTGTATGGCCTCCTTAACAGTTGTAATTGCTCTTTACTTTTACCTCTCAATTTATAAAATACTTTTATACTATTATATTGTAAGAGATTGTGTTTACAATAGTGTAATTCTTCGTCACTTCTGATTGTAGCCAGCTATTTCTAGTGATTTATCCCACCTATGTACCTAAAAGTATATTTGAATCCGTTGTATGAAAGTTAAGAACTCTTGTAATAGACCATTGTGTTCAATTTATTCTTCTATCATAATTTAATACCTTCCACTATCGCTATCGAAGTCCAATAGCTGATTGTTGTTATTTAATGAGGTTTACATAAGTATTAGAGTCGGGTGTAATTTAACAATTTGTTATATAAAATATTGTTACTGTCTCAAGAAAACGCATGTAGAATAAGTTACCCCCTGTTTATTAAGTTTAATGTTTAGTTATAAAGAACTTGATTCAAAGTTCTCAAAGATAAGCTGCAGTATTCCTAGCAACATTTAGACATCGCGCTATCCTAGTTAAGTGTTCTCGATATCTGCATTTAATATTTATGTATAATACATGAAATTCCTTTTTTTTTAATAACTGTAGGTGTTTATAGTTTTTACAGTCCGGTATTCCGTCGCGCAGGCTAGTCCATGAGTATACGAAGCGATGTAACAATTCATATATTGAACCGTAAAATTATTGTTCATTATACATAACAATATTATGATATCAA
The DNA here is from genome assembly GCA_911387775.1 of Thymelicus sylvestris. Lineage (NCBI taxonomy): Eukaryota > Metazoa > Arthropoda > Insecta > Lepidoptera > Hesperiidae > Thymelicus > Thymelicus sylvestris. Next base: position 11,428,750 of record OU426891.1, on the reverse strand, counting down.
ATTGCAATATTATGTATTACCTACATCGTATAAAACACCAAAAGGCATTGTATTTATAAATACAGCTGGTAAATGAGTGCCATTAAGCCAGTTCCTTACATTAAAATTATCAATGTTTTGCATTAAATATGTAATGGTTAACTCGCAATATGTATATCTATACAGTGTAATCAATATAATTATAATTTTATACCACCAAAATGAATTTATTTTTTTAATTATTACCCTAATATAGATTTAGTACTGTAATTTTTATTTAGGTACCACATATTATTCAGCAAAGTAAAATAAGCTGTAAAGAACTAGAAAGTGTTAGCAGCGGCTATTTATGAGTAATTCTGACGTTAGGATACTTAAGTAAATGGACTTATTTTATATATTAAGTAAATTGCAAATTACCGTATGGGTACAGGCTAATACTAAATTGTATTCATCCTTATCTTTCTACTATCATATGGGATGAAATTAATATTATTTTAAAATGTTTTATTTTTGAAACTTAAAACTACTGTTTCATAGATATTCCCTTCCACTCTTCTTTAGGATAGGTCCATTTCAAAACATTTAGACTCTGGAAACGGGACGTCCCGCCTTGCCTCACACAAGGCTGTTGGGAACCCCACAGCACAGAGTGTAGTCCATTTTTTTAACTAAATTACGTGGCCATTCAGTGTTACGTCATCCAGTTACTCTATGACGTCATCCGTCTTCAGGTACAATACGGCCGATGTATCTTGGCGCGTCTTGCATTGCAATCCAGTTAAAACTATATTAACCTTGGATTCTACCTACCAATAAAGGTCACTCAATGTCAACTATCATAAATCATGCATTTCAAATTGTCATGGTGCGGTTTCATCATAGATGTCATAGATTTAGAACCAGTAGATTCTCCCATGCATTTAGCGGAATTTAAAATTTAATGTATTGTAATGATTGTAATATATTTGTACCTAAATTCAGCAAATAAATATTATTATTATTATTATTTGAAAGAGCGAGATCGCCAGTTACAAAATCTACGTAGAAGAGAGACAAAAATATTTTTTGTCTCCATCACCGTGGCCGATTAAGCCCTCTATACGCTCCTTGCCCACGTCAGACTTTTTGTAGGACAGATAATCGGGCCGATTTTCCCTCCAAACAATGGTGAGTTGTGACAAACTATGAAGAGTGAGTTGGCTATTTGGAGATTTAAATTTTTAATTTGTTTTTCAATATACCTCAATATTATATTTTTTACCACCAGAAAAATTACCGATAGAAAACATTTTGAAGACGCATATCAAAATAGGACATAATCTTAGAATAATAACGCCTAGAAACCTATTGCGAGCACGAAAAACGCGCAACTAAAACTTAGCCATATCTGGCTAAGTTTGTTCCGCGAGCTGTCAGTGCTCATCGTCACGTTAAGTCGAACACAGCTCGCGAAAAATAATTCAAAATGACTGTCTGCACTATAAAGAAGTGTTCTAGCACATCAGACAAATAAAATAAAAGTGATCAAATTTCATTTCATAGGTAAATACTTACATTTTATAGATTTTCTGTACGTAAATCGACTAAAAACAAATAATTTGAAACACAATAACCTATCACTACACAGTGTTGCTAGTTGTGGGGGAAAAATGCACACAATGTTTTTAGTTGGTTCTTAATGTTGAGTTTAAAGAAAGTTGGTAAGTATAATCCTACTAAAAATACAAAGATCTGTTTAATGCATTTTCACAAAAAGGATATGTACACAACGAAAAAAGGTTTGCGAAAAATACGCCGTGGTGCTGTGCCAGCAAAGGTACCTAAGGTCCTAGATATGTAAAATGCATTAGCTCATGTCAAGCTAACTGCTTGAGGATGGAGCGGCCTCCGGCTCCGCCGTTAAGTTGGTGTTTAGGTACTTAACAATGAAAAGGTAAAATTCAGGTAGCTATATCCTAGACTTCCTAGAGATTAATTGTAAAACTATATTGTCAGCGATGTCAACTTATACATATATATTATGAGAGATGTTGAATCAAAGCGAAAACTTTTTAAGAAACAGATACAATTACAGGGCTTTTAAATGGGAATGTATTGCTTTAATTTAAGAATGGTTAAATAAATACTAAATTTCAATAGGTATGTTAAACGTTTTTTTTATTATTGAAATCCTTATTCACCAATACTTCCTATATCATTTGATATCAAATAGGTTTTTATAGTAGTTGTCATATTTTTTTTAATCAGATTATAGTTTTGCGTCTCCTGCAACTAATTTTCGCGAAAAAATACAAACATCTACACAAATATGTTTTGCATAACATTTGTCTATGATTTTTTTGGTTTGATAACGTTTTGTTTCACGAAAATGTTTCTCACAGAAGATGCGTCATAATGTGAATTTACACAATCATACAGGCATTTAAATTTAAACGCATTAAACGGCGGCATTCATCATTAGATTAATGGTTGATAAATTTGCTGTTATTTTAAAAACATGTAATATATTTATGAATATAATCATATTCATGATCAAACACATGACAAATCATCGCATAACAAAGCAGCACGTTTTCCCATTTTTTGTGGGTAAACGCCCGATGATGGTAACACTGGAGCCATATATTTGTGTGCGTTAGAAGAGCGTAGATACATACAGCTTACGCACACAAGGATAATGAAATGGCACGCATTTACGCTTATGTTTTGTTTCAGACGCTACTTCTAGGCGTTATTATTCTAAGGACATAATTTTTCTAAGAAGTGTAGGCACCCTACAATATGTAGGACAACCTCAATTCGGCCTGTGATTGGTCGAATAGTCATTCCGATATGACGTCATCGGACTTCAGGTACCTCTACAAAGTCAGTGATCCAGATAGCGTAATATATCTGTAGCGACTACATAGTACATAGCGACTACTTCAATCACAACCTCGCACGTGTGCTAAATATCCATTCCATGGTGAGACTTGAGAGGCTGACAGCTTGCCGAGGCTTGGCAAGCATGTAAATTGTAAATGCATCTTATACCACTATTGATTGATTTTGAACATGATGAAGATTGTTAAAACTAAAAACTGTTTCTGTTTCCGCCATGGAGCATTGATATAGAGAAGGAGCGCCATCTCATATGAAATGAAAGCACAGACATATAAACAGAAGCAGACGTAACATTATTTTTATCACTACAAACATGCATGTAGGTAAGCAATACTTTTATCCCTTTCGCTCCGACCAAATGTAGCAAGTCTTTCTCGCTTTATTATTGTTGTTGCTACACTTACGCACACATTTCATGAACATGACACATGAGACAGAATTCATGAAGCAAGGCCGCCATTTTGTTAAGCTGTAAATAAGCTTAAGGGTGTTTTTAATAACGTGCGGATTTCATCACGCACGCGGGATTGCCCCGCACGCGGAAAATTTCACGCAGCGTGAGACACGCTAGCCCACGATCTAGTTTTCTGCGGGTCTGCAGTTTTTCATATTATATTTTGTCATAGAAGCGCTCACGCACGCGGAGTACCCGGGTACGCGGGTTGTTGGCGCGTCCCGCGTGCGTATTTCACGCATTATGCCGGTCACTCACATTCGCACGAATACGCGAACCCACAAGTGTGGGACGACCTTCGCGAATGATTATGCGAAGTTTTCGAGGCATTCGGGTCGGAAAGCTCCAAGCTGTGTCGGTTTTTTGTCGCAAATCAAAGCGCGCGAACCTCGAACCTTCGTGTAGTCTCCCACACATTCGTGCGACCAGTTGCATATACGACTAAAAAGGTGATGTATCTCTTAATTTTTCGTGGTTCGTGGCGTCTAATCGTACTACCATTTATTTTCTGTATTGAAAATGGATTTGAATGACAACAACATAACAACAACAGCAAGATTGAACATTCGTGAACAAAGTGTAGGAGGAAGCGGAAATGGGCTTGTATACTCATATGCGAATTGCGAACCCATTTGCCTGATCGCCCTTCACATATTATGTGAAAACATTCGTAAAAATGTCAAACATTTGCGCGCATGTGAGTGACCGGGGTTACAATAAATACTTGTATGAAAATACTTGCGGGTGTCACGCATGCGGGGCAATCCCGCGTGTCGGACACTTTTCATATACAGAGATGGCATTCCTTCTTCTCTATTTTCCATGGTTTCCGCAAAGTGGATTGACACATGCTAATGTCAGATGCAAAAATAATGTTGCCTGTTTTTTGCTAGTGAAGTGAATACTAGTGATGTTTTTATGATTCCTGTTACATGAATAAAGATATTTATTTGAACAACTGGTAAATTTTATTAGAATTAAATTGTTTAATCAAGATTACTGATGGATAAAATTAATAATTAAGTTCAATAGACGTTACGTAACGTAAAGACTTAAAGAGAGACTCGTAAGATGGCGGACTTTTTCGATAAATAGGTATACCGATTTTTTAATTTTTTTTTGATAGCAATTGGTATTGATACGATGGCATTTGAATTTTTGGATTGGTGCATATGAATTTAGTTGCATTTTAGTTATCTTGATATTAGTTTTGAACACAAAAATCGGAAAATATTGATTAAACGTAAATATTGTGGCACATCGCTATTTAGAAAATAATAAAAACTTGCAATACCACTGGAAATGTCAAATAACGATTTGCTTTGCGGAAATAAAAAACAGTGAAGTGAGCTGTTAAAAACAACTTTACATTATTTATAACATCATTGTATCCCGAAACATTTATAGGATTGAAGATAAAGTTATGGAAGATCAACTTAAAGGTTGGGATAAGAATGACAAGCTTGTTTTTTATCACGCTCTTAAATGCTATGGATCTCACAATATCAGTGATATACAGGACTACATGCCAAATAAAACGAAAGAAGAAATTGAAGAAGCTATGATTTTTTTCAAGAACAAAGCATTAAAGCAGGAAAAAGAATTCAAAACAGGAAAAGAACGTGTAAGAGTAGATAATTCTCCTCATGTTCCTTTGAACAGTTGGGCTAAAGTTTTAACAGAAACATTTCCTTTCAACGATCTGCGTACAGAAACTGCTACAGCATTGAGACTTATTGCCGATCTCGAAGACATTCCAGCGCCTGTATGCACAGATAAAATTGATTTCAGGAAAGTTTATCACACATTGGCAAATGCTCTGGAAGGAAAAGCACTGTGTGAAGACAAGTATGTTGCTGCTGTAGTGGACAAATGTATTATTGAAACAGCACTAACCAGCAAAGCTTTTATGAGGTGCACATCTTTTAAAAATGCATTAAAAGATATCAGGCTAAATGAAAGTAATGTCAACCCCTTTATAAAGCCCACAGAAAATAATGAGCTGTCAATAGTACGGCACATACTTAAGCTCAAAAATTACAATCCTATGAATATTCCTGAAGAACATTTAAAATTTAATGTGATGTCATAAATAATGGAGTTAGTTGTTAATATTGAATGTCCTACACATGTTCCAAATAGATTGATATATTCCATATTCTAAATATTAAATTTTTCTCCATGACTCTTCATTCTTGTATGACAGCATCTGCATTGACCGATTGTTATGTAGAACCAAAGACGTCGCTCGCCAACATTAAACATAAATTTCAAAAAAATGTTTCCAAATACCTTTCAGCCCTCAATTATTCTGGCTGCTAATTATGCAGTTTAATTATACAGTGTTAATACTTATTCAGTAGGGATGTTGACACTAACTGTAAATTAATATTTTATGTTTGAAGTAATTGAAGTATTAATGGTAACATTTATGCACCTAAAATATTATTGTTTTATCGAAATCAATCACAATAAATCCATACTATACTTAATATTATAAATGTGAAAGTGTGTTTGTTTGTCCATCTTTCACGTCGCAACGAAGTTGTTATATGGTATGGTTTTTGTGCATGGAGATAGTGAAGAGGGTGGAGAGTAACGTAGGCTACTTTTTACCGCGGTAAAACATCCCTATGGGAAGATCGATATTTTGTTAGTTGCTAGATATTTAGCTCCAGATTTTGTTAATAGATGGCGTTAGTAAAATTCATTTGCATTTCACGCTATCAAATGATACATGTAAATTACAACTAAGTCTAAGTAAAAGTAAGTAAGTAGGATTTGTAAAAAATCGATCTCTACCGCGGGCGAAGCTGCGGGTAAAAGCTAGTTAAATATAAATTTAAAATGTTAAAAATAGTACTCACTGTCACGTGACCTCAAATGCCATTTTGAGCTTATGTCATTGTTCGTATTATAAAAGAAAATTCAATAGACTGCTAGTATTTGATATCGGTTAGTGAAGTCATATGACGTTTTTGGTGCGAAATTTGTTATTGATTTTTATTTATCAATTATTGTTTTTAAATTGAACATTATTATTTTTTTAATATTTTTCTCGTGAATATTAAGGTTATATCTATGAAATAAATTGAATCCTAAACATATATATATATTTTTCTTAAATTATTGTATAGCTACAGACTGAATATGTCTTGACCTCGGTCTTGACAATATTTCGATTGAGTTGTGATTGCCTACAGTTGGGAAGGAACTTGTAATAATTGATATAATTGCTATCTAGATTTAAGGTACTTTCTCTTGGCAATCCTTAAAAAATAAATTAATTAATATCTCTACAAATGTTGTGGTCTTCTGTTTTTGTCAATTTATCATCCATTTACCATCTTTACATTTCGCATCTACAAAAAATCTAAAATCGTTTTTTTTTTATATAAAATGCAGTATTTCACAAATTCCAAAAAAACGGAATAGCATATTAACTAATTTTAGCAGAACCAGAAAAATGTAATCTGAATAATGTTAAATTAGTTTTAATTTAATTACCAATTACACAGTCTTAATTTAATTACCACCAGTTCAGTGGCATAGCGTGGGCTTTCGCCGCCCGGGGCCGACCGAAAATTTGCCGCCCCCCCAGTCACCAGTGATCTTTGTCGCCCCCTTAGTATTTAAAATATTTTTTTTATTAATGAAAAATACACTTTTCTTGTTTTTTTCATAGCACAATTTACATTAAAATTTAAATAAAATTAATTTTAATGTATATTTTTTTCTTCTTTAAAAATCGAGTGGCTTGCCGCCCCCTCTTCATTGCCGCCCGGGGCCAGGGCCCCCCCGGGGGTTACATTTTTCTAAAGCAGTTTGAATAATAGTAATTTTTAAAAGACATAAGTAGGTAATTAGCTGATACCTAAAAAATTAATAATTATTATTATAAAAAAAAATTACGACCCTGTAGCCAGTTGGCATTAACCCTCAGAGCGAGGAGACCCAGGTTCTATACTTGGTTCATTCATAGAACATCGTTACATCATTCTACCAACATCGTTTGTTTGTAATATAATAACTTTATTGTGAAGTAAGTTGGAAACAGTCCATTCTATTATGAATTTCTATACATATATCTACATACTTACATCCATTGTCGATTTTCTTATATAAAATAAAAAATACATTATTGATTTAGGCTAGGGCATTTTAATCAGAATGGAAGTTTATGAGGAATTCAACCATTCAATAAATCGGCTAAACAATTTCAAAGCTACTCTAACCATTCTGTCCCAAAAACCTTCTTCTTGGTCATCTGTACTGGTGGCTGACGGGAATTCTTCATTTTCGAACGTTTCTAATTCACGTTTTTCTCGAGTTATATCTCTCATACTGTCGACTCCTAAAAAAAATCAAAATGGCTATTTAGGTAGTTTTTTTAAATACCTACTTAATCCAACTAGCCAGGACAAGTATGATAATCATTTGGATGACACAGAAATTAATCATCATTACATCCCATAACCCTCTGGGCTCATGTGTGCTCATGAAGAGCATGGATAGGGTTTCCAGATGGCAAGATTGAAATATCTGGACAAAACTTCAAAAAGTCGGGATTTGTCAGGGCATTTCGTCGAAATATTTTACAAGATTTTGTCGGGACTTGTCATGTGACAATCCAGACGAATCCCGACCAGCTGGCAACCCGAAGTTTGGAGGTAGTAGTAACACAGCCTAATGGCTAGTGCGGAGTTTGAGAACATGGAATGGACAACTTAAATGGGTGCAGATTTCCTCACGATGTTTTCTTTCCTCAGTAGTGGGCCATGAAGTAATGGGTTGAAGCCAACGTGCAAACTTTATGAAATGTAGTGTGTGCAGGATTCGAACTCGGGGCCCCGCGTGCGCTTGCGGGAGACTAAAGGCGCTCCACCCACTGAAGACGCGTCCCGCCGCGCCGCGGTGCGCGGAGCGACGGATAACGCGCGCGGCGACGGAGGCGCAGATCTGCCTTACTTAGCGGTGTAATCTGCTCCCCCGCGCGGTGTAGCAGATTACGACGGCATAAACTCATATGTTCACCGCGCGATCTGTCATATCCCGCGGCACGCCCCGCGCTCCCGCGCAGATTGGCAGAAAACGCGCGCGGGGAGCCTGCCCGCGCGTTTCCGCGTCGGCAGTGTGTTGTGCTAGGCGTGATTTCTATATAAATTGAGATACATTTTTTTTTTTTTTTTTTAATTTATTTACCAATGAAGACTTACAAAAAAAACAGATTTAATTTCTGCCAAACTGTAAGCCAGTTTGTCGGCAGTTTACAATACAGTTCTCGTGGTCTTACATAATATTAAACTATTTTGCAACTTAATTTATAATACTTAATTAAATAATTTATAATATCATAGTAGGCATGATGACAGTAAGTAAATATCACTAAGATTATGTAAGTATTTATTATTGAAACCCTATTAATGGATTACAAAACACGCATTTATCGTACTTAATATATTTTTTCCAACAATATAGAACAGCATTTCAAAATCTGTCATCATGCCCATTACACTGCAAGTGATACGTGTGTGTGTGTCTACTACTAGAATGATCAACAAATTGAATACTTACAATCATTCGTAGCAGTCACAAACACCCGTACCACCGACTAATTTCATGGACACATAGACAGGTAGTGTTTGCGGAGAATGCTTTTTAATTGCGACTTAGACAAGTTTTCGTTAATTATATCTGCTACTTCATTATAAAGTGTTGGAGTTAGCCATTGTCTTGTACGCCGGCCATAATAATTATTAACTTTAGGTACTATGAATTTCTTTTTTTGTGTATGTTGACGTTTTGGTCGGTTGTACACTCTGGGTCTTTTATATGCTGGTATTCTATACTGTTCTATAATGATCGTAGATTTCACTTTTTGATCTACTGGGAGGACTTTACACATTTTAAACAATTTCTGATAATCGTTTTCTAACGCTTTCCTAGCTTTAACGTCGATCAATATTTTTAATAATCTAATTTGCAATGTTTTTATTTTATTTAGATAAGTTGGGAAAGTGAGACCATAGGTACCAAGTCCGTAGCTTATGATTGCGTCTGCAAGTGCATAGTAGGTATAGCATGTAAAGAATACCTCGATTCACAAAATGTCTTACGTAATTTAATTTACCTAATACTGAACGTAGCCTATTGCATACTAATTCAACATGTAAGTCCCAAGTGAAACGACTGTCTATAACTGGACCTACTTACGCAAAACGGAATCAATCCACACGATGACAGTTTCGAGAAAAATCCGTTTAAAGCTGTTTAAGTTAAAATTTTGTATGCAATAAAATTTATTGTTATTTTGAATAAAGTTTACTTACAAAATTGTAGGAAATAATTTATTCTATGTATACAAACATAATATTGATGAAAATCATTAACATTTTCAATAGTAATATAAAAATAACTCATTGGTTCTTTTTAGCAAAACTCTCTGTGTGTGGGTTGGTTCCTTGTTAGTTTTATTACTTTACCATTATTTTATCTGAAAATAAAAAATCTCATATTTTCTTTTAATTATTTTACTCAAATACAAATCTAAAATTCTTATATGTAGTAATTTTACATATGCAATAAATGAAAACTTTCAAAAATTTCTATTTAGTACATATTTATCTGTAGTACCACACTAGTACTTAAACTAAATCCAATTTTATTCTATTTCGAAATCAGGTTGACCACAAAATCCATCAATGTCGTCCTCTATGTCAGCATTACCGATAAGTTTAACGTAAAATTCGTGCGAGTCTTTTGGAATCAGATGTAGCATGCTTTTCAAATCATTTATCTTCGCGTCCGGGACAGATTTCCCTGTTGGCCAGAGAGGCTCCATTATAGCTTTTGTTATTAAATATTGTCTTCCTCGTATATTTTTTTTAATATCTACTACCCTAAAATCTTCAACCAAATTATTTTTCATATATATTTTGAACATTTCATCCTTTTTCAACATAATTTCTTTCGTGTTGAGCCACGAAACATTCTCGCCATCAATCGTTTTCTTTCTGTTTATTATTATCCGTTCTAACTTTGACGATGACCAGAATCTTCATTGTTCATCCTATGAACATGCATAGGTTTATTTTTTTGCAATTTTTCATAATCTGAATGTAATCATCTCAACACGAAAGAAATTATGTTGAAAAAGGATGAAATGTTCAAAATGTATATGAAAAATAATTTGGTTGAAGATTTTAGGGTAGTAGATATTAAAAAAAATATACGAGGAAGACAATATTTAATAACAAAAGCTATAATGGAGCCTCTCTGGCCAACAGGGAAATCTGTCCCGGACGCGAAGATAAATAAATGATTTGAAAAGCATGCTACATCTGATTCCAAAAGACTCGCACGAATTTTACGTTAAACTTATCGGTAATGCTGACATAGAGGACGAAATTGATGGATTTTGTGGTCAACCTGATTTCGAAATAGAATAAAATTGGATTTAGTTTAAGTACTAGTGTGGTACTACAGATAAATATGTACTAAATAGAAATTTTTGAAAGTTTTCATTTATTGCATATGTAAGATTACTACATATAAGAATTTTAGATTTGTATTTGAGTAAAATAATTAAAAGAAAATATGAGATTTTTTATTTTCAGATAAAATAATGGTAAAGTAATAAAACTAACAAGGAACCAACCCACACACAGAGAGTTTTGCTAAAAAGAACCAATGAGTTATTTTTATATTACTATTGAAAATGTTAATGATTTTCATCAATATTATGTTTGTATACATAGAATAAATTATTTCCTACAATTTTGTAAGTAAACTTTATTCAAAATAACAATAAATTTTATTGCATACAAAATTTTAACTTAAAAGCTTTAAACGGATTTTTCTCGAAACTGTCATCGTGTGGATTGATTCCGTTTTGCGTAAGTAGGTCCTATTATCCAGTTAAGAAAATGTTGCCATTATTCATACCAAACCAAACTTATCATACAAAATTTATTTATGTTCATAAATTTTTTATTGAATTTAGAAATACTAGTGACTACAATATTAGGTAGGTAGGTATCACTGACTTGAATGAATAATTTTATCAAGAAATTTACTAAACAACACAGATTCAAAAGACATGATTACTAAAATGTTATAAATACAGTTATATCAACAAGGAACCAAGTAATGTGAGCCTATAAAAACGATAAGATTTATTATGCAAACAAGAATCAACCTGCATGGTCCCACATAATCGATGAAAAAAATATTTTACAAGGGATCATGTGGTATGGTTCTTTATGAAAAAAAACTATTTCAATGATTTTTTAGATTGACAGGTTACCATGGGACATGGATCTTGTTCGTTTAATGAATAACTGTTGTAATGGAGTTGATAACTTTGTCATAGAAATGTTTTATTCAGTCAAAATTGTCAGATCATTTTGAACTTTACAGAGTAGATAGAAGGTGTATTTTAAAAGCTTTCTGTATACTCATCTCATTTTTGGCATGTGTGTGGGTTGGTTCCGTTTTGCGAAAGGAGGTCCAACCTAAACCAAGGTATTTATACTTGGTCACACACTCCAATTCATCGCAGTTGCAGTTATTATTTACCTGATTAGTATGTAAACATTGGTATGAATGCCCTTTAATCGTAATATTTATCAATTTTGCACTGTGATTGTAGGGGGATGCTATAACCATGTATTTTGTTTTAGCTAGGTTTATTAGGATACCATTGTCGTGTGACCACTTTATTAGGTTATTAAGATCCTGTTGCAATTTAGCTTGTATCTGATCGCTATCCTTCCCACTGCACACCAGGCAAGTGTCATCAGCGTACATATAAATCCTACAGGTCTTGATGACATTGACAATACTATTAACATGCATTATATATCCAACTGGGCCAAAGACCGACCCAGTCGGCACTCCATATTTGACCAACCCCAGCTTACTGTCCACACCACTAACACGTACTGCAATTTTTCTATTTTCGAGGTATATTCGGAACCAATCATTTACAGGGCCACTAATGCCGCACTCATCCATCGCCTGCAATAAGCCGCAGTGGTTGAGGGTATCGAAGGCTTTTTTAAAATCTATAAATAACGCCATAACTATACATTTATTGTTTAAGGGGATTGCCTTGCCCGATGACCTTGAAGATTTGGTCCCTCTACTAGTATTTTTTAACTAAGCGCCATCTACCGACCAACGACCATACTACAATAAAACGAATTTAAGATAAAGCAAGAAAACATGTGGCATAGAGTTGTCATCGTTTTTGCCTATTTATATTCGCTCTCTGAGAGATCTTCGAATACATTTTGTTCCTATAGTTTTTGTACGTGTCTTGTACGAGTGAGTATCTGCCTACTTGATAATTATTTATTTATTTTGAACTGCCTGCTGACATATTATGTAGCTTTCATTCTACTAAATGATACATTCTGAAGGTCTGATGATGACCAGGTAAGTGCTTATCGGTTCTCAGTAACGGAAGTACTTAGGATGACCTAGCTTTCAACATTTATCTAATTGAGCATGGGTGCTACTGCATGAAACATTCTGAAGGTCTGATGATGACCAGGTAAGTGCTTATCGGTTCTCAGTAACGGAAGTACTTAGGATGACCTAGCTTTCAACATTTATCTAATTGAGCACGGGTGCTACTACATGAAACATTCTGAAGGTCTGATGATGACCAGGTAATTGCTTATCGGTTCTCAGTAACAGAAATAGTTAGGATGACCTAGCTTTCAACATTTATCTAATTGAGCACAGGTGCTACTACATGAAACATTCTGAAGGTCTGATGATGACCAGGTAAGTGCTTATCGGTTCTCAGTAACGAAAGTACTTAGGATGACCTAGCGTTCAACATTTATCTAATTGAGCACGGGTGCTACTACATAAAACATTCTCAAGGTCTGATGATGACCAGGTATGTGCTTATAGGATCTCAGTAACGGAAGTACTTAGGATGACCTAGCTTTCAACATTTATCTAATTGAGCACGGGTGCTACTACATGAAACATTCTGAAGGTCTGATGATGACCAGGTAAGTGCTTATCGGTTCTCAGTAACAGAAATAGTTAGGATGACCTAGCTTTCAACATTTATCTAATTGAGCACAGGTGCTACTACATGAAACATTCTGAAGGTCTGATGATGACCAGGTAATTGCTTATCGGTTCTCAGTAACAGAAATAGTTAGGATGACCTAGCTTTCAACATTTATCTAATTGAGCACAGGTGCTACTACATGAAACATTCTGAAGGTCTGATGATGACCAGGTAAGTGCTTATCGGTTCTCAGTAACGAAAGTACTTAGGATGACCTAGCGTTCAACATTTATCTAATTGAGCACGGGTGCTACTACATAAAACATTCTCAAGGTCTGATGATGACCAGGTATGTGCTTATAGGATCTCAGTAACGGAAGTACTTAGGATGACCTAGCTTTCAACATTTATCTAATTGAGCACGGTTGCTACTACATGAAACATTCTGAAGGTCTGATGATGACCAGGTAAGTGCTTATCGGTTCTCAGTAACAGAAATAGTTAGGATGACCTAGCTTTCAACATTTATCTAATTGAGCACAGGTGCTACTACATGAAACATTCTGAAGGTCTGATGATGACCATGTAAGTGCTTATCGGTTCTCAGTAACGGAAGTACTTAGGATGACCTAGCTTTCAACATTTATCTAATTGAGCACGGGTGCTACTACACGAAACATTCTGAAGGTCTGATGATGACCAGGTAAGCGCTTATCGGTTCTCAGTAACGAAAGTACTTAGGATGACCTAGCGTTCAACATTTATCTAATTGAGCACGGGTGCTACTACATAAAACATTCTCAAGGTCTGATGATGACCAGGTATGTGCTTATAGGATCTCAGTAACGGAAGTACTTAGGATGACCTAGCTTTCAACATTTATCTAATTGAGCACGGGTGCTACTACATAAAACATTCTGAAGATCTGATGATGACCAGGTATATGCTTATAGGATCTCAGTAACGGAAGTACTTAGGATGACCTAGTTGATGACTTTGTTTTAATGTTGCCATTGGGGGGCCATCCATAAATTACGTCACACTAATTTCATGACTTTCTGACCCCTCCGCCTCTCCTTGTCACAGCTGGTCACATTTGTGAGACCTCCCCCCCCTAGTGTGACGTCACATATTACGAATTAAGTTCCAAAATAAGTTTTATTTCCATTAATTGTTTTTTAATATTCACCTATACATATACATACCAAATATTCGATTTTGAAATGTGACGTCACAAAATTTAGGATCCTCTCCCATCCCTTGTCACACAAGGTCACGCTACATCGAACCCCCCTCCTCGCTAACGTGTGACGTAATTTATGGATGGCCCTTTGTGATTGTTCCTAAATTACAATAATTAATTAATTCTATAGGAAATAAGTTTATGTGTGCTCAAAACTCTAAACTAGTTCCAGATGACCTAGAAAGTTAAAATTTGGCTTCCAGATAGGTAGTTGAGTGAATACAAAGGAATAAATCAGAAACTAGCAAATTTTTATAATTTTATTATAATGTGTAATATTATACGAATCATTTCTAGTTACTTCCTTCTACCCCTTCATAATTCGAGACCTATTTCACCTAAATAATACATGAAATTTGACACATTTATTAAAACCCCTTAGCTTATTTAAAATTTAAAATTTCATAAATGTGGCTAAAATTGTTTTTGATACATTAACATTTAAAAATCCGCATTTTGGTGACTGAGTCACTGACATAGGATCAAAAACATAACCTACTTCCAGATGGTCTAGAAACTAGATATTTGGCATCAAGGTAGACTATCAGGCGTATCTAAAGGAAAAAATCTAAAAACTGAAAGTTATTGATAATTAGTGAAACAAGTGAATTAACGGTTCCACTGTGTAGAGTAATTTTACAAATAACAATAGGTATATTCATTATCTATAAACACTAATAATTTCTAGACAAAAAGTAATGATATCTTATCAAAAACATAAATGTGAAATGAGAGCCAAGTTAAAAAAAAAGTATTGAGATCTAAATGGGTTCCAAGTTCTATGTAAAAAAGACAAAAATTTTAGTCACAGTGACATGTAATTCAAATTTTCAAAGCACCATGGCCACCTATTTCTTGTATTTTGGAAAAAAGTAAGTTAGATCTATAACTCGTCTTCCAGATATATTTTTTATTTCTGCTTGTGATTCTTCTTCATTAATCAAATCTTGTAAATCTTCTTCATCTTGTTCAACCTAAAACAAACAAACAATGCAGTGTCAAATTAAATTAGCTAGGGAAACTATGTAGTATCTAAAAAATACCACAGTGTAAGTAAACAGACTAAGTTACCGGCAAAATTTGCTCTGCCCCCTCATCAACTTCCATCCCAGGCAGATCATATGTTTCTGTTAACGACTGAAGTTCCTGATTTTGTAATTCTGAGTTTTGCTGGTTCCTGAACTGCCTGAAACATAAAAACTTAAGTGAGCGAAGGTAATGTTTTTGCTGCTACAGTCAGTAATAAGCCATACACTACATACTTCAAAGAGATCCTTTACCCACCTTCGGAGTCCACCATCAGGTAGGTGGCATCATTAATCACCAAGGTCTCCATGAGACCTTTCAAATGAATCCAAACACGATGGTTCTACGTAGTGCCGTCACTGAGATCCTTTACCCACCTTCGGAGTCCACCATCAGGTAGGTGACATCATCAGTCACCAAAGTCTCAATGAGACCTTTCAAATGAGTCCAAGCACAATGGTTCTACGTAGTGTCGTCTTTGAGATCCTTTACCCACCTTCGGAGTCCACCATCAGGTAGGTAACATCATCAGTCACCAAGGTCTCAATGAGACCTTTCAAATGAGTCCAAACAGGATGGTTCTACGTAGTGCCGTCACTGAGATCCTTTACCCACCTTCGGAGTCCACCATCAGGTAGGTGACATCATCAGTCACCAAGGTCTGAATGAGACCTTTCAAATGAATCCAAACACGATGGTTCTATCTAGTGCCGTCACTGAGATCCTTTACCCACCTTCGGAGTCCACCATCAGGTAGGTGACATCATCAGTCACCAAGGTCTTAATGAGAACTTTCAAATGAGTCTAAACACGATGGTTCTACGTAGTGCCGTCACTGAGATCCTTTACCCACCTTCGGAGTCCACCATCAGGTAGGTGGCATCATTAATCACCAAGGTCTCCATGAGACCTTTCAAATGAATCCAAACACGATGGTTCTACGTCGTGCCGTCACTGAGATCCTTTACCCACCTTCGGAGTCCACCATCAGGTAGGTGACATCATCAGTCACCAAGGTCTCAATGAGACCTTTCAAATGAGTCCAAGCACAATGGTTCTACGTAGTGCCGTCACTGAGATCCTTTACCCACCTTCAGAGTCCACCATCAGGTAGGTGACATCATCAGTCACCAAGGTCTCAATGAGACCTTTCAAATGAGTCCAAACACGATGGTTCTACGTAGTGCCGTCACTGAGATCCTTTACCCACCTTCGGAGTCCACCATCAGGTAGGTGACATCATCAGTCACCAAGGTCTGAATGAGACCTTTCAAATGAATCCAAACACGATGGTTATATCTAGTGCCGTCACTGAGATACTTTACCCACCTTCGGAGTCCACCATCAGGTAGGTGACATCATCAGTCACCAAGGTCTTAATGAGAGCTTTCAAATGAGTCCAAACACGATGGTTCTACGTAGTGCCGTCACTGAGATCCTTTACCCACCTTCGGAGTCCACCATCAGGTAGGTGACATCATCAGTCACCAAGGTCTGAATGAGACCTTTCAAATGAATCCAAACACGATGGTTGTATCTAGTGCCGTCACTGAGATCCTTTACCCACCTTCGGAGTCCACCATCAGGTAGGTAACATCATCAGTCACCAAGGTCTTAATGAGAGCTTTCAAATGAGTTCAAACACGATGGTTCTACGTAGTGCCGTCACTGAGATCCTTTACCCACCTTCGGAGTCCACCATCAGGTAGGTGACATCATTAGTTACCAAGGTCTCCATGAGACCTTTCAAATGAATCCAAACACGATGGTTCTACGTAGTGCCGTCACTGAGATCCTTTACCCACCTTCGGAGTCCACCATCAGGTAGGTGACATTATTAGGCACCAAGGTCTCCATGAGACCTTTCAAATGAATCCAAAAACGATGGTTCTACGTAGTGTCGTCAATGAGATCCTTTACCCACATTCGGAGTCCACCATCAGGTAGGTGACATCATCAGTCACCAAGGTCTTAATGAGAGCATTCAAATGAGTCCAAACACGATAGTTCTACGTAGTGCCGTCACTGAGATCCTTTACCCACCTTCGGAGTCCACCATCAGATAGGTGACATCATAAGTCACCAAGGTCTTAATGAGACCTTTCAAATGAGTCCAAACACGATGGTTCTATCTAGTGCCGTCACTGAGATCTTTTACCCACCTTCGGAGTCCACCATCAGGTAGGTGACATCATCAATCACCAAGGTCTTAATGAGACCTTTCAAATGAATCCAAACACGATGGTTCTACGTAGTGCCGTCACTGAGATCCTTTACCCACCTTCGGAGTCCACCATCAGGTAGGTGACATCATTAGTCACCAAGGTCTCCATGAGACCTTTCAAATGAATCCAAACACGATGGTTCTACGTAGTGTCGTCACTGAGATCCTTTACCCACCTTCGGAGTCCACCATCAGGTAGGTGACATCATCAGTCACCAAGGTCTTAATGAGACCTTTCAAATGAATCCAAACACGATGGTTCTATCTAGTGCCGTCACTGAGATACTTTACCCACCTTCGGAGTCCACCATCAGGTAGGTGACATCATCAGTCACCAAGGTCTTAATGAGAGCTTTCAAATGAGTCCAAACACGATGGTTCTACGTAGTGCCGTCACTGAGATCCTTTACCCACCTTCGGAGTCCACCATCAGGTAGGTGACATCATCAGTCACCAAGGTCTGAATGAGACCTTTCAAATGAATCCAAACACGATGGTTGTATCTAGTGCCGTCACTGAGATCCTTTACCCACCTTCGGAGTCCACCATCAGGTAGGTAACATCATCAGTCACCAAGGTCTTAATGAGAGCTTTCAAATGAGTTCAAACACGATGGTTCTACGTAGTGCCGTCACTGAGATCCTTTACCCACCTTCGGAGTCCACCATCAGGTAGGTGACATCATTAGTTACCAAGGTCTCCATGAGACCTTTCAAATGAATCCAAACACGATGGTTCTACGTAGTGCCGTCACTGAGATCCTTTACCCACCTTCGGAGTCCACCATCAGGTAGGTGACATTATTAGGCACCAAGGTCTCCATGAGACCTTTCAAATGAATCCAAAAACGATGGTTCTACGTAGTGTCGTCAATGAGATCCTTTACCCACATTCGGAGTCCACCATCAGGTAGGTGACATCATCAGTCACCAAGGTCTTAATGAGAGCATTCAAATGAGTCCAAACACGATAGTTCTACGTAGTGCCGTCACTGAGATCCTTTACCCACCTTCGGAGTCCACCATCAGGTAGGTGACATCATAAGTCACCAAGGTCTTAATGAGACCTTTCAAATGAGTCCAAACACGATGGTTCTATCTAGTGCCGTCACTGAGATCTTTTACCCACCTTCGGAGTCCACCATCAGGTAGGTGACATCATCAATCACCAAGGTCTTAATGAGACCTTTCAAATGAATCCAAACACGATGGTTCTACGTAGTGCCGTCACTGAGATCCTTTACCCACCTTCGGAGTCCACCATCAGGTAGGTGACATCATTAGTCACCAAGGTCTCCATGAGACCTTTCAAATGAATCCAAACACGATGGTTCTACGTAGTGTCGTCACTGATATCCTTTACCCACCTTCGGAGTCCACCATCAGGTAGGTGACATCATCAGTCACCAAGGTCTTAATGAGAGCTTTCAAATGAGTCCAAACACGATGGTTCTACGTAGTGCCGTCACTGAGATCCTTTACCCACCTTCGGAGTCCACCATCAGGTAGGTGACATCATAAGTCACCAAGGTCTTAATGAGACCTTTCAAATGAGTCCAAACACGATGGTTCTATCTAGTGCCGTCACTGAGATCCTTTACCCACCTTCGGAGTCCACCATCAGGTAGGTGACATCATAAGTCACCAAGGTCTTAATGAGACCTTTCAAATGAGTCCAAACACGATGGTTCTACGTAGTGCCGTCACTGAGATCCTTTACCCACCTTCGGAGTCCATCATCATTTAGGTCTCCATCCGCCGTCAAACGAAATTCTCAAGATAGCTAAAATGTTCAAAAAATAAACACACTAAAAATACTGTACTCAATATACTTACCAATAGTTTTGGAGACCTCGGTCACGTTTCACTTTACATTTATTCATATATTTAGCCACAGTCAGTCTTACTCTATGATAGGGTCAATAAACTAAACGAAATTATAATCTACTTTAGATATATTTACAAACTTAATTTCTATTGTTCTTTTACTAAATATTTATATTTGTACTATTTACAATATGACTTCATTCAAAAAAATTTCAAAACGTGAAGTTTTAGTTTTTATTTGTAAAAAATAACGCGCGTACAATCCACCCGTCGCAAGAGTCATCAAGACACTGATGAATCGCGTTCCGAGACTCCCGAGTACGCGACGCAGGGCTTAGCGGGGGCGCTCCAGCGGGGTACTGGTGAAGTTTTGGGTTTTTATTCATTATTTAAAAATATTAAAAGAATTAAGAAAAAAACAACAATACAAATTGTGAAACACGTCATTACATATTTTTTAGTACAAAATTCATGCCGAACTATTTAACCGTTACAGAGAACATTTACAATTTAGGTTGAAGAAGGACCTATTTAACAATTTTTTTTCCCAATATTTGGGAGAGGTTATTAAAATTTTAAACAATACAATATCATTGTGATGACCTTCAGTATACCATATATTTTTTATATGGAAATCGCACAAAAGGATTCATCTGCAATCTTCTTCAAACTTACAGTGTTTTTGAGATTTGAGCGAGCCAATCCCCTTAATGCATTATTAACATCATCCGAAAATTCAGCTAATGCTGTCGCTGTGCTCTTGTTAGGCCTGAACCCATGTTGCAATGGTGTTAAAATTGTATGTTCCTCAAGAAAACTTCCCATTTGTTTGACAATTACTTTTTCTAAAATTTTATTTATTACACTTAAGATAGCTATTGGTCTGTAATTCGCGTAGTCTTTGTGTGATCCCTGTTTAAAAATTGGTCTAATAATTGCGGTTTTTAATGGATCAGGATATATTCCCCGTTGAATACAATTATTAATGAAAGTAGCTAAAATTGGACTAATATGTTCTTTAACTAATTTTAAATCTCGTACCCTGATACCATCGATACCCGGCGACTTATTGCAGCTCAAATTGTCTATTATTTTACTGACATCCATCCCACTAACTTTCTTGTATCGAAAACTAACGTTACTCTTTGTTACATAACTTTCCCTCTCATAGAAATAGTTCTGACATATATGTTTTGATTTTAAATGCTCAATTTCATCCGTAAAAGTAATACAAAAGTTATTACATACTTGTTCCAACGTAATTTTATCGTTTAAGAGATATTTTTGTATATTATTATCGGTGGATAATGATGATCTACCTAGCCAGCTATTCAGGCAACTCCACAACTTACGCATATCTCCGTTACAATCCTTGATAGTTCGTCGCCGTTGTGTATTTTTAGAAACATTTATTACTCTCTGCACTTTATTTCTATATTCGGTATACTCCAATCTTAGCACATGAGAATTTGGGTTAGATTTCCACTTTTTAAAAAGCTGATCTTTGTGTTCAATCATTTTAACTAGTTTGGTATTAATCCACGTATGTGTTCCACGTAAGCTATTGTTAATTATTCTTTTAGACGAGTTATAAATGTTACTAAAAATCTCACATAGTTTGTAATATTGCTCAATCGGATCGTTTATACTCGCAAGGTTACTCCAGTTTACATTACGTAACTTGCTTGCTATTAAATTGTTGTCCAGAACTTGACAGGGTAGCGGATTGACATTATGTCGCTCTCTTTCTATTGTGAGTCCCGTTAGATAGTGGTCAGACACCTTACATTGCAATACATACGCGTGTAGTGCGCTCGGGTTGGCACTTCGTGCAAAGACGTGGTCTATGCAGGACGCCACTCGCCTCCCCTCAACTACCACTTCACGTGTTACGTCCCGGATGCCGCACTGCAGACCATATTCACTTAACGTATCCAAGTATTTCGAAACACACGAGTCTAATCCTCTGTCCATTATGTTGATGTTACAGTCGCCCAAATACATGATGTCGATCGACAACGGTATATCACGTATTATAGCTTCAATCTCATTTATAAAAGAGTATTTATTAGTGTTTGGAGGTTTGTAAATTATAATTACGTCCATTACATAATTTTCATATCTCAGCTGGCCAAGCAATAATTCACTGTGTTATACCTGCCGATAATTAGTTATAATTTCGAAGTGTAAATTATTTTTTACGAACATTATAATTCCACCGCCTCTTCTTTCCTCCCTTGTGTAAGAGTAGCAGTTAAAGCCCTCTATTTCAAACTTGTATAGCTCATCAGATTTCACATTTATTTCTGTTAGGCATATGACATCTAGATGCACTAAACAATCTTTTATAAGTACTAAAAATTCGCTAAAGTTTTTTCTTAATGAGCATAATTATGTTCATATGAATAAAGTTAATTGTATTTTTATTATTTGTTATATAGTCTTGCCATTCACTTATGTTTTTATACTTGCAGTAGCTAATATCTTGAAAAATCATAGCAGAGAAATAAAAAAAAATACGTGTACAAAATAGACTATGATATAATTTTATCAATCACTCAGTGTTTTTAATATCAGATGGTTTTGCAAATTTATTAATATCGCTTTCACACCCCCACACCTACTTGCATACAATGGTAAAATCTGCCATCCCGCGCTCCGCGACGGGGCGCGGTGCAGTGGGTGGAGCGCCTAACGTTCACGTACCGCTCTAGGATATTATTATCACTATTAATACAAATCTATATAACAAAAAATTTGTTTACTTGCCTGAATATGGTGGATCCTTGCTGGCAACATCGTATGTTACCTGGAATTTTTTTTAATTGAAATAGATAGGTAGTACACCACACATAATATCGCATGACAACAGCTACAATCGAGATGTTATTTTTTATTTGACTGATTTCCTATCAAATAGCAAAAAAAGAAAGTCTAATACCTATGAATCAATTAAAGTGCAATAAGTACTAAAGGTTGACATGTTTTAGGTATTGTTCTTACCTGTAATGCGCGTATGTAACTTGGTAATAAATAACATAATATGAATAAAGTTAACAGTCTGTAAGTTCTCATCTCTACAATTCCTACAGCATTAACTCCTCATGGCTTTGAACTTGCTTTATATAGGAAGGCGTGGTTCCTACCTGTACATTGTAGTCACATGATAAGTACATCGTACAATCCATGTAATCACATGGATTTCCACAAATGGCTAATAAATAACTCTTTGATACGTAGTTTTTTGTTGAGCTTTAGGTAGGTATATACCTAACTTCACACGATGTATCGTTTTGCACTAAGTATCAACAAACAACATGAAGCTATAAAAATATTTAAAAGATACGAAATCCGTTATAGCAGTTAAGCCGGAAATTAAATAGATCGTAGGTAATGTAGCTTATGTACCACGCCCGTAAATCTTTTTATTGTATAATTTAATTAATAGTAATATTTTATAGAGAAAAGTTTTGATTTTTTGTTTGTTTGTTTGTAAAGGATAAACTCAAAAACTACTGGACCGATTTCAAAAATTCTTTCACCTATAGATAGCTACATTATTCCTTTAGATAACGTTTAGGTTGTTATTTGAACGTTGTGCTACGTGAACAAAAGGGCACTGTCACTTCCGAAGGGTTCTGGGTTCGATATAAGTACTATTATATATTAAGTCTTCTGTGGTTCGATACTCGACCGGGCAGACATCTTTGTGAATAGGCAAATTTTGGTTAGGCGATCAAGTGTTCTCTCCCTCGCCAGCTAAATGGTAAGTGCTGGACATTTGAAAAAATCACGGTGGTAGATAGTAGGGAGAAGATTGATTGATATGAACGTAGATGGACAAAGGGGGCGAGCGAGGACGACCAAAGGAAAGAAGGATAAATAAATAAATAATAAGTTAATGCTTGACCACAATCCCACCTGATGGTAAGTTGAGATGGGATGGTGAGCGCACTAACTTAAAGGCATATTCACTCTTTTCTTGATCTTGATTGATATCTCAACTCCTAACAATTGAAGGCTGTCGGTATAATCCAAGAACACATTCTGAAAAGTAGGAGCCAAGGTGAGCGGGCTCCTTTTGGCGGTGAAGAAACACGTCTGTGTTTTAGAGGTTTTGAATCTCACAACATTGGTTTCGTCCCACTCGGACACAACCCGAAGTGTGAGATTCACACATTCCACCATGGCCTCTCTTTCCGTCTGAATTTCGTGCCTGCTGGTCCTGGAACTCGGTAGGTATCTCTCTACCATTGTGCTATCTGTGTACTCATCGATACCGGGCATGAGCAGGCTGCAGGTCATTAATGTGTAGCAAGAATAGAGTGGCGGAGAGAACGGACCCCTGAGGAACTCCGGCATGTGTAGTCATCGTTTCTGATGAACTGCCATCGATGTATTCCATATTTTTTATTAAGTAAGTTTAGCTGTAGACCGTATTTCATACAATGCTACTTATCATCACATACCTAGGTGCGGTAGGTACTCAATATAGCACGTTATATACCAGTGACCTTTGTTTCGCATCATAGCTCTCACACAATGCACCGGCTATGTAACGCTGGAAAAATTACTTGTAATTTCCGTTACAGGCAGGTGTTGAATATGAAGGTACTTATGTACCTTAATTCATCATTACCTACAATTACATTAAATGACTACCCAGAAACTATTGCAAATGTATTTTGCGTCGACCCCGTATCCCAGATACTAATGATTCAACCTGCAAAGCAAGGAATATGTAGGTACCGTGTTGGATTCCCAGTATCATGTCTATTATATTTTGGTCAATGATGTTTACTTGACTTCGTAAGTACCTACGAGTATATGAATCAATGCTGCGTGCAGGGTTTTCTACGTGTAAGGGCTCCAATCTCCATCGTCTTCATCCACCTTACACTACGAGTCTCAGCTAATCTCCCCTGCTGAATAACGGACAAAATAGCGTAAACTTAAACTGATCCCTGTATCACCATGTAATCCATCATCCTCCTAATGTGGCATCGCCTGAACATTATTATTATCATTATCAGTTTTAAGCCGTATTTGGGCGGCTTAGAATACTAACCCCAATCCCTCGTCGGATGGGTGTCGTAAGAGGCGACTAAATCCGGCCCGCTGGTGGTAGGGCCCTCGGAGGGATTATATTAATTTTAATTGTTAATTAATACCATTAATATTTCTCCATGGGGTTCGCCTGGATAGCTACCACTCTTGAACATGAGTCAGGCGCCAAAGGACTCGTCATGTAACGGCTGGGGGCTTGAGAGCCAGTTCTTTCATTTTTCTTGGCTGGCAACGCATCTGTGATGCCTTTGGTGTTGCTGATGTCTATGGGCGACGATAGCCACTTACAATCAGGTGGATCGTCACCTCGTTTGCCGGCTATTTCCTTAAAAAACGTTACAGCATAGCCTGCGAAAAAATTGACATCATCTTCAATTCCTGGGACCTGGGGCATAAAGTTTGTCTTGACAGAATGCAGACAGAGATAAAACTTTCAAATTACTGCAGCAGTTCCCTAACCCTAAGGCTGTGTTCCCAGTAGGCAAACTGTTAGCGACCGACTGAGTGAGCCGCAAATTTGTCGCGAATTGAAATCTGAGTTAGCTGCAAACTCAGATCAATTTGCGTGCGTCGCAAGCAAACTGTTATCAGTTTGCCTACTGGGAACACAGCCTAATACCACGGTATTGTCTAGCTAGTAGCTAGGTTTATGAAATTTTAATTTAATAAAATCGATCTTTATAATTTAATTGGTAATACAAAATTTGGTTTATAATTTTTGTAATTTTATGTAACCAGATTTTCATAATTAGTCTTATAGTGGAAAATGTCAAAATAATAAACAATTAAATACAAAGAACTTACAATATTAAAACAACATACTTTAATCATTATAATAGAAAATGAAGTATTAAGTCTAAAAATTATGTGCTCCTCCTACTTCTTTGCAGCTCCAAAACCTGAGAAACCCATAATCTGGGCGAGTTCCGATTGTGCTGGAGTGTCGTCTGTCTCTTCAGTTTCCTGCAGCTTACGTTTCTTGTCTCTGCGTCTTTCCCGACGAAATTCTTTAACCCTTGCCTCTTCTTCTGCTGCTTCCCTTAACCGACTATCCAATTCATATTCCCGCTTCTTCTCTTCCATTTTCCGTTTGTTTAATGCAAAACGAGCTTTCACCTGTAACAGTGAAAATGAGAAACATATTGGCCATAATATAATTAAATGTCAGCTATTTTAGCACACTGTGACCAATACCTGCACTTAGTCACATTTTTCAGTCCATAAATTAGTCTTTTTTACATGGAGGAAAATCATTACATGTGCGGTTCTCTAGACAATTTAAATCACACTGCTATAAAAGGTGAAAAAGGTCTTTTAAATTCTGGCTTAGGTCACACTGCTTTAAATGGTTTATGATAGCCATGCGTGACTTAAGTGGTCTATTATTGCACTCTGTTAAGCAACCTCGCATATTGCAATACTTTTAGATGAAGGTAATTGGACAGGATCTGCTTAATTCTTGTTGCATTAAATCAGCTCTATCTTGTCATACATAGGTACTTACATAGTCCATTTTTTTGAAGTTTTATTTGGTAAACAATCTTAGCACCACTTTTTAAAGAAATATTAGTTTGAAAAAGATTATTAATGGTAAATAAAAATTTGTTTTAGTAATGAATGATTTTATCCTCAAATTCTTTTCATTTTATGCTTTCCCTTTTTTTCTACAATGCCACTTCTATCACCCTGCATACAAAATCACTTTCTCGACGATATAAATCTTCATATACATAGATAAATTATATTATTTATTGTTTGTACACCACAAAAAACACAAAGACATTAATATGTATCAATGACACATATTTTTACTGACAAACATTCAACCATACTTGTACGGAAACTAGCACTAGCACTAGCAACAACCCATAATTGTCCCACTGCTGGGCTCGGGGTCTCCTCTCAGAAAGTGAGGGTTAGGCCATAGTCTACCATGCTGGCCAAGTGCGGATTGGTAAACTTCACACACCTTCGAGAACTTTTATGGAGAATTCTCTGGTGTGCAGGTTTCCTCACGATGTTTTCCTTCACCGAAGCAAGTGATAATTAACTTGTAATACGCACATAATATTTGAAAATCAGAGGTGCATGCCAGGATCTGAACTCTGACCCCTGCATTCGGGAGACCAACGTTCTACCGCTAAGCTATCACACGTACGGACACTATGATCAGTAAAAACATTATAATTAGATAATGCTATGCCATTAAAAACTTGAGGACCTGAAATATACTCGACTTATGATACCCTGTTAAGTTATTGATAAGTTAGTTTACCTGATCCAAACTGCTCCGTTCAATTTTCATTGACATACCAAGATTTCTTTGATGTTTCTTGCCATTGATATGGTCCAAGAAGTTAATAGAATCTTTGACAACACAGTCACATACATTGCAATAGTAACCTCCAGATTGAGATGTCGGTGTGTTCTTAGTGATAACTACACTTTTACCCAACTTTGAGTCTAAGTCAACTTTATAATCGCGTTGTTTTAACAATTCCCTTTTGATAGGTGGTGCTGAAAATAAATATATGCAATATAATTGAAAATATACGTATAGGTAAACAGTTACATAAAATAATACACTTACCTCCCAACTCAGAGTCACTAACGGTTATTTAAATCGCTCCTTAGTAAAGAATCACCATACAAATTCTGTACTAAGGAGCGATTTAAGTAACCATTAGTGACTCTTGAGTTGGGGCGTTAATATGTTCTGCCTACTTTGAGCAAACAGGAAATACCTTTCTTTTTGGATCGTTCTTCTTCATCTAATTCTGCTTTAAGTCGCTCTGCTGCGATTTTTTCGAATTCGTCTTTGTCCCATTTTCTACGATGATCATCTGGTCTCATACTCATTTTTGCGTTATATGTATCAAACTAAATAAAACAATAAAGTCTAACAACTAATGTGTTTGCAGTATTCCTTAGTAAAAATGCAATGAAAGTCTCGTCCAATCCATTAACTATTAGTGCCTTAAAATCTGAAAAATAAGAAAAGAAAATTAAAGGTATGTAAATAAAAAATTCAGTTATTGTTGGAATATAAAATTACAATAAATTCACTTTGTAAAACAATCCGTTATTAACATTTCGTCAACTTGCCATTCAATTCATTTAATATTTATTTTATTTTTTTACTTCGCTCTTTGACATGACATCTGACATCTACAATGACTACAATTTGAAACAATCTGTCAAACTATCTAAATAAAAACTATTTTTATTATAACGCTATTTGTGGTCATGATATCCAACTTTCAGCCAAATCACAAAAGAATACATAGATTAAAAAAAATTTTTTTTGGAAATCATTGATAGATGGCGCCATGCAATATATCACTTTGCTTGGTTCAGTGTTGCCATGTCCATAAACTGGATTACGGTATTTTCTTTTATGAAATAAGATAGATTCTAATTTAATCTAGCCTTTTGCTTTAATATTATTTCATAAAAATATGAAATTATTAGATGGTAGATTAAAAAAATGGCGTGCATAAGTGTATCAGTGATACCTATATGAATAAATTATTTAGAATTATTATTGCGGGTTCGAGAACCATTCGGGAACCCATTAGAATGTAGGTCCGGGGATCCGGACAGGAAGAAGGCTCGAAAATTACCGTCGTCGTTGGTTGCGGCGAACGCGAACCCTCTTATTACGTGTCTTGCATGTAGGGCTTCCATTACCTTAATATCCGTGGCCGGACACAAACTATAAAAACCCCGGTAATTTGGAAGTAAAGACCTTTAATTTTTAGAGGGCACCGCGTTTAATTGTAGCGAAGTATGTATGTTGATAAAGGTGCGGAAATGGGCTCCTTGTCTAGAGGGCGCTGTAATCCACTTTTGCCCTGGACGCAGTAATTGTCACCATGGCCAAAACTAGGACAATTCCGGGACAAAAACAGTCTTACTTGCATGTATAGACAATAAGGTACCTAAAGGTGACAATGTAGAGAGAGAGTAATAAAATATGTAAATATTTAGGTATTGATAAAACAAATTGATAAACTTCACAATAATAATAAAATTGATATATTACGATGCTCTTCCACGTTCGGCAGCTAGAAATATTTTCGTAGCACTTTCCTCTGTAGTAATGCAGCGCTCTCGATTTGATTTCAGTGAATAGTCCGAGTGTATTACTGTTATTGCACTTGGGTAGTATGAAATATTTAATGTTGCTATCGATTTATATTTTAGTTGAAGCAGGATATTACCCTACCTCATATTTTTGCGCGGAGTTATTTACGTTACGTGGCATTGTTTAAAAAAAAACTTACTGTGATTGAAAATTATGTAGGTAAGTATTTAGTTTTTTGTTTTATTTCTTTGCTTGAAAGCAAGCTATCCTACCTATTCTTGGCTTGAAGGACTAATTATTGCCAAAAAAAAACTAATGCAAAAATTTGACTCCGTTACATAGAATTAATATTACTAGCGTATAGAAGGGACACCGCGAACATCGGGTACGGGGGTGTGCATTGCAGCCGGCCGGCTGCATTTCATTCTGTCACTCAGCTGTCACTCGGCTGCGCTCATTGCGGCCGCATGTCAAAATTGTTTACGAAAAAACTGAAAAAATGCCGTCGTGCATAATAAGAATGTGTCACAATTGCACGACAAAAAACAAAAAAAATAATGTTATCACTTTATCATCAGTAAGAAAACAAAATCTTAACTTAAATCAACTAAAACGAATTTAATTAAATTATTGAGCAATGTTCCCGCCATTTTGAATGAAAAAATCATAAGGAGCGTTTGAACTTGGCAAGCCACTAGCGTGTTAATGGACTAAATAAGCTTGCCGACGCGACGCTTGTGACCAATTTAAAGTGTTGGATTTTTTGACACGAATCAATGGTAATTACGTTTGAAATCGTTTAAACGCTTTTGCACGATAAATAAAGTTGGAGTAAGAGCTTGTAAAGATTTGGAGTCGGTGACTGCTTGTCTTGGTTCGACAAGTGTCATATACAAAGTTACTCTATGGCAAGTGTGCAAACGAGGCTTCTAGTTTGAAAAGAGAACGGAGGGCAAGCCGGCGGTGGAACACACATTTTGTTTGAGATAGCCTCTCTATGTATACTACCTCAATGCTCCGTTACGGTTTTATAGATAAAATCAGACCGCATTATTTTACATTATTGGACAGAGAGTCAAAACAAGACATTTTTGTCAAGGACGTGTTGGTTTGCCACTATCGGCAATATCCCTTGCGGAGTTGGGGGTTGAAAAGTTAAGTTGATTTGAAAACAAAAATCAAGGAGAATTAATTCTCAAAGGCTGCGGTAGGGTTGCCAGATGCAGGCTTATCATTTCCGGGACAATAAAATTCTATCAGACCTCGATGCACTGTGGCTGTGGATATGTGTGGATACTTCTGTTGGTGGAATCCGGGACATAGGAGTCTAATTCCTGGACATGGCACAAGGCATAAAATTTCAGGACAATCCGGAATTTCCCAGCTTTTTGGCACCCTTACTTTGCAGCCAATCCTCAATCCGCATTGGAGCAGTGTCATGGGCGTAGCCAGGGGGGGGGGGGGGGTTGGGGTTTTGGGGGTTCAAACCCCCCCCGAAAAGTTAAGGACTGAAATTTTTATGTGCTAATAAACCCTTAAAAACATTTTTCTAGACGTCATTCCGAATCGAATGAGTTATCGCACATATTTTTAGGAGCTTTATTTCTAACTTTTTGACTAAACTAATAATAGATGGCACTACATACGTCGTGAGAAAAAATAAAGTCTCAATTTTCTTTAGCGTTAGTTTATGTACTTTTAGTCGTTGTAATTTCTTGACCCCCCCCCCCCCCCCCCGCGAAACTTGAACCCCCCCCGAAACTAAAACCTGGCTACGCCCATGAGCAGTGTGGTGGAGTAGTTATGCTCTAGAAGCCTAGGCACCCCTTTCTTAACAGAGACCCGTGCCCTGCGGGCTATTAATGGATATTATTAGCCCCATTTTACCAGATTTTTAACGACGGTCGACGACCAATATTATGAACTTACTTAAAATGTTATCAAATTCTGCAGATGGTGTTCTCAGTCGATTGTTACCAGAGTCCTGGTCTGCAGGTTTACGTGATAAAAATCGTAACATCAAAGGCAATATAAATTAACTTGCCTTACAGAAATAGTATATTTTTTTTTTATTATGTTTTATTGGTGCTATGAAAATTAAAAGTTTATTAATAGCTGGTGTCTGCATAGTGAAGAGAAAAGATAAAATCGATTCAAACTTGAATTGTATTTACGTTAAGTTGGTTCTGTTATTTCTTCGTTATTTCTGCCTATCTGTAGAAAAATAAGGACTTGCCGTTTTCAAAAAGGTTCTGCCTACCTAAAGCTATATCCTTCTTATAAAATGTGACTATTTCAATGGATTACCAAACTCTATGCTATTTTTTTACCACATATTGCTTCTTGTTTAAAGTTTGCAGTTACCTCAATAATATTATTTTGTAAGTCGTTGCTTAGGTAGGTATAATTTCACACTAAAAATAACTTTATAGACGTGACTAGGTACATACTTTACGTTACATAAGTTGACTCTCATTCACACTTATTAGCACAGTAAAGGAATCTAACTAATTAGTGATCGATAGGATGTAGGTATTTAGGCATCAATCCTGTTTTAGGGACCAATATTTAATATAGTCTACGTTGCTCCGGTTTTATCTTAATAGAAATTATCTGTACGTAGGTGCCCTGTTATAAGAGCAGAGCAAGTTGCTAGCTCTGACGAAGATTGTCGTACCAATGCAAAATGCTTAAATATTGTCGCACGTACATATAAACGAGGTACGAGGATTCGTGTTCTGTAACCCTGCACTAAATTGCCGAACGAATATCGTCCATCATCCGGTTTGACATTTTTCAATCGGGCGGATTCGACGGAATAACAAATGAGCACAAATTGGGATATCTAACCAACATTTCGGTTCAATCAACAATTCGCGTCAGTACCTACCAGGAATAATATTCATGGTTTATATACTTAGCAGGTAATCCAAATTACATTCTGTAACACATTGCTAAGCGTAAAGCTAAATTCAGTGACTGATTCGTCATACATTGCTGCAAAAACCTGAAAATAGTGTTAGATTTTTTAGTGATAGGTACGGCAATGTATGTAAATTATTCGTCCGATTTAGATGGATTTTTGTCAAATGTAACAAGACAAGTAATCGGCTATGAACACGAAGTGTAATGGCTAAAAAATAACTACTTATCGTAACTTCAAGAATCGTCAGTTTTTATGCCGTCCGAACGCCTCCGACACAGCCTAAAGACCGCTATTTAATTTAACGATAACAACTACGGCTTTAACTGCCCTTCGAAGCACGGAAGCGATCAAGCAATTTTACCACTAGGGGTCAAATCAAGTCACTCATTCAATTACAGACCGTGCCCGCAGTGCCTAACTAGGTAGATTTACAAAGGATCAACACGAGCTATTGGGCTACAGACGCATCGTTCTTTTGGTAGTTAAACTGATAATACCTTGCGCAAATAACATTGGAAATAATAAGCTAGCCTCAGCTCGCCAATTGCCTAATCCTGCTTAGTTGAACGTTAGTGTACCTACGTACTTACCTGCCTTTTGCTCACTGACCGCTCATTAGTAAACTCGCTGCTAATACTAACTCCACCGAAACTACCAGGTGGTGGGTGTACTCTACTTACGAAAACGATTCGATTTTAATTTAGTTTACAAGCTGACTTCCCTTTTGGCACTGATTTTATCGTCCAAAAGTCATGTTTGTGAAACTGTTCGTATCTACGGATCTTTCTTTAAAATTTAGGTAAACAAAATTCGAGAATTGAACTTCAATTGATCCAGATCCAACTTAGATGATTGCCAACGTGGAACATTCAATCGCGCACTTTGCTTCCATTTCAAGAGTATCTATAAATTCATTCTTTGCTAGCTTTTCCGGTAGCCTTATATTTGGAAATCTTAAATTTATTTAAAGTTCATTTAAAAATGCCATGTGATGCCTTCGGTGAGGTGTTACTGATGTCCATAGGCGACTAATTACCATCAGGTGGTTCACCCTGATGTTATTGCCCCTATATCTTTTTCCAAGCGAAGTCCTTAGCCAAGATCCGAAGCCCTCAGGGGTTGCCCTCAGGATATTTGCAACTAGTCTTCTCGGCTAAGCCATTCCAAGATCGCTTTACTGTCCGCGTGAAGCTGTAAAGGCCGTTAGGGAAAAAAACAACTGTCAATTTGAAAAAAATGTGTGGTAATTCGTCGGCTTGTGTATCGGCCGATTACGTAAAAAAATGCTGTTTACGCTATAATTTATAATCCTAGTTTTTGATGTTCGTGCACTGAGGAGTGCAAACACGAAAAATGGTTAACACTGCAATTTTTATGTCTTTGCAAAGTAAACAAATCAGACGCGGTAACAACAACAAACAAGAATACCACTCCATTGCACGCCAATCAATATTTTGTTCAAACAGGCTTGTATGACTTTTTCAATATTCATGCTAATAGCAAACAAGTGGTCTTTAAGTCACTGTCGCCTTTGAACATCATTAGGTATAAAAAAAGTTGGTCGGGATGGAAGCGAGGGAAAGGAAGTTGCACTTGCCTTCAACCCATTAACGGCCCACAATTAACAATTATAATGCATAATATTCTCAGGAAAGGAACATCGTGTTGGGAGTGCTGAATTTTCTCATTTTCTGTGAAGCAATATCTCCCCGTTGCCGAATTATTGATTTGCCAAAACTACAATCTGTAAATGCGAAAATGTGTCACTCATATTACCATTCTCACATAATTCATCGAATTAACCTTAACTCTCGCACCGCTGAACCAATCTTGATGTGTTTGGGTATAGACATAGATTGTACCTTTCAGAATGATTACTATTTTCTTAAAAGTCTGGGTACCTATATAATGCGAAATACTGATGGAATAGCCAAACGGCATCATACAAACTATTTATTAAATGTAATTTAATAGGTAGGTATGGGTTAAGCAGGAAACACAAAATTTAGAAAATAATATGATGAAATAATGATGATAAATAAAAGCAACCGGGCAAGTGCAAGCTAGGGTTGTTGAACCTAACTTAACTATTAAGTGGAACCTAGCATAGCTGTGTAGCGAAAAGATAAACGGAATTGAGGAACAAACATAACTTTGCCGTTGAATAACTGTCGTCCCCATACATTGACATGGGTTCCGATCAAATTACCAAGTTCTGCAAATAGGTTTAAAATCATTTTATTTGTGCACATACAATTTATACACAGTTTTCAGATTTTTTTCTTTAACCTATGTTATACCTAAGACGTTCCTTCTAGCCGAGTGTCTTTTGATTACGTTGACGACACCGGGACCGACGGGATTGCAGACCTGAGCGTTTGATATTCATTTTAATTTGTTACATTCACGCATTCCTGATAAAAAAGGTTTTGACAGACAGACAAACGGACGGGCAATGGAGTGAGTGATCATATGGGAACCGTGTTTTTTCTTTTGAGATAAGGAACCCTAAAAATATCGAAACGTTATGTGGTGTATTGACCTTTTATTGTAATGCGGTTCTAATGATCAATCATGCTGCTTTAAGGGTATGTTCTGTAAGTTAACTAAAGTACCTACTATTACTAGTTTTTTATA
This sequence comes from Thymelicus sylvestris, assembly GCA_911387775.1. Lineage (NCBI taxonomy): Eukaryota > Metazoa > Arthropoda > Insecta > Lepidoptera > Hesperiidae > Thymelicus > Thymelicus sylvestris. Next base: position 11,394,362 of record OU426891.1, on the reverse strand, counting down.
AGTGGATATAAGTTTGTTTAATAAACCTAGATCCAGCCACGCCCTCAGTTGTAGTTATTTTAATATCTATCGAAATATTGCAATTTCCATGTCTGCCGGACCTCCTTCTAAGTATTAAAAATTATGTGTACTTAATGTGTATTGTTACACGCTTGGCGCTTACTATACGGGTATACGTGTCCCGCATATTGGCAAATTGTAGGAAATTAACAAAGTTTTTCGTAATGAGGTCGTAGACTTACCCAATTTCCGCACGACTTTGTTAAAACCTAGTGATTTGCGCAAAGAAGTCGTCTAGAAGTTTTTGACTTCTATGTGTATGTTACCGGATATCTATATAATTCAGCACTCTATACAATACCTAGGCAATTTATAGAATATCTAAAACGTTCAGGTAACGTTTCGAATATTATTTATTTCATACTTCGCCCAGGCATTCTATACAATACTCCATGCGTAATTGGTAATGTGTGTAAAAGACAACAAGTGGGAGAGAAGCGAGACGTGAGGGCAGGCAGTTTACTTGGCACAAATGGTTTTGGCTGCCAAACCCAAACTTTGGCATTCTTACATTTTAGCAAGCTTCCAGCTCCAACATATCCTCTGTCCTTATCGGCTAGGTTTGGGATTTCTTCTTTGTACATAGTAATGACCCGCTCATGCCTATTGTCTATGGGTACGCAGATGATAGCAGAGTGGTGGTGAAATGTATAAATCTCACAATTTGGGCTGTATCCGAGTGGGGCAAGGCCAATCTTGTGGAATTCTAAGACTTAGATACGTGAAGGTATATTTACCGCACGTACCAGGAGCCCGCTCACCCGAGCTCTACTTTTCATAACGTACATTAAGAATATACCGATCGCCTTCAGTTGTTACGAGTTAAGGTAAAAACCCCAACTTTTGGCGGTGCATTGAACCAAAGGCTAAAGCTGCTGCAACGATACATGGAATTCTTACAAAGTTGCGCAAACACTACGATTTGCGGAAAGATCATCGAAAACATTTCATCGGTCACAATTCATCGAATTACAAATAATCGAATCGACATTTCATCGAAATCACAATTAATCGAATGAACATTTCATCGAAAAAACAATTAATCGAATTAACATTTCATCGAAAACAATTAATCAAATGACAGTTCATCGAATGACAATATATCGAATTACAAAATATCGAATCACAGTTGGCCGAATCGAATGATATAATTTTCATATGATCATTAATAAATATTTTTTTATTATTTCAAATGTCACCCATCCTTGAAAGGCAGTATTAAAACGTAAGCAGAATGCAACATGCAGCAAGCACAGTTTCTGTCACGGCTCCGGCGCTGCGGGGCTCCGGCGGTCCCACGCGAGCTTATCGTCGCAGATGCTTTTAATGCTCACCACCGCAGCTTCGGCTTGCTGGCCGGCTGCGCCGGCCAGCCTCAGCTGCTGCGGCGAGCATTAAAACCACCTGCTCCTTAGCTCGCGGGCCGCCTCGCCCCTCCGCGCCTACGCGGGTTTACATTACACTCTAGGGGTAAGGCAAACAAGACTACGTGGAGTCGGTTTTGCAGCGATTCGTTTCTGTCACTAACGTAAACGTTTTGAAAAAAAAATGATTCAAGGAAGAAAGTAAACCTAAAATTTTTATGTACGGAAAAATGTTAAATTGTTATTGATGAAAAAATAAGAAATACAAAAAAGTTATAAAAAGCATTAAATTGTTTCTGTTTATAATAAAATCTTTAAATCTTTTTAACAAAAAAAATTACAATTCGAGGAATTGTCATTCGATGAATTGCCATTCGATGACAGTTCATCGAATACACATACCCAAATCTATTAATTTTATTCATTGCCGGTGGACCTGTAGGTATTCTGTATAGTAGTTCGGAAACGTATACATTACCTAGGTAAAGTATGTAATGGTGAATAATATTAATATCATTTAATACATTGCCAAAACGACCCAGGTATTATTCACAGTGCCTAGGGATTGTGCTGAGTACCCGCATTATACAGATATCCGGTAACATGTATAAATAGAGAAAAAGATTGCTACGAGTACATTACCTATTTGATTATTTCGTGCGTTCACTGTAACTATGGTTTGATTTAAGCAAATTTAAATTTACTATCGGTTTTAATATCTATTATTACCGATAAGAAATCGTACTGTAGTAGCCGTATCTGCATTTTATGAACCAAAAACAAATTATCTATGACTATGAAATTGATCTACAACTCCTAACTCCAAAGCATGGAGCATTGATATACCTTACATATAGAAGGAGCGCCATCTCATAATTTTGAAGATAAACTTGAAAAAGTGTCTCGCTGTTGACAGAAAATAGAGGTTCCATAATGGCCATTTCTGAATGGTGCGGGCGCTAGTGTGATACAAATAGCGAACCATGAACATACGATAGCTGTTGTAGACGGAGTGAAGTTTGCCTAGTGATTAGAGCACCGCAGCGCCACCCGTAATTTTACGCGTTTTCACGGACAATATTCATATTCAGAGATGGCATTCCTTGTCCTTAATTTTCCATTCTCCAAAGGTATGGTTTATACCAAAGTTAACCACAGACAAATAAGGGTACCTAACCTAAGTTAAAACAAAAAAGATACGGAATTAACTGCAGCAAGGGATACGCATAGTGTAGGTATAGGAAATTGCCCTTAAATATTTTCCATGGTTAGGCGTGGGTGAATCGACAGTAAATTAAAATAAAAAAGTTATTATGCAAAAAACAATTTAGCTTTGGAAACAAGTAGGACAGTGGATAAAAGCGTATGAGGTAGGTATTATATTGTTATGTAGGTGCATAAAAATGTCGTGAAAAGTTTTACGATTATTGGCCCAAAAACACGAGAGCCTATGCATGTGAACAAGAGCTATGACTTTTTTGGAAGTTGCTAATAACTTTATACTTTATTCATCCAATAGAAGCATAGATAGCAACCTGCTGGTTAGATCGCCGCATCGATCTTCTTTATGGAAGACCTGGTAACCCTGGTATGTTATCTACCCTGCGCGCACAACTAAGTTAAAGTTACGTCTTGCTTTGGTTTTGGGTTACAAAGCAAGGGTGCATTTCTGAAAGATAATGAGACAATTCTCAGATAATTATTTGTGAAGATCACATTTAATTGGAAAAAACTTCTTGCGACGTGAGCCGTAGTTTTAAACATGTTCCTTAGAAAGTAAAAGACAATCGACTGTGTAAAAATTATAGCAACCAAGTGACTTCCTGGATAGGTCGTCGTAAGAGTGAGTGTTGAAATAAAATTTACCATAGCGAGTCGAACTAGCATTGAGCTGCAACTTCGTTGCAGGAGGACTTACATTCCAGTGAAAACAAAAGGATTACGAACTTTGCGCTATCATTTGTAACAGTAATATTGGTGCCAAACAAGGCAATAATTAGGCTGTTCAGTTTATTCAACGGGGGCTGTGGAGCTGTGGGGCTGTCCGTAGTGCAGTGTCGACGGGCTGTAATAGATTGTATTGAGCTCGCAACAACATGCTGGAGGGTAACAAATGAGTGTTGTCATTCTCACACAGCGGGTGGTTGTTTACACATGAGTAAGGAAACAGGATAGAGGGCGAGCTTTAACTATGAACTATTTATACGTCTGACCCAGTTCGAGACTCGGTTTTACGAATTCAGGAACACGTAACAGTGTAATGTATGCATGAATTTGTTTTAGTCTCTATGGTTTCCTTACTCATATGGTTAGCTGGGAGAATTAATGAGGGCCGCCTCTGCACACGTCGGTGACCCGCGAACCGTCTGTTAGCCTTTTGGAACTTCTATAACTAAGTAGTGTCAAGCTAAGTCCGAAATGTAATAAAAGACACGCGTGGAGTGCAACTACGTAACTCTAGTCGGTTGGTTGGTCCTCCTTTTTATGTGCGATTCTTTTATAAACAAAAAATTAAAATGTGTGCAATTCACACGTGGTAGAAGTGAAACCTTAAAATTTTTGTTTTCAAGATAATGAGACGAATGTAAAATTTCGGGAAGATGATAAATGTAGGTTTCACTAATATACTTCACACCGCTCCGCCTCGCTCCGCTCCGCTCCGCCCCGCCCCGCTCCGCTCCGCTCCCCTACCCCTCACTCATAGATAACCTCCAGCCCTCACTCCCCTATCCTACCCCTGTACAATGCTTCCTATCTCACTTTGGAATTTATGTGTTTGTCTCTTTTTACTGGACAGTTTCGTTTCATAAAATTTCAAGTCACCCCCGTACTAAAGAAGTTTTCACTTCAAAAGTTCATAAAGTATTAATGACGTAGTTAAAGTTTGCAACTCTTGCCAAGAGGCAAGATCGCTTACCTTTTTAGATTACAAAAACACGCAGTTACAATACCGAAAACAGACTACCCAGCCATAACTGCTCTATTCATTTGCCTGCTAATTATCAATTCTACATTTTCACCTGTTACCTAATATACCTCAACTCGTACGAACGCCGGATGCACTATTTAACAATCGAATACAATCGAACAGTTCGAACACTGAATCTCAGAAATGTTAACCACATTCGCAGGAATGTTCGATTCTATAACACTAACTCTCATTGTATGAGTGAAACAATGACTGCTTTATCTTCCAACAGGCAGTTCTCTCTGAAGTCTGGTACTTAGCTTTATGCATAGCGATGACTGTTCTATGCATTCAAAGCTGTAGGTACCTACTATGATCTAGCATAGTCATTAGGGATATACATAGGTACATTTAAATATTATTAAGGTGTTAAATAATGTTCACATGGAACTGCAGGCGAAATCAGACTACCACTTAGACCTAGAAACAAAAAACAGTATGAAGAAGAATTATAATCATTGTTACAATAATTTACTTTATTTATTTATATTAATTTACTTCTGTTTTGTAATTTCTAGCATTCTATAAAGTAGTAGTAATCCGCCCTCGCTATGCTTCGGGCACCAAGCTTACGAGTAGGTCATACCTTTGAAAAAAAGATCCTTTTTCTTTTTGTCAGGAATTATATCTAATAAGTCTTTCTCATGAATGTAATACACATAAAACATTGTTTCAAATCCGGATAGCAGTTCCAAGAATTAGCGCTTTCAAACAAACAAACAAGCAAGCAAACAAACAAACAAACACAAGGAAATAAAGAAACAATAAATAACCAGAGTTCATTATTTTTGAGGCTTTCTTTTACATCACTACTTGCATGTGCCTTTGTTTAATATATTGTATGAGTACAGAGAAAAGAAGAAAAATAAAAAGATTAATTAATCTTCTTTCCTACCGTCCACGAGTCCGCAATTTGCCGCTTTGCGTCCGTCGTTGGCTATGCACAGTATGCACTATCTCAGCTTCATTTCATGAATTCATAATCTAGTAAAATGTAAACCACTGTGGCTTAAAAGATTCAAAAAAGCAATAAAACAAGTATTGTTCTTCTCTGATTTATATTTACACTAACAGCCTCAGATGTGCAGTATCAAGCACATTTTATGTACTGAATGCTATTACATAACCTATTAATTCTTAAACAACAACAACAACAACAAAATCTTATTTATTGTACGCCAAAATTATATTATGTTACCTGGATATATTACAATTGTACTAAATTTAAAGAACTAGGAACTTAGATGAAAGTAGTCTATAAGACCTGAGGTTTTTATAGCTGATAACTTCTATATAGTATAAAGAAATAATCAAGCTTGAACCGCGAAATTCGAATATTGTTGTTTATTTAAACACCAGCTGAACTCGGCTTGAAGCCGCGAACGTAAGACTTCATTTATCTTACGAGGAGTTTTATCGAAGTTACCCGCAGGCCGCAGGTGACGAACGCGTCGAATGCTTACTAAATCGATACTTTAAAAGCCCAATTACAGTGCGGATCCATTTAATTTTCTTCCAAATACCTATTCATTCATGTGCACCCAATAATCTTGCCTTTGAATGTCTTTATTACACGACTATTGAATCAATCATAATGAATAGATAAGTAACGCTACACAGTACACACTCATAGATAGCCTTACGTCGTGGGTTAATGTGGGAAAGTTAATTTTTATTTGCTTGTCCTTACTTACTTTACTTGTTTGTTTTACTTGTTTTCATCAGAAAGGTTAAATCACAATTCTTTGCCTTTTGTTTTACTTGCACCAACAAAAACTTGAAGATGTTTCCGTGCGTTACCTGTATGAAAAGGTTCGTTATTATTAACTATTAAGCATATTTTATTATACAGGGTGCGTAAGAATTCACCTCCTCAATTCATCTCCGTATGCGTACTTAATTGAATTCTGGAAAACGAAAATAATGTTGATATTAAAAATATATTGTTGTCGAATACTCAACACAAATGAAGCCTTTTATGTGATACCGGTCCCTTTTGTCTAGTAGTCAAACATCCATCAAAGATACAACCCAATTCTTGTCTTGTTGATTGTTGATCTTAAAGGTTACGATCATACGCGTTGGGTCGCAAGTTTCTACTCCTGGAGCTTTGGGAAACTAGTATTTATTGGGGTAAAGTTTATTTGCCATTGTGTCCGCTTTTGTAGGTTGTTGTGCCGTTAAAATGGGCTGGAGTTAGTATTTCTACATAAATTCTTGTTCTTACAAGGTGTTAGCAACCTCATTTTTACTTTTTCAAAGTAGCATTTAGCTACATTTAACTGAGTGTAAGGCTGTTTGTTGAGTAACTACTAATCCTAATTTTTTTTAAACAAGCTTATTCCTCCGGTGCATTAAAAATAACAAAATATTTTGGTAACAATGATGTTAGGTAAATGGGTAAGTACTTATACTGTATCATAATGAAAGAAAGATACAGGATTTAGTCTACCGACCTGTATGTAAGGAATGATTAGTGTGGAATCTGTATTAAGGCCTTCCGACTTTGAAGTGTGACTAAATTCCTCTACATTTATGAAGGTTTTACCCGTATTACGAAGATTTACTTGAGATAATGACATGACGTCCAAGGATCCTACAATTTAATGTGCGAATGAAGGAATATTGGAACAACGTAACAAAAAAGTTTAAAGTTATTCATCTCTCTAACGTCGTAAGTATAAGAAATATAATACATTACATAATACAGAATTTTTTGATGTGATCTAATTTAAAAAGTTGTTGTTGTGGTTTTCATCAAATTTCATTTTTAGCTATCTAAAATAACTACTACATATTCCACGTCTAATTCATTTGATATGTTTAAATCGTACATAATATGATGTACCTAGATATATGAATGTACAAAATTTCGTTCAAATAGTTTTATTCTGCAAATATACAAACGAAACCTCGAGAGTAATATCGAAAACCATGAGCGTAGCACCGAAATTCTGGAATACCTAAACTGTAAAGAAATATATTTTGTTTTCAGTAACACCTTTGCCTCGTGCCTAACTCAGCGCAGAACAAAGACCTTACTGCAGATCGAAATCTTGAGAACATTGTAAAGATTCTTCCGATGGTAATAAATAAACTAGGAGTGAGTTTTATCAGTTGAAGCATTTGGAAAATTGATCTCGCCTGTAGACATCAATTTTATTTTACGTAAATAGATTTGAGAATATATTGAGTTAGTATAATGGAAAAGCGAATTTATGAAGGTTGTGTAAATAATATAACTAGCTGCTTCTGCCCTTCTACAATGCTAGATCACGAAATATTTTATAATAAACTTTACATTACACTAAAGATTTAACTGATTCAAAAGGTATTCAGATGAGTTCGTCTGAACTTTGAAAACATTTACACAAATACTTTTCCTCACATTACAGAACATGTTCAGATACAAACAAAGTTTGTTACGTGGCGAAATTTAAAGGAAGGTGTTACCGCAGGAAACTGCGTTTCATGTTTGTAATTATGTAAACGATTCGTAATTCTACATACCTATTATAATCCTAGACACGTGCCTAGAGGGTACTCTACCTACTCCTGAATATTTCACTAGAAGTCACATATCACTGTACGTACACAATGTACACATGTCTGTTTACTGCAAATTCTTGGAACCTAACATTTCTAACGTAATTCAAGTACATGATATCATTCGTGTTAAAACAGATATTAGCTTGTGAATATTTTTTCATTAATCGTATCATACCTATTGCTCGTTGTCTTGGGCTTAAATTTTTAAGTCATCACAGTAATTCAAAAGGTTGGTCTTCCTAAGCAGTAAATTAACCTGATACTTTATCAGGTAACTTTGTTTCGAATGAGTACTTGTTTACAGCTTCACGCGGGCAGAGGGCCGAGCCTGAAAAGACAGCCTTGGAAGTTTTTATGCCGCGCAAAGGCCACAGACTGCTTATATTTGCAAAAAATTACATATTTGCTTCAAAATACCAAATGTTTGGTTACAAACTAGGCAGATTAACTGCGCATAACACGTTTTCTACGTTTGAATCATACAAGTTACATTATAAATACCTACTTACGTAATTATTCCTCTTTAGGTGTACCCTGCGAATATATAAAACATAGAAACCTAACTTACGCTAGAAAATGACCCAACGTAAAAGTACACCAAAGTAGGCGGAGCCTAAAAATTACACCAGACGAGCTGTCAGTCTCTGTTTGGTCGTGTCACAGAGAAGTAGTAACAAACATTCAACATTTATAGATATTTACCACGAAAATGCCGAAGTATGAAGTGAAATGGTGTATTAATCGTGTAGGTGTTCATCAAAAGAACAATAGAATCACATTTCACAAATGAATTTTGTCCTAAATACGTGGATTTTTATTATTTTATGTAAATAATGACAAATATTGACAGCCGTCATGTTTCCCTATACATTGCTTGATAGTTGCTTACAAAATATGTTTTAGTTATAATAAAACGCAATGAATATCGTTCTTTTCTGTTCGAACGTAATGAATGGCGTATGCGTTATGGAGGCATCATTGTCTGTAAAAATAGTTATTCAAGTTATGTTAAGTTTAGTGTACCTACTTACTACTTACGGAGTTTTACGGAATCAGCTCTTTACTTTATATATATGCAAATGTCCAGTTGGTTTGTCCGTACGTAACACTTTTAATAATTGTAATAATGCTACATACATTGAATAGTGTAATTGTTTGATTGTGATAAAAAATCATACATTCAAAACTCTGTTCAGCATGGTGTATAATCGTCTGGTTATAGGTTCCCAAAAAATGGTTGTCTGTAAAGTCGGTTTACGGACGGTAGTTTAACGTGACAACGTCATGACACAACATTGATGAAATGATTGCATACTTTTATACATAAAATTGAGCGCTTCGGTCGATCGTAGCCGATCGTGCCTCTCTATCGCTTGTTCCGCGCTCTCGCTCGCGCGGAACGGGACAATGAGTCATGTTTATTCGTGCGTGCGCCCGGCGTTCATCGTTTTAATAGACGTTATCACGTCAAAGAAAACAAAGCGCAGGCTAGAATAGACAAAGGCAGTTCGGTTAGAAAGACAGGAATGTAACTGGGACCCTAAACATCAAACAAATCAATTAAACTCTCAATAATTATGCTCCATACATTTAGGTAATGATGACTTCTATGAGTCTGAAATCGGAAATCGAGGGATATCTTCAAATTTTATAGGTATCTGTAGTGTTTGTTGTGCGTTAGTTTCAATAAAGCTCGAAGATGGTCCCGTAACGAAACAGACGAAGTAAACAGACTTCAAAATTGAAAAATAATACGTGTATGCAGGCCCTCAAGTATAGACACAAAGAAATGAAAGGCAGCCTGAATTGATATTATTAAGTGTATAACAAGCAATACTTAATTATTTTTCAGTTTAGAAATCGGCCTACCTATTATATTTTTATATTATTACTAGCTGACCGAGCAAACGTTGTTCTGCCAAAAAAAATTTAAGGGGTAGGGGGATGAAAAAAAGATGTTGTCTGATTCTCCACCCTAGCCGATATTCACACTAAGATTCACGAAAATCGGTCAAGCCGTTTCAGAGGAGTTCAACTTCAAAAAAGCGTGACACGAGAATTTTATATATTAGATCTAATTTTTGTGTAACACTTGGTGAGACCCGTAGTCCATATATTAGAAACGTCATTAAATATGGATGTTATATTTTAACGGCACCTTACCATTTATTATTTATTTATTTATTACTGCAGACACATCCCCGCGCTATGGCGCACTTTTAATTCAGAAAAGCCTGTCTATGGTTTATACTCGTACATCTTTGGTATAAACAATAATAATATTATTTTGTGGTTTTCAGTTCGGTTTTTAAAATATTTTTATTTGTAAGACCCAACCTTAACCTTGAGGAATTGAAAATAATCATAAATATGTTTTGATTGCGATTACTAAAACAATACCGTTTCATCCTACTAATATTATAAATGTGAAAGTTTGTGAGTTTGGATGTTTGGATGTTTGGATGTTTGTGTTTCAATCACGCAAAAACGGCTGATCAAATACAGATGAAATTTGGCACACATATAGTTTAATACCTAGAATAAAGTATAGGATACTTTTTATCCCGAGATATTGATATGTTCCCGAGGGAAAAGAAGTAAATTTTTATGGTAATAGGAAAACAGTTTTGACGTTTGTCTTCACAGTGACATTAGAAAACTCAAAACAGCTGATTGCGTGATAAAATTTATATTATGGTCCATTGTTTTAATTTTTTTATTAACAAACATATCAAAAATTTGCGGTGAGGCGCATTGTGATAATTTTTGTCATACAATGGAAGCTTTAGTAGCCATCGATCTCGTATAAAATCAAATAAAGCCAACCCAGCAATTTTTACGCAAAACTAAGGCTGCTTTCACAACAGCGTTTGTCGAGCGTTCCACGCGCCCAACGCTTAATCAATGAGCTATAAAAAAATAATAATTTTACGTAGAAGAAATACTGTAACTTATCAAGGTTTTTCCTAGCTCCCAATATGAGGTGTGATTGAAATATTATAATACGTACCGCATTAGGTTTAATTTGTCAGGTAAAAATCATCAAATTTGGTTTTTAACATTCGTAAATATCTAACAATATTTTTTTATTTACTTTATAGAAATAAATATTAATTTTGTTAACCTATTTAGCAAATCATTATTCAAGTGTCGGATGAACGCGTACGCTTATAAAATCTAGTGTGGTGTCGACCTTATGTCAAGATCGGCCTTATGTCAAGATTTCTTTATTTTTATATTGCTGTATATATTACCAGTGCTTTTTACCGAAATCTACAAACCTTCAATAAGTTTTTAATGAGCTTTAGATAGGAATAGATTCATTGTATATGAAGCGATTTTCATGATTTTTTATTGTATTGGGAATTTACTAAAGTTGGTCCTATTTCAGTAGGTATAGTGGGATAATGGATTGTGGAAATAATGAGTGAACTTCTCAATCGTAGGGAATAACTGAACCGTGTTTAAATATATTAATTAGCTGTTGTCATCATTTACATCGTCCATGTCGTTATCATTATCAATCGTTGACATCGCCAGGTATGGTGGTGTGTCTTACAGACGAAATGTGACTCCTCAACGGAACAATTGAAATAACTAAACAATTTTTAAAAATATTTGTTGGTCGTAATATTGGCTTCAACCCATTAATGGCCCACTACTGGCCACGAGTCTCTCCTCTTCAGCAGGCCGCTCTAGGCCTCCACCACACTGCTCCAGTGCGGATTGGTTGAGGGGTTAGTGGTCATCCCGAGTGTCAGAAGTTTTCAAACCGCCCGAGGGTCTCCGACATGGCTTAACGGCTGTTATCTTATGATAACAACCGGGACCGACGGCTTTACGTGCCCTCCGAAGCACGGAAACGCTCAAGAAATTTCTGCCTCTAGCAGTCACCTATCCAACTACCGACCGCGCCCGCTGTTGCTTAACTTTGTCGATTACATAGGATCGACGCAAGCCGCCGGCAAGTTCGTTATATTAACACTGCAAAACCAGACGCACAGAAAAATAAACATTTTTTTAATTTATAAGTTAATGCTTGACTACAATCCCACCTGATGGCAGCGATGTAGTCTTGGTTTAGTATGGTATCTATTTAGTTCATTAATACATATTTTCATACCTTTCATACTTTAAGTATGATGATGACCTGCGATGATAGCCAGCAAAAGACTTAATTTGGTAGGTATATCTACTTTTTATTTTAAATCATAGTTTAACGATATAACAAACTGCAACTTCATCTGCGTAAATAAGATCCACAGACAAATGAATAGTTTGAGAGATGACACATTCACCTTATGGACCATGAATCATATTTTTGACTACGGTATCACAATATAGGAATCTAATTCCTATAGGTATTGTGAGGAATCTAATTCCTATATTGTGACGGTATCGTGTAATTTTTTATCGATATAGTCGATGTGGCTAGGACGATATGGTTGTATTTTTTAGCTACTAAAACATATGCATGGGGCAATCTTACCACTCTATGGAGTACATAAAACACTGAGTCTCTTAGTTTCGTTTCATTTCAATGCCCATAAAGATGTCATATGGAAGCATCCATTAAATATACCGATTTTATTTAAGGAATGCTATAGTTTGTTTGTGTTACGTTTTTGATACGTTTGTGTAAACGTAATTCTCTTAATGGTTCTGCTGGTTGTTCTAATTGCGGAATAACTTTATAGTTTTCCTCCAGAATAATAGTTGTTCTTTTATTTTCTGCGCATTGCAAAATTTACACGCTTTGTTAATTTTGTCCCTTTTTAGAAGCATGTAGCTAATGAGACTCGCGAGTTGTGACTCGCATCATACTCTAGCAACAGCCCGTCTCCGTCATTCTGTTTCATGAGCATGTTGCTAACGTCGTTTACCTGCCTGTTCCGGCGTAGCAGCTCTCAAGCTGAAATTATTCCTCACGACGTTCCCTTTCATTTTTATGACCTCTCGGCAGCTCGCTGGGACGCCGAATAATGATGATGAAGTGTCGATGATGTGCCTGTTAAGGCAGCTCTTAAGGTAGCCTGCCGCTGAACTTATTTCTCACGACATGCCCTATGATTTTTTTGAATCCTTAGCAACTTGCTAGAACGCGAAATAATAAGCATGTTGTCGACATCAATGATATCCATTGCTGGGGATGAAAAGCAGGATACTGTAAGTTTAATTCACAAACATCCAAACATCTATACCTAACATCTAAAACATTTAAATTTTAGTAGGATCAGGATCCAATTCTCAATTCTCGCGGACGAAGTCGCGGGTAAAAGCTAGTAGTACATATGTATAACTTCGTTGCGACTTTAAGACCTCTTATGTGTTATGCGTCACTTTTGGCAAAATCACTTTTTTACGTCAAACGGTTTTACATTTTGAAGCACTATCGAATTCAAAAACTCTCATGTGTGTACGACGTTTCCATCGTTTATACACCAAAATCACCTACGTGCCTTCTAAACAAAAGTTTATCGATTTTCTCAAAAAGCTGTATTTTTGCACATAAGAGGTCTGACTTAATAACTAACTATAGAGGTTAACGGTCTAACTTAAATATATAGGTACCAACTCTATATTTCATTCCAGATGGTGGTCCTCCTATGTGCAAAATTTTATGAATTTTGTGAATGAAAGAGTGACAAACATGTATAATAGTTATATCCTTTCATATTTATAATATTAGTAGAAAGAGACCCTCAAGAAAAATATTTCTAGTATGGAGATAAGAGTGTTTGAACGTTTATAATTACAATTAATAATTTAAGAATAAAAAAAATATTTTAGATAAATATGTTAGGTACGTATATCTGTTGTCTAATGTAGTTTCTGATTTGTATTAATGAGTAACCAGAATAATCTTATATTTTCTTTTGTACTTAGTCACTGGAAAAATCTAGTGATATTATAAATCTTTAATAAAAAAAAATCCAAATTCTAAATGATAATTATTTGCTGTTCTTCATTTCGCATAACATCATCCTCCTGTGACCTTTCGTTGGTCGGAGAGCGGTCAGAGCGGGCAAGCGCTATACAAATCGATCATTACCGATTTTTCCCGACATTTCATTCTAGTTGCCGACGTACCGAAAAATTATCTGTTTTTACTAGGAGTTATGTTTCTATGTTTTCTATATTCGCAGGGTGTACCTCATTACTGAGGATCCTGATTTCTGCGCATTTTTGGGCGACCAAAAAGAGCTTATCCGCACCATTCAATCAGTACCTAATATGTTCACATGTATTGGCACACAAAGGCGTTTGCGTTACTTAGTCTTTCTTTCATATTAAGCTGATAACATCATAGTGGAAGGCCGTTAATAAAACAACATTTGTACATCTCCCTTGCGCCGAAATTCGCCCGTGAAATTACTAAACAAATAAATTAATTTAAACATAACAGCCTAAGGCCAGTGTGTTCGTTAAATTAGGTTGAGATTTTTGTAAACAGAACATTTCACTTCTCTTGGTTTTCCAAGCGTAGCATCAAAAATTTGCTTACATAAAACCTACATGAATAAATGAGCGGTGTTCTAGTTATTCGGTGTTATGTTCAGGTTTAATAAACTTAGTTAGAATAAATTATATATTATGCCGGACAATTAAAAACACTCACATCAGCTCATAATTGTCCCACTGCTTTGTTCAGATATCAAGTGCAGTGTTGCCAGATAATTTTTTCTCGAATACCCTTGCCGGAGTGCGCGTGTAGCCCCACCATCTAGGGTTCGAAGTATAGGAGCAAAAAAAAAAGGCAGTCAATTTCATATCACTTTGTTGAGAAATCCAAGCCCAATGACCTTTTTTTTCTTATTTTAGTCCGAGCGCTGAAATATAGCCCCGCGGCTACACGTAGCCAACGGGTAAAATATGATAGCCGCTCGGTAACGAAAATAGCCCAATTGGCGCTTAATAGCCCCATCTGGCAACACTGATCAAGTGAGGGGCACAGGTTCACCACGCAGGCCAAGTGCGGAATGCAGATTGGCAGACTTCATGCGAACATTATGAACATTAGAAGATTATGTAGATCTCGCAAATTGATGTTTTCCTCCACCAAAGCACTGACAAGGCCCTTCCCGTTCGGGAAAATAGAGAGACTTTATGCCACTTGGCTGTTACTGCTTTTCAGACATTTTTGAAGTGAAAACGTCTTTAGTACAGGGGTGATTTGAAATTTTATGAAACGAAACTGTCCAGTAAAAAGAGACAAACACATAAATTCTAAAGTGAGATAGGAAGCATTGTACAGGGGTAGGGTAGGGGAGTTGAGTGGAGCGGAGCGGGGCGGAGTGGAGTGGAGTAGTGAAACCTACATTTATCATCTTCCCGAAATTTTACATTCGTCTCATTATCTTGAAGACAAAAATTTTGAAGGTTTCATTTCGACCACGTGTGAATTGCACACATTTTGATTTTTTTTATAGTGTGACACACTAATATGACAGGATATTTAAGTTTTATCACAAAAGACATAATAGTACCTACTTATAATAGTAGTTTTATCATAAATCTCTACGTTTAATGACTCTTTAAAAGTAAACGAAAATTTTTTACTAAAATTTGAATTTATAAGCTCCTGTAAAGTACTTGTACCTAACTGTAACTATTGTCTATCCTGTGACTATAACTTATATGAACAAATGAATATTTAAAAAATACTTTTAAAAAATAAAGCGTGTAACAAGCTCGTCATCTGACTCTACACCCACTTCTAATTTTCAAAAGTTATGTGCGTGTTAGAAGTTAATTATCATTTTCTTCGGTGAAGGAAGATAGCGTGAGTAAACCTGCACATCGAAAAATTCTCCATTGTGTTCTTAAAGATGTGTGAAGTCTGACAATCCGCACTTGGTTAGCGTGATGAACTAATGTCTCTACCAGAGTGCTAGTGAGGATCCCGATCCCAGGAGGAGGACAATTAGGTAATGAGTGATCATGTTACAGACCATATGGAACTATTATTCAACATACCCGCGATTAAAATCCTAATTCTCAGACAGATACAGATTCACCGTGCAGTTTGCAGGTGATGTAGCAAAACAAAGGCGTACCTTTTAGTGCAAAGGCTCTCGACAAGGAAGCTCGTCGCTCTGCGCCTCTGTCAAGCTTTGTTCGTCTCGAGAGACCGATGCAATTTACATTGAAAGCGGCTGGAAAAAATAAAACTGACGCAAGGTTATTAAGACAAGAACCTTGAACATTTCAAAATAACACACAAAGGCCGCATTAGGTTGCAAGGTGAGCTTTAGTGTTTTGTGTTTTGTTCATATTTTCAATCAGGTTTCAATTATAAGATGACTTGAATTGTAACAGGTTGGCAGATGGAAGTAGGTATAGGGAAACAGTAATTACAGGAATTAATTCATGTAATTTACGTGCGTGCTACGCCTGTGCTAGAGGCTTAAAAAATTTGTCTTCATCAAAACAGAAACAGGGTCACTTAGACCCCATGGAAATATAATATATTATATAGAAATATAACTGGTATTAACCAGTAATAAGTAATAATTACATAAGAACAATAATAAAATATTAATAATATAATCGAAACATATAAATATCGATAGTCACTGGTAGATATGAAACGTACCTAATACCACAGAAGAAATAATAGTACTTATCTAATACATAATTTTTTAAAATTTGTATTGCATACTTATAAGACGGACAGTGAATTTAAGGAAGTAATCCTTAGGTAGTTAAATTCAGATAGCTTCAAAGGATGAATAGGGGACGGACCGGACGGCTAAAAAGGCAACATAAATTCCGCCATCATAACGTTATGACCGTGCCATGTGTCACGGTGTGGACGCCTGTCGAACGTCATGGTGTCACTTCGTCAAGCTTCTTGTCCCGTGTTAACTAATCGCATTAGTCTCGCCTGCCAATTTACCCTGCTTTTATTGATGGACACATTTTACTTGTTTCAATCGGAAATTAGAAACAAAGATTTTCGCGTATATTTCCAATTCGAGACTTATTTTTACGAGATTACATTTTATGGGTTTTATTACATATACATCTAGTAGATTTAGTAAATTTTGATTGTAGTGATAGGCTCTTAAAAAGTCAAGTTCATGTCTTGGTCAAAATTTCAGATTATAACACAAAAGGCAGCTATAGAGCGCGCAGTACACGTAAGTGAACCACCAAGTAAATACAGACATAATGTACGATTTAGAAAATTTGATACGCTTGAGAACTATGTGGCTATCGTCGCCCATGGACATCAGCAATACCGGTTGCCGGCCAAGAAAGAGAGAAGAAAAAGAAAGAAAGAGCTGGCTCTCAGGCCCCCAGCCGGAACACGACGAGTCGTTTGGCGGCTAACTCATGCAGCCTCAAGGGTCTAGGTCAAAATGGTACCTACCTGATATTTTTGTAAGTGTAAATTGATGACTACTAATGAATCTACAACACTGGAACAAAAAACTTGGTCAAACTTGGTCAGAGACCAGTTGACAAGAAGCTTGGCTATCGGGAGGCCATCGAACAAACACTCCCACGAACTAACCATATCGTGATAATAGTGGTCCTTTTCTATCTTTGAAGTACGTAGATGATTCGTGGTAGAGTTTAGATGATTAAAATTAAGAGAATTTCGTGTTTTAATTCTCACTAGTTTTTGTCTAAGGAGGATACCTAGCCTATTTATATACGACATTTCAAACTGACAACGACTACGACTAACATAGTATAATTAATGATTAAACGAACTTACCTGTAAGTGAAGTTCTATCATAATTATGTGAGGTGTTTCGTTCGAAGAGATTAGATAATACACATGTAGTCTCACATACAATGTCGCCAATATGCACTTAGTTGAAAGCCAAAAAGAAATAAAAACAATGTGACAGACAGCTCTCCATAGGTTACCTGCGATCAGATTGTCATTTAGTTCAGAGATAAAACATGATAATATCCATTTCACAAATTTTTGGGGTTTGATTAGGGAGGGCGGGAATCTAATCTCTTCGAACGAAACACCTCACATAATTATGATAGAACTTCACTTACAGGTAAGTTCGTTTAATCATTAATTATGCTTCAGTGTTTCGTTCTCGAGATTAGATAATACACATGTAGATGTTGAGAGATATTTGTGAAATGAAACAATTAGGGTACCTATATGATACACTATTATTTACTACGACAACAAACAGGAAAATTCGTTGACAAATAAATAACTCTTAATTATTCTGTACAAATTTGTCTTAATTTGTTATACATATAGAAAACAAATGAAATTTTAGGTATAATCTTATCTAGAATAGATAATTTCAAAAAAAAATATGTATCAGGCTACGTCCGCACAGACAGGTGGCTTGCTTAGCGCCTAGAGCCTAATTAGTCACCTAGCGAGTAGCTTCTTATAACGAACGCTCTAGAGTGTTCGCGACTGGCCGCACTGCGCGCTTGGTGCCTAAATAGTTGCTTAGCGTGTATCGAAGTAAACAAACGTGTTGGTTTTTTGTCACTAGGCGCTAGGCATTTTTGAAGCAAAAATGACATTGACGGTCGGGTTGTCATGGATATAATATTATTGATGAATGTCAATGGCATAAACTAAAAGCTGAAACGAGAAATTGTTGCATTTATTTCATTAATTTTGTAAGATATTTTTGAGAGTGACATTTCGTCAACGTGCCGACAAGCAAAATGACCAAGGCACCTAGTGACCCACCACGCAAACCACCTCTCAGTGCGGCCACCTTGTATCCTAGTAAGTAGTCAGAATGCAAACCACTAGGCTCTAGGCGCTAAGCAAGCCGCCTGTCTGTGCGGACGTAGCCTTAGTGATTTATCAATTACCATCAATTAAAAATAGGCATACTTGGCAAATAGGTCTCTATTGTCAGTTGATATACTAGTCTACTCGATAAGTTCAAAATGGTTGAAATTAGAGATACTGCTCTTAAAAATACGTGCGATAGCTCATTCTGTTCGGAATGATGTCTAGAAAAATGTTTCGGAAGCGTTTACCAGCACGTAAAAAATTGCAAAAGTTATTGACAAAATAAAGTTGAAAAAAAAAAAGTATTTTGTTTTTGGTAATCACTTCGAAACTATTAATATTTAAGAAATTTTAAAACAAGATTCTTAAAGTAGAGGAAATTTCCAAACAATGACTCGCGACTCTCGGAACTCTATCTCCATTATTTATAACTTTAATTTAACGCTGAAAATGGGTCTCCACGCTGCATTTTTAGGTTGCGCGTGCGGCGTCAAAACCAAGTTCGTCACACTCAATAATTTTTTAAGGTATTAATTATTAATTTAAAAAAATAAAAAAAATATGGTGTATTCGAAACACTTCAAAGAATTTGCTCCCGTAGGAAATTTTGCTTAAAGTTAATTTTTCAACAAGTTAGACGATTGTTAATTAACTAAATTTTCTCGAACTTCCATTTTCATTGTACATTAAAAAAAATGTTTAAGTAATTGTCCTATAAATTTTTCGCTTCGTGGAGCCCTTCTTATATACATGCTTAACGAGATCACGTCATAAAAGTTTAAAAAGTTTTAATACTTTGTGTATAATAGATAAATAGCTTGCGAAGCACTGTCCTGTCTAGTGCTATGTGCTATAAGGTCTTCTTTATACGTGGTTTCTTGGTGATAATTAAAAGAAACATGTGACTGATTCAGTCTGATATAAAAAATCAATTTAGCAGAGTATATTTCGGGTCTTTCCTGAAAGTATGGTTATACAAGTATTAGTTGTGTTGATTTTAAACTGGACGTTTTTATTAAATCAAGAACCTTCAATTAAGTATTATAATATGTATTAGGTGAAATACTAATCAGTGAAATACTAGTCAAACAACAGCTTTTTAAATTTTATCTACTGTTAAAAGACCGTTGGGGTGCCCAACTAAGCGGGCAAAGGTTCAAAGAACCAATTTAAATGATTTTTGAACCCGATCTCTACATTGTTACTTGTTTTCCAATTATGGCAACGCATTCCATATTGCGTACCAGATTCAAATAAATCAGTAAAAAAAAAATGTCTTTGGTATAAAGGCCTCATTGATATTAATGTTGCCGCTTTAACAGAAAAAGGTAACATTTCATTTACTCCGGATTGTCAACCAGGGTATTAAGCATGTATCTGACAGCTGACAGTTGCCGGACTCAAAAATGATTATATGCTTATAAGAATGAAATGTCAGTGTAAGACATTTATGAATAAGAAAAGCACTTATGAATAAGCAAACATATCGCTCATAAGGATTTACCAATTCCTTGGAAGGCGGTATTTGATAACTCCTAATTGGTCAGTCTGAACTCGTCTTGATTCAGCATCAACAATGATATTTATGTATTCATCATATTATCATTTATTAAACCCCAATAAAATATTAGGTTACAAATGGCGAGCTTAATATTTAATATTCTCAATTTATGACATATAAAAAATTACGAACAGAAAGCATTCTCCATTGCCATATACTTTCTGTAAGACACGTTAAATGGGGAAACTGCACACCTTCTATGCGATTTATATAAAACATCGCTCTATGTGATATATACAAGTTGATTTTTGCAAAATCTCTTATGACTAAAAAAGGCAGCCACCAATTGACTCTTAATATTAATGTATTGATTTCGGTTGACTCCAAAACAGTTACCACAAGCAGTTTCACCTGCACAAGCTACACCCCATCCCGTAGTTGAGGCGTCAGAATCTATTATTTTCCAAATTGACTTTTATTTTGGAAACATTTTGTCAAACGCTCTTATCAACCACTTAATATCGGAATCTAATTAGATGATACTAAGTATTGTCATAAATTTCTTATAACCTTTATCATCACTAAAAGTATTTATATTTCTCAAACTCCTTTATATTACAATATCTGTAGCCATAGTATTATTTTATAACAGGAATATTTGATTTCACAAGATCTAGCAAGGGAGCTAGAATCCTTATATTAAACGTTTTGATTTTTGATTCCGTCTTATTTTGTAACGTTCTTCAACTGGCAAGCTAACAGGACGGACAGCGACGGACATCGTTTTAGAGTCAATAGAATCAGAAAAAAACTTCTAGATTCAAATATAATAAAAACCAAGGTTCCATAGGATTAAAGCAAGTGCCTCGTGGTTTTTACACACATTCAATATAACAATTTAGTATTAGACATAAGTCAAGACAAATAATTCATAAATAACCAGCATATCGTAATAATTAGATTACTGGTTTCATGATCTTTGCGTGTTGTGCGGTATTGAAACCAAAAAACGGCACAACATTATAATTATAGTTTCCTTCGAATTAATGTACTTCTTATAATAATTGTCGTGAATTCTTATCAGAAAATATGCTACTGTAAGATCGATATCGAGAAAAAATTCAATTTTACAAAATGATCTTAAGAATTATACTAAGATTCCAATTTGAAACGGCTTGAATTTGTAAAAAAAAAACATTAAGATATTACGATATGTAATACGATTCGATGCGTGTGTTATCGGTACCAATTTAAGAATTATGTCCGATCGAATTGGTCGTCCCATGGTTGATATTTTGAAGCAGCACCAATAGCCAGTAAATTGTTTATTTGCCAGTTATTCGAACATTTTGTTCAAAATCTTCTCCGACACGAGAATATTTTTAGAAGGAAGTAATTACTTTGGAATGAAAATACTGAATATAGAATTCATAACCCATTATCTAGGACAGTACCTATAATTATCTGAGGTAATTTTTGACCACTGATAATAAAAAAAACAACACAGCCTGTCGGCTTTACCGTACTGCCTATTGATGATTGCGGCCGTTGCGTTGTACGCATTGTGACGCTCCGGATGCAGGCGCGTGCTGTTTTTTCGTCGAGGGCGCAGGCTCCTTCGTCCTCTGTGGCCCCGTTAGACTGCGGTAAGAGGCAGTAACTTGAGTTAAGCACCTGACATATTTATTTCCTTGGACGTCTTTAGCGTATCAGCTAAGTCTTGTCCAAAAAGTAGGCTGTCGATTTTGGTCAGCTGCATCTGATCCCTTAAATCTAAAAAAATTAAGAAGGCAAGACAGTATAAAATTACGCTTGATGACAGAATCATCATGTTGACAGTCGCATAAAATACGCCCAATGTCTAGAAAACAACATTAACATGTTGATGTATTCTCTCTTTATATACAGAAATAGTCAGAACTTGTAATCTGCTTCAGTTTCGCTAGCTTTGCAAAGCTTTATCACGCTTCATTATGATGTGAACATCTATCAATTTACAACTAACCGTAGGAAAAATTAAATTATATTAACTCCCTGCGGAGTTCTTTTGTTAAATCTGAAGTGGAATTCATAACTTATAAGTCCAGGTCCTTCTGGTTTTCTTCACCAAACGATGTAGTCGTAGAAGGATCAGCTTCCAAATTTTACCACACGGACTCGTTTAACTCACTAATCAGTAGTGGGAATTAATCGGCCGCCGCCGCGCCGCTTGAAGAAAGGGTTTTTCTGTCATCTCTGGTATAATCGACACCTGCAAGTAAAAGGCGATGGTCGACAGTACAGGAACGTCAATAGTACCCGATACGTATTTATTAAAACCGTCTGTAAAAAACACCAACAAAAAAACTGTTTGTAGTAATTTATTTCTTATAAATTATTCGATCATAATTATAGGCAAGTAAGTATGCATATGCTTTAACAGGCATTAAAACATATTTAAGCAATAGAACCACGAGTATGAATGAACTCCGAGTCGTTGCATCGTAAACTCGAATTTAGTTGGTGGCCTGATTGTTACATTGTTATAAAATAAACCGGTAACAATAACATTTGCTGGTTGCAGATACTGTGGGTAAGGTGAACTCAAGAAGTTGCACCGTGAACCCAAGTTAAACAAATGCTTAATTTGCTATTAGAAATAGTTTTACTCACATAAAGAGATAAGCATATAATAATATGCGTAAACATATAAGTACTGCGGGAACGGTAGTGACATTAAGGTAAACTCAAGGTGTTGCAACGTGAACCCGAGTTTTACAAATGCCTAATTTGCTATATAATTGTACATACCTAAATATATAGACAACAATGCGAAAATACACAAAAGCATGTGCTACGGGTAAGGTGAACTCAAGGCGTTGCGCCGTGAACCCGAGATTTATAAATACATAATTTGCTACAGTTTCATTTACCTAAACAGGTAAATATCCATGTGTAAACACACATAAAAGTATATACTGCGGATAAGGTGAACTCAAGGTGTTGCACCGTGAATCCGAGTTTCACAAATAAATAATTAGCTATATATTTTTACTTAGGTACCTAAAAACAGGCAAATATCCATGTGTAAACACACATAAAAGTATATACTGCGAATAAGGTGAACTCAAGGCGTTGCACCGTGAATCCGAGTTTTACAAATAAATAATTATCTAAAAAAAATTACTTACCTAAAAACAGGTAAATATCCATGTGTAAACACACAAAAGCATATACTGCGGGTAAGGTGAACTCAAGGCGTTGCACCGTGAATCCGAGTTTTATAAATAAACAATTTGCTATATATTTTTACTTATCTAAACAGGTGAATATCCATGTGTAAACACACATAAAAAAACATGTACTGCGGGTCATGGGCGTAGCCAGGGGGGGGGTTTCGGGGGTTCAAACCCCCCCCGAAATGTTAAGGACTGACATTTTTATGTGCTAATAAACCCATAAAAAACATTTTTCTAGACGTCATTCCGAATCGAATGAGCTATCGCACATATTTTTAGGAGATTTATTTCTATTAAACACGTTTTTGAACTTTTTGACTAAACTAATAATAGATGGCACTACATATGTACGTCGCGGCGTCGTGAGAAAAAATAAAGTCTCAATTTTCTTTAAGGTTATTTTATGTACTTTTAGTCGTTGTATTTTCTTGAACCCCCCCCCCCCCCCCCGAAACTTGAACCCCCCCCGAAACTAAAACCTGGCTACGCCCATGCTGCGGGTAAGGTGAAATCAAGGCGTTGTACCGTGGACCCGAGTTTTACAAATGCATATATTTAATATATGTAGTTTTACTCACCTAAACTGGTAACAAACATCAGTCTGTGCGTTAGCACACAAAAGTAATAAGCACCTCTAGTTCACAATATCCTTTCATCATCCGACGATAATATATGCATTTGAATCCTTATCATCACACTTCCTCTTCGGTTTTTGTATTATATGTATAATTCAAAAATAAATTCCTAGAAAAAAACACTAGAAAGAAAATAGAAATGCATTATGGCGGAGCACTGAAATGTGAATGACAATCTGATCGCAGGTAACCTATGGAGAGCTGTCTGTCACATTGTTTTTATTTCTTTTTGGCTTTCAACTAAGTGCATATTGGCGACATTGTATGTGAGACTACATGTGTATTATCTAATCTCGAGAACGAAACACTGAAGCATAATAAGATATCGGTGAAATAAATCCACAAAATAATCTAATCAAAATTACTCACTATGTTTCCTGAAAATTTGAAAATTCATTCAGCCCCTCCGTATCGTATTTTAGGCGGTTTAAGGGTTCGTTCCCGGTAATTATCATTGCACGGCTTAGAAAGTTCCGACAAAAGGGTTGACCATTAACCCTTGTCTTCATCAATCCCTGTTAGAACAGCAAGAAGGTTATTTATAATATAGAAATAGTAAGCAGTAGCTTCCCTCTATTATATTGCACAACCCTAACCCTGCCACCGATTGGTAATAACGACAAATGTTACAAATAAAATTAAAAGTGCAATATAAATTTAATTAACTAGTGTATTCGAGCAAAGTGCACTCCTTATTTTTATTGTTTACACATTGGGAAGACCTAAGGTATCACCAGTCAGTTACCAGCAAGTAACAAAGCAGAAGACCCGCTTTCACTGTCTCTCCAGGCCTTAAAAATATTACTGGCTTTATGGCAAAATAACGAATTATTTTGTTAACGAATCTTGGTAAAATATTGCACAGATATCGACAGTCCATGTTGTGGATTAAAACATAGGCTACTTTTTTATTCGGACGAATCAGACAGCTCTCCGGGGATAACTCAAAACGGCAACGCGAATGAACCCGCGGGGCTGACAGCTGGGAAACGACATTAAACTTCTGAATATTTATTGGCTTGTTTTGCACATACATTGTATTTTATTACTTTGTGTATGAAACGTTTAAGTTAAGAGAAATTGTAGGGATGTGTTATGAGTTTTTTGTTCAAGTATTTTCTATTTATTTTAATCAACCATAATATTATAATGGAACTATAAGTCATCGATGTCTACTAAACAAGGATAATCCTTGATTAAGAAAAACTGAAAATGCACTTTTATTGTATTTGTTAAACCGCTTATAGTCCAATGGTTGTATCGTAAGTAATCGATATTTGAATGAAAGACCGCTAATAACCAAATTACTTGAACACTTCTTGAGTTGGCTCCGGTTCGTTAGGGAGCAATCTGTAATTTAAGGCTTTCAGGCGGCATAATAATTTTCAATTGTTGGATTGAGCATTCCTATCTGCGCTGAACAATGCGTGAAGCACGCTTTAAAATTCCCCAACAACAAGAAGGATTAATAATCTTGTTCATTATGAACAATCGGGAGTTATTAAATCTCCTTTTAATTCTAGCACAACCTGTGTAAATAAAGACTCAAATCAATAACTTGTACGAATCCCAGGATATTGCTTAACTGACCGTAGACGCCGCCGTCCTCTTTTCCGTTCGTCGGTTTTCCTTTGTGTTATTATTTATTTAGTCAACCACAAACAGATTCGCTCCCCAAAATCATGTAACGAGGGAGATGTGGAGATATACGTCATAATTAATAGTCTTGTGTTGTACCAATAAATTATAATGAAATAACAGATGTTATTGTGGAAGTTATTTGTAGCTTAATTACGTTAATAGCTAGTAGATGTATGTACCTATATGAGAATGCAAATTGTATAGTTAGATGTGATAATCCGTGCCAAAATTGAGAAGAAGCTAAAGAGTTATCGTATGTTCATTTTCTGTAGTTTGATGATGGGTAGGACGAGTAGATACTAACAGTAAAATAAAATTTGCGTAAACTACATATTTAATGATTTGTTAACCTGAAATAAACAAACACGTCATTTACAAATTCTAACCGATAGGACCCTTACTTATGGTGATAGTAAGGCTTCAGGGTAGGTATATGTATTTTATGTTTGAAAATTTTGTACAAGTAAACATTTTAGACAACAACAGTAACACAAGTAAACATTTTAGTAAACAACTTAGAATGGATGAGATTCAAATAGTACAGAGAGATTTGTTCAAGAATGGAAGCAATAATTTTGTTTCAGCAGCGTCGCTATGGAATTTTGGACGATTTGTTCGTGCAGGCGGCGCGGCGCGGCGCGGCGGCGCGGTGTGCAGTTTAATAAGATGGCAATCGCGATCTACTATCTCTAGACACTTGGCAAGAAAAACCACAAAACACCTATTTGCGTTATATTTGCTACTGGTTGTTAAAGAAGGTTAAACAATTACAATTCAATCTAGAACTCTCTGGATACCAGTCGTCGGCGGCTTTTACGGCTT
The DNA here is from genome assembly GCA_911387775.1 of Thymelicus sylvestris. Lineage (NCBI taxonomy): Eukaryota > Metazoa > Arthropoda > Insecta > Lepidoptera > Hesperiidae > Thymelicus > Thymelicus sylvestris. Next base: position 11,367,863 of record OU426891.1, on the reverse strand, counting down.
TGCGTTGACGCGACACGATACACATGGTTTGTGATGGATTCCGAGATTGATTCCGAGCTCGAGAGCCAATTCTTTCTTACTCTCTCTTTTTTGGTCGGCAACGCATCGGTTATACCTTTGGTGTTACTAATGTCTATGGGCGACGGTAGCCTTACCATTAGGTAATCGGATTATCAGATCGTTTTTCGATTAATTAATGTATTAAACATCATACTTTCTTTTTGTTTTGCCGTAGTCGAGCAAAGAAAAACACTTTATGTAAGTCACAACCCAGGACCACATAAATATCTACCCCGGTTTAGAATCAAAGCTGGGACCCTTCGATTCGCTGACAGGGTCACTACCAACTAAGACGTGGAAGTTGAGACATAACAAAGCAATCCCAGGACTTTCTGCACAGCAGGCAGGGTCACTCACAAAATTGTTTACCGAGTCATATCCATATACTGCCGTCCTCAAGCTAAAAGGCGGCTAAATGTCATCTGGTAAATTTTTACTTTATTAACAGTTTTGATATTTTTTGACCTTTAGTAATATTTAAGTTCAAAAATATATATATATCTTTTGAGTTTGACATGGTATGACAATATTAACAATTGTTTTATAGAGAATCACTAGCACGATTTCAAAATAATCCTGCGTTTTTTGGCTCTACCTCAAAAACTGTTTTTGTCACTTAACCGCCTTTTAGTTTGAGGACGGTAGTATAGGTCTATGACCGAGTCAGTATTTTTTTGTCACGCATAAAAAACCTCATTTACGTAGAATATGCAACATAAAAATTTTGTTTAAAACAAGATTTTGATCAAGGGCTGTCAGTACGCAGCGGTTCGGGCGAAGGAAAACAACAGAATAAAACGGGACTACAAAGCTTTACAGTATTTAAGTTACGAACAATAAAAGCTCGTTAAAAAGCGAATGTCTATATAAATCCGAATTCCTTGGGCGTCGTTAGGGTAAAGAGAAAAGAATAAAAATTCTTATAATTCTGGTCAATTAATGAACATTCTTAGAATAAATTTTTACCAACAAAGGTGATAAAATCATGGCTTAGGTTTAAAACATGAATGAACAGCTTATATTGAATCGTAAAAGAACGGCGTGTTTTATAAGATAACGATAATGTCACTATGCTAAAGCAATTTTTATTAAAAGCTTTGTTTAATGGATGTTTTTAAGCGTTGAAATATTTGGTTCCATGTTTAATTTGAGTAATTAAGTTTATATAGCTTTTCCGAAATTACGGGGATACAATAATAAAAGTTTTTTTGTACCGAAATTATAAAGTTTTTTAAGTTGTGACTTTCTAAAATATAGCATTGATTGAATAATAAAACATACATAAGTACGAAGATGTATTGAGGACATTTTTATGCAAAAATGGCTGGCAAGTCGTCTTCGTCACTTATGGACGGACATATTGCAATAACAATGACACCATCGATCCATTGCTAACAAAAAAAAACGTGTGGCACTCGGGGACTGCCGCGGCATAGCCTTAGAATAATATTTGTTGCGAATTAAAACCTGACACCCCCCACTTGCAGTCAGTACTAGGATAGCAAAAACATGCAAGCAAGTGTGCTAAAACAAAGCTGGGGAATTTCTCATCGGATCTGTTTACCATTAGTAGCAATTAATTAAAGCACTAGTACTATTAATTAAGGTACTAGGCACACGAAGTAAATTGTTTGATTCTTGAAGCAGGAAGGTTGGTCAGATAAAGAAGTAGGAGTTTATAGTACCGCTGTGACAAACCCGGGTTACGGGTTGTACCTAACCAAGCGACCCTCAACAAAATAGACCCTTGAACTCAAAGTTGGCTTGGGCCATCACCTCAAACATATATATCTGTCACATAATATTATACATTCAAAGTACAAGGATATTATAACTCATTCTTTAAGCGAGGTCTTAAATCTCAATGTGTCTGAGAAACAAAGAGAAAATCGTAAGTATATAAGAAAATACGCTTTATGAAAAACGAGAGTGGAGATCTAAAATCTGAAGTTTTAATAAGAAGTCGCTGTGCACATAACAATGAAATATGTCATGGCGCTCAGGTGAGTGAGGGTCTATTCTGGCGATTTCGTTTAAAGCAATGACGATGAAAACGTTAAATAGTGAAGAAAAGTAAGCTTTTTGGTTAGTGACATAATTACCGAATAGATTGGTCATCAGCGCCAGTATAACCTTTATAAATCTGTTTTTGCACTGATTTACCAATCATCACAACCACAAAGGAATCGTTATGTTAGGCTCGGGTCTTGGATAATTATAAATGATTGAGTTTATGATCTTCATCAAAGTCATGTTTATTAAATTTTTCTCGGTCACGTATTATGTTAATTAGTCATAGGATAAAAGAAAATACTGGAATATTTAAATAATATTAAAGCAGGGTTTGGTATAATTTACACGTTATAAAAGTATGGAAACATGTGTCACATTCATTGAGGTAATACATAGAGAAGCTATCTCAAACAAAATGTGTGTTCCACCGCCGGCTTGCCCTCCGTTCTCTTTTCAAACTAGGAGCCTCGTTTGCACACTTGCCATAGAGTAACTTTGTATATGACACTTGTCGAACCAAGACAAGCAGTCACCGACTGCAAATCTTTACAAGCTCTTACTCCAACTTTATTTAACGTGCAAAAGCGTTTAAACGATTTCAAACGTAATTACCATTGATTCGTGTCAAAAAATCCAACACTTTAAATTGGTCACAAGCGTCGCGTCGGCAAGCTTATTTAGTCCATTAACACGCTAGTGGCTTGCCAAGTTCAAACGCTCCTTATGGTTTTTTCATTCAAAATGGCGGGAACATGCTCAATAATTAAATTAAATTCGTTTTAGTTGATTTAAGTTAAGATTTTGTTTTCTTACTGATGATAAAGTGATAACATTATCTTTTTTGTTTTTTGTCTTGCAATTGTAACACATTCTTAATACGCACGACGGCATTTTTTCAGTTTTTTCGTAATCAATTTTGACATGCGGCCGCAATGAGCGCAGCCGAGTGACAGCTGAGTGACAGAATGAAATGCAGCCGGCCGGCTGCAATGCACACCCCCGAACCCGATGTTCGCGGTGTCTATTCTATACGCTAGTAATATTAATTCTATGGTCACATTTAATTTTATTTTAATGTGCATACTGGACGGAAAATATCTGATTTTTGAGGTTGGCTTTGGTGGGTAGAGCAGAAAATTAAGAAGAGTTTTTTTTATATTTTTATACGTAAGAGTAATTATTATACTATATCGGAATTCGGAACTACTGATCACTGGAAAAAAATCGGATTGAACTTCCTTACTAAAAATTTACACGAACATGTACCTACTTATGGAAGCCTCTCTGGACATACGACTTTTATTAATTTGAATTGAACGTGAAACTATTTATATAATTTCATACAATGTAAAATTAAATTATTATTCCTATACTATTTATAAAATACCTAAATTACAATTTTTCGTCCACATGCACTTATATCGCTCGACATAAAACATGAACCATAAAAATTGGTCCCGTGTTCTGTACCAGCTTCTTTTATTTCATGACCGCTATCAAATCTCGTCGTCTCCCGGACATTTTACTCCACGTTCTAATGTCACGGGGGTGCATAAATTACTCTAAAATACACCTTAACTTTCAACAATGACCCTGTCGGTTTAAAGCTGAATAAAAGATTCCATGTTGACATTTACTTAGCGAAATATATTTAGTAAGACCACAGAATACAAATAATAGTACATACCTACCTGTGAGACGTAATGCAAAATGTAAGTTTCACCACCGCGGCACCGCCCCGCCCTATACTTTGTATCACATTTTTTTATCACGTTTTTTTTTAATTCGGTTGTTAAAATTTTGGTTTACCATTTACTTCTTGGCTGAAGTATCTTATAGCATATTTGTTGTATATAGGTGTACATGTATGTAATGTTTAATATTATTGTTGATTGATTTTATTATAATTATTAGAGACCGTGCTAACGCTTGTTGCATATCTTTCTGACGCACACACGACATTTCGTGACATGGGTTGACGCCAACATATTATACTAATTTGGTTCCATTACGCGTCCCCAATCTTTACATTGTATAAAATATAACCATATTACAAAGAATTTACGTAAAGGGACCCTCCCTGTCAGTGGATTAATGATTAACGTAAAAGGATGAATGCCTATTTTCGGCCGTATCGGGCTAGCCAAGAATACTGACCCTTATACCATGCCGATAGACCATGGTGTTGGTGACGTAGGTGGCGACAGAAGCTGGCCCCAACAGGTTGTTTTGTCCGCTCATTTACTTTTCGCTACTACTCGCGGGGAATTTTTTAAATAGCTATCTATTTAAAAATCCCCGCATGCACAATCTCACAAAATTTTATTTCTTCATAATATTAGTTAGTATACATTTATTTCAAAGTGAGAATTACAGGGTTTTCTGAAGTTATTTTTAAACTATCTTAACTAAAACTAATACAGTGGAAGGCTACCGAAGGGCAAGGGACCGTCATAATCCAAATTATATCCATCTTAGGATCGAGGTCGAAACAGGATCAGGTATTTCGGGCGAACGGACATATAACGAACTCATGTTAATTTGAGATGACCCACAGAGAGCCTTCGTCTTCGATTTATTTAAAGATGGCTTTATGACTACGTAAATCAAGTAGGGTACATGAAAGTTGGATTACAGTTTATATTGAAGCGGGCAGTAAATATATCTATTGAACTAGGAAATTTGGAATCGATCCCTTTGCCAAAGTTGCCAAAATTTGGTGAAAGATACATACTTCAGGTCTCTGTTACGAGAAGTAACCCCACAGAAGGCTGCTTGAACTGAAGCCTACAGGTGCAGCTAGGCTAAACGGCTAAATCTGTGCTATGGGTAGCATTTTTTCCTCCCATACCCCTTTCAAGACTTCTTTATAGAATTTTAGCAGTGAGTGTATCCACTTGGGTACAGGAGACTAGCGAATCGCTTCAAGCTTATCGGTTGGACTAAAATATTGGTACTTGTTTGTATAGACGCCATTTAATTCATGCTCTTTACATCCATTAACTTCTCTTTGATCATCAAATAGCAATGGGATCAGTAATTGGATGACGTATCTTATTGAAGCGGCTCAAGAACATGTCTTATGTTAAATTCATAAAATTATGTTCTAAAATATTAAAACAACTTCAACCGTTTGTTTATTTTAGATCTTTTACGAAATGAAAATCGCATTCTGATAGTTGGCGATTTTTAGGGTTCCGAAGTTAAATCGAATTTACAAGGAAAACTATCACGGCTATGTTAGCATGAGTAATAGTCGATAAACTTACTACTTCGGAACTCTACATTGCGCGTGGCCTGACACGAATTTGCTTGGTTTTTCATATTAAAAATTTTAACTAAACAAAACATATTATATGTATTAATAGCGAATTTCTTAAATGGCAATTTACTAATATTAGTAATACCATACTAATAATATAATAAGGATACAAAATACCCTACAAAAATAAGTATAAAATTACACTAAGTAAAAAACTTCAAAATATAAGGATCATTGTTTATTTAAAATATTTAATGTAGACATTGTAACCACTTTTTTGTTACAGTTAAATTATAATGTGTAAACTTTTAGGCCTTAAGGCGTCAGAATAAATTTCTTTTTCTAATCGTGTTGTCGTTTCTAGACGTTGATAAATGAATAAAATCCATTTATTAGAGTGTGTAGAGCGTGCTCAAGGATTTCCATAAATTATACGAGACTATGGGGTTCACAATAGATTAAAGACGAAATGAAAATCATCTTACTCCCAGATACATCCGGATTTAGTATTTACTTTTTGAGTGAAAGCTGTTATTATGATTGCATTGCGAAAATATACAATGTCGTGAGGTAATTTTTTGTTATACCACAATACATCTACTTGTTTGAAAAATAATCTTACTTATCTGTACCGAGAACGGAGTGATTTGCAAATATTTTTTAACAATTTTCACTTACCTATTCGATTGAGTTGATATAAATTTGATGATAGGATAGTGCTAATTTGATATAATTAAGCTGATCAACGTTTTGTTTTATTTATTATGAAAGAGAAAATACATTAATTTTACTTAGTTTTCTGCCAAACTATTGGCCAGTTTGTCGGAAGACAACACTGACATTTGATGAACAATTCGAATATTATTATATTATACATAAGTAGGTTAAATGTATATCAAACTCTTAAGAGCATAACAATCTCCAAAAGTAAACCCACCAAAAAAAAAATGACGCGTTAGCTGGTCACTACCAAAAAGGGAGAACGGCTTGACTTTAGCCAATGAACGAGCAGGAGAACACTTAACAGTGAATAAAACCAGCTCAGAGAACCAGGTCCAACTTTAATCAAATATATTTTACAAGTATATTGCACAAGATTGTATCACACAAGTTAAATCACTAAATCAGTGTCAAAAGTAACGTTATTTTAAAATGCATTTCTTTTTTCCTGACGTTGGAGCTACTTGTGAACTTTTATCAGTCATATTGCTGGGAACGAAGTGGAAAACAAGGCAATCAGAACTTCGTGACTGAACTGGAAAAGTTTTGTGTTTGTAATAAATTGAGTTCATTGTGTTACTGACGAAATATATTTCTGTCACTTTAAGTGTTATATTACGCAGGTTAATCAGATATTTAATGGAGTTATTAAGTTTTGTAAAGATATAAGGATGTCACGCACCATAATGGGGGATTCGCACGAAATCGAATAGCGAATCAAGCGAGAGTTACAAGAAATATGTTTTAGTCGATTTGGATTTAGGTAATTCCAGTTCCAATAAATATATTTACACTCTTCATAATGCTGTGATAATTTAATATACATAGGTTTTATGTATTATTAAATAGGAGGTAGGTACATTTTCAAGTTATATTGAGAAAAAATTAAGCATGTATTAATTGTTTAGTTTGAGCTCGACGTAAATTTGTTTTCATCTAATCTACCCATATTTTACACATTCTTTATTTGTCACCGGGCAGCTGATACATTTAATATTCGTATAGATAACAAAAACCTGAAAATAACAATATCTCCTGAAATTCTTTGGTAATTTTTCACCCTGTCAAACGCTCGTAAAAGATATTGGAAACAATTTGAGCGGTATCTTTCCCTCGTGGACGTTTGTTGAAATCTTTTATAAAGAAATCGAATTCACACTTTAATAACCATCGTGGACTTGGATTGTTAAACGACAGTATTACATTTTGAAACACTTGCAATTTTCATAAAATATAAGAGTTTTCATATTTCGTAACCGTATTCAAGAGTTGGTGATTATTATTCATTAAACGTATTCGTCAGATGGAAGAACCTTGCTTCGGTTGACGCAGGGTACCTAATCGAATTTTGGCCTCAAGAAAATTGCTTCAAATATAATCTTTTGTTTCAATAAGAAGGATGAAAAACAAGGAGTCACAAAACAATTAAGCTGGTCAAGTGGTAGCATTGTATTTATCTCTGAACGACATCAAATTGGTTCAACATCGCAGTGGTTTACAGTCATCATCGTCTTCATAACGTACTTTTATAATATTAAAGTTTGTATTCTCCCTCTCCCTCTCCTATAAATATTTGATAACTGAAGAAGACTAACTGAAGAAACTGAAAGTAGATTTGATAACTGAGAAAGATATAATTATGTTTAAATATGTATATATTTAGGTATATATTTTAAATTTCCTATTTATTTACTTGCTTCTATAATATTCATAGCATTTATAGCATGAGATTTACTAAAGCGATGGGGTAGACTGACTTTCGAAGTAAGTTAACACTTCCGCTTAATCTATATGATTTCATAAAAAATGTGTTCCTAAAACAAGGCTAGGTATAACTTCAGGTCCCTTTGATAGAGTTCGTTCGGCTCTGTGCCATCTAGTTTTATCATGATATTATATTATTAGTACATTGTGGATATTTTACAGTTACCGTACTAAACGTACTACAATAAAAATATTTACAACCAGAAAAGCTATCCACGTTCACAGTGAATACTCTAACTTAGTTTGTGTAAAATGATACTGGTATATTTCCGAATACATTGAACAATTTCTCACTCAATAAATAATGGAATACTGAATTCATCGTTAATCTGCTATACATTAAAAATAAAACGTAACAAAGAATCATCCAATGATTTATTTCTTCGGTATTATCCGTGTTATTTTATCGGAATAATCGAATAAACGAATTATTAAATTGTAAATACTTATAGGCTGGATATATGCGGGAAAATTATGGATTTTAATTTAACATAGTAGGTCTTTGATGCAATACAAAGATGTGTATGTGCACGTGGACGCTAAACTACGGACCGAACAAAAATCCGGACATAAAAATGCTTATAACAGACTTCCAAATGCACCCATAAAGCCAGAACTGTATATTTTGCGCCAGTGTTCAACTTAAGTCTGTAAAATAACCTATGCCCCAACTCAGAGTCACTAACGGTTACTTTAACTGCTCCATAACACAGAATTTGTATGGTGAATAAAGAATCACACTGGTGCAAAATATGTTCTGGCTTTAGGGGTGCATTTGGAAATCTGTTATAAGCATTTTTATGTCCGGATTTTTGTTCGGTTTAGTAGTAAAGACTAGTAACCGTTGGTGACTCTGAGTTAGGGTGTAAGTAGTATTTTAGTTGCGTCGGCCATGAAGGCAGTCCGCGGATGGTGTAAACGCCGTTCATTAATTCTGTCGGTAAACACACCCGCCCGCTGTGAGAATGACAGGACTCGTTTGTTATCCCCCAGCACGCTGTAGCGAGCTAGCGAGCTCAATACTATCTATTAGTGCCGTCCGCACTGCAACGTCGACTGGCCATCTCCTCTCCGAATGAATTAGCTCACCAATTAATTGTTTATTCGGATATTTCACGAGGAGAAAAGTTCTGTGCGTATAGTCCGATTGCAGTAAAACATTGTATATTTACAATTGAGTTAGAATCCTGCACCCATAGCAATTTTAGTGCTAAACACAGGTGCTAAAGTTGTGCGTGTTAGCAATTAAAATTATCATTAACTACGCTGAAAGAAATTATCGTGTAAGGTCATGTAAGGTCTGTGAAGTCTCCATCTACACCAAAATATAATGTTTTCGTTTCTTATATAATATAAAACGATTCCTTGCTATAAATATAATAATTATACAATACTTACAGTATATGTGTTTGTGTATAGGTAATACAGTACGTATATATCTATGATTCACATGTAGGTATAGTATAAATCTAAAGGTACAAAGTGACATAAAATGTATTTATTTTCAGCAGAAAGCGATATTCCTACTTTAAGTTATACGTTTAGAGAAAGACATGGCTTTGTGTTAGGGTTTTTATGTAAATGTAAATTTTAAAGCGAACACGCTTAAAATAATATTATGCCTGTGCTACCTTCTTGTTGGAAAGGAGTTTTGGCACGGGTCGTCATGTGCAAGGTAATGTTGGCTTCGGTTCTAAAGAAGTTTTAGAACAGAAATATTTTTATTATTACATACTGAAAGGTTAAGTGATCGTGCAGGTACGCAAATAACTTGAAGGAAAATAAGAAAAAATAATGTTATTTATGATATAATTCGACCCTAAGAGTCCAAGCCATGCTTAGTTATGAGTCATGATTCTGCTGAACAACAGATCAATCCATGGAGGACTTTCGGGTTTTCATGAGCAGATCAAAACTCAGCATCGCATTTCAAAATCAACTTTGGAATGATTTTAAATTTATGACTTGACCCAAAAATATTATTGTGTGTTCGGGTATTTTCACCAGGAGTTCATCGGTATTTTCCGGATGTCCATGTATGGCGATGACAACATGTCATTTTACAGATCATTTCCTCTATTATAATAATAAGTATTGTTAGTTGTTTTTATAAATCAAAAAAACATCTAATCAAATCTCTTTACATATGGTTTTCTTTGTTTTGAAATAAAAACAATAATTAACCTACTATAAAAATAATATTTACCTTCAAACATGACCTTCACGGCGTTAAATATAAAGTTTTCGTAACGTATAATCGCTCATCAAGATACTCGGATCCAAAACGGGCCATCTCAAACGACATCATCCTTTGTTCCGTAATAAACTGTCAAAGCACAAAAGAATTCAGAGTTAACCGACGCCGGATGTCACCGCCTGAAATTTAGAGCTTACGGGAAATTCTATCCACTCAAAGGAAGTTTATTTAAAGAGGTTCCAGAAAAGTAATCAAGTTTTACATTGTCTTACGGTGAACTTTTCGTTTCATATATTTTGTTTGAATGATAATTGTGATGAGCACACGAAAGTAGGTATCACGTGGGAGTGGTAAAGTACCTATCTAATATTTATTGAATTATTTAAAGAATATCCATTAGGAACTTTCCTTGCGTAGCTTTGAAAGTGGTAAAGTAAAAGCCGAAGTAATCCTTGATTAAATTTTTAAATAGGTTTTATGCTACAGGGTTTTATGATGTTGGCTTAAGTAAATAGCTGTTGTCGATCGTGTACACCGGTGGTACATAGCCCAGTGATTGTAACAGAAGGCATTTGGCCCCATTGTCAATGGACAATAGGATAGCGAGGTGCACCGCGAGCTTGGAAAGTTGGCTTGATCTCAAGAATGTAAGGATGTTAGGCATCTTTAGTAACATGGCATTTTACTTGGCGACGTTGAATTGAAGCACTTATTACCTCCAATGTTTACAATTTACACAATGAGACGAGTGTGATCAGGCCTGATTAGTTAACATTCATTCAAATTCTGTTGTCTTAATACACTTTATTTATTTATTAGAGTAGAGACTCAGTGAGCCGGAGGTGGCAAATCACGGGCGCTTCCGACGAGACTCATCCGGAAATTGGGAAGTCTCCGGCGACCGGCACAGGATCATTACGGGAGGAGCTCATTGATTTCCTTTTATAAAATTTGCATACTGTCGTCATCCGGCATAATATTTGTAACCTTTTTATGTGATAAGGAAAGCAAATGAGCTTGCAGTGCAGTGCCTCCATCCCCTGCCGCCCATGGACATCTGTGACTAACCTCGAATGTATTAGGGAACAGTCCCTCAGTAATATCGTCCAGTTAGTCCCGCAGAGTCCAACTCAAAGTTGGTCGAAGTTAAGAATTGAACCATTAAGAAAGGATTTTACGAGTTACAATACGCTACGACTTTGAAGTACCTATTTATTAGCTTAAAAACTTAAATTAAAAGAAGTAAAATTTTTACACCATGTTGTAATCGTTGTAGATATCTAATAGCAGGAATCGAGGACAGGTCTGTTTGTCCCAGGAGGTTGGGGAAGAATGGTCGATGGCAGTACCGACTGCAGTCCTCTGGGACGCTCTACCTCCATATTTTACCTCAGCAGTCGAGGCTCAACACAATATTTGTGTACTAAGTACACAAATAAGTAAGTAAGTATATATAGTTTTACACATATTGATGATAAATTTCAATGTGTTTTACCTATTTCAGTGGATTTAATATTTTTGTTGTATGTTATAATAATAATTGTTTTGCTCACTGTACTCTTATTTACTCAAAAATTAATATTGATGCTTGACAATCCCACCTGATGGTAAATAATGATGTGATCCATGGTAGTCAGCGCATTAACTTATATATTATTTTAATAAATGTAATAATAATAATCACGCCTGTGTCGTGGGTGGCATGGACAACACACAGAAACAAGAACACTCGCACCCAGACTGAGAACAGAAATTCAAACTCATCATTTAAATTTCCGCCTTGTTGGGAATCGAACCCAAGACCCTTGGCGCGGCGATCCGGCACGGTAACCATCGCGCCACACATGTCGTCATTATGTTTTGCTGTTTATTTAGGTACATTTTTATCTACACTTAGCGTTTATAGGGTGCTTAAACTATTTCTTTTGCGATTTAAAAAGCGAGCCACCTAATGATAAAAGTGGTCACAGGGCATCAGTTCTAAAGGCATGCCTAGCGCATAGCCGGCTAAAAGAGCAGAATACAACGTGAAATAGGAAATGTTTTATTTCTATAATTAAAGATTCAATTATTTAGAGGTAAATTAATGTAAGTATGTATAAAAGATCTACCAAAGAGAATCGCTGAGTCGTAGAGTCGTGTTCAGGCACTTCGTCTTAGTTCGTTCCTAATTGGAATTAAACTGTGGCAATTTTGAGTAACGTGAGGTCTCTCTCAGATAAGGTTGTCGTGTGTCGCTTTATAAACTAAAAGTGTTTATTTCCGTTAGGTTTTGTACCCGCATATAAAATAAATAAACGTTCGCCTCCGCACTAGGAATCTGTATTTTATCAGTGGACTGTGGACATGCACAAATGAAAAAAAAGCGGCCAAGTGCGAGTCGGACTCGCCCATGAACGGTTCCGTAGCAGCAAGTAACATAATATAAAAGTTCTTGAAGTTCGTTATAACTTTGATCGAGGTAAATTGCGGTTTACGATTTATGACGTATTAAAAAAAACTACTTACTAGATCTCGTTCAAACCAATTTTCGTTGGAAGTTTGCATGGTAAGGTACATCATATATTTTTTTTAGTTTTATTTTTCTCTTATTTTAGAAGTTACGGGGGGGGGGGGGACACACATTTAGAAAAAAATGATATAAGAAACCTCAATATAATTTTTGAAGACCTATTCATAGATACCCCACACGTATGGGTTTGATGAAAAAAAATTTTTTGAGTTTCAGTTCTAGGTATGGGGAACCCCCAAAATTTATTGTTTTTTTTTCTATTTTTGTGTGAAAATCTTAATGCAGTTCACAGAATACATCTACTTACCAAGTTTCAACAGTATAGTTCCTATAGTTTCGGAAAAAAGTGGCTGTGACATACGGACGGACAGACAGACAGACAGACAGACATGACGAATCTATAAGGGTTCAGTTTTTTGCCATTTGGCTACGGAACCCTAAAAATCACAACATCCATGACCCGCGAATAGACATATATACCTATTATGTAATAACCTAGAATCTGAGTGTATGTAACTTAACATCATTGACATAATGTGGCATAAATATGTTATAAGGTATGCAATATACATGTACAGGTATGTTAAATACATTAGGTATCGAAACTCCAGAATGCGCGTATTTAAGAACATTATTTTAAAACGCAGGCAGGAAATACGGAATAAACCAGCTAAAAACGCCTTTCGCAATCAGGACGTGAAAATACACCGTAAAGTGTTATATTTCATATCACCATATTCTCCACACGTAGATTGTTATTGGAGCGGATTGTTGATTGATCCGGAATGTTGGTTATATATTTCCAATTTGTGCTCATTTGTTATTCCGTCGAATCTGTTGGATTGAAAAATGTCAACGCGGATGATAGACGACTTTCGTTTGGCAATTTAATATGGGAATATAGGACGCGCACCTATGTAGTGCCTACCTCTGACAGTCGGAACGTTTCACGTTCGATGACCGTCGTCAAACTTACCCTATTGTATAATGTATAACATTGTTCTACGACTTCTACGTTTTAAGTACTTGTTTGTTTATTGCGTTTCTCAATCCTTTAGCTCGGTTGGTAATCACCATGTCTGGCGGATGTTAAAGTATTCAATAGTTAAAAAACCGCTAAATATCTTGGTATTGACCTTCTGATTCTAATAAATTTACTGTTTTACCTCCAAGATTTGTCGTTGTTATCTGCATGAACGGCGAACAGATGACAAAGGCTATTAGCTAGGCCCACGAAGTGCTGTATTGTTCTACGTAAAGAGGCCTTAAGATAAGTCCACTCTCACTGGCTGTATTGTATTGGCCTGCAGTAATTTGAACACAAACAAAAGATGTAACAATAGAATTTTGAACAATTTTAACAATCTTGAAGTAACAGCAGAGTGTTGATTAGAGATAGAAAGAGCAAAAGTATCATAAATAAATAATTGTTAATATTACTACGTAAAATGTACGTGTAAAACGCGTGTGACTCTACGTATTTGTATTAAGTTAATGTTGAGTTACAAAAATTCAAAATATAAATTAAGATCTTTGTTATCTTTAAACCAATAATCCCATGTCGTTTTCTAGATGATTAGCAATAAAAAGCTATTGTAATTCATAAACATTGTGTTCCGTTTACAATGTATAGGTAGTAGGCACGTAAATTATTTAGATAAACTTAAAACTGAAATCAAGGGTAGGTACCGTAGGTATATGTATTATGTTAGTAGGTATATCAACGCGGACGAAGTCGCGGGCAGCAACTTGTTCGACAATAATTTTAACAGACCGATAAAATTTGACCAGATGGACTGACCCAAACAAGACAGCAGGAATAATAAAAATGTAGGTACATCTGTCATTATGGAAATATAATTATGTAGGTATGTTGTTCTCTTCATTTACAGTATTCCCGCAAGTACACCCTAGCGGAGGTCTGTGCCTACTGGGACGCCCATTACCGTTTCTTCGTCCGACGATACGATAACGATACATCTTTATAAATCAAATGATGCTGCTACACTGCAGGCATAATTTTTTGACGTGATAACGTGAAAAAATGTAGCGTTCCGCGAGCGAGAGAGCGGCAAAAGCGAGAGAGAGGCACTATCGGCTACGATCGGCGTATCGTAGCGTAGCGAGCTACGGCTCGCCTACGGCATCGGCGAGCCGTATCTCTGCCGCGCGCGCAGCTCCAGAGCGGATTGGTAAAGGGGTTAGGGCCAACCCAAGTGTCGGAAGTTTTCATGTCATCCGAAGGCCTCCGACATTGCTTAACGATTGTTATCCTACGATAACAAACGGGATAACGCGATGACGGCGACGTGCCCCGGAATCAAGGAAGCGCACAAAAAATTTTTGGTTTTAAAACATTGCTTAACATTAAAACACAATGGCAGCACTTTTCAGCTCCACGTCACTCTCACGCATATATGGAAGCTTGTGTGTGTACATAATATATACGTCGTCGTGGTCGTAACGTCCTAAAGAAACGGCCATTGCGTAGTTGTCCTATTTTATATTTTTTATGTATTGAGTTTGGCCAATAGTTCAAGCAATCCCTTTCACAACATGAAATGTATTTCAAAAAGGTCACATTTATTACTTTTTGGCTAAGTAAACCGGCTTGTTGACTATAATGTTAAACGACTTCTAATAAAACGATGAATACGTACTATATAAGATATTACTTTATTACAGAGGATACAAAGTAAATATCCCCATTTTTACATAAAGAATATTTTATTTTTTCTCTTCTCAAATCTTGGTAAGTACTTACTGCTTTTATGTCTATGTTGGGATATCATACTTATTCCACTTTCCTTTTCAATAACAAGAAGCAATAAAACACCATTTAATTAAAATGCTATTGAAGTACTAAGTAGTAAAAAATATGCTTTTAAAAATTGAATTAATGGTGCAATAACATTTCCATTAAAAAAGAAATAGGTACTTATACCAATATAAAAATATATCCCTCCCTCAAGTGATCCTTTACTCAATTTGGATATGCCTTTTATGATTGTTTGTACTACATTCTGAAAGTAGAAAATCGATCAAAAGTTGCTAGTAAAAATAATTTTAATAATATGTACTCAATAAGTGACTATTAATAAAAGGTACTCTACATAATATTTTAATATAATATGTATTTTGGAAATGTTAAAGTCGCTGGGCTTTGTGTGTTTTGCATGATATTAGGAAGATACTTCTCACGTCTAGTCAAACGAGCCCCTTATATTACAGGAATGCATCGTTTCATTTCATACCTTTCTTTGGTCATCTTCATAATAATAATATTTCAGCTCAATCGAACACCGGAAAGTTTTTCCACTTTTTACAAGATTTGATTACAGACACCGGGACAGATGAAACTAAATAAATCTTTTAGATATTTTTGTACTTTACTATAAAATTAATTAAATCTAATGTAATTTCTTATTCGTAGGAATTGAAAAGCCGAACCCAAAAAGGATAAAATGGGACCAACAAGAAATTTATAAAACCACTTGGGACACACCCCACAGGCTGCGGGTACTATTTGTAAACGTAATATATTTTCAAATTGTGACTATTGTGAGGATAGAAATGTCTATATTAAAGACAATATTAACTCGATAAGAGATTGACGACAGGCAAGAAATTATTATGATATAGGTTTCCTGTGATCTTTTTACGGATCTGATCAATTTATCGTTTCATATTCATATACGATATTATAGGTGATGTCGGTCGTGGATAATATAAAGGTTTTACAGAGCTTCAAACGTTTACGAGGGGCTGAAACCTGACACCTGCCACTCTGTCCTGCTCGTGTTTTGTGTTGTTGGCTGCATCGATGAGCTTCTATTGATATAAGAATGAATGACGTGACAGGCTGGCCAACACAATGCTTGCCTTGTAAATGGAACAACCTCCGACATGTTTATAAACCATTTATTAGTACAACAATTTTCCTACAAATCATTTTTTGTTACGCGGAAAATGTATAGTGGAATCTGCAATCACGCGAACAATAGTGATAGGAAATGTCGATATTTCAATATCGAATATCGACTTAATATTGTCTGTTGTTTATAAGTAAAGTAATTGTAATAGTGTAGTTTGGTACATATTAGCAGCATTTTATTTGGAAAAAGTGTCTCAAAAATAACTTTAAACTACTTAACTAAAACTTTTTTTATAATGTCACAATTAGAGTAATATAAACAGTGAAACTTTTAATGAATAACAACAGACCGATAATGAATAACAATTTCAGTTACCTGCCACGGTACGCTGGCGGCTAGAAAGCGTCCGTAACCTAAATACATTTAATTAAAGAGTATAATTAAGTCACTTGTTTTAATAGAAAAGGCTAATTAAGAAAGGCTTTAAACAAAGAACGAAAAGTGATAAAATGAATAAAGTGACATCACTGCTTATTGCCCGCTGGGTTGTATTTTATTTTATTTAAGAAAAATATATTTCTTTTAATTCATTTCGTTGTTAATACAAGTGTCTTGTGATAATTTTTATTGCGTTAATAAAGAAAGTACCTACCGTTAATTCTTACGGTCTTAGCTACACGTCATTCCTTAAGGTTTTCTATTAATTGTCTTCAATTAGCGATACTCAAGCTTTTGTTCGTTTTCTCTACACTAATGATGCCCAGAAGGTTCGGATTTATATTGGCATTTTTAACGAGCTTTTATTGCCCGAAGCTTAAAGAGTTTAAGAGTGAGCGTAAAGTTTCAGTTTGAAATGTTTCTTTAAATGTTCTTTTTTAACTTAAAAGTTGACGCTTGGTGTAGTAAAAAGTGTGTTTAATAATAATTATAATATGAAGATTTTTTTAGGTTATACGAATGTGGGTCACACGTAGGTAAACGTAATTACGTCGCATAAAGTAATTCACGAAAGAAATATCTTTTTTTAAATATATCACTACCTTAAAATTCGAAACTTAATGAAATTTTATTTTTCAAGAACAAAATGATATCCGATTAAAAAAAATATAAACGTGTACTTATGTACGCGCGTGAGAAGTTATACTTGTTTGGCATCATTAAATAAATATTTAACACTAGTTGTCTTGGCGAACTTCGTATCGCCTAATAATCAGTGAATGTACTTTGTTGTTACTTTTAACTTTTATAGTTTTGGTAGGTTTAACAAATCAAAGACCATTAAATTCCTTCTCCCTCCCGCTCCCTCGCCCCTATCCCTCCCCTTCTCCCTCCCTTACTCCTCCCTCTCCCCTACCCCTACAATATAATAATAATCATTTTTTCAAACCGATTGTTTTTAAAAACGCGCGTGACGTTTTTCGTGACCGTTGTTTTTGTGTCACCGTCCGTGTTCCAAATCTTAAAATTTCACTCTCATCATTTTTTCCATTTATTTCATAACGCACCTAAAGAAGTAAAACTTAAAAAAAAATCATTTGGTTTATTTAAGAATAATTAAATTGTAATTTGTATCTGTTATTCATAGGTACATTTGCAACAACGAATTTAAAAGTATATTGGTCGGAGTTTCGAAGTGGAAATTACTTATTCTTGTCAAAGGGCATACAATATTAAAAACGTATAATATGGACCTAGCACTACCAAGAAAGGAATCGAGCGATATTGGTTCAATGACGTTTGATATGTAAATTTCGATCTCGCATATAACCTCATAGGCGGCCGAAAAACGTTAGATTATATAGTATAGGTTAGCGTGGATTTTACATAAATATAATTTCAATGATTTCAACTATACCAACTCGTGTCGCGCAAGAGTTTCTTTTGCCAATTCTTTTCCTCCTTGTCAAAGCACCTTTCTGAATTTTTCTATGTAGGTTGCAAAAAATAACGTGCATGTGTATCAGTGATATGTTAAGTATAAAATTATATATTTATATATAAGTTTAAAATTATATATATTTATTACTTCTGATGTTTCAGATATGTACGTAACATGTTAATGACCATAATAATTATGATCTTGCGGCGTTGCTCATTTTCTACTGGTGGGTACCATAAAATAAAACAATCACCATAATCTCCCTTGTTTTATACTCATAATATTATTGGCATCTAGAGAACTCCTCTGGCTGCTCACTTGTGCGGTAATGTGGCAAAGTGGTATAATAATCGTTTAATGGTATACTTCTGTCTAATTTCTTCAAGGGGGTGAGTTCGTTACGTACACAGTCGTAAAGTTGTTTTAGTGCCGCCGTTTAAAAGTAAATGAAAATTTATTTTTATTTGTAATTTAAGGTCTGTATTTGATGCAATTAATTTATTATTTCTTTAAATTAAATGGGCACTAAATAAGAAACATATCGCAGGTAATGGGTATACATATATCATTTTATCACTAAGACCAATTGTTTTGATATGAAAAAAACTTTTTGGGGTTCCTAATGCAAAAGAAGCCGACGAGACCGATCGATTGCTTATCGGTTAATAAATAAATCGAAACAAATCTTTTGATTCAAGTTCAATGTTTAATTAGGAAGAATGTATCTTAAATTCTTAATCTAAAAATATCTAATCTTACTAGGTACATGCGTATAATTGTGTGTGTAAGTATGTTAATAAAAATTATAATTTTTTTGGGTACACATTATGTATTTATCTATTGTTAAGTTAATAAGAGCGATATTAATATATGTATAGATATATTTTATTACGAATTTCGGGAATAAAAATATACACACCATATTTTCCGCCGTATTGGGGCGGCTTAGAATACTAACCCCAATCCCACGCCGGATGGGCGTCGTAAGTGGCGACTGAATCTGCCCCGCTGGTGGTAGGGCACTTCGAGGGATTATATTGGTAATATTGATTTAAATTGTTAATGAATACAATTATTACTATTGTTATTTCTTCCTGGGGTTCGCCTGGATATCTACCACCCTTGAGCATGAGTCAGCCGCCAAACGACTCGTCGTGTTATGGGCCCCATTGACGATGCGATCGATCGGTGCGATCCGTCGTTGCGACCGATCGTTCGTGTATGAGTGGCACTTTTGAACCGATCGATCGTTGCGATCGATCGCACCGATCGATCGCACCGATCGATCGCATGTCAATGGCGCCCATTACGGCTGGGGGCTTGAAAGGCAGTTCTTTCTTTTTCTTTTCTCTTTCTTGGCCGGCAACGCATCAGTTGATGCCTTTGTTGTTGCTGATGTCCATGGGCGACGATAGCCAACTTACCATTAGGTGGATTGTCAGCTCGTTTGCCGGCTATTTCCATAAAAAAATACACGCTTGTTGATCAACGAGACAACTACTTATGGAACATTAAGGACTTAGCGGCATGTTATTTTTACCCACAGGGTATTTCGCTGTTTGGAATTTTACCTTACCTCGGTACTCATGCTTTCTGATCAGATGTCAACGTACCAAAGTATCTATTGTTTGAAACTTGTATTTGAAAACAATTATAAACGAAACATCTACTAATTAGTAGTTTGTTACCTAAGGCTTGGTTACTTTATTTTCAATTCAGTAAAATTGTTAAGTGCCAATATGAATTTTATTCGGTACTAAATTGTAGTAAAACAGTTAGGTATAGGATTATTTAATAATCGTAAAAAAATATTCTGGTTTTAATAGATTTGAAATTTTATCACTAAGAAATTAATTATTCAAAGCATGCTAATGAATAAAAATTGAAAACCAACTAAGGGTACGGCGTACGCCTACAAACTAGGGATTAGGTAAACAGGTGTGAATATGGTGACAGTTTGTACTTGAAATCCTTAAGTAAATTACGTACCTACTCATAAGACGTTGTGTAAAAGCGTTCGTAGCCCGACGCGGTGGCTTGTGTGCTTGTGACGAGCCTTAATAATAATAATAGACTGAGCTATGCAATATTGTTAGATATCAGTCGACAAATAATGTCATAGGCCTTCACACGTAACCAATCTACACTAGAAGGATATGAATCGAGGCCTCTACAATATAAGTATTAATCTATCTTTAATATATATATAAATTATGTGTCACGTTGTTTGTCCGTGATGGACTCCTAAACTACTGAACCGATTTTACTCAAATTTACACACCGTGTGCAGTTTGATCCAACTTGAAAGATAGGATAGCTTACATCTCAAAATAAATAAAAAATACTTTTGACAGAACGAAGTCTGTCCGGGCAGCTAGTACTAAAATATAAAGAGGAAAGATTTGATTTTTTGTTTGCATTGAATAGGCTCCGAAACTACTGAACTGATTTGAAAAATTCTTTCACTGTTAGAAAGCTACACTATTCCCGGTGAACATAGACTATATTTAAAAAAAATTAGGGATCCTTAATAAAACTCCAATAATGTACCTAAGCCAAGGTGTAAAAAAATAGGAAAACCGAAGTAAACCGAGGGCGGTTACTCTTATACAATATAAATAATCCTTTTAGTGAGTCCCTCTCTTAATTAAATGGGTTGACGTCGAGTACATTTTTTTAAAGTATTTTTTAAAGCAATTTTAAGAATCGTCGTTGGCAACACAATATCGCCCAGCATTAGGCTAAATACATTATTATGTTTATTTATTCAGGAGCAGAGAGGTGCGTAAGGTCCCGGCGATGCTTGACTGGCAGCGATTTATTTAACGAGAAGCTTTATTTGTTTGAGAGGGTCCGTCCCTTGCTAATGCTCAACCATTAACTCGCCTATACCAAATTATATAACTTACAACTTAATCGCCTCGTTACACTACTAGAATCAGTTCTCATCTGTTTTTCTGCGTGTAATTGTTGATAAGAGCAACAATTTATCATCAATTACAACAGTACCTACATTATGGGAACTTGCGTTTTATTTTCTGATTTAGATCTAGATATTTTAGATGTAAATAAAGACTTTAGATTTAGACAAGATTTAGATTAAGATAAAAAATGTACCTACAAGTTAGATTTTTTGCCGATGTTTTCAGTGTTTTCAGTTTAATTTAGTCATGAAAGAACAATTGAATAAAAAACAAAAAACGGGATAACGTTGCCCTTACAGGCGAATCTAATTTAAGCAATTTACATAATATTTCTGCCCGTCAAGTAACACTTCTGGGACCTGCCGGGGACTTATTATTTTACACTTGCCTGCGGTACACAAAGTACACAAACTGCTGCGGTGTTAATAGATCTATTTATATCTATAAATGTAGACCAGACTAGCTACGAACGTACTCCATCTCCCCTATCATCAGGGTATCTCGCCTTCCATCACTTCCGTGTCCTATTTTGTCTTTTTACGCTAATGACGCCAAAAATACACAGTTCATACATCAATTTTGTTGAGACGAAATTGCCTATAAAATACGTATAATTTTTTCATCCTATGGCACATAATATGGCTTGTATCAATAGTAATTGAGCGACCCATTTAAGCATCATTGAGCGCGTTCCTATATGTATGTAATATGTAGGTACCTACTGACGTGACTGCTAGTGACATGCCTTCATGTTTCGGGCACGTTAAGCAATCCCTCCTATTATTATGTATAATTGGTGTAACTGATGCCGTAATTATTCACAATTAGAATTCAAATTTGATTCGTCGGGAAGAAATTTCTAAAACACTAAATACGTGTGAGTTTTCCCAGTTTTATTAAATAAAACTACAACTTTTGTAACAGTAGTAGTATTAACGATACAAAAGTTACGTCTTCTAGAACTCCTTGTTCAGAAGCATCATAAATATTCTGTTTATTTTACTTGTAGCAAAAGCTATTTATTCAATACATTCTTATATAGTTTCATACCCCTGATTCAGGAAATGTTGATGACTAAAGAAAAATTATTAGTACGTCACTTTATAGAGATACTTCTATAGTTATACCGAAGAGTTCGTTCCAAGCGTGCGAGACTTAATTAATTGGTAATTTCCTCTGCTTTCAACCAGTAGATTCAATTAACAGGCAAAATGGAGATTTTTATGTCAATAGGCGACTGACGAGCAGACGTGGTATCTCTGTGATATCTACTAACATAAGTAAATTGAATAAATAAATAAAAATAAATCAGCGTATAAAACGCGTTATAATATTTCACAGATGATTGTATTGTAGAGAACATGAGATCACCCTTCCAGCCACGCATAAAAAATCCACAATACCTGGTTCAATTCCCTCGTTTATCAGCAGTGTGCTGACGAGTAAAGAAACGAGTAAAGAAAGTTGACATCCTTGAGGATGAATGGGGTCCTTTACACCCCAAATATACACCTTTACGTTACAGTGAGACCTTAATTGACCTTTATTATACTACCAAGCTTTAACTTTTACGGTTTGTACAGCCAGGTTGGGTTGGTTAGCAATATATCAATGAATTAGCGAAAACACCTTTACTAGCAACCGCGTGACTTTTATTACACGTCGTTCTTGTAATTTAACGCTGGTTGGTTTTGTCGTAGGTAATCCAATAAATTTATCTTCGGTGCGGCGGCCATTACGTTAACGAGCGTGCGAATAGTTCCAGAAGGACTAATCTGAAAAGGGAAATG
Organism: Thymelicus sylvestris; assembly: GCA_911387775.1. Lineage (NCBI taxonomy): Eukaryota > Metazoa > Arthropoda > Insecta > Lepidoptera > Hesperiidae > Thymelicus > Thymelicus sylvestris. Next base: position 11,344,867 of record OU426891.1, on the reverse strand, counting down.
TACCTACTAACGAGTGTAGCATAGCAGTTTTTGGCGCAGCCATATTGGCTATGTTCAACGGTTATAGCCATAGATTAACTACGGGAAGAGATGGAGCGTTGAAAGCCGGTCAAGTGTCCACAGTTACAACCTAGGTTACAAACATGAAATGGAGGTCGGAGTCCATTATTGCATGACTGTAAGTTTGCCGTGTTCGTTTGTAACTGATAATGAGTAAAGTTTAGAACTTTGATATTAATAGACAAAAGTCAGTCGGCCTTTTCTAATGTAAGTTTTGTAGTAGAATGAGATAAAGGGATTTTTAGGGTGGTTGCTAGTTTGGCCAGTAAAAACTTTACATGAAACTATAGGAGTACCGTTAGGATTAAACATGGCAGTAAAGTATCGAACGACCTCCAAGGGGACCTCCAAGGGGGGACCTTTTTGTCCTAGCCATATCCGTCGTTTCCAGTGCACCCTGAATGGAGAATTTTCACCCCAAGGTATGTTAAATATTACCTAATTTATTTTTAATATATGTAATTTACATGCATCATATTTTTGAATTAATTTATTATTTTTCGCGGTCCATCTCTTTTCCTCTTTAATCTTTATTATACCTGTTATAATGCGAACCTGTGTCGTATACTCATTAAAGTTTATGCTACACTATCTGAATAGAGTAATGGAATGGAGCAGCGTGATTATTGTAACCGTTAGCCATTTGTGTTTAACGTGTCCCTTGGATAGGTAAATTACTTTCAAGTACTATCTCGAATGTGTGACTGTAGATATTATTCTAATAGTCTTATTCTGGCGAGCATTTTCTGACTGTTAAGAATATAAAAAGTTAGGTACTACTGCTGCCAAATCATAAAATTTTATTATGACTACTATATGAAACCATTTTCAAAACGAAGAGTGAGTAAGTACCGCCAGTTATATGTAAATAATAATTGTGTAATAAGAATAGCAAAAGACGAGAGGATACCTAGATACAATTGTTATTTATCTGACTGTGTTTCTTCCATGTTACTTTATGCTTTGGAGTAATCTTTTAAACACGGTTCTAAACACGGTTTTTCTGTCACGAATTTGTTTTGTCCCTTTTATAACTGAAGGAGTTGAGAAAGAGCAAAGCATAAGATACAATATTGAAAATAAAGCGGGAATAAACAAGGTTAAGAAGCTTATGAATGAATGGAGAGACTGAATATGAATAGCAGAGAATGAACTTCATTATGCATTTCTAGTGCAAATCTTATAAACTCGACTTAAATTAAAAGGGAATCAGGCGACGGTAACGTTACATTTTCATGAGTTAGATATAAAATTATAAATTAACAAGATTTACTCTCGACCAATTAAGAACTAATTAAGGTATCTGTTGATAGCTGGTTGGCGGGCGAAATGTTGCGTTTTTTTAATCAATATTTTTCTATTCAATAAATTATTAGTTAACTTACTTATTGCACTACCAATACAATCTTTAGTCGACATTGCTGATAGAAGCAAAATAATTTCAAATCGGTCAGCTTTTATACTACAAATTGGGTTCAAATAATATTTGACAACGTTCTTTATTGGATTTGGTAGATTTGAAATGACGTCAACACGTCATTTTAGTTTCGAATCCAAGCTCGTTTGGAACCGTCATAAATCGATAAACAAGCCATCACCGATTCCCTTAACTGGGTCTCACATCGACCAGATCGACAACATCCGTGCTTAGAACAAAGTATATTTTCATAATTTAAGTCGTAGCAGTCAAAATTTCTTGGAACAAATTGTGTTGATTTATGACCAGCCCGCCACCCATATCGTACACGGAAATAGACTGCAGCATATGGCCGTTTTTAATGCATGTCTCCACTGCAAATACAAGTTTAATTAGCCAGTAGAAGCTTACGAGATTTGTAGAAGATATTTTTAGAATATAACCTCTTTATACGCAGAAGATTGATGTACACCATCAGACGTTTTAGGTCGTCAAAACCGGTAACAAGTTTCCATGTTTTGATCGATAGCTACGACATATCCATACCGAGTTTTGATTGGTTTGGTTAAAAGTATTTTTTCGATGTTACAGGTTGATTGAGCTTTCTGTTTTAAAGTTTACGTTACCTTCATTGTTAAGGCCCTCTTCTTCCAAAGAAGTAGGTATTTCTGACGTTCCGAGACCGGCTGAATTAAATACCGCTAACGCGCCGAGAGCCTGAACTCGTATGATCCCGGTGACTGACCACAGTACAGTAGGAGCACGGCACTACTTTTATCGTACAAATTTAAATTATTTTATAAGTACATTTATGTGAAAGATAAATATTTGTACTCGTGTCATGGCTGTTATTGTGATGCGTTATACTTATGTGTAGTCCATGCCACCCGCGACACAGGTAAATACTTGTAACCTACTGCGGGGATATGAGTGTGGAAGGGTTTTATTATTATTATTATTAGTAACCGTTAGTGGCTCTGAGTTGGGGTGTAAGTATACTTTATTTTGATTTATTAACTGGAATTTTAGGTGCTTTAAAATAAGAGTGATGATAATTTTAGCTTATTTTTGTTTTTATTATTTTTTATGTATCTTTAGGTATTTTATTTTAAATTATTCTTATACTTTTTATCATTCTCAATATACTTGTAAAATGTCTTATCCAAAGGGTTTGAACATTTTTGTACGGAACCTGGCATACCTACAAGTCCGCCATTTTGAAAATAAAAACTCGTTTCGATTTTGAAGTTGGTTATTTTTTGTTTGTATTTAGATGATATTAAATTTAGTCAATTTTGTATGTACCTACTTATGTGTGGGTGAACCGATTTTGATGATTCTTTTTTTGGTCGAAAGCTGGTGCTTATCATGTTGTTCCACATAAATTTAAGCGAGATTTGACAAGTAGTTTTTGAGTTATTTTGAAGTTGGTTATTTTTTGTTAGTATTCAGATGATATTAGTCAATTTTGTACGTAAGTACCTACTTATATGTGGGTCAACCGATTTTGATGATTATTGTTTTGGTCGAAAGCTGGTGCTTATCATGTGGTTCCACATAGATTTGAGCGAGATCTGACACATAATTTTCAAGTTATTTTGAACTTGGTTGTTTTTTGTTAGTATTCAGATATTAGTCAATTTTGTATGTAAGTACCTACTTATTTGTGGGTCAACCGATTTTGATGATTCTTTTTTTGGTCGAAAGCTGGTGCTTATCATGTGGTTCCACATAAATTTGAGCGAGATCTGACAAGTAGTTTTTGAGTTATTTTGAAGATGGTTATTTTTTGTTCGTATTCAGATGATATTAGTCAATTTCGTATGTAAGTACCTACTTATTTGTGAGTCAACCGATTTTGATGATTCTTTTTTTGGTCGAAGGCTGGTGCTTATCATGTGGTTCAACATAAATTTGAGCGAGATTTGACAAGTAGTTTTTGAGTTATTTTGAATTTGGTTATTTTTTGTAAGTATTCAGATATTTTAGTAAATTTTGTATGTAAGTACCTACTTATTTGTGGGTCAACCGATTTTGATGATTCTTTTTTTGGTCGAAAGCTGGTGCTTATCATGTGGTTCCACATAAATTTGAGCGAGATCTGACAAGTAGTTTTTGAGTTATTTTGAAGTTGGTTATTTTTTGTTAGTATTTAGATGATATTAAATTTAGTCAATTTTGTATATAAGTACCTACTTATTTGTGGGTGAACCGATTTTCATGATTCTTTTTTTGGTCAAAAGCTGGTGCTCATCATGTGGTTCCACATAAATTTGAGCGAGATCTGACAAGTAGTTTTTGATTTATTTTGAAGTTGGTTATTTTTTGTTAGTATTTAGACGATATTAAATTTAGTCAATTTTGTATGTAAGTACTACTTATTTGTGAGTGAACCGATTTTGATGATTCTTTTTTGGTCGAAAGCTGGTGCTTATCATGTGGTTCCACAAAAATTTGAGCGAGATTTGACAAGTAGTTTTTGAGTTATTTTGAAGTTGGTTATTTTTTGTTAGTATTTAGACGATATTAAATTTAGTCAATTTTGTATGTAAGTACCTACTTATTTGTGGGTGAACCGATTTTCATGATTCTTTTTTTGGTTGAAAGCTGGTGCTTATCATGTGGTTCCACATAAATTTGAGCGAGATCTGACAAGTAGTTTTTGATTTCTTTTGAAGTTGGTTATTTTTTGTTAATATTTAGACGATATTAAATTTAGTCAAATTTGTATGTAAGTACTACTTATTTGTGGGTGAACCGATTTTCATGATTCTTTTTTTGGTCGAAAGCTGGTGCTTATCATGTGGTTCCACAAAAATTTGAGCGAGATTTGACAAGTAGTTTTTGAGTTATTTTGAAGTTGGTTATTTTTTGTTAGTATTTAGACGATATTAAATTTAGTCAATTTTGTATGTAAGTACCTACTTATTTGTGGGTGAACCGATTTTCATGATTCTTTTTTTGGTCGAAAGCTGGTGCTTATCATGTGGTTCCACAAAAATTTGAGCGAGATTTGACAAGTAGTTTTTGAGTTATTTTGAAGTTGGTTATTTTTTGTTAGTATTTAGACGATATTAAATTTAGTCAATTTTGTATGTAAGTACCTACTTATTTGTGGGTGAACCGATTTTCATGATTCTTTTTTTGGTTGAAAGCTGGTGCTTATCATGTGGTTCCACATAAATTTGAGCGAGATCTGACAAGTAGTTTTTGATTTATTTTGAAGTTGGTTATTTTTTGTTAATATTTAGACGATATTAAATTTAGTCAAATTTGTATGTAAGTACTACTTATTTGTGGGTGAACCGATTTTGATGATTCTTTTTTGGTCGAAAGCTGGTGCTTATTTTTGAGTTATTTGGAAGTTGGTTATTTTTTGTTAGTATTCAGATGATATTAGTCAATTTCGTATGTAAGTACCTACTTATTTGTGAGTCAACCGATTTTAATGATTCTTTTTTTGGTCGAAGGCTGGTGCTTATCATGTGGTTCCACATAAATTTGAGCGAGATTTGACACGTAGTTTTTGAGTTATTTTGAATTTGGTTATTTTTTGTAAGTATTCAGATGATTTTAGTAAATTTTGTATGTAAGTACCTACTTATTTGTGGGTCAACCGATTTTGATGATTTTTTTTTTGTTCGAAAGCTGGTGCTTATCATGTGGTTCCACATAAATTTGAGCGAGATCTGACAAGTAGTTTTTGAGTTATTTTGAAGTTGGTTATTTTTTGTTAGTATTTAGATGATATTAAATTTAGTCAATTTTGTATGTAAGTACCTACTTATTTGTGAGTCAACCGATTTTGATGATTCTTTTTTTGGTCGAAGGCTGGTGCTTATCATGTGGTTCCACATAAATTTGAACGAGATCTGACAATTAGTTTTTGAGTTATTTTGAAGTTGGTTAGTATTTAGACGATATTAAATTTAGTCAATTTTGTATGTAAGTACCTACTTATTTGTGGGTGAACCGATTTTGATGATTCTTTTTTGGTCGAAAGCTGGTGCTTATCATGTGGTTCCACATAAATTTGAGTAGGTAGGTAGGTTGTATGCCAGGTTCCGTACAAAAATGTTCAAACCCTTTGGATAAGATATTTTACAAGTATGTTGAGAATGATAAAAAGTATAAGAATAATTTAATATTAAAATAAAATACCTAAAGATACGTAATAAATAAATTAAAATGTTTGCAATTCACACGTGTTAGAAGTGAAACCTTGAAAAATTTTGTTTTCAAGATAATGAGACGAATGTAAAATTTCGGGAAGATGATAATTGTAGGTTTTACTACTCCACTCCACTTCACTCCACTCCACTCCACAAATTTTGACTTTTGACTTTTTTGACTTTTTGACTATTTTGACTTTTTTGACTTTTTTGACTTTTTGACTTTTTTGACTTTTTTTGACTTTTGACTTTTTTTTACTGTTTTGACTTTTTTGACTTTTCACTTTTTTTTTGACTTTTTTGACGTTTTTGACTTTTTTGATGTTTTTGACTTTTTTGACTTTTGACTTTGACTTTTGACTTTTTTTACTGTTTTGACTTTTTCACTTTTTTTTTTACTTTTTTGACTTTTTTGACGTTTTTGACTTTTTTGACGTTTTTGACTTTTTTGACATTTTTGACTTTTGACTTTGACTTTTTTTAGTTTTGACTTTTTTGACTTTTTTTTACTTTTTTGACTTTTTGACTTTTTTTGACTTTTTTGACTTTTTGACTGACTTTTTTGACTTTTTTTACTGTTTTGACTTTTTGACTTTTTTGACTTTTTTGACTTTTGACTTTTGTTTGACTTTTGACTTCACTTGACTTGACTTCAACTCAAGTCAAGTCAGTCTCCACTCATCTTTAGTCTCCACCGACAGTTTCGCTTCATAAAATTTTAAGTCACCCCCGTACTAAAGAAGTTTTCACTTCAATAAAAACAAAAATAAGCTAAAAATATCATCACTTATTTTATAGCACCTAAAATTCCAGTTAATATATCAAAATAAAGTATACTTACACCCCAACTCAGAGCCACTAACGGTTACTAATAATAATAATAATAAAACCCTTCCACACTCATATCCCCGCAATAGGTTACAAGTATTTACCCGTGTCGCGGGTGGGTGATTCTTAAAAAGGGAGGATAAAACGTGTCCAGTCCAAATACTTCTTCGTAATACAACCATAATCAATAGCAATAAGGTTTTAAGATACTTTAACTATCGGCACAACTATTTACACACCAAAAAAGAATATTAAATATAGTATAATTTGAAATTTAAGCCAAAATCTGCCTCAAACGTCATTATCTCGCATGTCCTATATGACTGCACGTGGATATTTCATCTAATAAAAAAATCAAACAAACCGAAACATTTTATTTGTAAATGCAAAATCGTCCTCAAATGATCAAAGTTTCTAATGACCGTACAATATAGACATTTCATTCATTCTAATATAGGAAACCAATACGACGTATAGTTTGTTATGAAAAAAAATCATTATCCGCAGCAAGGATTGATTCGAATTATTCTCTGTGGTTTTCCAATTCATGTTGAGTTTGAAGTATGCGGTACGCTTCTCGTACCTCCCCTAGTCGAGCTGCACGCTTTGAACGGACTGGACGTATCGTATTTGTCGACCAGGTAAGCTTACATTTCGTTCTTACAAATTTGTTATGAAAGAAATCATTACACTTTTGCCGTCTGTTGTTGCAATTAATTGTCACATCAATCACATTGTGTGCTATTATTATGTATTGAAAGTGAACTTATTTATATCCATGTGTTTTAAAGCAGAATTTATTCGGTTTTGACAAGTTACAACCTGTTTTCTTCAATTCGTCATTTTCATCATCATCATTAGCTTCAAAATGTGTGACTAGTTCTGAAAAAACAAGAAGAAACGACGCGCCCTACATTTGAGCCTATTGTATTAGAAGATGCAAAAGAGTCAAAAGACAAGATAGAGGGACAGACCAAGATAGAAAAGTTGCGTGATCCATTACGTGATCAATTTTCTCCTGCTATGAAAGCGGTGGTAAGAAGGATACGCTATAATCAGTATAAGAAGAGGTGTGTGTTGATAAATACTATTAATAAATATAAAAACAAAATTGAAAGCCAAAAAAAAAACATACTACGATTAAATAAAAAACTTCAAGTGCAAGAAAATACTAACAAACATAGTCAAACAAACATCTCCAAGTTCGTAAAACAAGGTAAAACTAAATTATCATCTTTATGCATAATAGCAGATCACGTAGAAGAAGTTCATAAATATAATGATGATTCTAATAGTTCAATAAGTGCTGGTAAAAAAGAGCTTGTGACGAAAAATAAAGTTTAGATGCAGAAACGGTATCTGAATGCTCCACTAAAGATACTTCATCAAAAATTTCTTAATGCCATTAGCATTAAAAGTTTTTAAAATGAAAGATTTAAGATTTGATGATAAATGTTCCATCCATCCATCCATCAGCCTTTTGAGGTCCACTGCTGGACATAGGCCTCCCCTAATCTACGCCACTCAGACCGGTTCTGAGCCTTCTGAATCCAGCGGATACCCGCTGTCTTCTTCAGGTCGTCTGTCCACCTGGTCGGGGGGCGTCCTGTGCTCCTTTTACCGAGGCGTGGTCTCCATTCGAGGACCTTTCTTCCCCAACGGTTATCGGTCCTTCAAACTATGTGGCCAGCCCATTGCCACTTCAGCCTGCTAATTCTCTGAGCTATGTCGGTCACCCTCGTTCGTCTACGGTATTCATCATTTCTGATTCGATCGCGTAGAGAAATACCGAGCATAGCTCGTTCCATAGCCCGCTGGGCGACTCTAAGCTTATGCATCAGGCCAATAGTGAAGCACCACGTCTCGGATCCGTATGTCATCACTGGCAACACACACTGCTCGAACACCTTCGACTTCAGGCGCTGAGGTAACTTTTTGGACGACAAGATACGACGTAGTTTCCCGAACGCAGCCCATCCGAGTTGGATTCTACGAGTGACTTCTTTCTCGAAGTTGGACTTACCCATTTGGATCACTTGTCCCAGGTAAATGTACTCGTCTACAACTTCGAGAGCAGCGCCGTCAACAACAACCGGTACGGGTGTGACATGGACATTCGACATGATTTTCGTCTTGTCCACGTTCATCTTAAGACCCACCCGTTGTGAAGCGCTGTTCAAGTCCCCGAGCATTGTACCAAGTTCCTCCAGGGATCCCGCCAAGAGGACTATATCATCGGCATATCGCAGGTGTGTGATGTGTTTGCCATTTATGTTTATGCCACGTCGTTTCCACTCCATCAGCTTGAACACGTCTTCCAAACGCAGCGGTGAACAGTTTTGGGGTTATGACGTCCCCTTGCCTGACACCTCACTGCAGTTGGATGGGGTTCGTTGCTGTGCTGTGTACTCTGACGGTCATGGTGGCTGATGTGTATAAACATTTCAACACCTCGATATACCGGTAGTCCATCCGGCACCGCTGAAAAGAATTTAGTACTGCCCAGGTCTCAATAGAATCAAAGGCTTTCTCATAGTCCACATAGGCAACACATAGCGGCAGATTGTACTCCTCGGTCTTCTGTATAATCTGCCGCAATGTTTGTATGTGGTCATATATGTTGTGTTTTAAATAGAAAATTAATAGTATATTACTTAATATTAATCATCTAAAAATTATATTATTTTACATAATATGTTATATACGTTCCATCTGTGATTTTATGATTAAAATATGGTGTTGATTATTAATTGAGTTGTTTTATTTCATTATTTATGTAACTTTTAATTTATTTTTTTCATTATTCGTATCAGTCGTCATTTTTCCTCAGCACAAAATCATTAACTTCCACACGTTGTCATTATCTTCATCAGTATTTTGTTTTTAATCGGATTTATCTCAGAAAATATTAACTTCACAATGGTGCCTCTTTTATCAATTTCACTTATATCAATCAAGAAATCATTCTGGCATAAAATAATTGTTGTGCCACAAGGTTTAATTTTTTTCGATAAAATCTTCAAAAATATATTCCGGAATAAGAATCACCCGGGTGGCATGGACTACACATATAACATGGTCATGGAAATTATAGTAATGTCTTATTTGTACTCCAGTCTCCACTCAACTCCAGTCTCCACTCAACTCCACTCAACTCCCCTCAACTCCACTCAACTTCCCTCAACTCATTCGTTTTATTGAATTTCAAATCATCCCCGTACTAAACAAAGTTTTCACTTCAAAAAACAATATAATAATAATCATTTTTTCAAAACGATTTTCCATTTATTTCATAACACGCCTAAAAAAGTAGGTATAACTTCAACAAAGAAAACTGGCTCTCAAGCTCCCAGCCGTCACGACGACTCGTTTGGCGGCTGACACATGCTCAAGGGTGGTAGCTATCCATGCGAACCCCATGGAGAAATAATAATAGTAATAATGGTATTAATTAATATTTAAAATCAATATTACCAATATTATCCCTCGAGGGGCCCTACCACCAGCGGGCCGGATTTAGTCGCCTTTTACGACACCCATCCGGCTTGGGATTGGGGTTAGTATTCTAAGCCGCCCTAATACGGCAAGAATAATTGTGTAATTAGGACTTGACTTATACCAATACCTAATTACTATAAACAGTAACTAAAGTTTAAAAACGAACAATTTTTATTATTTCAAAGTACAGCAGCGTGGATACTTTGGACTGGGTAATATAAGTCCAGAAGGCGCGCGCGCCAAATTCGAAATTAAAATAAGTATCGGAAATTCGACGTCGTGCGGCTGCGATACGGATCGACACAGGTCCTACCTCGAAGGCGACTGGCGCGAGAGTAAAATTGAGTAAATGAACGCGTCGGGCGTTTCGTAGCTAGTGGAAAGGGAAAAAATTGGAATTGAAAGGGATGTTTTTCAAAATTTCATATTATGATGCGATAACAATATTGGTATCTATAGGACCTATACTGTGGTATATTTTTTATTATCTGGAAGCGATTAAAACGCGAATAAAACGCCATTTTTATGCCAGATCAGACCCAACTTTGTGATTTATTTCTATCTAATGAAGTAACGACTATCGTGTATCAAGTTTGATAAAAAGAAAGAACAAAGACTGTAAAATAACATATATTTTTTTTAGAATTGTATTATGTACCATTTATGAGCAAAACACCTTCAAAAATACCATTTTTGGGATAAGACCCCCTTAAAGCTTACCTTAATTATAGACCTCCGGGAAGTTGGCACCGCACTTTTAAGTTACAAAAATTTTGAAGGTTGTTCTAGGTTGTTCTAGGTTTGTTCTACATTGTTCCAAAACGGCATATGGCTGAGAAAGAAACTTTCAGAGAAAATCCAAAAAACGTGATTTTTGAGCTAGCACCGCACTTGAGAGGTATCGCAATTCTGGCGGTTGTTCTGGGTTGTTCTAGGTTTGTTCTATATTGTTCCAAAATATCGCGTTCGAAAAACAATTATTTTCCACAAAATTCGTGAAAAGAAGTTTTTGAGCTAGCACCGCACTTTTGAGTTATCGCGATTCTGGCGGTTGTTCTGGGTTGTTCTTATATTGTTCCAAAATATTGCGTTCGAAAAACTATTATTTTCCACAAAATTCGTGAAAACAGGTTTGGAAGTTGGCACCGCACTTTTAATATATTGCGATTCTGGCGGTTGTTCTAGGTTGTTCTAGGTTTGTTCTATATTGTTCCAAAACGGCAAAAGGCTGAGATTGAAACTTTCGGAGTAAATCCAAAAAAACATGAACGGGAAGTTGGCACCGCACTTTTAAGATATTGCGATTCTGGTAGTTGTTCTGGGTTGTTCTAGGTTTGTTCTATATTGTTCCAAAACAGCAAAAGGCTGAGATTAATACTTTCGGAGTAAATCCAAAAAACCATGAACAGGAATATGGCTTCTCACTTTTAAGTTATCTCCACACATTTAAGTTATCGCCATTCTGGCGGTTGTTCTGGGTTGTTCTAGAGTTGTTCTATAATGTTCCAAAATATCGCGTTCGACATACTATTATTTTCCACAAAATTCGTGAAAACAGGTTTGGAAGTTGGCACCGCACTTTTAAGATATTGCGATTCTGGCGGTTGTTCTGGGTTGTTCTAGGTTTGTTCTATATTGTTCCAAAATATGGCGTTCGAAAAACTATTATTTTCCACAAAAATCGCGAAAATATGTTTGGAAGTTGGCACCGCACTTTGAAGGTATTGCGATTCTGGCGATTGTTCTGGGTTGTTCTAGGTTTGTTCTATATTGTTCCAAAACGGCAAAAGGCTGAGAATGAAACTTTCGGAGTAAATCCAAAAAATCCATGTACAGGAAGATGGTTTCTCACTTTTAAGTTATCGCCCTTCTGGCGGTTGTTCTGGGTTGTTCTAATTCGGTTGTTCTGAGTTGTTCTAGGTTTGTTCTATACTGTTCCAAAACGGCAAAAGGCTGAGATTAATACTTTCGGAGTAAATCCAAAAAATCATGAACAGGAAGTTGGCTTCTCACTTTTAAGTTATCACCACACATTTATGGTATCGCCATTCTGGCGGTTGTTCTGGGTTGTTCTAGGTTTGTTCTATATTGTTCCAAAATATCGCGTTCGCAAAACTATTATTTTAAACAAAATTCGTGAAAACAGGTTTGGAAGTTGGCACCGCACTTTGAAGGTATTGCGATTCTGGCGGTTGTTCTGGGTTGTTCTAGATTTTTTCTATGTTGTTCCAAAACGGCAAAAGGCTGAGATTAATACTTTCGGAGTAAATCCAAAAAACCATGAACAGGAATATGGCTTCTCACTTTTAAGTTATCTCCACACATTTAAGTTATCGCCATTCTGGCGGTTGTTCTGGGTTGTTCTAGAGTTGTTCTATAATGTTCCAAAATATCGCGTTCGACATACTATTATTTTCCACAAAATTCGTGAAAACAGGTTTGGAAGTTGGCACCGCACTTTTAAGATATTGCGATTCTGGCGGTTGTTCTGGGTTGTTCTAGGTTTGTTCTATATTGTTCCAAAATATGGAGTTCGAAAAACTATTATTTTCCACAAAAATCGCGAAAATATGTTTGGAAGTTGGCACCGCACTTTGAAGGTATTGCGATTCTGGCGATTGTTCTGGGTTGTTCTAGGTTTGTTCTATATTGTTCCAAAACGGCAAAAGGCTGAGAATGAAACTTTCGGAGTAAATCCAAAATATCCATGTACAGGAAGTTGGTTTCTCACTTTTAAGTTATCGCCCTTCTGGCGGTTGTTCTGGGTTGTTCTAATTCGGTTGTTCTGAGTTGTTCTAGGTTTGTTCTATACTGTTCCAAAACGGCAAAAGGCTGAGATTAATACTTTCGGAGTAAATCCAAAAAATCATGAACAGGAAGTTGGCTTCTCACTTTTAAGTTATCACCACACATTTATGGTATCGCCATTCTGGCGGTTGTTCTGGGTTGTTCTAGGTTTGTTCTATATTGTTCCAAAATATCGCGTTCGCAAAACTATTATTTTAAACAAAATTCGTGAAAACAGGTTTGGAAGTTGGCACCGCACTTTGAAGGTATTGCGATTCTGGCGGTTGTTCTGGGTTGTTCTAGATTTGTTCTATATTGTTCCAAAACGGCAAATGGCTGAGAATGAAACTTTCGGAGTAAATCCAAAAAATCCATGTACAGGAAGATGGCTCCTCACCTTTAAGTTATCGCCATTCTGGCGGTTGTTCTGGGTTGTTCTAAGTCGGTTGTTCTGAGTTGTTCTAGGTTTGTTCTATATTGTTCCAAAACGGCAATAGGCTGAGATTAATACTTTCGGAGTAAATCCAAAAAATCATGAACAGGAAGTTGGCTTCTCACTTTTAAGTTATCACCACACATTTATGGTATCGCCATTCTGGCGGTTGTTCTGGGTTGTTCTAGGTTTGTTCTATATTGTTCCAAAATATCGCGTTCGAAAAACTATTATTTTTAACCAAAATTCGTGAAAACAGGTTTGGAAGTTAGCACCGCACTTTGAAGGTATTGCGATTCTTGCGGTTGTTCTGGGTTGTTCTTGATTTGTTCTATATTGTTCCAAAACGGCAAAAGGCTGAGAATGAAACTTTCGGAGTAAATCCAAAAAAAATATATACAGGAAGATGGCTCCTCACTTTTAAGTTATCGCCATTCTGGCGGTTGTTCTGAGTTGTTCTAAGTCGGTTGTTCTGAGTTGTTCTAGGTTTGTTCTATATTGTTCCAAAACGGCAAAAGGCTGAGATTAATACTTTCGGAGTAAATCCAAAAAACCATGAACAGGAAGTTGGCTTCTCACTTTTAAGTTATCACCACACATTTATGTTATCGCCATTCTGGTGATTGTTCTGGGTTGTTCTAGGTTTGTTCTATATTGTTCCAAAATATCGTGTGCCGCATAACCTACTTTATTGTACTTAAATGTTTCATATGTGTAATAAAAGCCATTTGCACGCTCGCACTGCTAACAGCAACTCGTATTATTTACCTCGTCCTATTCAACATACAAATAGCGACACAGTTATACAAGATTGGCGAACACATAACAACTACGCCAAAGTAGTGACCCCGACACTTCATCATCTCAGCTACCAGACCAGCTCGTTGAAAAAACTGCTCGTCTATAGTGAAGATAGAAGATGGCTACGCAACCGATACCAGCGATTCTGGCGAAGTTTCGACCATCACCGTGTCTTCAAGGATCCCTGACTTCTGGTGCGATCAACCACGTCTATGGTTTCTAACTTTCGAGGCTATAATTGGGCCACAAAAAGTCAGCGACGTAGTGAAATACAACCTGACCATACAAAAATTGGGCAAAAATGTGCTCGAACAGATAACAGATATATCGTTTAACACGTTCGATGCGAAACCAGGTTGAAAACATGTTGTACATGACTCGCTTGCAGTGCGGCTAAGAAAAACATAGACTTCTCTGTGGTGCGAAAGGCATAACTTCAGTTTGCTTTGGTGCAGGAAGGAGATAAATATATATTTAAGATGTGTTTCTAAAGTAGAGTCCAAAGGAGTGGCCAGCTTAATACCAGATTTTTTAGATCTGGTACCGCACTGTAGTAATAAAATATAAATACAGTGCGGTACCAGCTAGAAAACACCTGGTACTCCCGCATACCTTATACCGCACCCTGCGCTGGCTTCACACGGCCAGTGTTGTGTCGCAGTCGACAAAACCGTGCGATTTCAAAATAAAATTTGTTTGGTTATTACTTCAGTAGCGTGAATTACGCTTAAAACGACAGTAAACACAAAATGCCACTTTTTTACTCACCGCACAGTTGTTTTTACTAAAAGTATAAAGTGACACAAGAGGCATCTAGAAAAAAGTATCCAAACTATTAAAATATCAGTCTTTGCATTAGAATCGCTTCATCTTAGGTAATCTAAATCTCGTTTTACATAACTGAGAATTCGGGTTTTTTGTATAATGCCACTTAAATGTTTTCAATGTGCGTATATGTAATTTCGATAATAATACATTTATTTTTTCAGAGCCGAAACCGAAACTAAGTAAATACTATCTCGTAAAGGGTGTTAAAAAAAGGAATTGTGTCGGATGTTATAAAAAACTACGAACTTTTTTAACAAGCCGAGAGGCCGACAGAAAAATTAAAAAAAAATTTTGATGCTTTGTGCTCAGTGCCAAAAATATTTTTGTCTACTATGTTTTAATGAAGAACATTCAATATAATTCTTTTATTTAAGGTTATCGATATTTTTTCTTCCCAACCCTAAAATATGTACACAACTTCCCGTGTTCAGTGCGGTACAGGGTGTAAAAGATACTGTATTTTATTTTAGCTATAGATTCTAAACAAAATAAGCTATTGACGTACGCCTTCAGATTTACATAAATCACTTCATTATAGATAATGTTCAAGGCAAAAAAGAATATATTTTTTGGTAAAAGTATGCTAAAACAAGAATTTAGTTTCTAAAGCGTTACAGGGTCTAATATAACTTGTATCGCCACAATGAAAGTTTTAGGACCAGGTTGAAAACGCCGTGTCCCGCAGGAATGGAAAGAAATAAAAAATTGGTGCCGCTTCGAACGTGTTAAGCCGCCCAGCGTTAAAAAATACGAAACATTAAAAACCCGTTTACTGGCTGTATATGAAGAGTCCGAAACCAGACGTTTTCAAAAACTATTGAGTGAAATTGACCTCGGCGACCAGAAACCTTCCCAGCTTCTTCGTCGAATGCGTGACCTGGCGCGAAACAAAATGCCCGATGAAACATTAAATGTGATGTGGCAAGGACACTTACCTTCATCTGTGCGTGCAGTGTTAGCGGTTACTCAAACAGAAGACCTGGAACAGCTATCTGCTATTGCTGATAAAATTGTAGAAACCATGAAGCCTTGTGAAATATCTGATATCAAATCTACGACACCTGGAAGTGATTATACCTACATATTGACGGAAATCGCCAAAATTAACATAACACTTGAAAAAATTGAAAAACAACAATCGGAATTCATTCTTAGAACTCGGCAGCGTCGTTTCATATCCAGATCGGTTTCGCGCGGACGTAACAGGATCCGTCAAGTGGTAGATAGTGGGAACGGCTTTTGCTATTATCATCATCGTTTCAACCATAGAGCTAACAAATGTACAGAGCCGTGCACCTGGAATAAATTTGGAACTACAAAATCGGAAAACTAGCTTCGGTGCAATCACAGGCGGAAATTGGCACCGTTACTCCTCATCACCGCCTATGCGTAACTGATTTCACTACTGGGTTAAGATTTTTGATAGATACCGGAGCCAACATATCTGTTTTACCAGCACCCAAAAATAATAAAAAAGCCAACCAGTCCGAATACAAACTATACGCAGCCAATGGAACGCAAATAAACACTTATGGAATAAAAACGCTTGACCTAGATCTCAAATTACGAAGACCCTTCCGATGAACCTTTGTGCTAGCTGACGTCAAACAACCAATTCTGGGGGCTGATTTCTTAAGTACTTACGTATTTCTTAAGTAATTACTAGTAGATATAATCAACAAGAAACTAATTGATCAAGTCACAAATTTATACACCGTCGCTTCTATCACTTTCAACAGCCAACATTCCGTGAGAACTATCGACTCAAACAATGAATATAGCGACTTATTACTGGAATTTCCTGAAATTACTAAGCCCATGTGTTTCAAGGACATTCCGCGTCACTTAGTTGTTCATCAAATCGAAACAGCTGGTTCACCTGTCTTCACACGACCGCAACCTTTACCCCCAAATAAATACAACGTTGTCAAGAAAGAATTTCAACGCATGCAAGAAATGGGAATCTGTCGTCCATCCAAGAATGCCTGGGCTACACCGCTTCATGTGGTCACGAAGAAAAATGGCGAAATAAGAACATGTGGAGATTACCGTCGGCTCAATGCCATTACGAAACCGGATAGATACCCTATTCCTCGAATACAAGATTGTGTATACCTACTTGCTAAAAAACAAATATTTTCTCGTCTGGACCTGCAAAGAGCTTATCACAATATTAGTATCTACGAACCCAATATTGAAAAAAAGGCAATAACAACCCCATTTAGATTATATGAATTTACGAAAATGACATTTGGCCTCAAAAATGCCGCTCAAACATTTCAACGTTTTCTAAACAATGTAGTACTACGAGACCTGGATTTTTTATTCAGCTATATTGATGACGTCATAATAGCATCTACGTCAACATCCGAACATCGTGAACATCTCCGACAAGTTTTCGACCGCTTGAACAAATTTGGAATAACTATCAACGTATCAAAATGTGAATTTGGAAAATCAGAATTAAGTTACCTGGGATATCATGTTTCACATGATGGATTACGACCATTACAAGAAAGAGTAAAAGCTATAATAGAGTACCCAAAACCAAAAACGGTAGATGAATTAAGAAGATTCATGGGAATGGTCAACTTTTATCGACGTCACCTACCCAATGCAGCCGAAAAAAAAAAAACGCGAAAATATGTTTGGAAGTTGGCACCGCACTTTGAAGGTATTGCGATTCTGGCGATTGTTCTGGGTTGTTCTAGGATTCAGAACAACTGACTAAGAACAACCGCCAGAATGGCGATAACTTAAAAGTGAGGAGCCAACTTCCTGTACATGGATTTTTTGGATTTACTCAGAAAGTTTCATTCTCAGCCTTTTGCCGTTTTGGAACAATATAGAACAAACCTAGAACAACCCAGAACAATCGCCAGAATCGCAATACCTTCAAAGTGCGGTGCCAACTTCCAAACATATTTTCGCGATTTTTGTGGAAAATAATAGTTTTTCGAACGCGATATTTTGGAGCAATATAGAACAAACCTAGAACAACCCAGAACAATCACCAGAATGGCGATAACATAAATATGTGGTGATCACTTAAAAGTGAGAAGCCAATTTCCTGTTCATGGTTTTTTGGATTTACTCCGAAAGTATTAATCTCAGCCTATTGCCGTTTTGGAACAATATAGAACAAACCTAGAACAACTCAGAACAACCGACTTAGAACAACCCAGAACAACCGCCAGAATGGCGATAACTTAAAGGTGAGGAGCCATCTTCCTGTACATGGATTTTTTGGATTTACTCCGAAAGTTTCATTCTCAGCCATTTGCCGTTTTGGAAGAATATAGAACAAATCTAGAACAACCCAGAACAACCGCCAGAATCGCAATACCTTCAAAGTGCGGTGCCAACTTCCAAACCTGTTTTCACGAATTTTGTTTAAAATAATAGTTTTGCGAACGCGATATTTTGGAACAATATAGAACAAACCTAGAACAACCCAGAACAACCGCCAGAATGGCGATACCATAAATGTGTGGTGATAACTTAAAAGTGAGAAGCCAACTTCCTGTTCATGATTTTTTGGATTTACTTCGAAAGTATTAATCTCAGCCTTTTGCCGTTTTGGAACAGTATAGAACAAACCTAGAACAACTCAGAACAACCGAATTAGAACAACCCAGAACAACCGCCAGAAGGGCGATAACTTAAAAGTGAGAAACCAACTTCCTGTACATGGATTTTTTGGATTTACTCCGAAAGTTTCATTCTCAGCCTTTTGCCGTTTTGGAACAATATAGAACAAACCTAGAACAACCCAGAACAATCGCCAGAATCGCAATACCTTCAAAGTGCGGTGCCAACTTCCAAACATATTTTCGCGATTTTTGTGGAAAATAATAGTTTTTCGAACGCCATATTTTGGAACAATATAGAACAAACCTAGAACGACCCAGAACAACCGCCAGAATCGCAATATCTTAAAAGTGCGGTGCCAACTTCCAAACCTGTTTTCACGAATTTTGTGGAAAATAATAGTATGTCGAACGCGATATTTTGGAACATTATAGAACAACTCTAGAACAACCCAGAACAACCGCCAGAATGGCGATAACTTAAATGTGTGGAGATAACTTAAAAGTGAGAAGCCATATTCCTGTTCATGGTTTTTTGGATTTACTCCGAAAGTATTAATCTCAGCCTTTTGCCGTTTTGGAACAATATAGAACAAATCTAGAACAACCCAGAATAACCGCCAGAATCGCAATACCTTCAAAGTGCGGTGCCAACTTCCAAACCTGTTTTCACGAATTTTGTTTAAAATAATAGTTTTGCGAACGCGATATTTTGGAACAATATAGAACAAACCTAGAACAACCCAGAACAACCGCCAGAATGGCTGTGGGGTACTGACCTTACATCCAACGTTGGGCGGAAGGGAATGGCCGGCGGATGGTGGACTTGGATTTATGGGCGGAGAGGTGATCCGGGCGATGTTGAGTGGGCTGGTCCCGGGTTCCCGAGTGGGCTTGCACTTCCCGTGTGATCCGGTCACGTTACGATACACTGTCGCATGTACTGGGCGAGCGGAGTGTGTTGAGCACATGTAATGGCGGCCGGCGGAACGGCGTGGTTAGTCGCGGCGCGTACGACGGCGGTTTCGCGAGAGCTATGCGTGTGCTCGGAGCGCGGGCCGCATTGAACGGACTGCCTGATCAGACTGAAGATGGCGCGCTCGCGCCGGCTCGTCGGTTGCCGTCTTGCGCGGGTTGAGGTAAGAGAGGGGGGCGCAAGCGACGGCTGAGGAGTGCGGACAGAGGGGTCGGGCAGAAATTTCCGTCGCGTTCTATATGGCGCGATCAATGGCGATACCATAAATGTGTGGTGATAACTTAAAAGTGAGAAGCCAACTTCCTGTTCATGATTTTTTGGATTTACTCCGAAAGTATTAATCTCAGCCTTTTGCCGTTTTGGAACAGTATAGAACAAACCTAGAACAACTCAGAACAACCGAATTAGAACAACCCAGAACAACCGCCAGAAGGGCGATAACTTAAAAGTGAGAAACCATCTTCCTGTACATGGATTTTTTGGATTTACTCCGAAAGTTTCATTCTCAGCCTTTTGCCGTTTTGGAACAATATAGAACAAACCTAGAACAACCCAGAACAATCGCCAGAATCGCAATACCTTCAAAGTGCGGTGCCAACTTCCAAACATATTTTCGCGATTTTTGTGGAAAATAATAGTTTTTCGAACGCCATATTTTGGAACAATATAGAACAAACCTAGAACAACCCAGAACAACCGCCAGAATCGCAATATCTTAAAAGTGCGGTGCCAACTTCCAAACCTGTTTTCACGAATTTTGTGGAAAATAATAGTATGTCGAACGCGATATTTTGGAACATTATAGAACAACTCTAGAACAACCCAGAACAACCGCCAGAATGGCGATAACTTAAATGTGTGGAGATAACTTAAAAGTGAGAAGCCATATTCCTGTTCATGGTTTTTTGGATTTACTCCGAAAGTATTAATCTCAGCCTTTTGCTGTTTTGGAACAATATAGAACAAACCTAGAACAACCCAGAACAACTACCAGAATCGCAATATCTTAAAAGTGCGGTGCCAACTTCCCGTTCATGTTTTTTTGGATTTACTCCGAAAGTTTCAATCTCAGCCTTTTGCCGTTTTGGAACAATATAGAACAAACCTAGAACAACCTAGAACAACCGCCAGAATCGCAATATCTTAAAAGTGCGGTGCCAACTTCCAAACCTGTTTTCACGAATTTTGTGGAAAATAATAGTTTTTCGAACGCAATATTTTGGAACAATATAGAACAAACCTTTTTTTTTTTTTTTTTTTTTTTTCGGGGGGAAAATGCATTACGCATACCACCCGGGCGCAGGGGGCACCCGAGTGGTTATGTGGGACTCCCGTATAGGCTAATGAGACCCACGGTATACCCACTAAAAACCCCCCCATCTTCCTCCTCGCCGCCTTGTGACGGGGTTACGGGAACGCTTCCGCACACATCCGCGACCCCGCCGGCGGCAGCCGCCCACAAGCGGCTCCATCACGGAAGCCCGAAGGCCCTCCACGATGGGCGCACCAGATGGTAAGGTGCGCCTCCCTCCTCGGCCTCCACCAGTACCATAGCAGACTCCCCCCGAGTCTGCTACTAGGAGGCCATGGGTACCAGATAACTGGTACCCGGTGGAAGATCAGGTCTGTGGTTCTTCCACCGACCACACCTCGGCCGCAGAGGATAGGGCAAGCGGCGCACCGCAATACCGACATGCCTCTTCCTCTGCGGCCCCACCAGTGCCGTTTCGACGGAACGGCCCCGCCAGCTCGCAGGGGGTAGGGAGAGTGGCGCACCGTAATACCAACACGCCTCTCCCCCTGCGATCCCTCCACGGCCGCAGAAGATAGGGAGAACCTCCTCTTCTTCTGCGGTCCCACCTCCAAGCGCATCCGCAGCGGACTTGTTCAGTCCGCCGGGAGCGCCCTCCTCGGGCCAGCCGGCGACCCAAACAGGCCGGCCCTGGTTGCCTCTTAGCTTCACCGTGGGTGACCAGTCCACGGTTACTAAGCCCCCCCGCCACGACAAGGCGGGCAACCCCCGGGGGGGAATATAGAACAAACCTAGAACAACCCAGAACAACCGCCAGAATTGCGATACCTCTCAAGTGCGGTGCTAGCTCAAAAATCACGTTTTTTGGATTTTCTCTGAAAGTTTCATTCTCAGCCATATGCCGTTTTGGAACAATGTAGAACAAACCTAGAACAACCTAGAACAACCTTCAAAATTTTTGTAACTTAAAAGTGCGGTGCCAACTTCCCGGAGGTTAATTATAGTTGTCTAAGCGTTGAACATAAGCTATAAAATTAGTAGTGTTTTGTTGCTGTATTTTTCATTAAAAACTTATTTACCTACGTCATTTGCTTTTATTAAAAAAATATTTCCTATGTTAAATTTTGCTATCTTTTACGAGTGGATTACGCAACGCTGTAATGCACAATCATCTCAACATAAATATGATGAGAAAATAACATAAGTGATTACAAAGTGTATTCCAATGTATTACAACATTTTCATTATAAAGACCGAAAAGTATAAAAATGATTTAAATGACACATTGCTGTAACACGAAAACTGAATTAAAAACTGTTTGGGTAGGTACATCACTTAAGTAAGGAAAAAACAAAAAATAAAGAGTGTTATTGCCACGTTGTTGCAGTAGATATTTTCCACTTCTATTAAGATTGATTAGTTTTCAAAGTTTCGACAGATTGACTTATCTAGTGATATTGATAGTAGTTTTTTTCAGGTTTGTTACTGGATTCATCTGTCAAAATACATATTATAGTAAATTGTACATGTACCACTTTTATGTGTATCCTGTGGATGGCATTTCTATGTTTTTATTACATCGATGACTAATACAAAAATAATATTTATTTATTTATTATTAAAGGGATTTTGTCACTGATCGACCACATTATCCCGTACAGGATGGACAATGACATAACATACAACAAGACTAGATAATAACAATACAAAAGTATTAGTGATCGATGTTTTATTAATATAAATAAAACAGCAGAATATTTATTAGAAAAATAGATTTTACAAACTGCTTCGATAATATCATCTGAAAGGAATATTATAATGTTTAATCTCAGATTAAGTTCTTATAATCTGAGGATTTAACTAATCTTCTAGTCTAGACACATATTAGTTATTTTGTTGTCGAAAAAGATAATCATACATTGATGTTGTAAGCCTATTGTCTTGCAACGGATGACGTGTGGTCCCTCGCTGCCTCTATCTGTCAGTGCTGATATGAAATTATGAGGCAAATAAGCCGATAGTATCTCGGGCTAGAGACAGAATAGAATAGAACATTAATGTGGCCTTTTGTTGCGTGACGACGGGTTTACATTAGGCGAGCATGAGAAAATGGATTGTATGCTATGCTGTTTATAAAATATGTAGTACCTAGATGACCTAGCTTTGCTCGGTATTTTTTTTGGTAAATCGTGTGTTGCTTAACAACGCCATCTACTGAAGTAGCTTTAGTGTTGCTTCTCGCCGATAGATTTCAGGAAGAGTCTGTTGTATCAGTTTTTGATTGCCTGAAAACACGGATAAAACGACATTTTCTAAAAATTAAATCCTAGCTAGATCGATTTATTGCCTCCGAAACCCCCTGCATACTAAATTTCATGAAAATCGTTGGAGCCGTTTCCGAGACTCTGATTGTATATAGAGGTATAAGAATTAGTTACTCGTTTAAAGGTACTTATTAGATAGAGTTCAAAATACCTCCATTTTTTGAGTTTTAAATCAGTGCGAGATGACTCTTAATGTAATTGTAGACCACCAAGTATCCATAAGGATGACACAACAATTATTAGTTCTTACGAAAAAACCCTTTCTCGAATAAAAAAAATTATTGATGTTTTGAATTCAAATTGGTAGGTCTCAAACTCACTGGGAGTATGACGGCGTAGATCCCGCTGTGACCATCATCCATGTAACTGGGTCGAAATGTCGGTATAAAATAGGAAAATCGTATCCGTTTGCCTTCAAAATATTTAGTGTCCGCGATAATATTAGGTTAAATAACCATAATCTTAGATAGGTATAAAATTTATTTCGTGAACTATTTATTGGCCTTATCAAGTAATACAATACATTTTATCGATTTTGAACACTTTGATTACGTACGTAGGAAAGTTAGTTCATAAAAATGTGATTATAAAATTTCTGTAGTTTGAGAGTTGTGTTTATCCTACATTTACGTCTCACACAAAGAGAATAAAAATATACCAATATTTAAATGCCTTTGTTCTTACACAATATTCTGCTACTATCATTCATATGGAATTGAGACAGTTGTGACATTTAACTTAGTGCTTCTATGAATTTAATTTACGTAAACGGTGAATATTCAGGTACGAGTGGGATTATTACTAGGTAGAGCATAGTTAGCAGATTAATATCATAGATTGGTTTTCATAACCATAGCTAAAGAAAAAAATGTTTTATTTAAAAATATTATAACGAATATATTTTCAAATATTTATTGAGATTAAGTAGACTAAAACCTTTCGTCAAAATTTTTTTTAATTAAGTAAATAGTTGACAAACAAACAGACGAGCCGCCTGGTGGTAAATCATCATCGTCGTTTATGGATATCAGTAAGACCAAAGGCATCACCGACACGTTGCCGACGCACACACTGGCAGGCTATACTGCAACCGATACATATCAAACATTTCACGGTCGATTTTAGAATGAGGTCGGCAGTTGTCAGGGTAGGTATAACATTCTGTCACCATACAAGTGCCTTGCATAGCATTAAATTGGGTGCGTATAGCTTACAGCGACCTCCCACAGGCGGGACCATTAGTCACAGCCTCGTCGGTAATTCAGCAAGATGCACAACGAGCAGTGAATGGACGTAGACGTTTTTAACCCCAGAATAAATAACATTATTATTCAGCGAACTTGTACGTTTTACGTGATCTAAAATATCTAATGTTATTTATTGCTAGATTTTTATCTTTATCTGGGCACTGCAGTTAACACAACAGAAAAAGTGATGGAAGTAGATGAGCCGCAATACAGAAACGAAAATGATATGCGGTGCAATTCCCATGGAGCGTGCAATCAATATTGTTTGTGCCGTCCATCGCAATCAGCACGTCTAGATATCTGAAATTCTCGTGCATATTTACGAAAACGGCCGCGTAACGCAAATGTGCGGTGTTAGATATTATCACTTGACCCATACTAGCGCACTGAAGGGTTTTGGTTTCCTCTCCCTATAATCCCTAATAATTTATCCGTCAGTTTTCACCGTTCCTGACCTTTGAGAACATTTTGAATACAGGTTTTCTTACAATTCTTCATCGATGAACGTGTAGCCTTTGTTCTTTGTTTAAGGTTCCTTCAGTAAACCCATTACCTCAGAACCACATGTAATTCCAAAAAACTCACATGGCTCTAAATTTAGTCCACGAAAAAATATAATGAATTTTACTACAAGAATATCATCGCTTGTAATTATTGTCATTAGGATTGAAATACTGGTATTGGGTACACAAAATTTATAGGCAATTACAACAATACTTTTGCACGGGAACATAAAATTAATGTCGCATTGCCGAGCACAACTGGTTTAAAGCAAAATGGATAACAAGACTTTATAGGTACAAAACAGCAATTTTCCAGAATCGTGATAAAATATTTCCCGGAAATCCTTGAAAATTTCATCGATATTTCTACGTGTACAGCTTCATTATATGGTTTAACGACTTCTGTTAATTATTACCGCCTTAGATTTACAATAAATAATTGCAATAGAAATAAAATTTGGTCGTAATAATATGTATAAGGAAAATCTCTGCCAAGAGATAGTTAGAGACTTAATCCCAACTATAAAACATTCTCTTCAAAACATAAATCATGTAAGTCGTGAGGCTCCACGTCAGAGCCGGAATATTATTCAGTGGAGATTATAAAAGGATTTCACAAACTTACATCTCCATAAATAATGTTCATATTTTTTCTACTCGTAGCTTTTTTGCCTGCATTTTATTGTGACCGTGCGCGGGTATTATGTAGTTCTAAGTTCTAACAAGATAAAATTTGTTAAAATTATTGTTTAATCTTCCTCTCAAAATAGAACGATAGCAAATTAAAATATATATACCTGTTGTTTGTTACTGTCATAAATTATTCAGACCCTAAACACCCTTGTTATGGTTTACTTATGGCTTGAGTACCTACCCTAAGCATCCGTTTTCTCAAAGCTGTTAAAGATTAATTATATTCAAACAAAACCGGTCAAAAGGTCGAACACTCGAGTGAATTATGTAATGGGGAATGGCTCATTTAAAATCCTGTGGGAGTCATTTCCGCGTAGTCCTCCTGAATACTGAATCGTTACAGAGCTAGTATAAATGAGTGCACTAGTAATTTTGTTTTTACAACTCTGTAACTATGTCCGAGGTTCCAACTTTTATCCTGGAATTATCCACATGATTAGGCAATCACCATAAATCTCTTCATATTGAGGTTGATAAAATTTTACACGCAACTTAATTTCGACGATAATATTAATTTTTATCTAACTTGCTAGCTATCACCCCGCTGATTTGGCGTTGTAAATACGACAATTTCTGTGGCAGTGCCAAAGACCGGCCATAAACCCGTCTGCGAGAGGCTTGGCCCCGGTAACAGATGTGCAAGGATGGAGATTGGAGCTCATCAGCTTACGTTACTATAAAATATGAGCACAGAAAGTGTCGATTTAAGTCTACCGTCCAATAAACATTTTAATGACACGAATAAAATTTACGTCTCTTACATTAACTTCGTCTAATAAAACACTTAAATTGGAGTGTATAATTATTTCATTAGTTTAATGCACTATTAGCAAAGTGGATTCGTGTCAATGTGTAGTAAGAATACCGTTCATTTTGGTAGAGAAGCCACATCATTATAACACCAAAGCGTTAAGGCGATACATCAAATATTCATACTCGAACGTTGCGTCCACCTGTGTTCCAACCAAAATAATGTACGCGGTACGGTACTTCGCCATTAGGTATATACTCTTAAGCATTAAGCTCTTCAACTTAACTGCAGAACAAAAGTGCTCTAAATTTAAGTACAACTTGAGTGGCAAGGAAGTTTTTAGAATCATTATTATATTTTTTTATTATTTTCTTTTAAACTAATAAGTGTATAACATTAACATGGTTAGTTACTCTATAATATTAATATCGAAAATATCTTAAAATAATTGCTCTGACTGTAACACATAAAACTTTCGATATTTGATTGTGAGAAAGGGACTTCATGAGAAAATGACTTTCTGAGAAATAACACCAAGGGTAGGTATTATCAGAAAGAACCTTTTAAGAAAGGTAGAGTACCTATGCTTAGACGCTTTTAAGTTACAGGAGCAATATTAATTATATTGAACTGTATCTCAATATTAGAATGTTATGAATAGGTACATAATATGATGACATTAATATTCAATCACGAAACTTAGAGAAATCAAAATGATATGCATATCGCTAGCTTTACTGGACTTATGACTGAAGTTCTATACATATCCAAGTTAAACTAGTTTAGAGTTAGTTTGGGTACCACGTACAACTAAGAATGATACTGCTATCCATAATTTACCAATATAATTTGATTGAATGAGTTACGTAGTTACGGAGTTTACTTAGTTTAATGGTTTCTGCAGTTGTTCTCGGAGTGGTTTCTGATTTATTAAGTGTAGGTTCTTACTTGAACGTTAGTTTAAGTTCGAAGGTGAACTACAGTAAATGAGAAAATAAGTTGTGAATAAATTTATAGACGTTTTTTTTCTAATGATCAGCAAATCATCTTTGAAGCATGAGGCCAGAATTCTTCCTATGCTGACGACTGACGTAGGTCGCGGACATGAGCATATTGTGCGGTTTTTCTTTAGGTGTTACCGATGTGACAGACCAGACTAAGCAATGACAACCGATCAGGTTGAGTCCTAATCTAAATTTTACTAACAAAAAATAACCGACTTCAAAATTACTCAGAAACTACGTCTCAGATCTCGCTCAAATTTATGTGGGACTACATAACAAGCACCTGCTTTTGATTAAAAAAAGAATCATCAAAATCGGTTCACCCAGTTGAAAGTTCTGAGATAACAAACATAAAAAATATAGTCAAATTGAGAACCTCCTCCTTTTTTTGAAGTCGGTTAAAAAGTGAACGTCGTCTTCAAAGTTCTTTCATGAATTCAGCAGGATTTCCTCTCTCATGTCCTAGCGGCCTAGCCAATAATTATTGCTGGGGTGTGACGTCGCATAGAATAGATAGGTACGTTTAGCATTCAAGGCGGTACAGAGCAGGCAATCACTTCGTGATTACTGGAATTTTATCTTGTAGAAAGTAATTTATAAAAGTCCGAAGTCTAAAATTCTCTGTAGCGAGTTGAAACGATATCTAAAAACTAGCGAAAAATTTGTAAAAGGTCGAGTGAAAGGTATATTAAAACTTTATACATCAGAATTTTAAGACTTATTCTGATTTAAATTACAAATTCTCTTGTAGCAATAGCACGCAATAGTTTTCTTTTTACATCTTCATAATGTGTCTTTTGATATCAAAGAAAAAAATAGCAGTAACGTATATTGAATATTGGGTAAGTACTTAAATGCAACAAATTTTTGATGATACGTCTTAACCTTTATAATGTGATATCATACCATTCGGCAAGTTTCACATCTCAATTCTTCAGACTCTGTTCTCCTCAGCTGTGTGATAATTATTGAGAGCAATAAATACGTCATATGTATATTTATGAATAATAAAAAATGGAACTTTAAAATGTGAGAAATATAATCGTCACATTGTATAGAATATTACTATCCAGCCTATTGTGTACTATAAATAAAATTCGTCTATCTGAAACTTCGGGCTACGCTACCGGCAAACGGGCGACGAGCGTCAATGCGCAATGCAATGCAAAGTAGTTTCGACTTGATGTTGCTTTGGAAAGAACAAAGCCACGCTTTGCGATTGTGATATTGTTTTGACCTGTTCGGATTTGTACTGCAATTGTTCACAATTGCTCGTTAATTTGGCTTGTGTTTACGCCTTTTGTCTTTGATCTTGTCGATATTTCCAAAAGTACGAGATTATTTTGAAAAGTCAGATACGGAAGTTCGATAAATAGATTTGCGATTATTTTCAACGCGGGACTCTAAATGGAGGAACATTATTGCATTAATGACATTGTGTGCGATTTACTTGAGTAAGTAAGTAAGGCAGTTGCGTGGTTAGCCCTAAGGAGGCCCCATATCAATATTTGTTGTGGGGTCCCCTCAGCGTCAGCTGTCAATATACAAAAGGAATGCCAACTGTAGCGGTCATAGGCCGCTGGTGAGCTTTTTTTGGGAGTGTTAGTGGGGGCCCCTATACGCTGAGGGCCCCGTATAATTGATACGGCTGATACGGCGGTAGCTACGCCCGTGAGTGTAGGTGTCAAGTTCAAGAAATAAGAATACGCTTTTATTAAGTTTGTGCGCTTAACCGTCGACTTCATAGCCACTCAGAATCAGGCGGGATTGCAGTCAAGGATAAAAAGGACATTTTGAATTACCAAAGTATTACCTACAATGGCTACAATACAGAAAATATATACTTCACACACCAAAAAGAGAAAACGGTCAAAGCCTGTCGTAGGCGTTATTTATATTGGAGCCAAACCATGCGAATATTGTTACAGTAGTAACTATTTACGCTAGAAGAAACTATTGAGAAAAAATGTAGCCAGATATTTTTGTGCTACAAATTAGATAGATCGTTAGCGAAGATTTTGAAGATCTTTGTTTAATCAAACAGTAGGAATATCAAACGAAAAATTTTACCAAATGAACAACATTATACCCATAATATTCAATTGGCTACCAATAATGCTCACCAGGAGTGGATCAGGGTCAGGGTCTCTTGAGACATGCTAGAGCATACTCCACCAAGAGTCAAAAGTTTTCATACCGTCCGGGCGTCCTAAGCCCGACATTGACTGTTATTGTACTTGCGATATCAGACGGTACTGACGGCTTTACCTACCCTCCGAGGCGTTCAAAAGTTTTTTGCCACTAAGTTAGCGGCCTACTACCATCCGCAATTCCGCATACGTGGTTGCTTAACTCTCTCGACCATTTAGAATCGACAAAAGCCATTGACTCATTGATCTATTTATTAGTTAGTACATTATACTTCAATGGCCGGACTAAGAGCGCTTCTTCTGAAATTTTAAGTACACTTTTTAACAGTGAAGAAGTATTTATCGTTGGTAATTTATCGTCGTAATGTATCGTAAAATCACAGCTGGGCAGGCTAAATTAGAAAACGAATAATAGTCGATTAATTTACAACTCTACACGATGCATGGCATGACGCGTGGTACGACGCGTACTTGACTGGTTTTTAGGGTTCCGAAGTAAAATCGGAACTCTTATATTTTCGTCCGTCTGTCCGTCCGTCTGTCCATCCGTCTGTCCGTCTGTCTGTCCGTCTGTCTGTCCGTCTGTCCGTCCGTCTATCTGTCCGCCTGTCGTGAACAGGAAGCCCGTGGCCTGACACGCACTTGCCCGGTTTTTTATATTGTTATTTTTACTTATACTTATTATCAGTTGAATCTCAGTGTTTCTACACTACTGTACAATATTATTAAAGACTAGCAGTTGCCCTCGCTTCGCTTCGGCAAAAATAGTAGGTAGGTAGTACTTTAGTTAACTTACAGAACATACTCTTAAAGCAGCATGATTGATCATTAGAACGGCATTACAATGAAAGGTCAATACACCACATAACGTTTCAATATTTTAGGGTTCCTTACCTCAAAAGAAAAAAACACGGTTCCCATAAGATCACTCACTCCATTGCCCTTCTGTTTGTCTGTTTCTCAAGACCTTTTTTCGCAGGAACGCGTGAAGGTAACCAATTAAAATTAATATCCAATTCTCAGATCTGCAATCCCTAGGAGCTGTGAAAAGATCAATATTCTATGTCGTCAACGCAATCAAAAGACACTCGGCTAAAAGAAATGTCTCAGGTATAACATAGGTTAAAGAAAAAATCTAAAAACTGTTTTGTAAGTAGGTATCACAAAGAACATGATTTTACACCTATTTGCAAACTTGGTAATTTGATCAGGGCCTATGTTGATGTAGGGGGACGACAGTTTTTCAACGGCAAAGTTATGTTTGTTTCTTAATTCCATTTATCTTTTCGTTACACAGCTACGTTAGGTTTCACTAAATAGTTAAGTTACATAGGTTCAACAATCCTAGCTCGCACTTGGCCGGTTGCTTTTACTTATTATTATTATTTCATGATATTATTTTCTAATGTTTGTGTTTCCTGCTTAACCCATAGTAAATTACACTGAATAAATAGTTTTAATGATGCCGTATGACCAATCCATCAGTATTTCACATTACATACATGATAGGTACCCAGACTTTAAAAAAAGTAGTAATCCTTCTCCAACGTACAATCTATGTCTATACCCAAACACATCGAAATTGATTCAGCGGTGCGAGAGAGTTAAGGTTAATTCGATGAGTTATGTGTGAATGGTAATAAAGGAGGCAACACATTTTCGCATTTATTACATTGTAGTTTTGGCAAACCAATAATTCGGCAAAGGGAAGATATTGCTTCACATAAAATGAGAAAATTCAGCTCTCAGCACTCTCAACACGATGTTCCTAAGGATATTATGCATTACAATTGTTAATTAATACCATTATTACCATTATTATTTCTCCATGGGTTTCTCCTGGATAGCTACCACCCTTGAGCATGAGTCAGCCGCCAAACGATTCGTCGTATTCCGGCTGAGGGCTTGAGAGTCAGTTCTTTCTTTCTTTTTCTTTCCTCTTTCTTGGCCGGCAACTCATCAGTGATGCCTTTGGTGTTGCTGATGTCCATGGGCGACGATAGCCACTTACCATCAGGTGGAACGTCAGCTCGTTTGTCGGCTATTTCCATAAAAAAATCACGAAACAGTTATTTCAAATATCAATCCTAAGCTTCTTAATACGTCGCAATACGCTTTACGTATGTGAAGTTATGTATTTTATTATCAATGAAGAAAAGGTTTTGTAAGTTTAAACAAATCGACTCATATTTTATTTTCTCGCTTTGTTATGGAACCCAAAAATATCCTACAATTTAAGTTGAAGACCCGATATCGTAGTATAGTCCTGTTGAAATCCTTTCAGTGTTTTCAGAGATAAGTGGCGATAAAGAAACAGACAAACAAAAAAGGTTTTGTAAGTTTAAACAAATCGACTCATATTTTATTTTCTCGCTTTGTTATGGAACCCAAAAATATCCTACAATTTAAGTTGAAGACCCGATATCGTAGTATAGTCCTGTTGAAATCCTTTCAGTGTTTTCAGAGATAAGTGGCGATAAAGAAACAGACAAACAAAAATTATTAAAAACTTATTTTTCAGTTTTGATATCGTGCAAGTAACTGAATTTACAACATGAAAAATGCAGTTATTTCGGAATCGCAGACGGACTCTTCAATTTTATTTATTTGTAGGTAAAAAAGTGGTTTGCATGTACAGCGCCATCTAGTGGCCAAGATAGTAATCGATCGGTTACTCATACATAATTAATTTGCGTTTTTCCACCACTTCCAAGTTGTAATTAATAAAATGCTGAAATTATATTGGAGCACATAGATACGCAAAAAACATGCTATCGAAAACAAAATAAGAAAACAGATATCCACTCGGTAATATGGATTTGAATTAATGAAAAAAATAACCTTTAAAGGCATTTTATGGTCTTTCCATGTCATATAAGTAAAAACTAAGATATGTATGTATTACTCTTTTTGTACGGAGAAAACGTTTTTTATTATTTAAAACAAATCAGCTTCCATTTTTTTTTTCCATACAAAATATCCCTAAGGAACCCTTTGGTGTGGAACCATAAAAAGTAGCTTAAATACTAAGTTGAAGACTTTTCAATATCTTAGTAAAAGTCGTGTTAAAATTTGTTCAGTGGTTTCAGAGATTTGTGGAGACAAACAAACAGACAGACAGGAAATTTTTTTAAAAACTCATTTTTCGGTGTTGGTATCGTGCAAGTAACGATTTGCAACTTGAAAAAATCATTTTTAAAATCACAGTTTAACTCTTCAATTTTATTATTAGTATAGATTAGTATAGATAATTACATATTCGCATGTAGCCAATTTAATGTATTTGGCATTGAAGATTTCATGAATTTTTTACAGACTTGAACTGAACCGGATTCCTGTAATGAATTTACTGCAACTCACTGAAACCAAGCTTATTTTACGACGTACATATATTATAATTTTCATAATTCAACAGCCTAAAAGGTTGTAAGTCACGTTAATTTCAAATTTTACATAAAACGTATTTCCTTATCGTGTTTGTTTGATGTAAAGTATACAGGACGTAATTTGTAGAACAGCATTTTTGTTATAACAGGTCACTGCGGTAAATGAGAAAAAAAAAGAGTAGGTGAGTAATTATGATTTTTATTTCTACGTTTCTTTAATAACTCTCAAATAGAAAAGCAATAAGTACAAATAAACACATTATGTATAACTAATCCTTGAATCGAAAATAAAAAATTGGTGAAAATATAGTCGACATGATATTCTGATTGAAATTACTTAACTGTATGTTATTTAATAAAAGTTTTACAAAAGAAGGTACTTTGTTCTTTAACGTTGTGAAACTTTAATTGTTAATTAATACCATTATTACTATTATTCTTTCTCCATGGGGTTCGACTGGATATCTACCACCTTTGAGTAAGAGTCAGCCGCCAAACGACTCGTCGTGTTCCGGCTAGGGGTCTGAGAGCCTGTTCTTTCTTTCTTTTTCTTCTCTCTTTCTTGGCCGGCAACGCCTTTGGTGTTGCTGATGTCCATGGGTGACGATAGCCACTTACCATCAGGTGGATCGTCAGCTCGTTTGCCAGCTATTTCCATAAAAAAATTAAAATGTGTGCAATTCACACGTTGTAGAAGTGAAACCTTCAAAAATTTTGTTTTCAAGATAATGAGACGAATGTAAAATCAACTCAACTCAACTCAACTCGTCTCCACTCAATTCTAGTCTCCACTCATCTCTAGTCTCCACTTATCTCTAGTCTCCACTTATCTCTAGTCTCCACTCATCTCTAGTCTCCACTGGACAGTTTCGTTGTTTCATAAAATTTCAAGTCACCGCCGTACTACAGAAGTTTTCACTTCAAAAACTACTCACAATATTGCTACATATCTAAGCCAAAAACACCACTACTTCAGAGAACAGAATACATCATTTCACAGGAATTTCAACCCGTGCGTTTTTCTCACGATTGAAAGATGCTGACAGAGATTTTATTAGTTAAAGAGAATTACTGTATACCTTATATCCACGCAACCCTTTTTAGGGAGTTTGCCATTTTCTATTTATGTCAGTGCGAGCTGCGTGGTGCTCCGTCAATAAATCAGAGCCGTTTTGTTCGGGCCCATTACACCGTTTTACCGTCTTCCTACTGAGACAAAATTAGATCATACCAAAGGGTACCCGTTCATATACATAAGTTCAGTTGTAAAACCTTAATAGTTAACGCTGTACGTAGTTGTACCCTCTCGACTGTTACCCACAAGCCCTTCCTGCGTTAATCTCTCCATCGCTTTAGTTTCAATTCGAAATCGGCTGAAATTTATGTCTGTTGTGGTAGTTCGGGAGAGTATCGAACTTTTTGAATTACGTTAGTGTTAATATTCTGTAGATAGGTACAAGATTATTGGGGAAATTGTGATGTTAATTATGAGGATTGAGGTGGACTAAATAAGTCACGTAGATTTACTTAAAACATTTTATTTTTCAATAATTTTGCTTCATCTTTACATAGTTTATATCATTTTCATATGTTAAGTACACATCAATAAACAACATGTGTAACTACATTAAATAATAGTTTAATCTCTCAATTTATTTTATCAAAATTTTAACGTCAGTCCAACACAATTTACCAGTAAATCACAAAAGCTATCAGTGAAAGGTCCAAACTTACCAAATCTGTAATGAATGGGGAACTCCAGAATACCACGATCAAGTTAGTGAATTAGATACCCCACTGTCCCCACCGTCATCAATCTATGAAATTCCTCCGTTTATCTGCTCCTAATCAATCTTAAGTAACGATGTTGATTCTGTTCTGTATTATTTTATTCTTTGCTGCATGAACATTTTAATCTCATTTATATTATGGAAATTATTTATCTCAAAAGTGAAATGTATTAAATTTTTACTCGTTATCATAATGGAAAGTTTAATTGAAACAAGAAAAATGTTGTTTTTTTAATATTTCAACGGAAAAAACAGTAATTTGCTATAATGATTATACATAGCTAGTATGATAGGTAAGATTAACTCTTCAGAACTAAAAAACGTTACGCCGAAGATAGGATATTGAATATTGGAGCGTATTCATTCAAATTAATTGGATGCTTCGGTATTCAATATCGATGGTAAATTTAATACAAAGTTTTCTAAGTTTCAAGGGTGTACGTCGTACGTGCTGGAGTGGTTCGATGTTTCGCTATAACTCAAACGGGGCCGGAGTTCACGTATCCATTACGCCACGCTTACGCCACGTTCCCGCCATGCCGTTGTGACATGCCTCGGTGTCGCCTGAATTTCCTAACGGAGGCTGTTATTATGTAAATAGCTGCGAGTTGGTAATGGCCTATTATCCAAGCTCTACTAGGCTCTACCCTACAAAGGCTTGTCTGAATAGTTATGTGTTGTTCTGCAAAACGATTTATTACTTAACCTAAATTATTATAATTACTTTATTTTTAATTTAAATTCAAACAATAATTTTAGTTGCAGTAACTATTATTGTTGTCGGACGCTACACTGGTACCAGCGTTCCTCTATGGCCATGGCAACAGAAAATCAATACTGATTAAGTGTAGACCACAGATTATGTAAATTGTGGTGTAGGCACATATTAAAATGTATCAAATCAAAGTTTGTATCAGAGTTTAATGCCATACCAAATTGGATTAAAGTAACTGAGCCCTCTGACTGTACACTCACGGTACTACCATATAGCTTAATTCCAACGGTGCTTGTGGGATTCTGGACCTACTCTTCCATCTCTTGAACATCGGTGATGAAGTGGTGATCAGATATATGTTATGTATGAAGTGTGCTTGTTAATCGGTTATTTATATTTTTCTCTTGTATCCCTATTGTAAAGAATATCTAGTACTTTATTTTAATAATAACGCAGTGTATGGATTATGGTTGGCTAACTACAGACTGAACACAGGTCTTTACTCTTGAGGAGGCCTATGATACCACGCCACTTCAGCGCGGATTGGTGAAGAGAGTGACCACTGGCCAACCCAAGTGTCGGAAGTTTTCATGCCACCGACGGCCTCCAAGGCTCCAACATAGCTTAACGACTGTTATCTTGTGATACCAACCGGGACCGACGGCTTTAGGTACCCTCCGAAGCACGGAAGCGCTCAGGAAAGTTTTGCCTCTAACTATAAATATTACGACAATGAGGCAAAATTGATATATTTCTAAAATTGAAAAAACCTTCTTCATGAGATAGTAAAGTTTAACTGTACAAAATTTTTTCATTAGTTTTTTTCTAAAACGCAGAAAATACTGGAAAATACTTTTAAATTTCAAAAGGAAAGGGAAAATTTCGCATACATTTACCGATTTTTATACGAAGTATTCTAAAGTGCACGTAGAGCAAAGAGCAAAGAGCTTAAGCTCATGCAAAAGAACGTGATCAAAATGATTCAGTATTATTAGTTAGAGCATTTTGTTTGAACTTGTCATTTATTGTACTTAAGGAAACTTTCTCTGTAATATAAAAAAATCTGGATAAGAAAACAAAGCAAGTTTATTTAATGTTGAAATTATTTCCCCAGTCACTGTTATCAATGAGACAAACATTAACAGTAAACAGGACAGGACCTACACTTTCAACACTAGGGTTCCTATCCTTATGGGTGGGATATACACGAGCCTTGAAAAAATATTTATCCGTCACATAAATGTCTATCTCGGCTGGGAATCGAACCCGGGACTCCACGCTTCGCAACTATGATCACTTAGTAGACTAATAGTTTTTCTATGTATGTTCACTTTGTCGCCAAATGGTTATATTAGTAAAATGTTTTTATGGTAAATTGATTTTAGCTAAGGTTAGGAGATCGCAAAAAGAAGGCGTACGGTACGTCCGCCGGATGTGGGCCTTTAATTAAATTACCTTTGTTGTTGTATCGCTCCGTCACGGAAGTGTTACAGGGCTGCTCTACGTCATTAGGTTTCATTCAATTAATTAATTAGGTATACTTATATTCTAGTGCTAGAATAGATTTAATCTTCATCATACGTCACTGGAAGGGCAATAATACTAAAGCGCCAATTTGGCGAAAATGGGTTATTAGTTATGATTGGAAATTGGTGCTTTAGTATTATTGCCTTTCCAGTGACGATCCTATATAATTTAATAAAACTTTACCTGATAGATATCTGTATATGGAAGATATTTGAGAAAACCTTATAAGGTTAGGTTAGGTCAGGGGGTATACCCCCTGACGGGCGGGGATAATTTAATATTATATATTAGCGATAGATCCCATAGCAATGAATTTTAGAATTTTTGATTTGTTTATTGGTTTGTCTGTGCGTTTGTTCTGGCTTATTTCAGAATTTGGATGAGGTTTTCACTGATGTAATGTAGTGAGCTTGGGTTAATAAACACACTACTTTACCTCATTACACCGAGATGAGTCGTTTAATTAATGTAATTGGTGTATGTATACAGTATTAATTAACAGTCCGCGTGAAGCTGTAAAGGCCAATAGGGCCAACAGTAGGGCTTGAATATCGGAATCTCGGAATCTCGAAATATCGGAATCTCGGACCGTGAAACCCTATATTACAATTCCGATACTGAGTGATTCGATATCGTAATATCGGAATCAGTATTTTTTTATTTTAATTTAAACAAAATGATTTTAATTCGTGCCATAAGGTATATTGGTCATAAAATTGAGCAAGTAAGTATAAATATTTTAGCTGTGTAGGGAGGTAGAGTTAATATCTTTAACCGTATTCCTGTTGTGAGTCTGCTCAGCCTACTGCACGAATAATGCGATACGGAAAAAATCTATTCCAAACATAATTTATCTCCTTAATCTCGGTATACCTAAGTTAATAATTTCATCATCTTCTGCAGATCATCTGTACGAATCTCTAGTTGCTGAGAATTCGCATCTAACTGTCAATGGCCATTCACCGCAGATAGCTCATTGACCATTGTACATCGGAGGTTCACATCTACAACAAAGGTTTTTAAAACCTTACGATGTCTGGACGTGAACAAAGCTAGTGGACCAGATGGTATTCCAGCTCTCTCCAGTTATCTACTGTTTTGCCACGCTTGGTTCGTCTCTCAATTAAGACGAGCATAGTGCCTCAGGCGTCGAAGCTTGCCAACGTGCAGTCCGTGCCCAAGAATGGCAATCGAGCTGACCCTGCTAATTAACGGCCAATTTCAATTACCAACATACTCAGGAAGATTATTATTGAACATGCGCCTCGTTGCATACCTAGAACACAATGATCTCCTTAGTGACCTGTAGCTATAGCCTAACGCATACCACTCTACCGCATTCTAGCGTATCTCACCCACGTATTAGCGTATTGATCATGCTTCCTGCGTATGTCCTATTCCCTGGCCTGATCAGCTGGGTTAAAACTTTCTGAGTGAATGTTCATTTAGAGTCGTTATCAAAGATTATTCGTCCCAAGCAACCTTACATCACATATTACAAACAATGCCGGAATTTCTCAGAGATCTTTTATCTCCAGAACTCTATTCCTGCTGCATATCAACGATCTGGTCGAGCGATACCTGGCAAGATTCCGACCAGTAACGACCAAAATACAGTCTGAAGAGAGGCCCGGGTTGAAAGAGTAAATTACTGCCTGAAGTCACCGAATAGGGCGACGCCAACCTTGTGAAATTCAACGCCACAAAAACAGAAGCATTTATTTTGGCCCTACTTTTCAGAATGTATCCTTGAAATTCTCCCACCGCAAGAAATTGAGATATCCTTGAACCTTAAATATGAGCGGTCTATTGAATCCAAAGTTAAGGCAACTGCCAGGAAACTAGACGTCCTAGCAAATGTGTTGCGATATTTCCAGTCACTTCAGCTTTTATCCTTCTATAAAGCATAGCTTCTGCCGTACAGCTGTCACATTTGGTGCAGCTGAATTTCATCTATCAGTAAAAACTATTTTGCGATTCAAAAATCCTAAAAAAAATATGGCAGTGAATTTTTAACGCGAAAACCAAATCGAATTGAATAGATTTAGGTGATATTTGCAAGGAACGGGATTAAAACAGTATTAAAGACGTTATTATTTCATTATCCTATTGATTAAAAACCTTTTTGCTATCCAAGACGTCCTACTTTACAATATAAAATTAAATTTAAATTATTTAAAAAAAATTGTATAATTCCGATATTGATATCGGAATTCCGATATTAGCATCAAATATCGAAAATCAATATCGATATTGAAAACCTTCCGATATTACAAGCCCTAGCCAACAGCAACTTATCATTCGAAAGAAAACAAAACAAAAGTATAAATTAAAATAAAATAAATAAGTGAACAACCGGGGAGTTGGCTTTATACCTACATGGCACTCATTGATCGTTTCTGAAGCATTGCATGTCGATTTGAATTTTCCAATCGTTACTCTTCGCCATAAAAATAACCCCATCCATATTTATAACCCCAATACGGATCGTACGCTAAATTGGGTCTGAGTCTGACCCATCGTCTATACCTTTTTTAGAGCTCCTGGATTTTTTGGTTAGAAGTAAACAGTAATCATACAATTTTTTATATTAAACATAAATGTAAATTTATTTGACGTTATTCAGATTTTGCGTACGATGCTGTTTTCGGAAGTTAATTAATGTATACCTAAACGGCATTTAACCTAATACTTATAATATGAATACGCAGATAAATTGTTAGATAACCAACTTCCATACAGTTTCAAATCTTGACCATTCTCAAAGTTATAATTGAAATTTATTGTTAGCTCAGAGAACGGCTCTTGTAGTGGCACAAACTCAATTAACAGAAACTAGCTCTTCTCCTTTGAAACATGAAGAGATGAAGGAAACGTAAAAACTAATTTACTGACTCATTTCCATTTTCTATCAGAATGTTTAACCAATTATTAAGGATGTGAGTATTTGTATACTAATTGGAAAGTTTTAAGTTCACCCCAATCTAGATTCGAATCTTCATGATTCAACAGTGTACCTAGAAATACAATTTAAAACTAATGTTTTAAATGAAGCAAAATTCCAAGCTCAGCTGTGGGACTGAGTATATGTAAAAGTATGATAAAAATTAGTGCATTATTAATTTTTAACAATTTTTTTTTGTTTTTATTCTCAGTTAAATAAATGGAGGATAACTTCAACATTTTTATTAATATTTAATAAATGAAATTATTTGTTACACTATGATGGATTGAAAAAGTAGACCTAATACAAGTGTGAAATATTGCTTTTTCCCAAATGACAACAAAACGGTCCAAATCCCTCATGTGAGATTTTTCAACAAGTTTCTCAATTTCGGTGAAGGCTTAGCAGTTTTACGAGTCTCGGGAGATATCCTCAATCGTTTTGCCTACAAAGTATTATTTCATATGTATTTCCCCCGTCGGTAGGTAGGCAGTATGCATTAGGGAGGTGTTTTTGCCGTTCTGTCCTAAATTCATGGATCGGACAAAAAAGGACCATATTCGTATTTCTCAGGCAGCCTACTGCCGCCGCGCCGCCGCAATAACAATTGGATTTAAATAGGATACGTTTTTACCTTAGTCGTACGTAACAGATTATTTGTTACCAACTTGTTTGTTTGTTGTCTATATACGATATATAAAGCCTATAATTATATGTGTTCTAGGGAAAGGTTTATGAAAATAAATACTACTTACTCTATGACATCATAATTCATTATACCTACCCTCTTGATGGCGCTTGAACATTTTCTTAAGTGTTTGCCCAAACGAAGTGGCAACATTACTTTTAGATTACTAATAAGTTCAAATTATATTGGAATGTTTCAATCTTGTCTTAAGAGACACAATGTTTTAGTACTGAATTATTTCTAACAAGGGCCTCAGGCCGCGATCGGTCGAGTGTAATACGTGTAACCGTTGTAAGTGTAAACTTTAGATGTAACGATTTGTACATGAGACTACCAATTTCACGCATACGAACCGTTCTTGTCATAGATGATCAAAGATAAAATCTAATTTGGGTTAAGGGTCCCGTTATTCAATGAATCCGTCATAATTATTCCTTTACTTAATGGTAAATCTTGTTTACCAACGAACGAGACAATGGGGTCAGACCCCTTTTTGCAGGTCGCTAGATTCTGTACCACCTAGCTTAATGCCTACGGCTATAATGAAACGTGCCTAGACGCCTAGAATCTTTATCCTAATTTTAAAATCAACAGTGTTTCAATGATTGTGATTTAATGTTTATTTTATGTTACATAAGAGGTAGTTATGCGGGTTTTTCTTTAAAATCTTGGCTGGCAACACATCTGCTTTTGGTTTTAGATTTGTATTTTAGATGTTTTTTTAGAGGAGTCTTATTTTGTAAACCGTCTTGGCAGTTTGGCACTACTTCTGAAATATTAGTTTAAAAAATTGGTAATAAATATTTAAAAAAAATAGTTTCAGCATTTAATGATAATTTATCCTTATTAAGTTCTTTTCATTTTATGCCTGCCTTATTTTTTAAACAGCAGTGATAGCCTAGCGGTAGAACGTTGGTCTCCCGAACGAAGGGGCCCGAGTTCAAATCCTGGCACGCACCTCTAATTTTCAAATATTATGTGCGTATTATATGTTAATTATCACTTGCTTCGGTGAAGGAAAACATCGTGAGGAAACCTGCACACCGGAGAGTTCTCCATAAAAAGTTCTCGAAGGTGTGTGAAATCTACCAATCCGCACTTGGCCAGCGTGGTAGACTATGGCCTAACCCTCACATTCTGAGAGGAGACCCCGAGCCCAGCAGTGGGACAATTATGGGTTGTTGCTTTGCTTTGCTTGCTTTGCTTATTTTTTAATAACACATTACGACAAAAGGACCCTGTAAGACTGATTACCGAATAAGACTCTTCTAAAAAATAGACGATAAGTAGAATCCAATCAAACCTTATTCTTAAAAATCAATGAACTATAAATATTAACCGAGTTACTTTCTTTCGATTCAAGACTACTAACAAGCTTTTCATTCGTTTTATATGATCTACATACTTTTGTTCATTGTATTTCGAATTCAGAATAACTCAGTATTCAGTAAAACAGTCACGGCTCAATTCATTCTATTCTGCGATTCGAAGTCAAATTCCATCAATGAATACCTTGTTCTGTCTATGTGCTGAAAAGCAAAACATTGCCATTGTTAGTGTACAACTGTTACTTTTTCATATGTTTTCAGTCTTATGTGTTATGACTCTGACGCCCTAACTCAAAGTCATTAACGATTACTTTAATCGCTTCTTAATAAAGAATCACCATACAAATTTTGTACTAAGGAGCGATTTAAGTAACCGTTAGTGACCCTGAGTCCCAACTTACGCCCCAGCGTTAGAGAGCGATTAGGTATAGGATCTAGTACCTACAGTACATTATTATTATTATTATTTTTGTTTTAAAGCCATACATACCCATTTTTCTTTAAATATGATTCCAAAGAAACAAAATAGGTATATATTTTGTCCGCACACAGCATGCCAAGGTTCAAACTCGGGCCCCTGCGTTCGGGAGACCGACATTCGAACCGCTAGGCTATCATTGCTCGCTTCGGGTACTTGTTTCTTAATACTCGCTTATTTATCTCATAATACCTGAAGCCTACAGCCCATGTAGGTATGTGGTTGCTATAATACGCTTGAAAGATAAATACGTCTCTCAATTTATATCCCAAAATAAGGTACTATTGAATGAACGTGCACATCATGGTTATTTTTTGACGGATGACGGAATCCTGTTGACATGCATCGGAGCGGACACTTGCCGTTCCGGAAGCGACCGAAATAGAATCCCATCCGTCGAACCCGTTCACACACTTATTTCACACCACCACACACTCACACATTAACGTACTTAATCTCTGTAGTCTAAGTGACTGATTAACCGACATCCAGCATTATGAAATATTATGTAAATAATGCGAAATAATCTGTGGAGGTGTTTGGCGGCTTTAAGGATATAACAATAGATACGAGTTTAATATACTATACGTATTATTACCTAATAACAGAGGAAAAAGAGTAGGTGTAGGTAAGTAGGTAGAGTAGAGGGCAAGGGGGACAATTAACTCTAACCCAAATTAGCACGTTAAAGTACAATATTTCGCAAAAAAACTCCTGAACCGAAAAATGATCTTTTACAACCAATTTTTTTAAAGAAATTTTTAATGATAACCTGTATCTGAGTATGTTTTTATATTTTATTTCAAAGTTTGGTTGGCAGCCCTGACTGGTTGTCAGTTGTCAGCTGTCGCTAACAGACGAGGTGGTTTAACTCAGTCTGTATCCTTATTATATGAATAAACACACCTGTAACAGACTTCAAACGCCTACTTGAGGATGATTTTAGACTATCGCTGGCTCCATTAGCATTAAATACTCGTGTCTTGGGCAGCCATTTAATACTTCTGATAACAAGATTTTGATAAAACTAATATTGGAATAATCTGTTTGTGTTTCACATAAACATAAAATCGAGCCCCTTATAAAACATTAAAGAGAGCTCCTGGCAATAACTTATTAGTACTTCGGAAAG
The DNA here is from genome assembly GCA_911387775.1 of Thymelicus sylvestris. Classification (NCBI taxonomy): domain Eukaryota; kingdom Metazoa; phylum Arthropoda; class Insecta; order Lepidoptera; family Hesperiidae; genus Thymelicus; species Thymelicus sylvestris. The sequence continues at coordinate 11,301,565 of OU426891.1, read as the reverse complement.
TATCAGTACTTTGGTGCAGTGGTAAGATTCCTTAGGACCTGCTGTCTGTGAAGCGAGGGTCCCGGGTTCGATTCCCGGCCGGGGCAGATAGTTATGTGACAGTAAAATATTTGTACTCGGGTCATGGGTGTTTATTGTGATGTGTTATATGTGTCGTCCATGCCACCCGCGACATAGGTAAAATCCTGCTGCAGGGATATGAGTGTGTAAGCGTTTGTGTATATTTGCTACCAAGCAGTTTGTAATTATCTAAATAGTAAAGACCTTAAAAAGTGAATCATATCAAATTAGATTACTAATAATTATGTACTGAAATCAGGTAGGTATAATAATATAGGTTAGCCTATATTTATTTTATTTGTTTCGCAATAAGGTAACTTAGGTAATTACTTTAGTGGGCTATTTTTATTCGTGGTTGAAATAAGTTGGGTGGGTGATACCTATTACCAACATTTTTTGCAGTTTTTCGTACCTCGAAGGATACGACACGCGACTCAAGTTGATGACAGCTAGAGACCTGCGATCAACATTTTAACTTCCGACATGTATGTTATTATGATATAGTTACTACACGTACTCACCCATTCGGCCTTCACCAATCTGTGTTAGAGTGTTCTTCAGGGTTGAAGTTATGTTCGGAGAGTCATTAGAAGTGTCTCATATTGTGTAACAACCTGGGAATTACTTTAATATTCATCGGCATTATCATTATATCGCTACAGACTAGCAATCATTCATCCACGAATCGACCAAGCTCGGTTTTGCAATAACATTTTTCAGTTCGCAGGTGCTGCTAAGCCATCTGAGTTATCGTTGGACGTTGACATTGTGTTCTTGTTTAACCAAAAAATGTTTTATAAATATGGAAGTTGACATCGGCGATCTTTTTATTCTCAAAAAAAAATCGCTTTAGATATGTGTTCACATATGGCGAAATAAAACTTTATAAAACTAAATTAAAATATACAACTTAAATGAAAACTAAATTTAAATACAAATACGCACACACATGCATATACAGCTTCATAAAAATTGCCTTCGTGAATGAGCGGGGCAACCAAACCATACAGATATGTATGAAATATTTTTCATTTTCATTTCCATGTTGGTAAAAAACTCATCGGGGTTTAACTGTAGCGTGTTTTTCAGAACATGTTCAGCCTCATTATTATCATCGATAGCAGATTCTAGCGTCATTAAAGTTTCATATAAAATGATTCATCAATACGGCCAAGCTACTCGATAGCTTGGCAGAGTACGCCCTAAGCGTCCTCAATTACGCGAGACCCGCGCCACGCATGAACGCAGTACGTGTGTGCAGTTAACAGTTAACTGTTACTGCCGTTACTGGGTTGAAGTCAAGTATCAAATAGACCTGACCCGACTGACGATTTCATACAACATACAACATCAAATCGATGGCGGATCCAGGATTTTTGTTTTAAGGCTGAACCAGCTGAGAAAATGTATTTTTTCCTGAATTTTCTAATTATGATAATGGCTGAATTTGGATCAATTTGATAAACCTTGTACCTACATATGGTTCATTATTTATTTTGTGAACACTAAGTTATAGCCAGATATAATTGTCTCTATATACTAATTAGATTGATCTTTCAGTTCAAAACTCACTAAAATTAATTACAATAATTGCTTAGAAGTTAGAATATACTTCATTAAAAGCATCTGTGAAATCTTAGCAAAAATAATATTTTAGCTTCTTTTTAATTACGTCCTAATTACGCTTCATCAAACTAATTAGTTAGTAAACGCTTATTAAAAATATATCACTTGAGTGTAACGCAAATGGCAGTCCCTGAGGAATTTTGTAAGTAAATGTCTACAAAGGGCTAACAGGTATACTGGAAGTAATTATTGTTATTTAAAACATTGGATACGTTGCCTTACTTGTAACTCTTGTAAGCTCGACACAAACTACTAAAACTAAAGAGTAGACTGGTTTGAGTAGTTACTTACGTAGGATAATTTTTGTTTGTTAAATTAAATTTTTTGCTAAAATCATATAGATTTTGTGTCTTTTAAGAAGATTTATTATGGTTTATAAACTTAAAGACGCTTTACCGTAGCCACCTTCTAGACTCATCATTAGATTCTGGATATCGGCTAAGTCCAGAGTACTTCTCAAGAAAAATCAAACGAGCCAGTGGGTTAAATTTAATTTGAATGCATCGTCTTGAATGTTTTACACCAGGACAAGTGAAAAAATACTACGTGTTGTGTGTGTATATTTTGATCAAAAAACGATACATTTAGTGCCACACACTTCACCTTATTGACGTAGGTATATTAAACTATAGCTATATCGCTGGCTACATATCCAAATACATAATAATATGTTGTATTGATATGTATGTAGCTAGAACATCGTCAAGCTACGATATTTTGTCGCTATACATTTCAATGCGAAACATTTGGCTTCATATAGCTATATTAACAGCGTGTAGGTACTTCTCTCACAATTGATGTATGAGCATGTTACACATAAACATGGAACTAAGAGAAACCGTTAAAGTGCTCTTCTAGAAGTTCGCTAGAAGTGATCCTCTGAGTTAAGCAACTGCAGGAGCGCTCGATAGGTGAATGTATGAGCAATGATGTCAATAAATAATCTTAGACCAACTCCATGCCTTGGAGATTGGAGAGTATGTAAAAACATCCGTCCCTGTTGTTTATTTATTTATTAGACCGGAGTCATTTGGGCAGCACAAGAATTTTCGATTCTTAGGTTTGCCCACTTACCCCTCCAGGGCCTCCACTAATCCACACTACAGCAATGTGGTGAAGAATAGGCCTCCTGAATTTGAAGAGAAGTCTTACGCACTGTAGTGGGCTCACATATATGTAACATAGATCTAGATAACGCAAGATCACGTACTTCGCATGCCCGGCATATGTAAAAAATGCTTGGCCACTGTCGTGCTCAGTCTGCAATCTTCATCGGTGTGCCGCACTAGTCGGACGTCAGTTAAAAAATCGAAAATGCCTAATTGCGCTTTGATTAATAATTGTAAAAACCATACGAATGTGAGCAGAAAAAAAGAAGTAAACGTTTCGATATAGAATGATAAAAGAGGGTAGAATCCCGTCTCTTTTTGTAAACAAAAACTTACTGAAGTAGCTTTAGTGTTGCTACTCGCCAAAAGATGTCAGGAAGAGTCTATTGTAGTTGCCTGAAAACATGGATAAAACGACATTTTTTAAAATGAATCTGAGCTAGATGGATTTATCGCCCCCGAAACTAAATTTCATGAAATAATATACAAAATTTCTTGAATATAATTGCTTGTTTAAAGGTATTACATTTATTATTGCCTGATAAAAACATTATTTAAACTAAACTAACACAGTAAAAAAAGTCTGGCAAAATTGTTACGGAGGCTAAAATTTAAAAACGTCTCTACAAATTATATTCCATTTTAGAACTAAAATAACAATGTAAAAATGTCCACTAACAATATTGAAAGTCGTGATGAAGTTAAACCTATGATTGAAAGTTATTGTTAGCTTAGGGCACGTCCCTTGCAGTGGCGCAACTAACAAATCCAATTAACAGAACTGGCCTCTCTTCGTATGCTGATGGGGACGTTAAAAATGCTTCTCTGAAATTGAATTTAATATTTTACTTATCATCTATTCTAGAACTTGTTACGTTATTGGAAATCAGACACTGCTTTTCTAAGCAAGCTTCTGCTTTTATTTTTAATGCTGTTTTTATTTAATTATTGATTTCTTGTCGACTAAGATTCCCACAACTGGACTAGTCCACTCATATGATGGTCTCATAAGAGTCATTTTCAAATACTTTGCAGTACCGATGTTAGGAATTTCTTCAAGCTGTTTTCTTCAATCGAAGCAATTAATTCATTTGAAAAAAATACTACACAGATATTCTAAGTAGAGCTTTCGTATTGGAAATCTACCTTCATAGCAATACTTTCGGTGGTTATGATATCTATTGTATATTTTATTATGTATAATGTTTTTAAAAATATATTCACAACAACTAGCAGGAATTCCTACTATTACCTAATGTTGTAAACATCACTCAGCACTCAGTTGAGCCTGATAAGCCTAAATAAGGCTAATATGGGCTAAACTGATTGTAGCAAATTTCAGACTCCGTTAAACTGGTTTTGTCATGGTTATAATAAAGTTCCGTACGAATTAACAAAAATATAAAAAAATATGTTCAAATATAAGCATTCTTATGGCAAAAGTTTATAAATTTATTATTTAAAAGGCATGACTGCTTAGACAAGGCTTTGAAATAAAATATAGCCTAATTTCTCCAAAATCTTAAAAAAAGAGTTACTCATAGATATTCTTTGCTTGTACCGTGTACTCGTCTCGACCCAGACCCAACGCTGTGATAACATTTTTACTCATTTTAGAGACAAAAGCAGACCGGATTTGTCGGCTGTGGGCTTTCCCCGGCCGGCGTCAGATCTACTGCGGTAACTAATGGCGCGGCTTGAAATGTGTATTACTATTAGTGAATCTCACGTTACAGAGACCGTTCTAAATTTCCTACTTTACTTCGCCTTTACGAAAATAATATTTATTAGAGGTGCACGATTGTTTAGGTATCTATTTTAAATATTAAAAGTGCTTTGGCCTCGTTTCCCTCAAGGAAATATTTATACTTTGTGTTTACAAAAACATGCAAAGTATCGGAATCGAATTATATTGTATAACTCTCATATTTATCATGTGTTCTAGTGTATCAATTATATTTTATGTTTACACTGAAGTAGAAATATTGTTTTTGAAACTTATATCATCGTTGATACTAAATATTAAAATACTCACGATTTTCATTCATATTTATTTCATATGTTGTTCCGGTATTTTAACTCACATAGATCAGTAAGACTGCGGTGAGTGCCGGAGAGAAACCCTTGACATGAGACACTTGATATTGACAGATAAGCCTGTCAACCTTCCATCTCAACCGTTTTCTTTTCCCTTCACGACACACGACACAGGACATCTTTACGTACTGAACACTACACTCTTTAGTTTTTAATTGACACAAACTAATCACGTTCTAACAAACGCACCTACATAACAAAAGGAAGACGATTCAAAAGGTCATTGTGACATAAAATGTAGTGTATAGCTAAGACGCCTTAATATATATAAGTTAGGTTTATTCATATTAAAGGAGTACTAATAAAGACATCATCGGAACAACACGTTTTATTCTTTACACCGTACTGCGCACGACATCACAAAAAAAATCCCTATTTATTACCAAAATAATATTTTACGTAACCTTAACTTATGATTCATGGAAATCAAAATATGTAATTTCATCATATTCGTACCAATTTCTCGAGTAGTTACGTACCGAAGGGAATTATTTGTTCCACCCGAACCCCCACCGGGTCGGACAACAAAAAAGTCTGTTAAAAAGGTTCATATTCTCGTTTCGACGGATTTACTAATCCCGTATAACAAGGAGATTACAATGGAGGCATAATGTTTTTAAGAATCTGAATATGATAAACCCAATATTATCATTTTTCATCTTTTGTTACCGTAAAAATTATGATCATCCACTCGGGTTTTGGTTCCGTCGTGGATTTTTTTATACATAAGTTGTAATAACTGTAAGTTGTAAATACTGCCTGTACTTGTCATGTTTTATTAGAGTTCATGGTAGGGCAGCTGTACTGAGTCGTACCTAATGTATTTAATGTATTTTGTATACACGTTCGCAATTTTCATTAAAATAATAAGTAAAATAACTAGGTTGCATTCCGCATAATCGTCTATTCCCAACCAGTTAACGGTACAATTCAGCTAACTTTAGATACTACTGAATCGACATAAGACCCGTACGAGCCAGTCACGTCGTTCTTTTTCCGTAATATATTACTCCTTAAATGCATATAAAATATGATGCATGTTCTAAGTATGACGCGAGTGTGGAAGCATGTATGAGTCGGGAGAAGCCGGGAGTACTCGGGAGTCTATTCCGGGCGCATCCGGCCTGCCAGCTGTCCTCTCCGTTATGTGACAACTGCGCCCCTGTCACTTACACCCAATCTCGGAAAGCATAAATTAAATGTCACTTTCAGTGGACTCAAACAGCCCCAAGGAATTATCAACATTTTGATATTCAATTTGTTTATTTTGAGGACGTCTTGGTATGGAGTTTGAGGTATCCGAATGTTAATTAGGTATGATATAATGTTATGTTGAGACCAAAATAAAATTTTCATTGGTTGGTACCGAAGAGATATTGAAGATAGGTATCTACTTATTAATATCTATAAAACAGAACATGCCTATTTAGATAACTTGCAACAAGGAGAAACCGATACATTCAGCCAGATATAGATCTAATTATTAAAAAATATATAATTTGCCATCTTATGTCGTACCTAATTCCAAATTGTGAACTAAATAGGTCATCTCTACTTAAATTTCGTTAATTTGAAGGATATTATATGCATATAGGGTTAATTTATGCACCATGATTTTGTGTTTAAAATCCAATTCCTAGAATGAAGTTATTGCTTTTAAGTGTACCACACAATAAAATTTAAACAAATATGAAAACAACGAACAACTGCGTGTCAGGCGACGCGCAATGTAGAGTTCCATAGTTTTAGTTTATCGACATTACTCGTTAATGCTAACATACCTGTGATATTTTTAAAATACCTTATCACCAATACCCCACACTATGTAGTAAGAAAAAAATTGATACACAGGTCGCCTGTAGGGGAGTTACCCTGAAAATAAATATTTTTTAATATTTTACCCTATGATTTTGGAGCAAAATACGCGAAATCGAGTTGCTGTCGTATCCACACGACTGTTCCAAAGAGCGTTCTGTTCATTATGCTCACTTGAATACTACTAAATAACAATACAGCCAAAATCTAGTTGGCAAATATATTCATTATGCCTGTTAGCTCTAATGGGTCTACGGGTAGAGTTGCGCTTTGTCTCGCCGAATGAAAAGGAGTCGATAGTTTCGAGGCCGCACCAAACATCAACCAAACGTAATGATTGCGTGAAAGAAAACAAAAGCAAGATAGTTCCTAAATTCCTTTTCACTGTTTACTCATTTAAGGCGATAAAACTTTTAGTAACTAACTTAACAATATCATGTTACGTGACGGTGAAAAGTAAAGTATAATAAACATCGTATTATGATGCATAATACATTCAATCAATATTTTGTTTAATAAATCAGACATCGCCGCATTCATCAGCTGTATAGCCAACTAGCTGACCCGGCGAACTTCGTATCGCCTAAGAATGTAACAAATCAGAGATCATTAAAATCGGTACAGCCGTTCTTAGCCGTTATAGTTTCCGTGTCCTCCCTCTCCCGCTCCCGTTCCCTCTCCCTCTCCCTCTCCCTCTCCCTCTCCCTCTCCCTCTCCCTCTCCCTCTCCCTCTCCCTCTCCCTCTCCCTCTCCCTCTCCCTCTCCCTCTCCCTCTCCCTCTCCCTCTCCCTCTCCCTCTCCCTCTCCCTCTCCCTCTCCCTCTTCCTCTCCCTCTCCCCTCCTCCTCCCCTCCCCTCCCCTCCCCCTCCCCCTCTCCCTCTCCCTCTTCCTCTCCCTCTCCCTCTCTCTCTTCCTCTCCCTCTCCCGCTCTCGCTCCCACTCCACTCCCCTCCCCTTCCCTCCCCTCCCCGTGTTACATAATCGGGATCCGCAGAACATGCGCGAGCTGTCCGGCCGCGGGGCCGGTGATGATTGTTGCTACTCGTACAATCACGTTGTCACGTAGTTCCTTTACTACGTAATATCTTCTGAATGGAATGTCCGATTTGAGTAATTCAAAAAGTTATCTATAGGTATTGAAACAGTTTTGAATATGAAATGATTTATTTGGATAAGGATTAATACGAAGGTATGATTTTAATGATCTGATTTTGGTCATCTTTTTTATTAACTTTTAAAATGTAAAAAGTGGTTATAGTGACATAACGACAATAGTTGGATATATACTATTGCCAGGTTTTTTGTAGATATTGATATGTTCTATAATATTGTACAACATTTTTTTGTTCTATCATCAATAGTTTCCGCAGCGTATGCGATGAAAGAAATTTTTAAGCAAATTTTTTCACACTTTGGTTCACGTTACTGATGTTTTAGCAAGGATCCCTAATTTTTTCTAGTAATAAATATAGCCTATGTTACTCATGAATGATGTAGCATTCTAATGGTGAAAGAATTTTGAAAATCGGTTCAGTAGTTTTTGAGTTTATTCGTTGCAAACATACAAAAATACAAAGCTTTCCTCTTTATAATCCTACTAATATTATAAATGCGAAAGTTTGGATGTTTGGATGTTTGGATGTTTGTGTTGCAATCACGCAAAAACGGCTGATCGGATATAGATGAAATTTGGTACACAGATAGTTTATTACCTAGAATAAAATATAGGATACTTTTTATCCCGAGATATTGATCTGTTCCCGAGGGAGAAGAAGTAAATTAAATGGTAATAGGAAAACAGTTCTGACGTTTGTCAACACAGTGACATTTGAAAACTCAAAACAGCTGATTGAGTGATTAAATTATAATAATTGGTTCATTGTTTTAAAATGTTTATTTACAAACATATAAAAATTTGCGGTGAGGCACAATGTGATCATTTTTATCATACAATGGAAGCTTTAGTAACCATCGATCTCGTGTAAAATCAAGTAAAGCAAACACAGCATTTTTTACGCAAAATGAAGGCTGCTTTCACATCAGCGTTTGTCGAGCGTTCCTAGCGCCAAACACTTGATCGATGAGCTATAAAAAATAATAATTTTACGTTGAATAAATACTCGTAGCTTATCAAAGTTTTTCCTAGCTCTCAATATGAGGTGCGATTGAAATATTATATTACATCGTATCAGGTTTAATTAATTGCAAATAATCATCAAATTTGATTTTTAACATTCGTAAATATCTACCTACTTTATATATATTTACTTTATAGAAATAAATACAAATTTTGTTAATCTATTTAGCAAATCATTATTTACGTGTGTCGGATGATCGCGTACGCTTATAAAATCGGAGTGTGGTGTCGGCCTTATGTCAATTCGGCCTTAGGTATGTCAATATTTCTTTATTTTTTATTGCTCTGCATGCATATTATAACCAGTGCTTTAGCCGAACACTACAAACCTTAAATAAGTTTTTAATGAACAAGATTGTTCATATACAATGGTTTTAGGTAGGAAATAGGAATAGATTTGTTGTATAAGAAGCGATTTTCATGATTTTTTTATTGTATTGGGAATTGACTCAAGTTGGTTCTACTTCAATATAGTGAGACTGTGGATTCTGGAGATAAAGAGTGAGCTTCTCAGTCGTAGGGAATAACTAAACCGTGCTTAAATATGTTTGCTGTTGTTATCGTTCGCATCGCCAGGTATGGTGGTGTGTCTTAGAGACGAAATATGACTCCTCAAAAAACATTTGTTGGTCGTAAATTGAGGTGTAAAATCTATAAATTCGTCATAAGACCTGTCGTAATGTATGGATCAGAATGTTGGGCTACAAAGAAGATAGATGAGAGACTATTGCATGTCACAGAGATGAGAATGCTGAGGTGGATGTGTGGAGTGACGAGAATGGATAAAGTAAGGAATGAGTATATTAGAGGAAGTTTGAAAGTGGCAAAAATGACAGAAAAGTTAAAAGGGAACCGAATGTCGTGGTATGGGAACGTGATGAGGCGAGAGGAAACGCATGTGACGAGAAAAGTGATGGATATGAATGTGATGGATAGATGAAGGGGACGAGGATGACCAAAGAAAAGATGATATGAAAGATAACAGAGTTAGCGTAAAGATGACGGCGGATTATAGGGAAGTGTGGAAGAGGAAAACATATTGCGTCGACCCCAAATAAAATTGAGAAATGGGCAGGATGATGATGAATATTAACACTGTAAAACCAGACGCACAGACAAATACATTTTTTTTATTATAAGTCAGTGCTTGACTACAATCCCACCTGATGGTAAGTAGCGATGTAGTATTGGTTTATGACAGGATCTATTTAGTACATAAATATTTTCATACCTTTTATACTTTAAGTACGATGATGATGATGTTTTGCGATGACCCGCAACGATTGCGAGGAAATAACTTAATTTGGCATACTTTTAATTTTAAATCATAGTTTAATGATATATCAAACTGCAACTTCATCTGCGTAAATAAGGTCCACAGACAAATGAATAATTTGAGAGATGACACATTCACCATATGGACCTTGAAACATAATTATTTTTGACTACGGTTTCGTGTAATTTTTTAGCGATATAGTCGATATGGCTAAGACGCTATATAATTTTTAGCTACTAAAAGATATTTTTATGCATGGGGCAACCTCGCTCTTGCTACTCTATGGAGTACATAAAACACTGAGTCTCTTCGTTTTGTTTCGTTTCATTGCCCTTAATAAAGATGTCATTTAAGGAAGCATCCATTAATATGTAATACCGATGTTATTTAAAGTATGATATGGTTCGTTTGTGTTACGTTTGTGTAAACGTAATTCTCTTAATGGTTCTGCTGTTTGTTCTAATTGCGGATTTTTTTAATTTTCCTCCAGAATAATAGTTGTTCTTCTATTTTCTGCGCTTCGCAAAATTTACACGCTTTGTTAATTTTATCCCTTTTTAGAAGCTTGTGGCTACTGAGACTCGCGTGTTGTGACTCGCATCATACTCTAGCAACAGTCCATCTCCGTCATTCTGTTTCATGAGCATGTTGCTAACGTCGTTTACCTGCCTGTTCCGGCGTAGCAGCTCTCGCCTCTCATGCTGGCTGAAATTATTCCTCACGACGTTTCTTTTGATTTTTATGACCCCTAAGCAGCTCGCTGGTACGCCAAATAATGAGCACGTTGCTGGTGTCGATGATGCCTGTTTAAGCAGCTCTTAAGGTAGCCTGCCGCTGAACTTCTTCCTCACTACATGCCCTATGATTTTTTCGAATCTTTAGCAACTTGCTAGAACGTGAAATAATAAGCATGTTGTCGACATCATTCTTTGGGATGAAAAGCAGGATACTGTAAGTATAATTCACAAACATCCAAACATCTAAACCTAACATCTAAATTTTAGTAGGATCTGGATCTAATTCTAAATTCTCGCGGACGAAGTCGCGGGTAGAAGCTAGTATTAGTATAGATGTAATGTATGACGGTTGCAAGAAGCGAAAACAGGTGCACTTTTGTCATATTTCGGAACAAACATATCCGCAATCACCTTAGTTATAAAAATGTAGTGTGTAGTTTTTAATACCTATTAAGGGTATTAATTAGTTAAATTATTAGTTTTTATTCATAACTATTTTCTTCATAACTATTTTCGTAATAGGAAAGATTTTACAAATACCAATTAAAGTGTAGCCTATCTTTACCTCAATCTTTATCTTTACCTCAAAAGAAAGCGTATCTTACAGGCAAACGGACAGACAAAAACAAAGATATAATAAGATTCCTAAGAAAGCTCGTAAAAAGGGGTAATTAAGCGGTGGTTAAATCCTAATTCTTATTTTCTACATCTGAAAGTTTCTACATATAATGGAGGCGTTAATTCAAATTACATGAACAGCAAAAACATATTAAAAAGCGTTCTACGTTGGGACTAAGCCTTAAAATAACTTCATAAAATAATAATAAAACCTGTTACCGTACAGAATAAATTAGAATTTCAAAACTTGATGGTGTGTTTTCCTAGAAAATGTTTACGTTGTCATCGCAGGTTTTCACGAAAGGCTGAGAGAAATCTTCACATAATCACGTGTAGTGGCGTTAACGGCTTATCATAAAGTATTGCGGGAGTAGAGTATATCATATACGTCGTAATAGCGCTGAGTCTAATATCTAAGTGATGGAGGTTTTTGTCTTATGGAAGATATTGTGAAAAAGTCCGTCCGTTTATAGCTCGTTGGAGAGACGCAGTAACACATGTATCATCTGTAAGCGAGCACTTTCGTCTATCTAAATGGAATATGACAAGAATATGCTAAATAATAAGTTTTCAGACTAGCTGGCTGGCTTCAATACATTAATGGCTAACTAACTGATATGAGCTATGGCCCTGGTATACTCCACCACGTTTCTTCTGAAGGATATGCGAAAGTAAAAAATCTGCTATTCGTTAAATGAGTGTACCTAATTATTTTTAACCCTTTTTTATAAATATCAAGTTATCTCTGAAAGTATATTTTATAATCTTAATCTTAATATATATAAATTACGTGTCACGTTGTTTTTCCGCGATGGACCCCTAAACTACTAAACCGATTTTAATCAAATTTGCACACCGTGTGCAGTTTGATCCAACTTGAAAGATAGGGTAGCTTACATCTCAAAATAAATAAAAAAACTTTTGACAGAACGAAGTCTGTCCGGGCAGCTAGTATATATCTATAAATTACGTGTCACGTTGTTTGTCCGCGATGGACTCCTAAACTACTTTACCAATTTTAATCAAATTTACACACCGTGTGCAGTTTGATCCAACTTGAAAGATAGGATAGCATAAATCTCAAAAAAAAAAAACTTTTGACAGAACGAAGTCTGTCCGGGCAGCTAGTCTTAATATATATAAATTACGTGTCACGTTGCTTGTCCTCGATGGACTCCTAAACTACTGAACCGATTTTAATCAAATTTGCACACCGTGAGTCTGAGTAGTTTGATCCAACTTGAAAGATAGGATAGCTTACAACTCAAAATAAAAAAACTTTTGACAGAACTAAGTCTGTTCGGGCAGCTAGTCTTAATATATATAAATTACGTGTCACGTTGTTTGTCCGCGATGGACTCCTAAACTACTTAACCGATTTTAATAAAATTTGCACACCGTGTGCAGTTTGATCCAACTTGAAAGATAGGATAGCTTACATCTCAAAAAAAAACTTTTGACAGAACGAAGTCTGTCCGAGCAGCTAGTACATATATATAAATTACGTGTCACGTTGTTTGTCCGCGATGGACTCCTAAACTACTTAACCGATTTTAATCAAATTTGCACACCGTGTGCAGTTTGATCCAACTTGAAAGATAGGATAGCTTACGTCTCAAAAAAAAGACTTTTGACAGGACGAAGTCTGTCCGGGCTGCTAGTTATACATAATACCTAGTAACAATATCCTATGGCAATAGTAGCAATGTAAATTGGATGTACGCGTAGTTTTTTTTTGATAGCCTAAAAACGAGAGGACAGGCCATCTAATGTAAAGTGCTCAACGCCGCACGTCCGTAGCAACATACGCGTCACGCGCTAGCCGGAAAGGAAGTGGCAATCTACTTTTTAACTGGCTCTCCATATCAAATTGGAACGCAGCCCTGCAGATTATTCATTTCATAGTAGATTTTTGGACATTGTACTCAGCAGCATCGCAAAAATATCAACTACATTCCTATTTGTTGACTATTAAGTTGTAAGTATATCTTATTTATGTTCCATATATGTAGGTAAATAATACCTAAACGTATTAAAATACTGTAATGAGATTAATGAGTTTTGAAATTTGTTAAGTATCTTATGAATTATTCATGATTTAAGGAGGGCTCGAGTATCTACTTATATTCGTCGCCAATGGCAAGATTGCCATTTTTGCAATATTGCCAAAGATTTTTATTACCCAGATGTTGGCAATTTTGGGTGCCGGTAGCTGATAGTACCTTTACTGCCATCTGTAACTACCGACGGGAACTACAGAAAAGAGCAGCGTCCATGCCGGTTATTCCCCGATGGGAATCGCCATCAAGGGTTATTCCCCGACAGGGAATCCCCATCAAGGTTATTCCCCACAGGGAATCCCCGTCAAGAGGGGGCGAGGCGAAGAGGGACTCAGACTATATAAGTGTGTGCGCTGATCCAGTGATCATTATTCCTTGTATAAGTGAACAAGTAATATTAAATCTAGTTATTATCGTTGTGATTTGCTACTATGCTGTAACTTGTGTAACATAAAGCCTATTATGAGACATTTGGTTGTTCATTTAGTAAGTCAGTTAACACAGAGTCGTCACGTTTCATAAAGAAATAGAAAATAGAAATTAATAGTAAGCACCGCGTAATAAATAATTTTTTATTCCTGTCTTTTTGAAATCGGAAAGAGGAGCAATAAAACGCGTGAAGCATGCGAGCTTGACTTCCAAATAAAAGGACTGGAGTGTGTATATAAAAGTCTAACGAGGATGTCGGCGAAGCGCTTGGGGGCTCGCGCCATTAATCTCTGCTTTATTATAAACACGGCAGCCGACCGAATCATAAACACGTTTAAGGCGAGCTTATTCGACCGTTGTAGGCATTTTGTTCACTTCCCTTTACCCCGCTCCCCTGAGTGTAAACTCGACCGCCACGCCGTGAGCCGGCCGCGCGCGGCTGTGAGGTTAATGACCCCGTGCGTAGCTGTAGATCCTACATAGCCTAGTTGGTAGTGGACCTGCCTGCGAACTGCGAAGCGAGGGGTTTCGGGTTCGATTTCCGGCCGGGGCAAATATTTATGTGACAGATAAATATTTGTACTCGTGTCATGGCTGTTATTGTGATGTGTTATATGTGTAGTACATGCCACCCGCGACACAGGTAAATACTTGTAACCTACTGCGGGGGTATGAGTGTGGAAGGGTTTTATTATTATTATTATTATTATCGGAAAGAGATTTTCTTCTCAGCTTTTTAGCTGGTTCTACTGCCACATTTACGGGTCAAAACCAAGTAAATGCAGCGTGTGGTGTGTAAATTAACTTTTGTTTACGTTGTTATGGGATGCTAAATTATTTTCATCTATTTGCATGAATTTTCTTACTATTCTACATGTATTTAAGATAGCTGCTTTTTGAAGAGTTACGTATATAGTTTCTTTTAATCCTATGAGTTTAATGCTATGGTGAAGATGTTTGGGGATTACGCCTGTGGTAGAAAGTACTATGGGCACTACATATACCTACTTTATCTTGGTTCCAAATTCTTATCACTTCCTCTTTTAAATCTGCATATTTACTTATTTTGTCAGTTTATTTATTATTATTATTATTATTATTAGTAACTGCTCTGAGTTGGGGTGTAAACTACAGTATACTTTATTTTGATTTATTCATTGGAATTTTAGGTGTAATAAAATAAGAGTAATGATAATTTTAGCTTATCCAGTGGAGACTAGAGGTGAGTGGAGACTGACTTGAAATTTTATGATACGAAACTGTCCAATGGAGACTAGAGGTGAGTGGAGACTGACTTGAAATTTTATGATACGAAACTGTCCAGTGGAGACTAGAGGTGAGTGGAGACTGACTTGAAATTTTATGATACGAAACTGTCCAGTGGAGACTAGAGGTGAGTGGAGACTGACTTGAAATTTTATGATACGAAACTGGCCAGTGGAGACTAGAGGTGAGTGGAGACTGACTTGAAATTTTATGATACGAAACTGTCCAGTGGAGACTAGAGGTGAGTGGAGACTGACTTGAAATTTTATGATACGAAACTGTCCAGTGGAGACTAGAGGTGAGTGGAGACTGACTTGAAATTTTATGAAACGAAACTGTCCAGTGGAGACTAGAGGTGAGTGGAGACTGACTTGAAATTTTATGAAACGAAACTGTCCAGTGGAGACTAGAGTTGAGTGGAGACTGACTTGAAATTTTATGAAACGAAACTGTCCAGTGGAGACTAGAGGTGAGTGCAGACTGACTTGAAATTTTATGAAACGAAACTGTCCAGTGGAGACTAAAGGTGAGTGGATAACAAATAAGTAGGTACTTACATACAAAATTGACTAATATCATCTAAATACTAACAAAAAATAACCAACTTCAAAATAACTCGAAAACTACTTGTCAAATCTCCCTCAAATTTATTTGGAACCACATGATACGCACCAGCTTTCTATCAAAAAAAGAATCATCAAAATCAGTTCACCCACAAATAAGTAGGTACTTACATACAAAATTGACTAATATCATCTAAATACTAACAAAAAGTAACCAACTTCAAAATCGAAACGAGTTTTTTTTTCAAAATGGCGGACTTGTAGGTATGCCAGGTTCCGTACAAAAATCTTCAAACCCTTTGGATAAGATATTTTACAAGTATGTTGAGAATGATAAAAAGTGTAAGAATAATTTAAAATAAAATACCTAAAGATACGTAAAAAATAATAAAAACAAAAAAATTAAAATGTGTGCCATTCACACGTGTTAGAACTTAGAAGTGAAACCTTCAAAAATTTTGTTTTCAAGATAATGAGACGAATGTAAAATTTCGGGAAGATGATAATTGTAGGTTTTACTATTCCACTCCACTCCACTCCACAAATTTTGACTTTTGACTTTTTTGACTTTTTTGACTTTAGACTTTAGACTTTTGACTTTTTTGACTTTTTTTGACGTTTTTGACTTGACTTTTGACTTTTTTGACTTTTTTTACTTTTTTGACTTTTTTGACTTTGACTTTTTTCACTTTATTGACTTTTGACTTTTGACTGTTTTTACTTTTTTGACTTTTGACTTTTTTGACTTTTTTTACTTTTTTGACTTTGTTGACTTTGTTGACTTTTTTGATTTTTGACTTTTTTGATTTTTTGACTTTTGACTTTTTTGACTTGACTTTTTTGACTTTTTTTACTTTTTTGACTTTTGACTTTTTTACTTTTTTAACTTTTGACTTTTGACTTTATTTACTTTTTTGACTTTTGACTTGACTTTTTTGACTTTTGACTTTTTTGACTTTTTTGACTTTTTTTGACTTTTTTGACTTTTGACTTTTTTGACTTTTTTGACTTGACTTTTTTGACTTTTTTGACTTGACTTTTTTGACTTTTTTGACTTTTGAGTTTTAACTTTTGACTTTTTTGACTTTTTACTTTTTTGAATTTTGACTTCTTTGACTTTTTTGACATTTTTGACTTTTTTGACTTTTGACTTTTGACTTTTTTGACTTTTTTGACTTTTTTGACTTTTGACTTTTTTGACTTTTGACTTTTTTGACTTTGACTTTTTTGACTTGACTTTTTTGACTTTTGACTTTTGACTTTTTTGACTTTTTTGACATTTTTGACTTTTGACTTTTTTGACTTTTTTGACTATTGACTTCAAGAAGTTTTCACTTCAATAATCATTTTTTCAAAACAATTTTCCATTTATTTCATAACGCGCCTAAATAAGGTATAACTTCAAAAAAGAAAACTGTCTCTCAAGCTCCCAGCCGTCACGACGAGTCGTTTGGCGACTGACACATGCTCAAGGGTGGTAGCTATCCATGCGAACCCCATGGAGAAATAATAATAGTAATAATGGTATTAAATTTAAAATCAATATTACCAATATAATCCCTCGAGGGGCCCTACCACCAGCGGGCCGGATTTAGTCGCCTTTTACGACACCCATCCGGCTTGGGATAGTATTCTAAGCCGCCCTAATACGACAAGAATAATAATTGTGTAATTAGCACTTGACTTATACCAATACCCAAATACTATAATAGTAACTAAAGTATAAAAACGAAAAATTTTTATTATTTCAAATTACAGCAGTGTGGACAGTTGGATACTTTGAACAGTACCTAATACGTAATATAAGAAGACACGCGCGCGCCAAATTCGAAATTAAAATTAGTGTCGGAAATTCGACGAGGTGCGGCTGCGATGCGGATTAGCACAGGTCCTACCTCGAAGGCGACTGGCGCGAGAGTAAAATTGAGTAAATCAACGCGTCCGGCGTTTCTTAGCTGGTGGATAGGGAAAAAATAGGAATTGAAAGGGAAGTTTTTCAAAATTTCAAATTATGATCTGAAAGGAATATTGGTATCTATAGGACCTATACTGTGGTATATTTTTTATTATCTGGAAGTGATTAAAACGCGAATAAAACGCCATTTTTATGCCAGATTAGACCTCACTTTGTGATTTATTTCTATCCAATGAAATAATTGCTATCGTGTATCAAGTTTGACGAAACGAAAGAACAAAGACTGTAAAATAACATATATTTTTTTTAGAATTGTATTATGTACCATTTATGAACAAAACACCTTCAAAAATACCATTTCTTGGGATAATACCGCCTTAATGCGCACTCAGTCAGCTCATACACATCACTCGCTCCAAGTTCACCACAAAGTCAAAAGGCACGTCCTATCCACTGTAATAATGTAATATATTACTCATTTTACTTACGATCATGATAGAAGGACGTAAATAGTATTTTCGTAATAACTTTGAATAAAACTAGCTACTTTCTAAATCTTTAAGAAGCTGTAAAGGATTTGGTAAGAATACCATAGAGTATATGTAAATAAAATCTGTTTTAATAATTTATACAATAGATTGTTGAGCGATTGTACCTCTTTGTAATACAACCGCATAACGTCATCGGTAACTATTATCTATTTTGCTTTATAACGTGATGTACAGACTCCGTAGCTCAGGAGCAGCATGGACAAAATATGGACATACATAATATAATAATAATAAATACAACATCTGGTAGGCAGGTGCTAGACTCAATGCTTTGTAACATTATAACATAACTTTTAAAGGCTTCAAAAATTGTTTGTCAATTTGCCTAATTTAAGTTCTTTTAGCGCAATCATACTTCTCACCCTATTTCACGGCCCCTGTATCGTTGAGTTAAATCTCATTGCTCAGTAAATTCCTATTCACGTGAATGTAAAAGAAATTTATTTTACACGTTTCTACTGAGAATTATATGTATTCGGAATCTCATACTACTTACGCCATTTCTTTTGCTGAAGGTTTGGAGCAGTTTTGGGGAAAAAAGCGGCAAGTAACTCCAAAGAAGATTCCGTTAATTAGTTATGATTAAAATTTTACTAATTTTTAAACCCAGACGCAAAAAGAGGGATGATTATAAGTTTGACGTGTCTCATGTTTGCGTGTGTGTGTGTGTGTGTGTCGGGAGGTTCGGTGGTAGACAGGGGAAGGGGGAAATAAGTCACATAAGCAGGAACGCACACTATCCAAAATGTCCTATAGAATACCGAAAGCGGAAAGAGGGTAGATTATTGTCACCAATAAGCCTCTTAGCATGCCTCTCCATTGAATCCAATGCTGATAGATGGCATTCAGATGTACCAGATAAATCCAGATAATTTTTATATCTTGGTTTTTGTTCCTTTTTAGGGGTCGTGTTAAAGCCTTTCACTTACACTAGAAAATATTAAACTTTATTACACCTATTGTAGTTATGTATCTTCGATCTTCATCTTACTATAGTTTAAATCTACATGATTGAAACGAATAAAACAACTTGAAGTACAATTTTATTTATCACTCTAGATCTAGATTTGATTAAATATCTGATCCCAGCAAGAATACGTTATGGTATAATGGTATATTATATCGACGATATAGTTATTTTACTTGTTTTCCTAGAAACATGATTTGGAAGCGAAATATCCCACTAAAACTATCTGACATTCTATATTACCCATGTGTACAGAATTCCGCAATTCCGAATAGGTATTGCATAATTGCAGTAACTATACTAACTCTCCTACGAATTCGTATTGCAGAGTTAAAACCTAGTTATAATAGTAGTAAGTAGCTAATTAAATACCTATACATTATATTATTACGAGCAATAATCAAGTATTAAGACAAAGTTTCAATAACTTGCCTTTCAAAAGCTACCTCATGTACCTACGAACAACAATAATCTAAATTTTACTAACAAAAAATAACCGACTTCAAATTCTCCAAAACTACTTGTCAGATCTCGTTCAAATTTATGTGGGACCACATGACAAGCACCAGCTTTCTATTAAAAAAAGAATCATCGAAATCGGTTGACGTGATATTGAGTTATTCGTCAATTTGTCGCGCACATCTTAACACAAATTTACGACTTATGTAGTTTTCTCATGGATGCCATTGTCAGATCTCAATAAAATTTATATGGGACCACATGACAGCCATCAGCTTTCGATTAAAAAAAGAATCATCAAAATCGGTTCGCCCAGTCCAAAGTTCTGAGGTAACAAACATAAAAAAAAAAAAAAAAAAAAAATACAGTCGACTTGAGAACCTCCTCCTTTTTTTGAAGTCGGTTAAAAATATACTTACTGAACTTCAAACTTACAATATCATTGCCTAACTCACATAAATAAAAATTTGCTTTTTTAACCTAGCTGAAAGGGAATTTTATATCAGATACGCCTGGCAGCTATGGTATGATACACACTTACTAAAATAAGCACCATTATTTCAAAATTCTTATGAAAAAAAATGTATTTTTAAACAAAACAGCAATTGGTTTTCTTGGCTACATAAAAAGTTTACTTAGCAACAAAAATATAAACAATGCCAAATTGTAAGTTAACCCATCGCAGTAGGAATTACTGTTGCCGCAATAACTATTGTTTTTGGTATCTCATCCTTGTATAGTTTTAAATGTTCATCACTTCAACCCTCCAAATATTGTAAAAGAATAACCTACATAATATGTATTCAATCTGGCATAAGATTAAGTTATATGTAACGAGTAACATAAAATTGTGATAACTGCTGTGAATACAAGTATTAAATAAATAAATAAATAAATAAATAAATAAATAAATAAATAAATAAATAAATAAATAAACAAATAAATAAATAAATAAATAAATAAATAAATAAATAAATAAATAAATAAATAAATAAATAAATAAATAAATAAATAAATAAATAAATAAATAAATAAATAAATAAATAAATAAATAAATAAATAAATAAATAAATAAATAAATAAATAAATAAATAAATAAATAAATAAATAAATAAATAAATAAATAAATAAATAAATAAATAAATAAATAAATAAATAAATAAATAAATAAATAAATAAATAAATAAATAAATAAATAAATAAATAAATAAATAAATAAATAAATAAATAAATAAATAAATAAATAAATAAATAAATAAATAAATAAATAAATAAATAAATAAATAAATAAATAAATAAATAAATAAATAAATAAATAAATAAATAAATAAATAAATAAATAAATAAATAAATAAATAAATAAATAAATAAATAAATAAATAAATAAATAAATAAATAAATAAATAAATAAATAAATAAATAAATAAATAAATAAATAAATAAATAAATAAATAAATAAATAAATAAATAAATAAATAAATAAATAAACAAACAAACAAACAAACAAACAAACAAACAAACAAACAAACAAACAAACAAACAAACAAACAAACAAACAAACAAACAAACAAATAAATAAATAAATAAATAAATAAATAAATAAATAAATAAATAAATAACACCGAATAAAAACCCCGTAATTACTATCTTGAGAGAAAAGTCACTGTGAACGAAGCTACATCGTATGACTTGCAACGTAACACTACATTTGATATATGTTAAGTAATTCTATTAAAGTTCTGAGGACCGAAGTTAACATATAACTTTTCCTTAACTTGGCTAAATGTGAAAACGAGGCACTAATTCCCCAAATTTACAGATAGACATTGCTTTGAGGATTGAAGTTAGGTAATATGTACAATTGTACATATGTAGCGCCATTTCACCAGCTGTATTAAATAACACAAGATTGTCAGTCTTCACGTCACGTAGCTTCCGCAAGCGTGTCATGTCGCTATTGTGTGAACGAGCTGAAATTTTATCTCTCTGTGTACCTTGTGCAGCTCGCGACTGATTAAGGCTGGTTGTACATTAAAGCTGCTGGCTAAATTCGCAAGTTAGTCGGCAAATTGGCCAGGTGTCTAGGTATGGTTGTTCTGGCAATGGAGCGACGTAGAGGTGTAGTGGTGTAATCTGAGGAGAACAATCGGCCAATCAGAAGAGAAGCGCGGTAGCACAGTCTGCTATATGTATTCAATAGAAATTATGGTAAAAATGACGTCACAGATTTTTAAATGTTTGTGAAGATGTTTGGATATTTGTTCCTCAATCACGCCACAACTACTTAACTTGGCTATGGAATGGAGATAGCCTATACACTGGATTAACACATAGGCTACTTTTTATCCCGGCAAAGTTCAGGGTTTCCGCGAGATTTGTAAAAAAATTATATGCACGCGCGCGAATCCACGGGAATATCTAAAATCTAATTAACTAATTAAAAATTTGGTTTCGAAACCACTCTACCACGGGCGAAGCCGCGGGCAAAAGCTAGTAGTTCATATATTTTCTAGGGCAATCCTGTAGACCAGTTAATTGCGATTCTCCCTAATAGCCTTGTGGGTCAAAATCCCGGATAAAGTAGACTATAATGTGATTTTGTTATTGAGTTTTGGTTGTGAATTGTGATGTTATAATGTTCATGCCAGAAGCCTAATAACCAACCAAAGTGCTAGTTCGAGAGGTTGTCTATAAACATTTATTTATTAAAATACGTAGCTAGTACATCGTATATCGGTAAAATGGCGGTGTAGAAAATTTTTGGCAAGTCTAATGGCATAATAAATCCTGTCCTGCTCCAATGGACAGGCAACCTAAACTCTGTGTCTTCAGCGCTTCAGCTACAGGAGCCATTATAGAAATTCTCAATATTTTCTAAAACTTCATAAGATTTTCAATAAAATTTCTTATCAAAGATTCGATTTACTAGAAATATTGTTTGTTCAGGTTCTATTTAATCTTCTTGTTTCAACATAAATCTTATTATCATCAGTTATATTGGAGAGTATGAAAGTGACAGTTTTTTCTATTATGGAATAAGTATTCATATTATATTGATCTATAACTATGAATAAACAGTTACATATACATAAACACACTAAGATTATTATTTTTTATTGGAAAGATCATACCACAAATGAGTATCATATAAACCTACGACCTTAGAACAACAATTTTTGAAACTGGTTTTGGCTGATTCGAACTCGGGAAGTCTCGTTCAGGCCGACACCAACTGGGATACAGCGTCGACATAATAATATTAGCTTTTAACAGATGAAAACTTTTACTTTGCCTTGAATGCTAATTACTGAACTTTACAATAAAGTTTTTGGCCTGTAAGTAAGTTGTTTGATGTAGATAAATAATTAATGAATGAAATAAAATAACTTATATTCTCGGTTGGTTAGAACTGATGTGCTCTTACGATTTTAGCCGATAGACGTCTAGGTTCTGTTTTATTTGAAACTATTCCATTTACCGTCCATTACCATTTACAACGTGTTCGGAATACTGACTCAGAAATAAGTAAGTCGATTAGAGAAATGCTACCAATGTGCGTATCCAGTTATTCACGAACATTGTAAATACTCCAAATATTAGATTTAGATTAGGTATTGGATAGTAGGAATAGGATTAGACTTATTGTTAAACCCCATACCCCATTTTTGATAATTAGAGTACCGTTTCTTTTTTTAATGAACTTACTTATATTTAGTAAATATCAAAGGAGACGGCTCAAAGCGTGTACGCGCGGAATGAAAGCGTGCAGGCCACATAAGATGGGCCAAAATTATTACCTGATTGAAAATAAAATAATTATACAGAAGAATATTTCCGATAGAAAATAAAAGAATATTGCGTACCTAGACCATTTAAGCATTGGAATGACGATATTGTTAATACCTACCTACTGTTAAAATAGCAGTCTGGACTGGAATGGCGACAAAGATGGATAAAAATACAGAAGGCTTTCATCGCAGTTCTTATTGCCATAAGGAAATTAAAAGCAGATTTAATTAATTGCTATAAAATAATTTTGTGGACATAATGTGCCTTTTTACCATTAATTAAATTATTATTGATGAAATAAAACAAAATGATGTCAAAAAAAAAAAATTAAACAACTAACAACAAATTATTTCGAAAAGGACAATAATTTAGTGTATATTTTACAATTCATACGTAAGGAATAAAAAAAGCGGCCAAGTGCGAGTCGGACTCGCCCATGAAGGGTTCCGTAGCAGCAAGTAACATAATATAAAAGTTCTTGAAGTTCGTTGTAACTTTGATCGAGGTAAATTGCGGTTTACGATTTATGACGTATTAAAAAAAACTACTTACTAGATCTCGTTCAAACCAATTTTCGTTGGAAGTTTGCATGGTAATGTACATCATACATTTTTTTTAGTTTTATCATTCTCTTATTTTAGAAGTTACGGGGAGGGGGGACACACATTTTACCGCTTTGGAAGTGTCTCTCGCGCAAACTATTCAGTTTAGAAAAAAATGAAATTAGAAACCTCAATATCATTTTTGAAGACCTATTTATAGACACCACACGTATGGGTTTGATGAAAAAAAAATTTTTGAGTTTCAGTTTTAAGTATGGGGAACCCCCAAAATTTATTGTTTTTTTTCTATTTTTGTGTGAAAATCTTAATGCGGTTCACATAATACATCTACTTACCAAGTTTCAACAGTATAGTTCCTATAGTTTCGGAAAAAAGTGGCTGTGACATACGGACGGACATGACGAATCTATAAGGGTTCCGTTTTTTGCCATTTGGCTACGGAACCCTAAAAAATGCTTATATAAATGAAAATTAATAATAATTTTTTACTAGTTGTAAATAGATTGATTTTGGAATAGGTCCTATCCCAGATTATAGAACAAAATGGGTCGTATCTATCTTAACACCTTCAACGCAGTAAAATAAATCGATAAAAATTTTCTTGTTTTATTTTAACCGTTCGTTTACTTTGAGTAAGGTTAATACCTCTAAATCGCCAAATTTTAGTAGATAGTGAAAGCGACTGATATAAATCTAAGTTAAAAGTTAATTTTGTCAATCCGGATAATTCCTCAAGATTTAATCAGACTAAGTTGGATGTAATTAATGTTCACTAAGGCCACACAATCTAGGAAAGCTTCGGCTTACGGGAAACGGGAGTTCGCAATGCCTTAGCGGGCGTTGGGCGGCCGCCCGGGCGCCGCGGCGGTACAGGGCGCGGGAGCTTGCCAGTACCGTGGGGGAAATAACCGGCGTTGAACGCTTCGACGCGCGACGCGTTTCGACGTCACCCTCATTTAAATTTACGTCAATCGCCTGTCAAAAATCCAATCACGTAAATAAGTCCGCGGAATTAATTAAGATACGTCACCGCGGGACTTCGGCGTAGAGACCAAAAACGAACATCGGGAGTGATTTTAGATCATTTGCAATTCAAAACTTGTTTTGACGATCAAACTTTCGAGGAAATTCTTTAGTAGAATACGTAGTTAATGTTTCTCATTCAAAATAGTATATTAATCCACTATTAGGTAATTTGTAGTAATATGTACTTGTAAAACTTAATTATTTTTGTTGATATATAAAGAAGTCAAGAACACATTTGGAATGTGTACACAAAATTAACCTTGATACTGGACTGAAAATACTGCACTGAAATGTAAGTAAATATTTAAGATAGCTTTAAAACTGATTATAAATAAGTAACATGTTTTTTTATTTAGAAATTTATACGAATAGAAACAATCATTAGATAATTCTAGCACAATAGACTCATAAACTGTAATCTGTGCGAATGAAATTAAAACCATTAGACTTGGGATTGAAATACTCACGCGAAAAACAAATTTAGCGTGCACTAAGAACATTACATTAGCTTAGCATAAATACATTTGTATTAAATAACAAATTAATCAAAACATTAATTAATAATGAATACATAAATACAAAATTAAATAAATTCACGATAATAGCACGAGACATATTATAATAATAGTCTGCATATTTAATAACCGACTTTAAAAAAAGGAGGAGTTTCTCAATTCGACTGTAATTTTTTTCATTTGTGTTACCTCACATAGCTTTTTACTGGTTGTGCCGATTTTGATGATTCTTTTTATATTCGAAAGTTGGTGTTTATCGTGTGGTCAAATTTAAATTTGAGCGAGACCTGACGAGCAGTTTTGAGTTATGAGTTATCCATAATAATGCCTACTTAATTGACTTCGATTACGGTTTCCTTGAAATCGGTTATAATAATAATGACTCTTTATTGCTTTACACATTGTATTACAATAGTAAGTGGCCGGAGCCTCCTTTTGAGCACTAGAGTGCCTGTATTAGGAGCCTCTGCTCTTCCGATAGCTATAATTATCTAAGTTTAAACAAAAATTATTTCAGCTACAAAATTATTAAACATATCCTAATTATACTTATAATATAAATTTTTTGCTATGTTGTGTGTGTGTGTGTGTGTGTGTGTGCGTGTTATTTTTGTATTGTATACGAAAAATTATATTATGAATCTTTAATATTGGCTTAATAACTAGTGCTACAAATATTAATGGAAAAATAGTTATGTACTGTAAGAAACCTGAAAACAGCCTAAAAACCCACTAGTATTTTTAGTGGCATTGCTAATTGGTTCACTGTTGCACAGTCATCATAGTATCTCTCGGTTGGATTTCAGACTATACAATGCTGATTCAGAATAGATGAGTTGCAATTTGTTTCGAATTTCATGTCAACTATTGACTGTTATTTTACATCGTTCTTTAGTTTTATTGAACTAACTATATTTGAGATCAGTGATAGGGAATATTTAAGTTAGTGATAATAAAAAGGTAGGGTTGATCCTTGATGAAATCCTCAGATTTATACATATGTGAGTGTCGCTTGCTCCAATACCAACAAAATCGATACATCACGTTATTTTAAATAATTTGCAGCTTTAATTAATAGCAAAATTTTAATGCGTGATGGTGTTTACTTTATTGTAACCACAATACACTCACCCAACTTTCAATTTTTGTGTAACTTTGAACTTGATATTTTCTCTTGTAGAGGCCTGACCAACGGGGTTAGCTTAGAAAATGAAACAAAAATGGAACCCCGCGCAGTAGGAACGAAATGTCTACTTTTTTATGAAATTACAAAGTATTAAGTATCCCTTCATAATATTTTTGATTTCCACATTGTTCTTATGCGATTATATGTAGAGCCTTTGCACACGGCGTATTTTTGAAGCGTGTCCGCGGAATCCTCGTGTTTTCCACGCGTTTTCAAATGCCGCGGTGGACGAGGCGTCTCCTCGTTCGATCGCGTTTGAGGCGCCGAATACGCGCAGATTCCGCGCGTTTTCGGCGCCGTAAAAATACGCCGTGTGCAACGCTCTTATAATTATTATCATGTTTAATTTATAGTACGATGCATAAATTAAAAAAATCCCTGTCCTCTATTGCGACACGCTCACTTCGCTCGGTTGAAACCTGCGTATTTTATTGTTCTAAACTAGTAAACTGGTTAGTAATACATTTTATGATACAAGGCACGTGCCACTTAAAAAAATAACTGTACTATAGGCATTTGATCATTTCTACAATATACAGCACTAACAACACTTAGCCACTATTATACTGAATAGACATTCAGCCCCTCTAGCAATGGAAAATGCCGATTATCGAAATTTTTTATGATTATGATGGACGCTATATATGATAATATTATGAAAATAACCACGAGTTGTTGACAAAATCGTTAAATATTAATGACTCAACATAGTTTATTCATAAAGTGCGACCATATGAAATGATCGAACAATTATTGATATTGTCAGTTCTCCGATCTAACATGGATCCGTTGTCCTATGTGAAACGTAGATCACGTGAACACAACGTAGATGATCAGTGATCTACATTTTAGTGTTCTGTTCATAATGGATCACAACACAAGACACATCTTGTGTCGCTCACAACGGATCACCCGGCACTCAGAATAACCGCTTATATTATGTCTATTCATTGGGGTTGGAGTTGATATGTATCTTCTTTCCTTAAAAACTCTTCTTTTACGGGTTTTTGACGAGGTGTAGCACGTAATCATTACGGGTTGGTAATGTCGTCTAAATTTGTTTTGTGTACTAAGGGGTTACCAAAATATATTAGCCATTGCCTATTATTTATACATGCATTATCATTTATTTTCAAAAAATGTATGGTATTTTAGTTTTGTTTTCCTAGTTTAACATAACTATATTCCTATACTTAAATATCATAACCGGGAGAAATGGTTTAGTTTCAAAATCACATGTACCTTTGTTCAGTGTATCGATTGATATATTTTTAACATTGAATAAAGTTTACGGTTATACATAGGAGTGCAGTCATCATTTAATACTTAACGACTTAACATTTTGAGACCAGTCTAACTCTATTCCCAGTCGCATGGATTATTCAGTTCTGCTCTTTCCCAATCATGTTCTTGGGATTCAGCTTAAATCGATTAACCTCGGAGTGACGAGGAACAGCTGCTAGACTCAAACTTCACCAAACTTTAATGTAGTTCGTAGGATGCAGGTAAAAGTAATTCGTAGTTCAAGCATACTGATGAATAGCAAACATACTTAGGTTGTGTATGTACGTAAAAATACATTCTGGGGTATAAAAACGACCCATTCTTGAATCGCTTTAATCAAATAATCTAATTGCTGTAATAAAGAAGATTAATGTTTGTAATTTTTTATCAGTTATACAGGGTGTCCCGTAAGTAGCGGATCAACCGAAGGTGGCAGATAGCTTGAAGGTTGACCTATCATATGTAAAAAAATTACATTAGTAAAAGTGTCACCGTTTTCGAGATATTGACTATTCTTTAAAATTTAGAAAATTCGGCTCCTTTACCCTACTTTTTCCTGTTGAGTCCACAAATGAGCAGGTATTTTGATAATTTTTTTTCCTAGAGCTCTCAGATAGTTGCTTTATAATTATCAGTATGTAATATTGTTGAAATTATTAGGGAACGCTGAGAAAATAGCGTCTACTTTGGATATTTTTGTTTTTGATTTTCTTCGACACAACTTTGATGCGAGGTGGTTGAAAAAAAATGTTCTGGACAAGTATGCCCCATTACTTTAAAAACTTGTCTGTTTAATGCAGATTTTAAAAAGGTACAATACAGGCTACTTTGATGGGGAAAATTTTCAAGTAAAAGCCATTTCAGTGTCAAAGAGGTGAATTTAAATCAAAAGTTATTTTATTTTTTACTGTTATGAGACGAAGTTTTTCAATTATTTTTGCATAATATTACGTAACGTTAAATTAATGCTCTAATAAATATTTAAAATAATGATTATTTTGCGATATTTCAACTTTTAAAAGAAATTTCAAATTACCTAAGAATTACTTGAAAAATATTGTTTCTTCAAAAATAATGCTATTATTTACTATTTTTTAATACTAGATGATCAGCAAACCTTGTCAATTATTGCTTTAAGATTATTTTTGTATGATAAAATAAACAAAAATAATTATTTTACTTACATTTTTTCTCATTCTTTGTTTTTTGTTGAATATTCGTACAAAAATAATCTTAAAACAATAATTTACAAGGCTTCCTGATCATCTAGTATTAAAAAAACAGTAAATCATAGCATTATTTTTGAAATAAACAATATTTTTCAAGTAATTGGTAATTTCTTTATTAGGTTGAAATATCGGAAAATAATCATTATTTTCAATATTTATTAGAGCAATAATTTAACGTAACGTAATATTAAGCAAAAACCATTGAAAAACTTCATCCCATAACAGTAAACAGTAAAAGAACTTTTGATTCAAATTCACCCCTTTAACACTGAAATGGCTTTTACTTGAAAATTTTCCCTATCAAAGTAGCCTGCATTGTTGATTAAAATCTGCATTAAACAGACAAGTTTTTAAAATACCGGGGCATACTTGCCCAGTACATTTTTTTTCAACCACCTCGCATCAAAGTTGTGTCGAAGAAAATCAAAAACAAAAATATCCAAAGTAGACGCTATTTTCTCAGCGTTCCCTAATAATTTCAACAAAATTACATACTGATAATTATAAAGCAACTATCTGAGAGCTCTAGGAAAAAAATTTATCAAAATACCTGCTCATTTGTGGACTCAACAGGAAAAAGTAGGGTAAAGGAGCCGAATTTTCTAAATTTTAAAGAATGGTCAATATCTCGAAAACGGTGACACTTTTACTAAAGTAATTTTTTGACATATGATAGGTCAACCTTCAAGCTATCTGCCACCTTCGGTTGATCCGCTACTTACGGGACACCCTGTATATTTTTAGTGTGCTTATTGCTTACGGTATACGGTAAAAAGTAAGTTAATGAGTTGTGACGTCACTGCTTGTGTTGTTATTCAGATTACTATTGGAGCCTAGATACCTTTTGACAGTTGAATAAAAGTTTGTCAATTGACTTGACGCTTAAATAATTTACGTATTTAATGTGGAACTTTGCTAAATATAATGTTTGTAATCATTATTATAACATTTTACGGGGTCAGAATGAATAGGTAAAGTCTGATTTTCAATTTTGATATTTTCTTACCCAATTATTCTAAGAGGTATTTTTGATAAAACATATTTTCTTTATTGTTTTTGTAAACACTAACAAGGAGACGGCAAGGGTGAGGGGTTCTCAAATCGAGCTGTGGTTCTGCGTATCTGTAGTACTCAGTACCTAAGTGTATCCATATGCTCAAACCGTAGAGCGCACTACTTGGTCATTGCCGAGAAAAAAAATCCTAAAGTATGAAAATATTTTTTTATACGTTACGTTACGTCTATTAGTACACTTAAAATATTAATTCACGTACAATAATTTCACATACCCATGTTTTATTAAACACGATTTTCTCTGACATCGCGTGCAACTCGACAAACTCATTACGTTTCATATTTCACATAGGTAATTCATACAAAATGAACGCATAGAATATTTTAAATCACTAGGAATAAGGTGATATTTTTTATTATAGAAAAAAAACGTTGTTACCCATTGCTCATAATTTTATATTTTGATATTATTATTTATATATTATTATATATTATTTTTTGTCTATGTTTGGCCTGCTTGTACTTGGTTAGCCGGCAATGAAAAATAAGCTTAATTTATATTTTATTTATTTATTTACTATTTATTGACCACAATATTTAATTACGGTAGGTACTTAATGCTTAATGCATTCTCCATTAAGCATTAAACTCGCCAATAGTACCTACCGTAATTAAATATTGTGGTCAATAAATGGTCAAAAATAGCGGCAATGAAAAATAAGCTTAATTTATATTTTATTTATTTATTTACTATTTATTGACCACAATATTTAATTACGGTAGGTACTATTGGCGAGCTTAATGCTTAATGCATAATGCATTCTCCATTAAGCATTAAACTCGCCAATAGTACCTACCGTAATTAAATATTGTGGTCAATAAATAGTAAATAAATAAATAAAATATAAATTAAGCTTATTTTTCATTGCCGCTAGGAGTTGGTACTCACACCTTGAGCCAGTTTTATTACAGGCATTTATTATAATCCAAATTGTGCAGGCGGTACTGGGCAGTTTCGACCCAAACCTATTAATTTATTTGACAAGCGCTGCAGTTGCCGTGTTCCCTAAATTTTCGGGTTTTAATTCAATTTCAACAGTACATATTCAGTGTTAAAATTACACTTTGAATGTTTTATTCAGTCTTCAGTTCTTTAGTCTAGTTTCATCAATCAAGTTCTTGATTAAAATTAGTTCAGTTTTAAGTCATTTGTAGATGCCTCATAATCTATTATTTTCATGTTAATACAATCTGAAATACAATGCCACAAAGAAAATACATTTATGAAAATCATGTATACAATACATATCACAATGTGTATACTACTAATAAAGTCAACTAATAATTAACGCCTAAGGTTCATTGGATTAGTTCGGAAGACAGCCATAATTCGATTAATTATAATTTCAACAATGGTAGACGTAAGGCGGGGCCGTATTGACACAGATTATTGAAAGGCGTTCAATTAAATTTTCCTCGTAAACACATCAAACATTGAGCAATATTTATTCGTTTATTTAATCTTGATGGTCACTTTAATTCGACGATAACAAGAAAAAGTAATAAAGTTGAAAGTATATATTTATTTTCTTATACGTCCAATGAGCAATGTAAATTGTGCTGGAACGAATTGAGACCTAGAAAAATACGAGTATATTCTTTACTTCAGTACAAGAAAAACAACCCAAGGACAGGTTCATTGATAGACTTATATGGCTGATATAGAACAGATGGAATAGAGAAGTTACACTGACATGGATAGGCTTTTTTCTGGCTTCTGACTACGCGGCGGCTTAAGGAGTAATAATAATCAATGATTGCTTGAGTTTGAAAAAATTTTCAATATACCTATGTACATACTTACTTATAATAAGGTATATTGTACAAGTGACCATTCCATAAACGATTTTAAACTTATTGCGGACACTGAACATTTTAAATGCAACGGGTAGATCACGATTCACGAAATATAATAATAATATCGATATATAAAATATCAGTAATAAAAAATACTTACTTGCATTTAAAACATTCCATAAGCTGTGGGTTCACGGGTAAACACGAATTACCCGTCCACCCACCAGTGGGTTAAGCCAGTGGGTGGACGGGTAACGGCCCAAATATGTATTTGCCATGTTAGAAACTAACTGGAAAAAAGAATAAAAGACATAAGTAGTAAAAGTGGGCGAAGATTACAACTACTTACATATTTAGTATATTACATATTATAAGTACTTAGGTACTATTATTTCTTCTGTAGTAGAACTCCTAAATCAGCTAACAAACTGTTCCCTTTGCAAGAAATTTCTTCAAGACGTCTTTCTTTACTTACAAATATTGTGATTCCCTAAAAGTTTTTAAACAAATTCGACTTACGAGTTAAATCTGCTTGATAGCAGTTGTACATGATCCGTTGGAGTTGTCAAGCTTCGTTAGTAGAGTTCAGATCTCAAGTTAAGCTCATCGGGCTACTGGGACTATAACTTAATCTTGTCAAATGGATTAAGTTACAATAGAATAGATACTATATTATGAAAATGCTGTATAGTATTGTGTAACGGTATATAATACTATTAAACTGTTGTAACCTCTTTCATATAAGGCACTGGTAGTTCGTATTACTGGTATTCTCGTAATTTAATAAAATTGTTTTTGATCGCATATTGTGTGATTGTTGTACACCACCAAAACGTAGTTTTGTTGAGTTTACTACGATTTATCTAACACGATAACATTCTAACACTTACGCACACTTGTTGTCATTTGTTGAGTGTTGCTCAACGCGTCGCATCGCCATCAACAAAAAAAAAACTTGAGAGGTGTCAAGGGACACCCGGATGGAACGAAATTCCTTGCAGTCAGTACTAGGATAGCAAAAACATGCAGCAAGTGTGCCAAAACAAATCTAAGGTATTAAATTTCTCACGAAATACTCTGGCTTGCTTTCTATGTAAAAAAACTACGACGGCAAAAAGTGTCGTTACCAAATTTTCCGCCTAGCCCCCTTTCGCAACGCGCGATAAGGAACTTCGTTCCAATAAATAAAATATAACAGAGTAACAATCAGCAAAGGGCGAGTATTCAATACGTATTAAACTTACGATACGGAAACATCGTTTCGGAAAGTAAACCACATTAGATACTTTACTCAGTAATGCATACTTGCTTACAACAAATATCTGTTGTTGTCATGTCATTATCACTCAATATGTGGAATCGTGCGCCACAAATAGTAAGTGCGGTGTAGATGCATCATAACAGTTTGTGGCCAAATCGAATGTCGGTATGCCGGTATGCGACGAGATTAATGAACGCTATCTATGTTTCTGCTACATCTACGTTAAAGTCAATGTTAACGGCTGCGCCGGAAAGCGTCTTACCGAGTGCGTTAGGCCGCAGATTTGGCCAAGAGAAATTAGCGTGAACTTCTACTTGTTAAAATCGGTTAGTAAGAGGTATCAGTTAACGTGTAAATGACGTTTATTTTGTAGTACCTAGTTGACCATTCCCACGTAATATCATTCTAAACGCGTTTATTAACGCGTTAGAACGCGGGCGTGACAGGGTCCTAGCGGTAACAACCGGACCATCCAGTGAACCGTGCTCTCTGAATTTTTGATAGAAGCGGACTCCTTTTAAGTTTTCATCTTTAACACAAACCATCAGATTTGCTTCGAAGTTTACCGTTGATAAGCAAAATAATTACAAATATTATTTTCAAATATGAGTATCTCAGAATTGTTCCAACAATCCTCTCTTTTATCTAAGTAAAAGAATCCTTTTCAATTTCACAAACTTTTTTAATACTCGAGAACTTTTTCATTCGCTGACTGAAATAATGTTTCTTCCCGAAAACGTTAAAGTTTTCTTATTGCGTAATCAAAACTATTTTGCCTTGGTGATATTTGTTAAATACTTTACAAAAAATTTTGTCATTAAGTTCACCTTCTGATTGAAAAACCAACAAAGACGGTTACACAAATATTCGTACTCGTAATATTCATTATAGATATTACAATAAATTCTAATGATTCATATTAAAATAAATGTTTGGCAAATTTTGTTCACCGCACATAAGAAAAGGTTGAAGACGCCTACACGAAGTCGATGTGAATAAATTGCAAGAAGCTGTAATGGATAACATCCGTTCAGCGCCATTACGATGACACGAGTTTCCTCTGACTAATCTTCAGTCTCTTTATTGTGTTGTAATGTATGCCTTTCTCCACACAATTGAAACATATTAAACGGACTGATAGATATGTAATACCTAATTGTGATATTGATATAATTAATTATCGTAAATTGAAAGCTATGAATAATTCACTAAATTACATAGTAGTTTTGTTTTGTTATGTTATTAGAAAGTAGTGGTTTTGTTTTGTTATTAGAAATGTTACCAACAAACCTAACCATAGTATTAGCTAACTTTTAATCAGTTAATGGACGGGAGGACACCTGTCGAACTGTTCGGTACGGAGTTCTGTAGTGATAGATGGTTTGGTATCAAATAGGCGAATTGCTTTTGTAGTCTTCGTATAAAATAATGTATTATTTCTCCGATAAAATTCTCTTTGCATACTGCACAATGTACATCGTCCATGAATAATAATGTAAGCTTCCTTTCACAGTTGCCAGGAACGTCCAATCTATTGTCGGTTAATGTTTCATCATTTTCATTATACATACTATAACGGTTTTATTTTTGTAATAATAGCTAGTCATCGTATGTATGTGTATACGATTATTCGAATTTTATAACATGTATATTACATATTATCATTATTGTTTATATGCTTTGATTAAATTAGGTAATGTCTGCATTACTAATTTGCAGGTATTAAGTAGGTAGCGAAAATTGTGCAAATAATGGTGTCGGCGGCGGTTTGACCCAAATTCTTAGGCGTATAATAAATAGTTGATTTAATTTAATTACAATTTATATCATGAAAAAGTATTCATATTAATAAATAATTCAAATCATTTCAATTCAAATGCAAACCTTTACAAATACGTAAAAATCTAAATATAAAGTAAACAAACTAAATAAACATTTAACTAAATGGAAATTACAGTTAAAATAAGTTTTGTTTGTAGTCTGCTTGAATAAAATGTCTTTGAATTCTTTTTAAATGGTTTTCACAGCCGTGTCTATTACAAAGAATCTTGTATTTCATTTTAGCGTCATCTGAACCTTTGGGTAGACTTTGTCTTTCCATGGTATAATAGAAATTAAGAGCTATGGTCAGTTAGCCATGTTTTACTAGCTTTACGTTACAATTGTACAATATTATAAATGTTTAAACTAGCTGCAGCCCGCGGGTAGATCACGGAACAAAAGGAGGAAACACAAAGAGCAATGGAACACATTCTGCTGAGCGCCTCGTACCGTGTCCCATATTTTCTAACGAGATCATACGCTAGCCTGTATGTTCCGGAGTTTCATTTGAATTTGCACTTTTGTGAAATGCGCGCGTTATTCAATCTCTCTTTCTTAAACATCTAATGAATATGTCTAATTGTAAGTAAATGGATAGGTAATATTTTATAAACGGGTGACACTCATAGCCTCATAGCCCACACCCAGATTAGAAAATACAACTCATCTTTCAAATTTATGCCTGGGAATCGAACCCAGGATCCATAGAATGGTATGGTTACCATGCCTGACCACCGTAGTTTTGTGTGTATATAGTTTTGTGTATAAAGTTCCAATTCACGTTCATTAGGACTCCCACATAATTTCTCTTTACAACGAATGTGTTATTTAATTCCACCTTCACTTCTTATCCTAAGATTGATTTCCGGTTTTTCCAACTAACCCAAGATCGATCTCTCCGCTTTTTAAATAAAACCCTTAGCACTTCTTAACATTTTTCTCTTTAACCGACACAACAAGGAATGATCACTGTTCAGTTGTACCCGTACTTATTTATTTATAGAGATATTATTTCGTAGTGCGTTGTTTATACTAATACCGACAATACAACTGTGGGGTCGAATCTTTACAATGAATATTTCTTGAAAATTATAACTAACTAAATATAAGACATGTGTTTAGTTGAAGTTTGTATTGTGGTTGTATTGTTATTTTCTTGATTAGAATGTAAATCCCACGTGTTAGCCGTGTAAAGGCAATGTTAGAGTGACCTTTCGTTTGAGGTTTCATTGAGTGCTACTGATCCTTTTAACTCGCTATATTAGTTATGGAAAATTTATAAGTAAAAACAATTACAAAAAGCCATATTTAACCATGAACTGTATGTGTATTGCGTTACTTAAACAAGTACATTTTATTCGACCCTCGACAGCCCAAGTTTGTCGATCGTTTCTGCCGCGTACGTGCGGATGTGTGAGTTTTTCCGGACCGCTTTAACTTAACGTTCTTCAAGGAAGCGCAAAAAGAGGTCTCTTTCAGGGCTGGCAAAGTTGACTGCTCCTCTGATGATGCGCGTGTAGGCGATGGTGACCATTTACCATCAGGTAGCCCGTCTGCATTTTCTCAGCTGTTTAGGCTACAAAATAAGTATTGAAAATTTTGAAATACTTCCACATTCTTTTTACTAAATAGAGCAGATAGCTAACGACTAAGATTTATTTTTAAACCGATAAAGCGCAACATTATAGCAGTTGCGGTACACCGGCAGCATTTTCTCTTCAAGAAAAAGTTGTTGTCATATCGCTTAACCACAGCCCTCTTTTCCTCAACTTGTATTTTTTCTATCAGCCTCGCTATTGCTCTGGGTGCTGATAATATTTATTTTTTTCTTTACTTATGTCTTATCAACCCTATTTCATCCCTTGACTGTTCCAATATTAATTACACTAGCTGACCCGGCGAACTTCGTATCGCCTAAGAATGTAACAAATCAGAGATCATTAAAATCGGTACAGCCGTTCTTAGTCGTTATAGTTTCCGTGTCCTCCCTCTCCCGCTCCCGCTCCCGCTCCCACTCCCGCTCCCGCTCCCGCTCCCGCTACCTCTCCCTCTCCCTCTCCCCTCCCCTCCCCTCCCCTCCCCTCCCCCTCTCCCTCTCTCTCTTCCTCTCCCTCTCCCGCTCCCGCTCCCACTCCCCTCCCCTCCCCTCCTCTCCCCATAATCGGGGTCCGCGGAACATGCGCGAGCTGTCCGGCCGCGCTGTACGTTGTCACGTAGTTCCTTTACTACGTAATATCTTCTGAATGGAATTTCCGATTTGAGTAATTCAAAAAGTAATCTATAGGTATTGAAACAGTTTTGAATATGAAATGATTTATTTGGATAACGATTAATACGAAGATATGGTTTTCATGATCTGATTTTGGTCAACTTTTTTATTAACTTTTAAAATGTAAAAAGTGGTTATAGTGACATAACGACAATAGTTGGACATATGCTATCGCGAGGTTTTTTGTAGATATTGATATGTTCTATAATATTGTAGAACATTTTTTTGTTCTATCATCAATAGTTTCCGCAGCGTATGCAATGAAAGAAATTTTTAAGCAAATTTTTTCACACTTTGGTTCACGTTACTGATGTTTTAGCAAGGATCCCTAATTTTTTCTAGTAATAAATGTAGCCTATGTTACTCATGAATGATGTAGCATTCTAATGGTGAAAGAATTTTGAAAATCGGTTCAGTAGTTTTTGAGTTTATTCGTTGCAAACATACAAAAATATAAAAATATAAAAATACAAAAATACAAAGCTTTCCTCTTTATAATATTAGTATAGATATAGATATAGATTAGTTGTCGGTAAGCGACTGCAAATGTTTCCTTTTGGTTGTCTCCTACATTGTATAATATACATATGTATAATATGCATTGTTTAATTTAACTACCTACTAATTATTTTATAAATAACAACAGCCAAAAAATGTGCAGATGGTGTTTGATTTTTTGAAATATAGTATCGTGGTTATCCAGGCTGCCATTAAAACGGCTAAATTATAAAATATACAATTGGTTAGGACATTGGAGTACAACCTCTACAGTCTACACTCCATAATCTGTATGGATCGATAAAATATTCCCATAGACAGGAATAATAGTATTGTGAATATTGTGATGAAGTAACGAAATCGTTCTCAGTAAACTGTTAGCATAATGGAGAGTTCTGCATATTACAAGAGAAGGTCCACAATACTCAAGTCACACCATGTCACACTTAAAGGCACTTAAGTCATTATTATGTACTTCGCTAGCTTTGTAGTTTGAGAGCTTATTTAGGTCAGGACTGTCAGAAGTGATTTACAAGTGTAAGGCAATGAGACGTATATTACCTAAATCTAATGCAAAGCGCACAAATAAACTTCATATTGCAAAATATATCATTTTAGTAACACACCACAATTATCTACACTTTTAGTAGTGTTCTCTGTTATAATATAACATATTTTATTTAAGTTCTTAACTAATATAATTCCAAACGTGAAAGCAGCGCAATATATATTATTATGTCAGAGTCTCTATCCATTATTCCAACTTTTCAAGTTCAACATAACATTCCCATCTTGTACTTCTGAGCAATGAAGTGACCATTGTTACTTCATAGGAGTTACCTGGATTCATTATTCCTATTATAAGCGGTAACTCCTATTATTGCGTCTGTGAGGCGCTTATGATCGGCCGCGAAACGCTCTTAGCACGGCGGGTTCTGTTACTGTCAAAGTGTCAATCCTAAGTTCCTAAGTGTGGGGCTGTGGGCGCGGTCGGTGCCTGGAGGGGTGAAAGTTAGTACAGTAGTTACTTTAGGGGGCATGTAAATCATTAGATAACAATCATTAGGCCACGTTGGACGCACTTGGGCGACATAAAAAATTCTGTCGCAAGAGTTTGTCACTAAGCTCTACACCAATCCGCTTTGAGAAGCGAAATCGAGTTTTCCCTAGGCTTCCTGAAGAGGAGAGACGCGTGCCCTTAGCGGGCCATTAATGGGTTAAAGCTAACTTCTCTCAGTGTTTACTAAAATCTGTTACATAGTTTAATTTTGACAGCATTACCAGCCTTTGAAAATCAACCATGAAATATTAAATACCGCGGAGCAGTGGTTTCATTAAATATGCTCACAAATATAATAATATGAACATCCAAATCATGTACTAAATAATGAACCGAGATAAAATAGTTATGGAAATACAAACATTTTAACAAACTTTCACATTGATACTATGTAGGATGTGTTTTTCAAAATTATTTTTTCCTTTTAAAATTACACTCCACTATGGCTAAAGCTGAATCGACAAAATTGAAATTACTGACCGCTAGGTAAACAACGTGCAGTGGAAGTGTATATTAAACAAGCAAGCAACGAACGCTTGTTACTTTAACTATTGCTTAGCTAAGCATGAATTCTGCATATTATATACTAGGAAACTTCAGATATATGTAGAATCTTATACGGATATAAATAAATTAACTATAAGCTACTGCATCACATTTGATCGGGCTCAATTTAACTGTCATTAAACTAAACACCAACCTAGAACTATCTAGTTAATATGTAGTAATGGCGGACGATCTGGGAAACCCGTGGAAGCCATTATACATAATAATAACTAAACATTAATAGAAAAGGGTATGAACATTTAGATAAAACAACATCTTTCAGTACAGTCAATATACAGTATAGTTTCAATAAAAATATTTTTTATATTATTATTAGCAATGAGCTCTTACTTATAAGAATTTATAAATTGAAAGTTCGATCTTGATGAATATTTCCAATATACTCGTACACCATCATTTCTATAGACAATTAAAAACAGAAAATAGTTTATTGTGAACTGTTACAATACACATCGACCCATTTATAGATGGAAAATGAACGACTTTTTACAATTCCGTAGGACTCATTTAGATTAAAATTAACTTGAGAATTAGATTCAGATTAATTCAAATTAAAAAGATACTTTTAATGGCAAATTGCAAGTCTCGCCGAGAGTCTTTAAGAAGATAATATCCACTCTAATTTCAATTCGAAATAACAGATGAGGAAGACGTTTTTATATTCTTTCATTAAAGTATCAACATTGATTACTTTAGAATCTCACTTTGAAGTTTGCAGGGATTGAAAAGGTCGGACTAAATTGAAGGATTAAATACTTGACTGTGTCAATACGATAAGAGCTGAGAAAGGTCCAGTTCCATAACATGCAAATAGGGACAAAGTGGTACCTCTGAGATTGGTCAGACGCGATCAGTGGCAGATGCCGCACCTACGATTTCATCTCACTCTCATGTAGCGATGGGAAATATCGTTACTTTTATTTCACTATCAAGTCCGTGAAATTATTTATTTTTGTCACTGTTAAATCACCCGTGAAAAATCACCACTGGTATATTTCATTATTGACGAGTATTGTCACAGTGGGTGCATTTTATTCCGTCCGTTACATTTCGCAGTGATAGTGACTTGATTCAGTCATTACCAAAGCTCAGCGGTCAACTTACCGGCGACAGTGTTGCCAACTCTCAAAAATATTTACCCCCAAAAACTAGTTCAAAAACCCCTAAAATCGCCCCAATTACATGAAAATCCCCCTAAAAAAATTTTTAATATTAAATATATGTATATACATTAATAAAACTGTATTTTTTGTCTGTTCTGGCTAATCTCAGGAACGGCTCAACCCGTTTAGATGCCGTTTTCCCTGATGTATTGTAATGAGTTTGGATTAATATTTAGTGTTTGCACTATTTCAATCGGTTCAAAAATAAAAAAATAAACTTATGCCAATATTTACCTACTGTTGCCAGTCACCCCACCACTGAGTTGTTACGTAGTGTAGTATTATATCTTTTTTTATAATTGTATGCAAATTACATTATTTTTATGTATGTTTTGTTGTTTTGTTAGGGCAGATAAATATGTTTTTGTAAGATTATTGAGTTTGTTTTACAAGTAAACAACAATCGACATACTTAATTATGTATGTATTTTATGTAAGCATCATATTTATTAGGTACAATGGCCCAGGTTACACATACATTAAAATTAAGATGGATGTCATTTGTACGAACCCAGGCTACAGTGGATTTCACGTAAGTCCGCACTTGAAGTAAAAGTTGCCATGATAAGCGAAATGCAGACTTAAGTGAAACCCACTGAAGTTCCTACAAATGACATGCATCGCAACTTTTGTCGCAATTGCAATTGTCACTGTCAACCGGCTTGTCAAACTCGAGTACACTATTATCACAGAGTACTTTGTAATATACTGAAATAGAGACCAAACTTCGCGCCTAAGATTAGAAATGTGCGTCAGTGGCGCCATTATAGAGTGTTCTGGAACTAAAAGTCAACCAGTGTTGCCAGGCAGCACATAATTACGTAGATCTACCGTAAATCCAATTTTACAACCTGGCAACACTAGCCAATAGAAAATGTTCCTAGTTCTATAGTCTATACTACAGTTTATTTTATGGTATTTTGAAGGAGGAACCATTGGAAATAAAAAATTGAATAATTTTTAGAATTTATTTATGTTTTCTTTCAGAGCATCCAGGTACACAGCAATGCTTAATAATAATTTGTAGATATTGTAAAATCAAGGTGCACAAGGAAAAAAAAAAACTTGACTCAAAACCACGCACAACACTACACAATATCTCGGATTTTTGTATGATAATAACTGGAGGAACTATTACAGCAGCATTCGACTCAAATTACACACAATTCACATAAAATTATATTTTTTAGGCGAAAACCACGGAAAAACGCAATCAACAACAATGTCAAATTCATCAAACTTGACGTTGAGAGACCAAAGACAAAATTAAAACATTTTTCTTGTCTATGGTCATTGCATTATTATAATACAACATTATATTTTGTATTTAATAATATGTCTAATAACATTTATCTAATTCATTTATTTTT
The DNA here is from genome assembly GCA_911387775.1 of Thymelicus sylvestris. Classification (NCBI taxonomy): domain Eukaryota; kingdom Metazoa; phylum Arthropoda; class Insecta; order Lepidoptera; family Hesperiidae; genus Thymelicus; species Thymelicus sylvestris. The sequence continues at coordinate 11,259,408 of OU426891.1, read as the reverse complement.
CAGCATTCCGATTGAATAAAATATAAAAAATATTTAAAAACACAAAAATATTTATCTGCGTTGCGTCCATCTCTATAGAACGAAAAAATAGGAACAAGTGCTGCTATCTGTATAAATATTATGGAACTACAATTATAATGCCACTCAACCGAAAAAACCTCTTGCAATGGTTTACTGTTTGTAATGAACATGCGTCTTTATTTAGTATCATAATATCTGTCATCTTTCCCTGTTCATTGTACTAAGTTTGAGGACCCTGACTATTATCTATCTATACTACTAACTAACAGTATTCATTCATTAACTATTATCACTAGGTATGTTTAAAATATCAACGAAACCGTGCGCGAGACGGGCGCGCAGAGTAAAGATTACAAATGATTATGAACTGTGAAGCGAAATCTCACCGAGTCAACGTTATCGTACTTCGTTCCACGAAATTCACGAATTCACGAGACACGACGTGGTTGTAAATATCAATTACCTACATAGTTTAATCAAAACCTTACAGTTTAAAATAAGACTCATTTTCATTTAAAGTTTTTGTACCGTAGCGATATTATTAACGAAGCAAGTTGAAAGAAATCAGACAAACTTAAGTCTAATAACGTTGCGAATAAGATGCAATTTCACTTAAACAAATTCTCTCTTCTAGTGTCTGTGTCGCTCTCGCTCACGCACGGCTCAAGTCACAAATGTTGCTTTCTCTTTTTCGCACGATGGAATTCTGTGAATTTTGGCCGGTGGCCGGCGTTAAGTCACAGTAAAAGGAATACTGTGGTGAATTCACAGTCCCGTTAAATGTAACAGACGGTTTCGATGCATGTCACAGGTGTGAAAAGGTGAAGTTTATTTAACAAGTGAAATATCCAGTGATAGGTGAAATGTGCCATTCCTACTCTCATGTTTGTACGACTTCGATTTCGAAGCCCCGGCTGTTGCGCGACCCAAAAGATTTTGCATAAAGTATAACATTCTGCGAACCTATATCGCAACTTCGCTTTGTATTACTAGAAACACATTTGCAATACCTTCAAATATAATATTGTTGTAACATCTTTTCTTTAGGTTTCCAGAATAAAAAAACAAACATCAATTGAAATTGGAAGTACCTAGCTCATGAACCTAAAAACATACAACATAAATAAGCGAATGAGTTAAAATATATTAATGCGAACCGGCTTCTCATGAATGAAGAAAAAATATTTTGTGAAGATATTATATTGTTATTATGATATCATTGGAATTGCCCATGTTTCGCCTCGGGTTTCATTTCCTTCAGTTAGGCTTCACTATTTTTTATGGACATTCATTCCATTTCTGTGTAGTTCGTACCTTTTATGCTTTAGGGAGGAGACATTATTAATTATTTCGAAAGGTTTTGCTATCGCGTTGGTGCCCTTAAAGTTTGATATTAAAATTGAAATTTGGTAATTAGCCGTTTTTGTAAGATTAATTAGTGTAGGCTGATTTTTTGTCGAACCGGCCTTAAGGTAATTATCCTTATTTTCAGGTTCACTGAAAGGGGAGAAGAGAAGTTTTAAAATGTACGTGTGTGAGTGGCGAACTAAGCGTGCATACACACATTGTGGTGTAGTGTAGGCGAGTACTTTGGAGTACGAGCTGCGAAGTGTTCGTGCCGAGTCCATGAGGCGCACAACGAAATATCGGATTTCAAGTGGCATGGAGGTGACTCTGTCTACAGGAAGCCGCGTATTTGTGGCTTTAGCCGCAGTGTTCTGGGGAATAGGTAAGCCACAACTTATTTACTTTAGCTATAATATTATTACCGCGCGGTAAATTTTATTTGATTAGCAAACGTGAATAGGAATTAAAAATGTTTGAAGTTTCTACTAAATAGTAATAATTCAACAAAAAGTACACTACACTATTTATGAAACAATAGATCGTAAAAAGTATAAAAATTTTACTTGGTTCGCCTTGTATATTAAAATTACATCACCTGCCCAATAATTTCATTCGGCGTCTTGTTAAATTATGTAGATGCGTCAAAAATTCGTCGGAGGAGTTTTATTATGTGATTGAACTTGAAACTTGAGAGATGATTATGAGAAACAAAAGCGTAATTTTTTTTGTAATATTTAGATTTCAATATATTATTGCGTTTGAGTAAAATACCTCTTAAGTGTTTTAAAACATCTTTTTAAATATAAATCTATTGAAATAACTATATTTTTAACTATATTAATAATTTAGAATTAAAGCAGCAACCACCCACACATGACTAGAAAACACATCACCTTAATACTATATAGGTAGGTAGACCTACTATGGACATTCGACAAAAATGTTTAGACGGGATTTTTTTTATTAATAAATCTTTTTACTTGTGGACAAGTTCAAATAAAACAAACATTAAATGTTACCCCAAAGGCCCAAACTTACTACAAATATACGTACATCACTGAAAACTATATCTAAAGGGTTAAGCCGGCGCCGGCGCGGCCTGGTGTTTCAAATATTAGCAGGTACCTACAACGTAAAATTAGTGAGAACTATCATTATATCAATAAAAACCCGACTATATGTATATATACGCACTAACTTCGCTTCTGAAAACATGATCCTTGTGTTCAAATAATAGTAACCGCACTCGAAACTATTGAACTCGTTTCTATCAGGCATTTCATATTTTTTTCCTAATAACCAATATATTTGAACTATCCACGTGAATCCCTCAACCTCGTAAAAACCGCATAAAAATTGTTTTGGAATTCAAAATGACGGATTGATTTTTAACAATTTTTTTATTTAGCAATGAAGACTTAGGTAAATAAATACTAACTTTTTTACCAAACTGTAAGCGAGTTTGTCGATCAGTATCTTGTGATTCAGTTTATACTTTAAGTATCTAATAATACATTTTTGTTTGTATGTACCATGATAAAATTAATGTTAATAATCCGAAATAAATTTTCATCATTATTCAATATCAATGCAAGTTGGATGAAATGGGGACAGGTCACAGGAACTATTTGCGACCCACGGATGCCCCTTAAATTGAAGGGTAAAATCTGAAAATCCGTCATAAGACTTGTCGTAATGTATGGATCAGAATGTTGGGCTACAAAGAAGACGGATGAGAGACGATTGCATGTCACAGAGATGAGAATGTTGAGGTGGATGTGTGGAGTAACGAGAATGGATAAAGTAAAGAATGAGTAGATATATTAGAGGAAGTTTGAAAGTGGCCAAAATGACAGAAAAGTTGAAAGGAACCGAATGTCGTGGTATGGGCATGTGATGAGGGGAGAGGAAACGCATGTGACGAGAAGAGTGACTGATATAAAATGTGATGGATAGACGAAGGGGACGAGGACGCCCAAAGAAAAGATGGATGGATTGCGTTACAGACGATATGAAAGATAAAAGAGTTAATGTAAAGATGACGGCTGATAGGGAAGTGTGGAAGAGGAAAACATATTGCGCCGACCCCAAATAAAATTGGGCAATGGGCAGGATGATGATGATGATTGTTTGAATCAAGAATATGATACGATGTATGTTCCTTCAAAAAAGTTGGTTTGTTTGTTATGTCAGGAAAACATTTCAATGAAGTTAGTAGCAGCTTACTATTAGTACAGAAACAACAAAAAAGTTCGAAAACTTGGAACTTTTATCCCCTTACCTTTAAATTATGGGTTATCCATATATTGTCATACTTACAAAAATATACGTATGTGAAAATAGAGCTTATAGAGTTAAGGCGTGTAGAGTTAGAAGATTGGCTCTACATAAGCAAGCAAGCAAGCAACAACCCATAATTGTCCCACTGCTGGGCTCGGGGTCTCCTCTCAGAAAGCGAGGGTTAGGCCATAGTCTACCACACTGGCCAAGTGCGGATTGGTAGACTTCACACACCTTCGAGAACTTTATGGAGAACTCTCCGGTGTGCAGGTTTCCTCACGATGTTTTCCTTCACCGAAGCAAGTGATAATTAACTTGTAATACGCACATAATATTTGAAAATCAGAGGTGCGTGCCAGGATTTGAACTCAGGCCCCTTCGTTCGGGCGACCAACGTTCTACCGCTAGGCTATCACTGCTTGGCTCTGCTTGGCTCTACATGAGATCTGATAACTTTTGGATGTAGAGCCATATAGTCTCGTCTTGTCAATATTTTACATAAAAATATTTTTGGTGGGATATTAAATTTTCAACATACTATACTAAAATTAAAAATTTCATGAAAATATTTGTGTGGAAGCTACTAAAAAGGATTTTGAAAAATTCATCAAGTAAAGTGGTATGATGATATTTAAAATTTGTCTTATTTACTTAAAACTTGGAATTTACTCTACTACTCACTCCCCTAAAAGAATATAAAAGGGGAAAAGCCAAAGTTGTGCTTAGGTAGAAACTACTTCCAATATAACAATCATTCCAATAAAAAAAAATAACATACTAGAACATCAGGATTCAGATTTAAGAATCTTATCTACATGACTGCCGCATTATTCGTTATGATATCACAATAGGTACTCATTTGAAATAGCTATCAACTCTTTGTTAGTGATCTATTTTGATAGCGCTATTTAGAAGGCATCTAAAATGCATGCATACCGGCCATTGCCGTATAAATTTTGTACAACAATAGAATACATTTAAGTGTAGCTTTCGCTAGCCGTTTCGCGCATAAAAGTTTTAAGTCTGTATATTACACTAGTGGATACCCAGCGTGTTCCAATTTTACTGGTGACAATGATAGTCAATCAGTGATGACAGTCTGAGTTACACGCCATCTTCACATAATAACTTAAAATGTGTGTAATGTATGGGAAAAGTGGAAAATTGACTTTATCAATGGACCGAATGTGCCTAATGCATTGTTTTAAAGGTGAGACCACCTTCGGATTATTCCCTTTGAAATTAAACCTTTTAGAGGCATATCGGTTGGATGGTTTCAAAGACTATAAAGGACATCCGTACAAACATTTTTTGTGTTTTATATGTACAAATTGTGGTTCGATTGTCTGTAGAGAAGTTATAGCAGGAAGGCTATTCAGTTTTGTAACTTGACTGCGGAGTTTCAAAATTGACGTTCGAGTTCTAGGATCACTTCACTTCGCAAGTGCGTACTAGATGATTAGATAATGACATGTCAATATGATGCAAGTTTGCTTTTGTTTTGTAACTTGACAGTGGAATACACGATGAGTTTCTAAATTGAAGTTAGAGTTCGAGACTCCCTTCACCTCGCAAGTGCGTACCAGATGATTAGAGAATCACATATCAAGATCTCGGACTCGAACTTCAATTTTGAAACTCATCGCGGATTCCGCTGTCAAGTTACAAAACTGAATAGCCTTGCTGTTATTGATTTATAAATGAAGTGATAAATGATACTAAAATTTAAGAAAACCTTATTTCTTTTTCTGGATTTTGTAAAAAATAAAAAAGTCACCATACCCAATCAACAGAAAATAGGAAAGTAGATCTTTGTGTGAGAGCAACCGAAAGAGTAAAACTTGAGACTTAAATATAATCAAAGTTGGAAACTCTAGTGTTGCCCGCGGCGAAGGAAGACCGAATTGATTGATTGTGAACTAGTGAGTAAGTATAAAAGTTACAGCACTCTTGCAGGACACGGAAGTACACTAAAGTAATAAATAACCCCAAGCAAATACTTAACACACAAAAAGGCAAACTGTATCTGTCGAGTAAACAAACAGCATTGTTAGATATTCTATATGTACATACAATATCATTGATTGGTATTTATTTAATTTTATCATGCAACTAAACAGACATTACAGATGTTAATTCTAACACTATTTTCCTTATCGAAATAGCCACTAACAAATAGACAATAGATAACGATCCACGTAATGGTAAGTGGCTATCGTCTCCCATAGACATCAGCGACACTAAAAGGCATCACTGATGCGTTGTCAGCCAAGAAACAGAAAAAAAAGAAAGAACTAGCTCCCAAGCCTGTAGGGTATAGTGCGGACTGTTTAGGAGGCTGTCTTAATAAAGTCTTGGTGGGCTGGACGAATAAAAACTCGGGAGCTCCTTGATACAGAACAGCGTTTATTTTCACGTGGGAAGGGAATTGACAGTTGAGATATTGTCAATTCCATGTAATGACAATACTAGTATGAAATACACAGTATGTAAGACATTATGTCTTACACATGTGTGTGAGTTAGATTTTTGGAGTTTAAGCACAGAAGAAATTCAATAGTACTTATTTAACCTTATTATAAGTACCTACTATTATTTCTTCTGTAGTTTAAGTCCTTAAATTTATGGGGGCTAAAGGTCGATGCATACGTAACGTGTTTTTACCCCGTACGGGACGGGGACGGGGCATAAATATACATGCGTGCCCCGTTCCCGCCCCGTGCGGGATTCCGCTGCGTATGCACTATCGTATACATTTTCTATGAAACGATGTTTCCAAAACTTCACGTCCCGTCCCGTACGGGAAAAAACCCATTACATATGCATTGACCTTAAAATTTATTGGCAAGGGATTTTTATGCTACGAATAGTTGCCGTCACTGTGCGCTTGCATGTAGGGATGCCGAAAGATGCCCTGCTGTGCCGCATACCGTGCCGTCAATGGGCGCAGGCCCTTACGTTATTCGTTGTGTTTTTAATTCGTAACAAAGAATCTAGATGGCTTTGTTACTGATTTGACGATAACGTCATGTTAAATTAAATAATTAATATCATCAATAAATGTAACTAGTCCAGCCATAAGTTCTGTTACAAATGAAAATGCTTTTTATTTTAATGAAGTAATGTAATATTAATAAAATTTATACCTACATATTTATTAAAGTCTCAGCAAAAAATAAAAAATAAAAATCTATTCGAAATGGCCACCTTTGGCTTTTATACAGGCCTTTAATCTGTTTGGCCACGAATCTATGGATTTACGCACTGTTTCCAAGGGAAATTTCGCCACTGCTTGCTCCAAAGATTTTTTAAGAGACTCAATGTCACCGTATCGTTTAGAGCAGGCCATGTCCTCTAAAACTGACCATAATTTGAAGTCTAAAGGGTTGAGGTCTGGGCTAGATGAGGGCCAGCCTTCATCTCTTATAAAGTCTGGAACATTGGTTTCAAGCCAGGCTTGGGTAGTTCGTGCCTTGTGACCAGGTGCAGAGTCCTGTTGGAAAGTCCACGGTATATTTTTAAAAAGAGTATTGCTGAGAGGTTTCACAAAATGATCCAAGACTGTATCTTGATACACTTTGGCTAAAGTTTTCACTCCTTTTTCACAAAAATGCAGTTTTGTGACTCCTTGATAAGACACGCCCCACCAAACCATCACTGACGCAGGATGATGAACACGTTGTACCTTCCCGACCACTTGAGCAGCTTCTTTAGAACTGTGAGCGTACACTTTATCATTTTGCATATTGTAGTGTTCTTCAATCGTGAAAATTTTTTCATCGGTAAAGAGGATATTTCTGTGCCTTTCACCTGCGTATCGCGAGAGAAGGCGTTTTGATCGATCCACTCTCTATAATTGTAAAGATTGATTTAGGGCATGTCCTGTATATCGACGACAAGCACCGAGCTTCAGGTCTTGTTTTATAATACGCGACAGAGTCCTAGCGGGAATCTTCATTTCTCGCGATAAGATTTTTTGCTTCCTAATGGGGTTTCGACGAATTCTGGCTTTAACAGCATTAACAGCCTTTGTAGTTCTAACAGCACGCGGCTGCCCCGATCTTTTCTGGTCTTCCACGGACGAAGTGTTGTTGTATCTGTTGATTGTACGATATACGAACATACGGCTGATACCAAGCTTTTGAAGTGTCTGGAATATGACCGACGGCTCCATACCCACTTTGTGCAAGGCAATCACTGCAATCTTATTTTCTTTAACACCCCATTCCATGTTGTAATTTGATAATTAACACGAAAAAGTATGTGGAATGGCGCGAAATCGAAAAGAAGTTTTTAAAATAATATATGTGTTCCAAATTCAAAATAATTAAAAAGCTGAAAAAAAAAAGTTTTTATGTAACAGTATTTATGGCCAGACGAGGTATATAGCATGCTTTCAGTAATATAATAAGGGTTCCGATAAATTCCGATTTTACTTCGTATCCCTAAAAATGCGTTAACTTACCCTCATTTACTAATCTATATTATATTTTATAATCGTTCGTAAGGAGTAAACTCCAGTCGTGCGTCGGAGCTGACACGCAATTTTTTACCAGTTTGTACGGGTACGAAAATAATAAATTCATACCCAAAAAATAAATACCATTTTGTACCATTGTGTACTGGTACAAAATTCCAAAAATACCATTATAACATTTTGTACTGGTACCTCAATAAACGTATGTAAATCGAGTGTAATAGCAGCAATCTTCAGTACTGGATAGCGTATTTAATCACATTAAATTCATTAGGTACCTAACGACGTAAAACTTCGTTTATTGCAAACTCGACTTCTAATAAACAGTGTCCATCTTAGATATTACGTTTAATAGCTGCACTCTTGATTAAGCTGATAAACACCAATATAAATACATGTCAGTATATAAAGCTTATATAAAGTAATTAAAGTGTAAGGAGATACATAAAATAAGAGTAGGTGGTATTTAAGAAATTTCACCTCTCCTAATTAATACATAAGAAAACATTGGGCTCTTTGATCATTTATATTTTCATTAATTAGAAAAGTTAACTATATTTCCACGAAACTAATCAACACCAGGATTCAAAATTTAAAATTCAAAATCATTTATTCATGTAGGTATCATTGATACACTTATGTACGTCATTTTTTTAATTGCCGTACGTAGTAATAGCCAACTATTATTATGGAAAAATTAATTTTAATCTACAATTCTTTGGTAAGTTTTATTTCGGCTCTTTTATTTCTTGGCCAGCAACGTAGCGGTAATGCCCATGGTGTAACTGATATCAACGGGCCTTGGGCAACGGTAACCACATGGCACATACTTACCATCAGGTAGAGCGTCTCCTCGTCTGTCGGGTATTTACATAAAAATTAGTTCATAACATAAAATTAAATTCTTGTTTAAGCGAGGTTAAGCAGAGGTTGAAAATCCACATTTAGTCTAACCACATTATATTCTCTGCTCTGTTCTGTTTCTCTCCTTTAAAGTAGGCGTTATTAAAGTTCACCTCCGGTCAGGTTTTCATTTCAGTTCCATGTTTTCCGTTGCTGTGCAATATATTTACTAAGTACATCTCTGCCCAAGTATTTCACCTTAAATGCAGCCTTTTGGTTGAAAAGTCTGGTAATTTTCAATAGACTGCTTTCTCTACGTCATTTGGGCGTCGCTGTGTTCTCTTGAACCTACATACAATTAGTGGTAGTACTACTCAGTCTCACTATAAGATAAATAAAATAAAAAATGGTTAAGTGTAGGTCTGAGACGAAAAATTAATTACATGTGCTTGTTTGTTTTGCTAAAACGCTGTAAATGCTACAAGCTTTATAACAATATAAATAACATTGACAGTGGTAAAATACGTATTTGAAAAAAATAACATTGGACACAACAACATTGTAATTGTCCCGGGAGATGTAGGTACCTACGTACATAAAGTTTCACAAGAATCAATTCAGTAGAAAAGGTTGAGAAACTCTCACAAGATTTCAAACAAATAAACGGGGTTAATCGAAATAAAATTGTTTATTGACGACCCGTGTGGCGTAATGGCTAACATGCCGGACCCTGTCGTTCGAAGGGTCTTGGATTTGATTCCCAGTGAGGCGGTTAAGTCTGTTCTTGATCTGAGTGTGTTCGTTCTCGTCTTTGTATGTTGTCCATAGCACCCTACCCTGGGAATCCTAGTGTGGGACTATGAGTATGTAGCGTTTGTTATTATTATTATCTATACTACTATCTATTATAAACATTCCCAGAACAGTGTACACTACATTGGGAAGAGGAGACTTTCCAAACACAAGTTCTGTAAACTTAAATGGAAGGATCCCATCATCCCACATATACCTATTTAATGAAATGTAAATTCTGGTATAATTTTATATAATTTTTTTGATTTTTGATTTTTTTGATTATTACTTACTAGCTTCTACCCGCGACTTCGTCCGCGAGAATTTAGAATTAGATCCAGATCCTACTAAAATTTAGATGTTAGGTTTAGATGTTTGGATGTTTGTGAATTATACTTACAGTATCCTGCTTTTCATCCCAAAGAATGATGTCGACAACATGCTTATTATTTCACGTTCTAGCAAGTTGCTAAAGATTCGAAAAAATCATAGGGCATGTAGTGAGGAAGAAGTTCAGCGGCAGGCTACCTTAAGAGCTGCTTAAACAGGCATCATCGACACCAGCAACGTGCTCATTATTTGGCGTACCAGCGAGCTGCTTAGGGGTCATAAAAATCAAAAGAAACGTCGTGAGGAATAATTTCAGCCAGCATGAGAGGCGAGAGCTGCTACGCCGGAACAGGCAGGTAAACGACGTTAGCAACATGCTCATGAAACAGAATGACGGAGATGGACTGTTGCTAGAGTATGATGCGAGTCACAACACGCGAGTCTCAGTAGCCACAAGCTTCTAAAAAGGGATAAAATTAACAAAGCGTGTAAATTTTGCGAAGCGCAGAAAATAGAAGAACAACTATTATTCTGGAGGAAAATTAAAAAAATCCGCAATTAGAACAAACAGCAGAACCATTAAGAGAATTACGTTTACACAAACGTAACACAAACGAACCATATCATACTTTAAATAACATCGGTATTACATATTAATGGATGCTTCCTTAAATGACATCTTTATTAAGGGCAATGAAACGAAACAAAACGAAGAGACTCAGTGTTTTATGTACTCCATAGAGTAGCAAGAGCGAGGTTGCCCCATGCATAAAAATATCTTTTAGTAGCTAAAAATTATATAGCGTCTTAGCCATATCGACTATATCGCTAAAAAATTACACGAAACCGTAGTCAAAAATAATTATGTTTCAAGGTCCATATGGTGAATGTGTCATCTCTCAAATTATTCATTTGTCTGTGGACCTTATTTACGCAGATGAAGTTGCAGTTTGATATATCATTAAACTATGATTTAAAATTAAAAGTATGCCAAATTAAGTTATTTCCTCGCAATCGTTGCGGGTCATCGCAAAACATCATCATCATCGTACTTAAAGTATAAAAGGTATGAAAATATTTATGTACTAAATAGATCCTGTCATAAACCAATACTACATCGCTACTTACCATCAGGTGGGATTGTAGTCAAGCACTGACTTATAATAAAAAAAATGTATTTGTCTGTGCGTCTGGTTTTACAGTGTTAATATTCATCATCATCCTGCCCATTTCTCAATTTTATTTGGGGTCGACGCAATATGTTTTCCTCTTCCACACTTCCCTATAATCCGCCGTCATCTTTACGCTAACTCTGTTATCTTTCATATCATCTTTTCTTTGGTCATCCTCGTCCCCTTCATCTATCCATCACATTCATATCCATCACTTTTCTCGTCACATGCGTTTCCTCTCGCCTCATCACGTTCCCATACCACGACATTCGGTTCCCTTTTAACTTTTCTGTCATTTTTGCCACTTTCAAACTTCCTCTAATATACTCATTCCTTACTTTATCCATTCTCGTCACTCCACACATCCACCTCAGCATTCTCATCTCTGTGACATGCAATAGTCTCTCATCTATCTTCTTTGTAGCCCAACATTCTGATCCATACATTACGACAGGTCTTATGACGAATTTATAGATTTTACACCTCAATTTACGACCAACAAATGTTTTTTGAGGAGTCATATTTCGTCTCTAAGACACACCACCATACCTGGCGATGCGAACGATAACAACAGCAAACATATTTAAGCACGGTTTAGTTATTCCCTACGACTGAGAAGCTCACTCTTTATCTCCAGAATCCACAGTCTCACTATATTGAAGTAGAACCAACTTGAGTCAATTCCCAATACAATAAAAAAATCATGAAAATCGCTTCTTATACAACAAATCTATTCCTATTTCCTACCTAAAACCATTGTATATGAACAATCTTGTTCATTAAAAACTTATTTAAGGTTTGTAGTGTTCGGCTAAAGCACTGGTTATAATATGCATGCAGAGCAATAAAAAATAAAGAAATATTGACATACCTAAGGCCGAATTGACATAAGGCCGACACCACACTCCGATTTTATAAGCGTACGCGATCATCCGACACACGTAAATAATGATTTGCTAAATAGATTAACAAAATTTGTATTTATTTCTATAAAGTAAATATATATAAAGTAGGTAGATATTTACGAATGTTAAAAATCAAATTTGATGATTATTTGCAATTAATTAAACCTGATACGATGTAATATAATATTTCAATCGCACCTCATATTGAGAGCTAGGAAAAACTTTGATAAGCTACGAGTATTTATTCAACGTAAAATTATTATTTTTTATAGCTCATCGATCAAGTGTTTGGCGCTAGGAACGCTCGACAAACGCTGATGTGAAAGCAGCCTTCATTTTGCGTAAAAAATGCTGTGTTTGCTTTACTTGATTTTACACGAGATCGATGGTTACTAAAGCTTCCATTGTATGATAAAAATGATCACATTGTGCCTCACCGCAAATTTTTATATGTTTGTAAATAAACATTTTAAAACAATGAACCAATTATTATAATTTAATCACTCAATCAGCTGTTTTGAGTTTTCAAATGTCACTGTGTTGACAAACGTCAGAACTGTTTTCCTATTACCATTTAATTTACTTCTTCTCCCTCGGGAACAGATCAATATCTCGGGATAAAAAGTATCCTATATTTTATTCTAGGTAATAAACTATCTGTGTACCAAATTTCATCTATATCCGATCAGCCGTTTTTGCGTGATTGCAACACAAACATCCAAACATCCAAACATCCAAACTTTCGCATTTATAATATTAGTAGGATTAGATAATGGCTACCCATGCATCAATTGAAGTAATAGCACCCCAACTCAGAGTCACTAACGGTTACTTTAATCGCTCCTTAGTAAAGAATCACCATACAAATTCTTTATTATGGAGCGATTTAAGTAACCTTTAGTGACTCAGAGTTGGCTAAGTAACTTGAAAGTTGGAACTTGGAATGCTGAAAAAAATTATGGTGCCGCTGACCTTAATCGGTAGTATGAAGTATTCTAAAAAAATTAAGTACCTCCAAGACATCCAAGATTTCCAAAAAAACTACCTCATAAAATTATCAAGTTTATAATTTGACATGAAATTATTTGGAATAAATTTTATTTAACGGACGAAATTTTAGCTAACTATAGAAATACACATGATGTTATAAGGGATTCTTCGAATCAACTCTACCAAAAGTATCTAACGAACAAAACAAAATTGCTTAAAATTTTTCAAAGGTTTCGTATCCTACGCGAGATTTGTAGGGATTTTTAGAAATTCTTCCGATAGAGGCGTGAAATCAAATGAAACACCCTCCGAACAAAGTATTGGACGCCTGGTAGCGACAACATAAATGGCAGGCAATTAAATCACGTGTAAAATAAACGTGACTGGACAGAAACATTTTTGGAGTATTTTGACACGCTGTAACTCATTAGTGTTTCAGTTTATTTTATTCTTTTACGCTGTAATTTATGCCAACCTATGTTACGCTTATCACTACCCACGAATTTAAGAACTTTTTACAAGTCCTTGAATTTCGATATTTGATGAAGAGAAACATGAAATTTTACAGCGTGAACGCCGACTATATATACATGTTAGGGACTTGTCGGCTAATTAGGTTATTGTTCAAAATGTGATAAGTTGATTGATTCCTAAAATCTTATTTATTAGGAACCTTGAATCCAAAATATACTTTAATTTCTTAATCCTCAATAACTTTACCCATTGAATAGATAATAGTTATATATAACCTATTGCAAAGTTATTTTGTATTTTGTTATTCGACGCACGGATTCTGTAATAGGTAGGTACCTACCTATACAATTATAAAACATACATGCTAGGGACTTGCTTTCATTTGGTATAAAACTGCTAAATGAAAATAATAAAAAACGAGTATTAAATATATTTTTAAGCGGCAAAAGCTTTGTCGGTTAAATCTCCCCTTGTTAGTTCTTTCCTCTAAAAATAAACTGGGAAATATTTTTAGCCTGCTTGGGTTGCAATTTTAGAGTTACTAGTGCATAGGCGATAGTGATAATTTTTCCTAGGGTGGTTATTTGTTGCCTATTAATAAAAAAATACATTATTGTGGCTTCAACTTTGTACCTACAATGAAAAGCTGTGCTAAATGCATATTTGGCATAAAACAAATGTTCCGCAAAATAAAACAAGTAGGTACCTAGTCAGCATCTGACTTGAAACAAATTGCCTAATACTTGTTTCGTTAACATCGTTAAGGAGACACTTGTGACACTCTCAGACAGGATACTGCCAATTCCTCGCCTAAATGGCAATTGGATGTGGGCAGGCTAAGCTATTCTATTAAAAAAACGGCTAAATGCGTGTCGGACTATGTTTGTTATAGAGTAATAGACTATAAAGTATAATTAAAATGCAACTAAATGAAATATTTTAAAAATTCGCTTAAATTTACCGGGATTTATCGACAAAAAATATCATATATAACTATTTATATAACTGAAATTTTATAAAATATGAAGTTATTTTGAACATGCTTAATTAAAAAGCACGCGTAATTCGAATATAACAAAAGATATTGTGTCGTTTATATGAAAACAATATATGGTGTAATTGCAAGATATCCAATTCAGATATCTTCAGAACATCGATGTTTTTATGGAAATAGCCGGCAAACGAGCTGACGATCCACCTGATGGTAAGTGGCTATCGTCGCCCATGAACATCAGCAACACCAAAGCCATCACTGATGTGTTACCGGCCAAGAAAATGAGAATAAAAAATTAAAAAGAAAGAACTGGCCCACAGGTCTAACAAGACAAGTCGTTTGGCGGCTAACTGAAGCAGGAGGGTGGTCCTATCGAGGCGGTTTAAAATTACGAATATAATCCATCCGAGGGATGCACCAGCTGGCCAAATTTAGTCGCCTCTTGTGACACTCATCCGGCGTGGGATTGGGGTTACTATTCTAAGCCGTCCCAATACGGCTAAAAAGAAACTAACTACTAGTAGTAGTTACTAATAAGAAACTATTTCAGTTTTAGTGATCGATGCATCAGAAGCGAATATCTATCTCAATGCGGCGAGTGCCGAATTTATAATATTCTCTGAGTGTGGACGCGATATATCGAAGTAACTTTTAAAAATACAATACAAATAAATACATATTTTAAACATTGGCAGTGTGAAAAGCGTAGCAACGGCGGTCAACGCCGTGCAATAATAGTGTACGTAAACTACGTAACTACTTAAGTCACTTGTATCGTAATGTACCTACTATGTATTTACTGTTACTGTTATTTGTATGAGTGCCAAAACTCATTATTTGTGATCGTAACTAGCCATAGGATGTACTGTCGGCATTATCTCGAGAACCATCGGAAGTTTTATTACAAAATTTCACGTTACTAGTTCATCATTCTGTCGTAGGGTTTGCGTATATCACAAATAAAAGTACTTCTCTGTTCTACAAAATTATAAAACAGTCATTATAACTTGCCATTTCGCTTCAGAACATTATAAATAAGCTGTTCAAATAATAATGGAACTCACCAGCCGAGTAAATATTGAATCTTAAACAAGATTAATTAAAAAATCAAGTGAAAATTAAATAATCTATACTTCTATACTAATATATATAGAGGAAAGATTTGATTTTTTGTTTGCATTGAATAGGCTTCGAAACTATTGAACCGATTTGAAAAATTCTTTCACTGTTGGAAAGCTACACTATCCCTGAGTGACATAGGCTATATAATATTTTCAAAAAATTAGGGATCCTTAATAAAAAAATAAGAAACCCGAAGCAAAGCGGTTACTCGTAATAAATAAAAAGTAAATTTTATTGACCTACAAAAGGGTGACGAAAATATTATTGAAGAATTGTATTTCGCTTTACCCCATGAACGGCTTACTACAGGGTACTTACTGATCTTGCTCTTTCAAGGTACTGATTTTTCTCTTGATGATACCATAACGCTGCTCCAAGAGATATTGGTGAAGGTCGACTATTCTGTAATGACAAGAATCGGGACCGCTTTACGTGCCACGAGAAGTTTTTGCCATTAACGGTCATACCTTTACGCCCTCTGTTTTTACTCTGCTTATCTACTGATTACAGGCTATAAGCGTTTCAATTGCAGTTAATAATATGTGAATAAATTTGGAAAATTTAATAATTAGTAATTGGAATAATTCTGTAACTTAAGCCTTTTCTACATAACTTAAGATTCAAGTCTACCATGTTGACGGTTTGATTTTATTATTATGACTCACTGGCAGTTAATTATGTAATCTGACATGCCCGGGTAATTTGAATGTGTATTTCTAAATAAATGTCTTAAACGTAAACTCGTGGTTCCGTGATATTTTTAGTTACCTATTTATTATCGGGCATTTAATTCTTTTCTATTACATTGCTATAGATTTTTATGCGTTAGGTACTCTTCCTCAGATATCAGGACTTAAAATAAAAAAAGAAAGCGTTTTTACCCACATGCCTGCTCATTGACCTTCTTAACGTCTCCCATGGCTCTCATAGTTGAAAGAAGTCAGACTGTAATGTTTGGTCCAATTGATCTGTTTTCAGACACGAAACAGGAAATACGATTGGAATATGTTTAAAAGACATTAAAAAGGCGCGTTCAATGCAATTTATATTATTACTTTAACCTCGCTGGCGCTGATAAATTGAATTACAGAAATACACGGAAAATATTGTGTCTTTTTACTTTATAAAGTCAGTAGCAGCGTTAATTTTAACACAGCGCCAAAATTACAATTTTATACTACTACCTTTTGAACTGAACATAATGGAAGGAAAATTATTATTATTGTATAGTTAATAGTATCAGGCGTTACTTTGCGGAAATCCATTGTTATTAAGTTAGTATTAGTCTACTTTGCAACAATCCGCGTTTAACATGTATGATGGTATATACTTTAAAACATGCGTGGCACCTCCCTCCCTCCCACAACGGAAACATGCACTACAATAATTAAACGTAACGGGGCGAAACACGTGTAGGTGCTGGTATGTATGCTGGTATATACGTTTAATTATTGTAGTGCATGTTTCCGTTGTGGGAGGGAGGGAGGTGCCACGCATGTTTTAAAGTATATACCATCATACATGTTAAACGCGGATTGTTGCAAAGTAGACTAATACTAACTTAATATTATTATTGTTATTGCAAATATCGAATCTTTATGTTATTGTTTATTTAGCTACCTAATAATATACTTTTATACGTATTTTATTGATAGGTAGGTACGTCATATCCCCCAATGTACAAAAAATTAAGAAATTTTAGTAATGAACAATGAAGTTTCTCGGCGTAAATACATATATCACGAGCACCTACGAATCGTTTAAAGGATTTCGGTTCTACTTGGGGTTGTTGGTACAATGACGTTTAGGCGGCGATATAAATATAATCTGTTTCAAAATTTGAGATTTGGATGCCTTTTTACCCGACTGCAAGGAAGGGTTGTTTTTCGCGCGTATCTTGTAAGTATGAATGTACCTATGCATGTAATATTCTTTATTACCGCATATAGTCCAAACCGCTAAACGGTTTTGTATAATAAAGATAGGTATCGTTAAATTCGTCTAAAGAAGTTATTATAACATCAGTTTATTCTAAGCATATTTAACTCTTATAGAATTACGTCATAGAAATGACCACGTTATAAAGTCATAGAATCATTAAAATTGCTAAATTTAACTTAAGTCATGATGTTTGGTAGCTAGGCTGGCCGAACTAAAACCACCAACTAAATTTTAACCACAAAAGCCTCGCCTAAAGGCAAATTTCAGAACAGTTGAACTGTAACACAATGAAAAACTTGGGTGTTTTTCGACGTTTGATTCATTAGTTACTCTGACGTAAAACCGTTTTTGCACTTACCTATATACATACCTACATAGTTACGAGTAGGTATGGATTGACCGTATAGACTGTGTGATAAAAACCTTTAAATATTCATATCCAGTACGTCGGCATAACTTTATAGTAGGTACCTACTTAGTGCAGTTTACATAATTAAGTAATCAGATTTTAGATAATCTTTCGTGTTTTGATAATCTTTGTTGGAATAAAGGATTAGTAATTAGCAATACTTATTATTTATTAATGCTTATAGTTTAAAACTACACAAATTAAAGAATTTTTAGAATAATGCTGGTTAACATAAATTTCTTTCATGCACTTTAAATAGATAATAAATAAACCAGAAACGTTATGTAATAGTCGATGAACTATGGAACCGTGCTAACGTGCGAACTATTGCACATGGCCTAACACGCACTAAGCCATTCTTTTTTAATTTTTGGACTTCAAATAAATCCAAGTTCAAATAGAACAGCTTTGTTTGAACAATCTTTGCAGTAATGTAACAACAACGGTCAGGTTTTCAGATGCCAGAGTTCTTACGAGTAGCTTACCTAGTCCATTTAGGTTAATCTCGTCGTTGCTCAGGTAAGGCTTCAACCTATTAAGGGCTCACTTTAGGGGCAGAGGTTTCTCCTCATACTTGAAGAGAATTAGAGCATAATACACCACGCTGCTCCAGTGCGGCTAGGTAGAGGGGATAGTGGCCAACCCAAGTGTCAGAAGTTATTCATACCATCCGCGGACCTCCGAAATAGCTTAGTGACTGTTATCTTACGATAACGTTACATTTACATACACATACATACATAAACTAACGGTAACCAATCCAAAATACCCGTGTTCAGTAGTGCGACATTGATGAGTTGAATTAAAGTTACTGATTGCGACCTATGGGCTATGACGATGTATGGGGAAGACAGTTTATCCAACGGCTAAGTTAAATTTGTTATTAAATTAAGTTTAAATATTAGATTAGAGTAATGGATCTACAAACTACAGAACCCTCGGTGCGCAAGTCCGATTTCGCTGGTTTTTGCTACATCGCCTACATTCCTGATGTAGGTACTTAGCAATCTGTAAAAACAAAGGCTACACCTACGTACCCTTTACACACAAAGATATCCCACGCTTAAATATGTACATATGTACCTATGTAAGATGATATCAGGCTACTTGACCCTTACTTTAGCTATATTATGTACCGATCAATAGCGTATAACATCTATGTAGTAATGGCAACAAGGAGTCTTGATTCGATGTGAACAGAGAAGCCCATCGATCAATCACGGGATGTATCCATTGCCGTCGAGCAATATCCTATTTATTTTACGAGGTAATAATAATGTGAGTATACCTAACTCTGTAGTATGTAATGCAAAAGAAAAGATACTGTAGGTACAAGATACCGTACTAAATTATTTAAAGAACTTTGTATTACGAAAGCTTGAACGCCTGGATGGCTGGTTCATTAAATAATAATTCTTGTCACAATGTCGCGGATGGTTTGATTTAAAAGTTCATAATGATCATTTATCGTCTTATTTAACAAATCTGTAACTAATCGATTTCTATACATGGAAGATAATTGAGAAAAACTAAATAATTTACGTAGATTACGAAAGACAAAAAATTTTAACTTGAAATTAGTGCTGCATCCAGTTCCGCGTAGGTTAGAACATAATATTATGTAACTGCATCATTTTAAAAGATCTGCCGAGGAGTTTCTTTACGGCTTTTCTTCTCCTCTATGACAAAGCACCCTTTCAAAAAGCTGCTAGATTAAAAAAATGACGTGCATTAGTGTTAACTACATGAATAAAAGATTTTGATTTTATTTGATTTGAAAAACTAGTCGAATCGTCTTGTTGACTAGGCACCTACACGATATAAATTTAGATAAAAAGAATAAATATTGCGAAACAACAAACTTTTTTGAAATATTGTATTAATATCAATGAAATGGAGTCTACTCCAGTTTACATATAAGCCACCATATACAACATTAAGGCACAAATAAAGCAAGTACACATATAGAATAGCTATATGGTAAGTACATAATATAGGTCACTACTGCGAACGGCATTTAGTTCGAAATACACGCCATTTCACTAAAGTGCTAACATAATCCGGAATAGGGGCGTGATGCTAAAATAAAAGTACTTTTTTATTACATGTGTATAGAATTGGCAAACTGTTGTAATTGAATCGAATTCGAAAAGTACCATGTTGTATTTAAGCACAATAAAATTGTTTTCCGAATTCCAACAGATTTGGGGACCGATTTGCACTAATATTAGGTTGTGTATTATAAACAAAATGTAATAACTGATAATATTATACTGATTTCGCCGCTCCGTTTTGACGTGAAAGAAGAATAAACAAACAAACAAACACACTTTCACATAAGCTATTATAAGTTATGTTAAAAATTATTTATTAAAATTATATGCAGTGGCTGACAGTGTAAACATGTCACATTATTGAAAATTCGTTGTCGTTGTAGTTTTAAGCTCAATTAATAAAATTGTTTGATTTTAGTTAAACAATAATATTATTTGGATTGTCATTATTTCAGAAATCTAATAAATGGTAGTAAATTAAATCCGATTTAATAATTTAATTTGGTAGTTGTTACAATGTGAATCCTACTAATATTATAAATGTGAAAATTAGTGAGGGTGATTGTTTATTACTCTTTCTGCTGAACGGATTTTCATGAAATTTATCACACAGGTAGACCATGATCTGGAATAACTTAAAGGACTTATTATCCCGGAACAGCCGTGGGTAGAGCGCAAGTATGAAATGAGACTTATAAAAGGAAATAATACAAAGTAGCCTTATGAATAATAAAAATTACTGATGAGTTTAGAGCCCCTACAAAGCAAAAACATAAACTTTATAAATTTATTAAATAGCTACGTAACAGTGGATACGCAATAAAAAAAACATTTTTATACATACATTGTTAACTGTTTAATTACTCGCTTGATGATTTTTATTGAGTAAATTAAATATTTGCTGACTAGACCTACTTTGCTGGGCGTCAAACATTTTTAATTATTTATGTAAAATCACAGTGAAATAGCCCATGTTACTAAGGAATAATACAGCTTTCTATTGGTGAATAATTTTTGAAATGGGTCCAGTAGCATTTGAGTTTATTCATTACAAACATACAAAAATACAAATCTTTCCTCTTTATAATATTATTGCTGTAGATTTCTTTGTCTTTGTATAATACTTGATAACTATTCTTTTGCAATTATTGATATGCCATAGCAGAAGTTAACCAGTACCGTTAGACAAGTGGTCAAAATTCGACCATTAATATTATTTTTGTTTATATTGATAAAGCTAAAGCTTCCACACAAAAAAATCGGTTGAGAACAAAGAAGAAAAAGTTACTGAACTGTGTGTTTGTTTTGGCCTATTTATATTGTAGAAATGTCCTGATGACCTGTACAATGTAACACAAATAAATATATTTTGTTTCTCGGTCTTAGTTCTTTACAAGGCCGAGGAGGTACTTGTGTGTTGTTTTCAAATTATCATATCCTAACCTCCCTGCTTCGCTTTACATCGTTATGTTTAAAAATTATACCGTCACCAAAAATTTGTTACTTAATTTCATCATGCGCTTTATTATTTACTCTATTGAATTTTTAAGTGTCGACAATCCATGATTCAGAATGAAAAGAATTCTTTTTCTGGACCCTTGTTGAATAATAAATACTCATAGATACGGCGTTTCTACAAAAATATATTACCATATAGGTATCGAGATTGCTATAATCTATATAAATATTTTTTTTTAAACACTTCACACTCATAGCCCCACACTAGGATTCCCTGTGTCGTGGGTGCCATGGACAACACACTAGACAAGGACATTCACACCCAGACCGAGAACAGAAATTCAAACTCATCATTCAAATTTCCGCCTCGCTGAGAATCGAACCCAGGACCCTCGGTGCGGCGATCCGGCATGGTAACCATTGCGCCACACGGGTCGTCATCATTCATCATGTAGGTATTTATGTATAAATTAACTAGAGCTATGACGATATTCATCATGTAAGTAGAAAGTTCGAAAAAATTCGTACATTTTGAAATTGTTCACGGCGTGGGCTGCGAGTTGCGACTAATAAGAGAACTCTTAGTCTAAGATCCAGCTGCAGAATTAGTGCGCTCATCTGTTTTTTGCTAAAAACTAAATTTTATGCATATTCATAATTAGGGGAATATATAATACCAGGTTGCCTATCAAAATTTGGCCGCTAATATTTTTAATTAAATTATTTTTAATTTATTTTTGGGAAAAAATTTCGTTCACTTGTTATAGGTACGTTCACATATCATATGAGATATCGTAGTTAAAAAAAACTCGCGAGACATACATAAATTACAATAGGTTTGCGTTAATTCACAAAAGATCAAGGCAGTGTGTTTGGCGGACACACGAAGCGAAGATGGGTATGCCTAATGTTCCAGGTGCCTTACCATGAACTCTAATAAAATGTGTGATGTTCAGGACAGGTCAGCTTGTAGCTAAAACCTGACAGGAGTGTATTTTGTACCATGAACGTTTACCGATGACCTGCAATGCCTCTACTTCTGTCCTGCATCTTAGTCTATGACATGCAAGGTACTTGATTTGTACTAATTATGTTCTGAAATAGAGCGTTTTATCGGTTTACCGGTTTTCAAATGAATGCGTAATATTGATGTTTTTAAAAGTTTAAAATAACAATCTCAATTGAAGATTTTGAGATTTGTTATAAATACTTAAGTGTTGTGATTTATTAACCTTTCGTTCTCTAAAATTACCAAAAAAATTATCGCTAAGTGATGCTTACATTTTTGAACGTAATCTTACACCACTTGACATTTGACACAGTGACATGTCTAAATGTCTATTAAAATGTGTGATTTATAATGTCGGTCACTCACATTCGCGCGAATACGCGAACCCACAAGTGTGGGACGACATTCGCGAAAGATTATGCTAAGTTTTCGAGGCATTCGGGGTTTTCCAAGCTGTGTCGGTTTTTTGTCGCACATGAAAGCGCGCGAACCTCGAACCTTCGTGTAGTCTCCCACACATTCGTGCGACCAGTTGCGCACACGACTAAAAAGGTGATGTATCTCTTAATTTTTCGTGGTTCATGGCGTTTAATCGTACTACCATTTATTTTCTGTATTGAAAATGGATTTTAATGACAACAAAATAATAACAACAGCAAGATTGAACATTCGTGAACAAAGTGTAGGAGGAAGCGAAAATGGGCTTGTATTGTATACTCATATGCGAACCCATTTGCCTGACCACCCTTCACATATGTGCAAACATTCGTAAAAATGTCAAACATTTGCGCGCATGTGAGTGACCGGGGTTAGGAGCGATAATTTAAAAAAGCATAAATACAATGAATGTTTTTAGAATTTTCCAAACAAATGAAATGTATTTATTTTGTGATGATGGTGTATTTGAAATTCGCCATGGCTGCATCCCGTCGTGTTTCGTCATCATCAACGAAATAGCCGAAACAGGACAATAAATGTTACTTTCGGTGAGCTGTAATATTTTGACGTTAACATATGCCACTTTCTGATGTCAATACGTCAACAATCGCGTCATGGTACACGAATTGCAGGGCAGAAGATCATTTTTGAAGTCACGTGACCGCTGTCCTGTTACGGTAACGTGGTCGCTGGCTGCCCTATGTTTTAGCCAGATCATGGTAGGATATAGCAGGACAGGCCAATTATCGGCTAATATTGACCTGTTTTAAGAGTTCATGGTAAGCCCCCAGTACTGTTTCAGTATTAGTATTAGGATCTATATACCTAAATATATGATGACAAGATTTTCCTTTACTCAAGTAGGTATGAGTTCGGTTCGCTAAGCACCTGCCCTGAGTCCTCAGACAAAGAGTGGCTCGTTGAGCAAATACAATGTCCTAACCATTCACAGATTAAACTTACTTTTTGTTTTATTTATACTAGAGATCCGCTCAGCAGTCGAAATTCTGTGTGGATTACTTTCGTTTCGATACATTGACGCTTGAATGTTCTCTTTTCTTTAATAAAAATGTAACTTTTACTTATTTTTAGTACAATTTAGCTTTCAGCACATTTCCGTGTAAACGAAACCTGAATTCTTCTGAAAGGTTTTTTCTTCACGTAGTATATATCGTAATTTTGTATTTGACGCATCATTAGTTAAAGTAATAGCAATAGCATAATTAGTGTAATGTTACCTATAATTATCCTATAACCAATGATACTATTATCATGATACTTTGGTTTAATTAAATGCACTAAGCTATTAATAGGGATGTTGACTAATTTTAGGATTCAATTTGATTTTATAGAAAGAACCTTAAGATTCATAAAAAAATATTATAAAAATAATAATCTTCAATTTAAAGACAAAAACTGATAAATAAAAATCATTTTCAAATTTCCCATCAAAAACGTCACGTGACGTCACTAGCCGATATTCAATACTATCTGTCGACTGAAGTTAGTTGCGCTTCCATATAAAATAAGAACAATGACGTCATAAGCTCAAAATGACGTTCGTGGTCACGTGACAATGAGTACTATTTTAAACATTTTAAAATAATTATATTTAATTTATTGTGATTGATTTCGACAAAAGAATAATATTTTAGGTGTTTAACTGTTTTCCTTGATACTTTAAACATTATTTTAATTTACTGATAGTGTCAACATCCCTATTAAGAGATGTACTTATTGCTAATTAATCATCATTTTGCTTCAGTGTAGTCATACTTGCTAAGAAATATACATGGGATAAATTCTCAAGTGTTTGGAGACTACCGCACTGTTTGGTGATGGTGAATGGTGATAGAAAACTCGAAGAGGAATGTTTATTGGTAGCAATGGTACTTTCTTTCTTTTATTTTCTCTTCTTTCTGAGTCCACAACGTATCAGTATTGTCTTTGGCGACTGTGTTTGCTTATCTACATAAAATAAATAATACATATATGTAAAAACACCAATATTGTTACCCAAAATCAGCATTGTATGAAAAGGTCTAACAATAGAAGAAGATAAGTGTTTAACTGATTTATGTCTAACATCTTGACACATCTCTGACATTGACATTAACCATATGTCTTTAGCTAAGTTTCGGAAACTCGTTAACAAAATGTAAACTGATTTTTAGTACTTTCGTTTTTCCCTTTTTTATGTATTCCTTTTAATATGTTTTTTTTTTAATTACGTGCAGGATCAGGATTATATACATTTATCCATTTTCGTAACAAAATCTTGTACGTGTAACCTACAATAATATTATTATACTTACACATTTTAGCTTTGTTATACCAAGAATGCGATGTTTGCCTATAAGTGGTTGTGCATTTATTGTTTGTTAAGAATGTCTGATAAAACTATGTAACTTTGAAATGTTATAACCGTTGGTGAACTATAAATAAATAAATAAATAAATCTTACGTCCTCTGCTGCAGTTTCCATAAAATTATTTTCGGTGAAATCTTCATCTATTATACTAGATTCCTTATACTAGAATCCTAACTATGTTAATAAATGTTGATGATTTTAGCAATATCTGAATGAATGGACAATATCTGGCGCTGATGCGTGCTACGCTGTCATTATTGAGTCAAGCACTCTTGCAATCAGAGGATAATATTCTGAATTGTCCCGGGACATTCATAATAATATCTGACGTTTACGAGTTTTCGCATTTATGACGGGACAATGAGACGCAAATGAGTTTGGCGATTGTCAACATCGAATCGAACTCAATTTTTTGATTAAAAATCAGTAGATGCATGATGTAATGTGAATGACATCAATGAGAAATAATTTATGTGGGTAATATGCCTCCATTTAATCATTTACTGCAAGTAATTATATTATACTTGATTGGCTTTAATCATTAGCAAACTCTGCATCGTCTTTAGTCGTAATTAGGATGACCTGAAACATATTTAATCATACTGATATTACTGATCCATTGCGGTTTGATAGGGAATCAGTAGCCAACTTAAGTGTTAAAAAGCTTCGATTTGGCGTAGTGATGCTGTTTAACGATAACAACTTGGTCCATCGTATCCTCTTTAGTAGAAATGTGATCCACAAGGGAACTGAATTCATATTCTGCCTGCAACACAAATTTTCCGCAAGCTTTTAACTAATTATCACTTGTTTCTTTGAATTAAATTGAGAATTTTTTCGCACCTGATAGTTTTTCACAAAGTTCTCCAAGATTAATGAATGCTAATCCACACTTTTCTAATGTTCATTTGTAGCGAACTATCTTTTCAATATGCTTTTCAAGTCATCTTTTAACAAGCGATTCGAGACCAGCAGTTGCTTAATTCGGCTTTAGATGATGATATTTTTATCAGCCTCAGCCTAATAAGGTTGGTCAATAGGTTAATAACCCGCCCAGGATTTTCTTTCAGACGTTATTGGTTTTTAATTTAGAGCTTAATCATGATTCTTAGCAATAATATTATATCAACTTGTCCGAGTCCAAAAATTTTGGTATATTTAGGCATAGAAAATATATTAGTATGTTTCAACTTTGTGTAGGTACACATACAACTAAATATACCGTGCGTATTTAAGTATTCCCTTGTGAAAATGATTTTACTTTCAATTGGACAAAAACTCGTTATTGATTGCACTTAACACTAGTTCGAGTAAGTATTAAAAGATTGGGAAATGTAGGTATCGAAAAGTCTGAGTTTATTTTGGTATTCAAATACTGAATGTGTCGTTTAATCTAGGCCACTGAGCATTGGACTTGCTTCGTTCCAGAAACCGAGAAGTTCTGGTGCCATCGTATGATGGCAATATATTTTAAAGTCTCTTTGGAGAGACTAATGGAACGACGGACGTGACGAAATTAGTTGATTTTCAAGCGCTAACGGATTCCGAAAAGACTGAAATAATTATACTCTGAATACTAATTCTATGTACAGATATAGTTTGTGATCGGACTTATACCAATAGTGTCTAATATATTATAATTTTTTGAGATGATAAACGGACAATTATTACAGTTACCTACTGTCAGCCTTATCACCCACACATTACACTATCACATCGTTGTCATCATTGCCAATTCATAAGCTCATACGTAAGAGACAACTGATCAAATTATTACGGTGCACGACGTTCTATTTCTGCCTAAAAATTGTATTTTTGAAGTCAAATACCAACAAAATAAAACATGATTTAAATTTAAAACATAATATTGTTACATTTAAAACATTGAGCATTTCGTTTGGTTTAGTAAATACACGATTATTTAAAATTGGCTGAAACTTTCGTGTTAGGTAAGATCAAGAAATGTAAATTTTACTTCTTCTTTTATTTTAGAATTCTTTTCCCTGCCATGCATGTTTCAAGCAACCTTCATTTCATGCAATAGCCAATTCATTCCAGCACAGTGGTTTGGGTAGTTTTAGTTCTATAAAGTCGCTTTTATTTTCGTTTGTAAAATAACAAACTTGTAAGATAAATTCCTCAACTTGTATTATGATTGATCTTCGATTTTACTTTGACGGATATTGACAATGTTTTAAAACATATCGTATTTTTTTATTGTAATACAATGACTAATTTATTGTGTGTGTGTAATATGTATAGAGTGTGATTCAGAGGATGCAACCCAAATATTCATTTTTACCCATCATCTGAAATCACTTGAGATATGCTTGTAGAAAATTAATCCACCCACCTCCTCTTTGTTGGACGTCACTTGGATCTGGACCACCGAGCTTAAGCCCTACGATTTATATCCTTGGTGGTAGGCGTTGGAGGGTTTAGGGCTAAAATCTTATTTCTATAATCAACTACGAATGGCATCAACCTATTAATGGCGTACTATTGAGCACGGTTCTCTCATCGTGAGGAAGCCTACTCAACACGTTGCTCCAATGTGGACTGGTTAGGCCCGTAATATCAAAAGCACTTTAATCTATGATTCTGAGTTTAAACTGTCTTTGTTGAAGCAACAACGACAGTTTAAACTCAGAATCATAGATTAAACTGCTATTGATATTACGAGCCTTAGTGTAGCCAACCCAAGTGTCAGAAGTTTTAAAGCCGCCCGAAGATTACAACCAGGACCGATGGCTCTCCGAAGCATGAAAAAGTTAAAAAAAAATCCACTAGCGGTTATCCATCCATTTACCAACCGCCCCCGCTGTAGCTTAAACCGGTCGATCACGGATCGTCACAAGCAGCCAGTAATCTTTGTTAATCGTCTTTGTGTAATCAGTATTATATAGCTACTGGCTCTAAGCGAGTTTCCGCTTTCCTTTTCCCGCTTACTTTATGGACATGGTAATTCGCGATACCTGTGGTATTACTGATGTCTCACGTCGGTAATCCATCGTTTATCATGACCGCTTGCCGACATGGCTCTTCTGCTCGTTGCTCAATAATTTGCATCAAAATTTATTTTTTATATACCATCTCAAAGGAGAATTCGTCTATGAGTGGATTAATGGATTGGATTTTAATGTTCTGAGAACTGGTTTAATATTCAAAGGCTCTGCCAATCTCGACTGGAAATCTTGAAAATGATTACGCTGGTTTCAAATTAGCAGATGTAATAACATAAGGAAATGAATCGTCTATTCAGTGGTCTTCAAAAAGACATTCTAAACTCTTTGAATTATTGCAAAATGAACGGCATGACCATTTATACACTTCGACGAGGAGACGTTACTGCCGAGGAGTAAGTTTTCGTTTTAGTCTGAAGGTGGAATGCCTGTTCCTGCTAACAAATGAGGCATTCCGTCTCAGTCGCTAGCAGTGTTAATGTATACCTGGCCGACTAGCTAGAGGAATACCTTTACAACTGTTTGAGATTAGTTAAAGATTTCTATGAGTAAGATGGCAATATCCATTACTTTTGATGGATGAGAACATATTATTGGTATTTGCTATTTGTTAATTAAAATTACTAATAATATGTGAAAAGAAATATATTTCTTGACTTCAGTCACTCCAGTTACGTATTTATTTCGTTGTTGGCAGTGACCCTAGCCTTCAGTCACGGGTTTAATTCCTGGCGGGGGCACATTTTTACGTGATAAATATAAGTAATTAATAAATGTTTGTCCTGAGATTTATTACGTACGAACTGACGCCCTTGACTTATTCCGCGGAAATGTCATTATTATACTATTGTAATATAAAACTCCCAATTTACCCTTTTAGAAAGTAAAAATTTAAGGCACATTACATATTTCAGGCACTATACATGTAGTGCATAAGTATAGTGTGGTGGACCACACTATTACGAGTATATGCAAACCTTTGCACAAAGTTTCATGCATTATTGTTCTCGTATATCCACCGGTGTAGATTGCGTTGTCTTTCAATCAGTAACAGTAAGCGTCTTATTAAATATGTACTTGTTTCCGGCCCAGAGAATGTATAAATTGTATAACCAGATTAAATTTATCTTATTTTCTGAGTTTGGACATGATCCGTCTACGCGCCAAGTTCTATCTCAACTGGTACAACAGTTAGCACGCAATTGAAAGGCAAACATCCAAACATCTTTATAAACTTACGCATTTAAAATATTAGTATCATGATGATGATGATGATGATTATTATTAATTTTGTTCAGGAGTACGTGGTCTTCACAACCTGGAAATCAACGTACCGAACGCAGTTCTGGTAGGTGAAACAGTCACTCTGGAATGCAGCTGGCAACTTGAAGATGAGGAGGCGTTGTACAGCGTCAAATGGTACAGAGGAAGAGAAGAGTTCTACAGATACATCCCAAAGGAATTACCACACACGCGAGTGTTCCCCTTGCCCGGAATCGAAGTAGATGTATGTTCTCTCAAATATTTATAGCTTGAATCAGTAGCCTAGTTATCAAAGTAACATGTTCTGTTTCAGATATTTTTTCTTTCTAAAAGGTAATTATTATATGCTTTTAAAAACTTGCATAATGATTCCCTGCTAATCACATCATTAATGGCGTTGTCACACATCGTTCAAATGTCGTCATGGTTTACTATTCATAGGGCTTGTATCACAATCTTCAAGTAAATCCGAAGTAAGCTATTCGTTGGTTAAGTTGACATTTCGTGTATGTAAAATGACACTTCAACGTCCCTTTAACCGGCGAATAGCTTAATTAGGACTCTACTTGAAGATTGTGAAACAAGCCCATAATGTAACATGCTATTTCTTCTAATCCACCCATTATATTCTTGTAGCTGAATTAATCTTTTTACATACTCATCGCTAGTCTGATAGTACATCCTATACCTATATACTGACCAAAAACTTACTAGATCAAGATCTTTTCTAGTCTTCTAGTTAGCGGAAACAACGATTTTACTTCAATAGTTTTTTACTACATTTATCCTTCGCCTAATTTGATTAGCTTCTCGAAACCATCGAGAAAATTGTGTTAATGTTTGCTCTCAAAATGAATAGAAACAACCTTTTGACCCACAACCGTATTGTTGTTCAGGAAATAAAAAATTCAGTTTGAACTCTAGGTCGAGTAAATTAGCTTCAAGCAGATATTTGTAAAGTACTTACTGTATATACAATATTTTCATTCGCCTGGAACATACGTTTTCGACCACAGCTTTAAGTAAAGCAAGTAACTTAGGTAATGTGATCCAATCGCTATCCATTTAAATTACGGGTAAGCACTGGCTGGTGGCTATTAGCTATAACCTATTACCAGCAAGGCACTGGACCCTAGTAAGTAGTAGTAATTAGTAGTATTAAGGAAGTAGGCTTGACTAGACTTGTATGCAAGTCATGTAGGTAAGAGTAATGCAGGGATTAAATAGATAAATTAACTGCTTGCTAAAATAACTGCGGTAATAACAGTAAGCGATGACTTACGTGCCCGTCCTACATGAAAGCACTTAAAAATTTTACCACTCGCACTTACCCATATGCATCTCCCAACTATGCCTGAAGTTGTTCTCGGTCGCTCATACCACGGTAAAGAAAATGTCGGGATACAATTAGAACGTACCTAATTCTCCACCCACCGATATTATTCTCCTACTACTATTACTACTACTAGGTACTACTATTTACACTAATAATTAGGAATAGTAATAGGTAGGCACATAATAAATGTTAATTAAAACTTCAACTTTTAAAGCATTCCTTGGTTAACAATGGAATAAATTCTTGATTCTTGATTAATGAATTATTTATTAGTAGGCGTCCGAAAGATGGTTGGATTTTCCTCGGCCGTAGTATTTCCAATTTTTTTCTATTAAAGTTTGGGAAGAACGCTGGAGATTGGGTGTTACAGAATGCTACGTAAAAGTTAGTTTTGGTTTTCTAAAGATTCCAATTACTGTCAGATATCTAGATCCGGCGCGCGGCGGGTGGTTCTTCAGCAAGCGACGCCAGCCATGGCGGGCCGATTCCGGTGCGAGGTGTCTGCCGACGCCCCCACTTTCCACACGGAAATACGGTCAGCACCGCTAGAAGTTGTTGGTAAGTTATCTGAATGTTGTTATGATATTATTCCTGCAATAGTCCATTTGATAAGCAGTGCGAAGTCTCCGCACACGCCCCCATTTTCCATACGGAAGTACCGTCCGCACCGCTAGAAGTTTTTATTAAGTTACTTGACCAGAATAACAAAAGCGATGCGCTCGTAGTTTCCGAAGAAAACTTACAATTCAATTTTAGTATTATGATCTGGATTTTTATGTCAGTTTGTTTACGAGCTGACAGTAGCTCAGTATACTGAACTACTGATTTACTGAGTTATATATCGAGTGTTCGGTTCATGGCCATCAAAATGTAAACTACAGGTAATCCGCATTTTAATTGTAAACAATGAAAAACACTTTGTTTAAAGTAATAAGATTCCCTCCATACTGAAATTGTTCATAAATCATATTATCACAAATCACTATTGTTTTAATCTTTGGCATATAGGTATTAGGTACCTACCTACCCATTATTCCCATATCTTTAAATCAAAACTTTCTCGTACTATATTTATGTATGCAGGGAAAAAGTTATTTTTATATTTAACAGTAGAAAGGTAGGTAGTACTTATTATTTATATCGTACTTTCAGGTTCATCAAAATAATTCAAAAGGCACCGCTGGATACATTTTAGTGAACCATTATATTTAGCCCGGCTACGCGGCTGGGGAAATGGCCCTTAGATACTTTTTGTCTTAACTTTTACAAAGATTACTAGCTATTGTTAGCCCCTCTCAGATGTTCCCTTCTCGCCGCGCCCGTCCAATCAATACTAAGCCATACCTTTAACTTACTTAATGTTTCGCTGACGAGTCTTTGTTTGGATGAATTAAAGGTTTGATTATGTCCCTATAGAATTAGATTAGCTGAAAAGCCAACGAACGAGGAGTAGGCTTAGGAAGTAGGTATATTACTGGGCATTGCTTTTTATTTTATACATACTTTATTTACCATGAAAGAGTAAGTGAAACGGATGGTAAGTAGTAACCAACGTCAATGCATTTCTGCAACATTGGAAGCTTGAAGTTTGCTGGCCAAGAAACTTCGATTAAGAATTTAATGATCGAAGCCAAGAAACAAGTGACCAACAAACTTCTTTATTGGTTCTGCAACGCTGCAACTGAGACACGTTAAAACATGTCACGGTTGGTTATTAGAAATCCCATGGTTACCAGTCTGAAATTTGATCTGTGGAATAAGTATCCCACAGATCAAGTAGAGAAAGTTCTCTACTTGGCTCCACTTTGATCGGTCTTGCTAGTGGTGTTAACTACAACTCCTTCCTTCAAGGTGCCTTTAACTCCTTAGTTAAACTGGAGATTGTACCATTTACAGGGCCGTTTCGTACCTTTCTTTCCAAACTTTTGCACATTTTTTTATTATTTTGCTCTTCCATTGTCTTCAGCGCATTCTGACAAAGTCGAAATTAGGTGCGTAGAAAATTCAAGAGTAACCAACTGTCTTTATAGCATATTGTGCAATTATTTTGTTTATACATTGTATATTTATTTATTTATTTATTTATTTATTTATTTATTTATTTATTTATTTATTTATTTATCCTTTATTGTAACATCCTTATTATAAAGGGGTACAATGGGCGGACTATATCTACCTATGCGGATTTTTATTCCAATAAAATTTAGCCGTCGTTGGACACCTCATTTGACATCAAATATTCAGATTCACAATCAGTTTACATGTCGGACGGTTCACATAAAGAACCGTCCGACATGTAAACATAGATAAATTGTATAAACGACTTAAAGGCTTCACATAAAATTTTGTTGGATTCGCTAACTATATCAGACGTTGGAGCCGTTTGAGGGTCAACCAGACATGCGTAGCTACTGTCAATATAACTGATGAAAAGCAAATTGTGAAAAGAGTTTAGACTACATTACATAAAAAGACCAGCCAATTTTTAAATAAAGTTGGATATTATGTCAGGCCACTGTGCTGAAGCACTTTGGATTATTTAATGAGGTGAAAAGAGAACCGAGAAATTAAGGTAGGTATTTTCCTTTTTTTGGAAAGGTCATGATGTTTACGGGGGCAATACGGGCATGTTAAGTTTCTTTCGTTGTTAAATGTTTTCAATGTTTGAAACATCACGCTCGTCTTGACTATTAGCAAACGTTCCGTTCAATGATGGTCTGGTTTAGTGTTTCGTCCAAGAGGAATTGCCAACTTTCTTGAACAGTTAGAATAGGTAGGAATTAATATTTAACTTACGCCTCGTATTTTATGAAGCATAACTTTAATATAACGGTAACAATAACGGTCTTTGGAGTTTTAACATTTACTATAAACAGGACGGAGTAAAACCCAAGTTTATCTTACATTATATTCGAATAACTGGTAATTAAACTTTGAAAGTTATACGCTCCAAGAAGTTACAATAAAATTAAATTTTATACCGATACAATTTCCCTGTTTAAAACTGTTTACATTACCATTTGTGGCAAGGGACCGGCAAATTTGTGCCATTCAATCAATCAAATCCATGCTGATCAATACGACAAACCAACAGCTGCAACAGTCGCATTAACGGGCTATTATTTGCGAAACAAACAAATGAGAATACACACCGAAACAGTTGCACGTTTAGTACGTTACTAATTTTATAAATCGAAACTGTGCTATAAAGTTTAACGATAAAAAGAACAAAACTCCCGTTTGATTTTGATTTCTGATTGAGATTTGTAGGAGGTATAAATGGTAAACTTTAATGATTTATGAACTAAATCGTAATCATGTCTAAATCATCATAATTATAACATTGTGTATCGAAAATGTGGTAGGTTGGTATATCATTTATTTTGAAGAGTGATTTTAAATTACACCAATATTAAAATATATTTTAAACTGTGATCATATATTTAGCGCTGTTGGCAGATCGCCGCCAATAATTATGGTGTTAGGCCACGCGCAATGTAGTAAATTTATCGACTATTACTCATTAACTACTTATGCTAACACAGCTGTGATAGTTTTCCTTGTAAATTTATCATATAAATTATTTTTGAGAATTTATTCACTTGTCCAACTTCAACCGTTTAGCCAGCAGAGGAGGGACACTTGACTCTAACCAAAATTAGCACTTTAAACTCAAATATTTCGCAAACAGACCCCTAATTCCAAAAATGGTCTTAGAAGACCCATAATATTTTTGAAAGAGCTTTTCAACAATATCCCACAATAAATGGTACGCGAAGAATAAAATAATTCATCCTCACGTTATCTGTAGGTGAGGTACCCTGAAAAAAAAATTGTTTTTCAACATTTTATTCTACGGTTCTGGAGTTTTAATAACAAGCCAACGGATGCGACGGACAGACAGACGGACGGACAGACGGACGGACATGACGAAACTATAAGGGTTCCGATTCTACTTCGGAAACCTAAAAACGTCAGATATAAATACTTATTAAAGCCACCTGTCCCCACAACTAACCTAATTCGACTCGTTTACTACATTAAACTTTTATGATTCAGCTCATAAAGTGAATAAATCGTAATCACTTCATAGCGAGATATCATGTCATATGGAATCAATGTCACATAAATCTTGTGAAACGATCTATCAAAGTTAGATTATATCGCTCGTAGCAAGTTGGTTGCGAAGATTCAGACTAGAGTTTGCCCTACTATCTAAACATCAACATGTACTCGAGCAATATGTTAGTTCTACGTGGTCCATTTTCCTTAAGAATTTTCTTTAGAGATATTTAGACAGGCTATACATACAAATATTTATTTGTAAAAATTTGTCTTCAGTTGTCATATTCAAAGTACATATTGTTATTCTTTACATTGTCGATTGAAGGTAGAATTGTAGATAAAATGTGTTCGAGAATGTGTGGAATGGGAAATATATTTGTTCTATGATACTAGACAGCATGCATACGTCTGCGGGCTACGTGACAAGTTCTCACGTCACCTACAAATGTATCGTCTCCAAAACCGTACGAGTATAACATTTTGCAGAGTCGTTAACGTATATTGGCAATCTTATGACGCCTCGTATACTTACATATTTCTAAATTGATGGTATAATATCATTGTTTATATAGCTATACTATTACAATGGTTCTCGAGTTGTCTCCCACAATGAAAGAAATTATAGTCATAATCCTTCTGCGCTTATTTCTGAATACACAGAAATGCAGATTTTCTCCTACTTTATCTCTTCCTGAGAATTAACCAGGTTGCTCCAGTTAATACAAGTCGACTTTTTATGGCTTCCAAGACTTTCGACAAAGCTTAACCGTCTTACGTACTCTCCAAAGCACTTTAGCGTTTATGATATTTTACGACTACCCACCCATACTAGTTCCTACTGCGCTTGCTTATCGTAGCTGTATTTTATCATTTAATGATATCGGAAATTGGAATTAGAATCTTATCGTGAAAAAAGACAGTTATATAACAATAACAATGGTTATAAGAATAACAATAAAGTCTAAACACAATTCGCTAAAACCGCTGCAAACTAAGACGTGCCGCACACATGTTTATCGAGGATTAACACTATTGCGTCCAGCCAGTAAAAATACACCTGCAAACAAAAATCTACTGAGAATCACAAACAAATAGTTTTCACATTTTAGGTCGTTGTTGTTTATTGGCACAGTTCTTATGAACTCCGAGCTTTCTTTTAACGTTGACAAAAAAGCTTTTGACCTATTTCGTAGGGATACCAGCAAACACATCTTATCTACGGGGGTTTTACGTTTTTCGTTAGTTCGGTAAATTCTGCTAAGCAATGTTTAAGAATAAATATGTAGGTACCTATAAGACATAACTAAACTATACGATATAACCTATGGATATAACTAAATTCACGATCTAATACAGAGCTAACTAATTCTAAAATAAATAATGTGACGTCTTGAATTAGACAGGACTGTCTCATTAGTGTCTTGCGGGCACGCGACTCTCTCTTACGCGAGATATCTTCACCACGCTACTCCAGTGCGTATTGGTGAAAGAGATTCCCCAAGGGTTAGATAAAGTATTTAACGATAATCATAACTGGGTGCAAATTGAGTTAATCTTCACTCGGCAGCGAGGCGCTACCAACTAAGGGTTGTTAAATTGTTTCCCGCGTTTCTAATACACTTTATGAATGATGATGATTACTTATTGCGAACCTAAACTAAGTCACTTGAGGATTACGCCGACTTTGAATTAGTATCCTACTAATAGTATAAAAGTGAAGTTGTTTGTGAGGTTGTATGGATGTACACTTTTTCAAGCAAAAATACTGAACGGATTTTCATGAAATGCACACAGGTAGACCATGATCCGAAATAACATAATACTTATTATATTATAGGCCCCCCAACACAAGCAATAAAACGCTCAAAGGGTGGTCCCAACTGTATAATTATTATGTACTGATTTTGTTGATGAACAATAAATATTTTTTTGTATACTTAGGTTAGGTACTTTACTATCCCGGAAAACATAAGCAAACCCGAGGGTATAGCGCTATTGGAACTATAAGATCTGTGGCATTAACTTCTAAAAGACAAGATTAGATAGACAAAAGTAATGCAATAGACCTGCTAATTATTTGCCCGACAACAATGATATTTAAAAAAATTAAAATGTGTGCAATTCACACGTGGTAGAAGTGAAACCTTCAAAAATTTTGTTTTCAAGATAATGAGACGAATGTAAAATCAACTCAACTCAACTCAACTCGTCTCCACTCATTTCTAGCCTCCACTCATTTCTAGTCTCCATTCATTTCTAGTCTCCACTCATTTCTAGTCTCCACTCATTTCTAGTCTCCATTCATTTCTAGTCTCCACTCATTTCTAGTCTCTACTCATTTCTAGTCTCCACTGGACAGTTTCGTTTCATAAAATTTCAAGTCACCCCCGTACTAAAGAAGTTTTCACTTCAAAAATACATTGTAATATCATTGCCCGACAACTCGTTGCCCTCGTTAGCGATGTCTTTAGTGTTTCTGATGACAATGGGCGACGATGGCCAGTTACCACTCACTGTACTCGTTTATTACTGTTACTCGGTTATAGGTACAAAAAAAACCTTACATTGTTTTGTAACAGGTTACCTGCTATACTTACTGTTATTGATATAAAATAATACACACACATTAAATCAATTTGGTATAATTTTTAACTCCAGCTTGTGACCCTAATTGACATAGGTCAGAACACAAGAAGTAGGTTACTGATTTCAGAAGAGTTTCCAAAAATATTAAATTTTACCTGCGTCGTAATAATTAACATTCGTTGCCCGAACGCGGGTGAAAATAGAGTTGCTTTAGAAATTTTATACAATTTTAACTTTAATTTCGTTATAGTGGTTACACACACACAAAAGTTAACTAAAAATTAGATCACTTTGTACAGGTCCACTCCTAACCTCGCACACCCTCAAATAACAAACAAAAACAACATTACTGAGGGAGTCATGCTGAGCTGAAAGTTATTAAAATTTATGTCTCTAATCTTATTTGGGAACTGTTTTGAAGGCAGTCATTTTAATTGGAGTTACGATCAACTCTATTCACAGAAGTGTACAGAAATAGGTACCTAATTCCGCGTTTGTTTACGAATGATGTTGAATTATAGTCCTACACAAACAAGTACCTATCTATAAATTAAATAGTTATAGGTACTTACATACTAGTTAGGTATACATACGAGTATACTATAGTAACTGGCTCTCGGTCTCAGCTAAGCAGATCAATGCCTTGATTACATAACTCGAGGGGACGCGCCATTGTTGAAAACTTTGTTTAATTTAAATTTGTTACTGTTGTCATTCATTTATAATACCCATAAAAGATCAAGCGAAAATTTAACTTGGTGCCATAAAAATATAAATCGCGATGTTTGTTCTTGAACAATAACCGCAATGCTATTGCTTTAGTACTGAATGTTTTTCTGGTACCAACGTGCATTTAAAATTATGGACTTGACATTATTTTTAGGAGAGATAGAGCACTAACATTTGGACATCAATGATGGTACAGTTTTTACATGTAACGGATTACATTTTTTACACCTAACTGTTTTAAATTATTTATTTTACAGTACATATAGGGCCTGGAAACCCGTTTTAAGTAAGAGAGCCCGCATTCGTAAAATCGTTAACGGATTTCTTTAAACTGACATTTTTTTTATATGTGATACGATTCTTCGATTTCTTAGACATCTTCCAGGTACTAAGAATGGATATAAATCAATTACTTACAGTGTTATTATATATGTAAGCTCTTTCTAAACAACTGGTACAATAGGGATGTTGATTAAT
The DNA here is from genome assembly GCA_911387775.1 of Thymelicus sylvestris. Classification (NCBI taxonomy): domain Eukaryota; kingdom Metazoa; phylum Arthropoda; class Insecta; order Lepidoptera; family Hesperiidae; genus Thymelicus; species Thymelicus sylvestris. Next base: position 11,220,562 of record OU426891.1, on the reverse strand, counting down.
TTTAGGATTCAATTTCATTTTATAGATAGAACCTTAAGATTCACGAAAAAAATATTATAAAAATAATAATCTTCAATTTAGAAACAAAAATTGATAAATAAAAATCATTTTCAAATTTCCCGCCAAAAACGTCACGTGACGTCACTAGCCGATATTCAATACTAACTGTCGACTGAAGTTAGTTGCACTTTCATATAAAATAGGAACAATGACGTCATAAGCTCCAAACGGCGTTTGAGGTCACGTGACAGTGAGTACTATTTTTAACATTTTAAAATAATATTTAATTTATTGTGATTGATTTCGACAAAAGAATAATATTTTAGGTATTTCAATGTTTTCCTTGATACTTTAAACATAATTTTATTTTAATTTACTGATAGTGTCAACATCCCTATTAGAATCAAACACAAACTAACGAACGCTTGTTGGCAATGTAGCTAAATTAATATCAAGTTTTGTTACAGTTCGGTCAAGGTTTACCTTCTTTTTCAATGAATGAAAAGTAAAGTTTATTTTTAATCAGTGTAGTTCTATTGATGTATTTAAAAGAAGGAAGCATAAAAATATATTTGAATTTTTACAACACAGTGTATTGATAAAATATATAAAAAAAATTGAAGATAATTATGAATTTGCGTGTTTTATCTGAGATACACTTAGGTACATTAAAATCTCGTCGACAGCTACCAAACAAAAAATATAAAGGAACGTGGATGAACGGGGAGTCCACTTTTCTTTTATCCTATTTATCTAAATATTTCTCTTTAACAGAGTCGCCTGATTGGGGTCCAAAGCTGGTGTCAGACCGGTCGTGGTACGGTGTGGGGTCGACCCTTCGAGCCACGTGTGCTACGCCACCCTCACACCCCGCAGCAAACCTCACGTTTGCACTTAATGGCAGAGAGGTTAGTAACTACTGTCATGGGTGATTCCTCTAACAAAGTTGACTACATTATTTACACACAAACCACTAAGAAGGAAAACTAAGATAAGTGTATTCTTTGGAGATATTTTCTCCGAAGTAAAAGGAAATTTAAATATAAAATTTTTATCAGTGTCGATACAATGATACTTGAACTACAATAATTAACAGACTTCTTACATTGTAAATAACCAAGTACGTTTTGAAAGTATATTTTTATTTCGTTAACTGAATGAAAAATTGGTGAGAATCACAAAAAACCCTTCTTATGAAAATATAAAATAAACGAACTTTGATAAAAGCTAGTTATGTTTACTCTCGAATTAATAAGCTTATCATTCATCTCCATAGTAGGTACGTCGCATAAAAGCATCACGTAAAAAATACTTTGCCTTTCATCTTCTAAAAGTAGGTATTCGAAGCGTGTCCGATGGAAAAGCAACATAGTCGAACAATAGGGGTTGCACTACCTACTTCACTTTGACGACGCGCCAATATAGTTTTTGCCCATTCCCTGAGCCAGCTGCGTAGGCGAGTCATTAATCAAAGTATCTCGGATACATTAGCTTTTAGCATCCCTTTATGTATTACGGATTAAGTACATCTGTAACATTTCTCTTCTAAATGGCTTATTGTAATTAGTGTCCTTCCAATACTTAATTTTGTTTTCAGATCGATATGGACTCATTTGTCCACGAGCTGCCGAGTTGGTTCAAATGGGACCCGCCTCAGAAACCAGAAACCACAACGACGGAGACTCCCGAAGACGATATTAATTTTAACGTATTTCAAGACGACGGCAACATTCAATACTTGGAGGAGTCTTATATAAACCTGCATAAGGAGGAAATTAGGAGGCCTCAAAAGGAGACGGTTAAGCCAATGTTTGAGAGATCGGGTGCGGATAACCGATTACCGTCGGTGGGTGAGGTTTCGTTTGTCGTTCGTAACGAAGCTTTCGAACGCGGTACTCTCCGGCTGACCTGCATAGCAAGTATATACAACCTTTACGCGGCGCGCGCCGAACTAATTTTCGATATGGAGCAGCCTGAAGTGGCTTCTGTATTAGGAGTTCGTAACAGTTCCGTAGGTAAGTGCTAAGAAAACATTTTCGCATCTTGCCATACGTTATATTACTCCGCTCCGTTCTAAAGTTCTTTAGTAAATTGTGGTTGCTGTCGCTGTGTCTGTGTCTATACTTAACCTGTCTACAATAGATAATAAACGTAATAATATAATTCTAATAATGTCTGTTGTACCTACTTATAAAGACTACACATACCATAACAATTATTTTTAGAAACGTCTGAGCCTTATCCGATTTAAATGTTATGTATGAGAATCCTATCATGCTTAATTTTCTATGAAAGTTGTATTAGGACTAGGTGAGTACCAATCAAATCGTCACAATATATAATAATTTATCGAAAATGTAAACTCTGAGTCTGAATAAATTTAAGTGATACAGTATACCAATAAAATGTAAAATAATTATCTAACTTGGCATCACTATTTTCATTACTAAAACCTACAATTATCATTTTCCCGAAATTTTACATTCGTTTCATTATCTTGAAAACAAAATTTTTGAAGGTTTCACTTCTACTACGTGTGAATTGCACACATTTTAATTTTTCTTTAATAACAACCTTCTCCTGACAATAATAAGCACAATAAAAAAATAATTAGTGAAATCCATCCAGCCGTTCAAGCGTGGTGCCCTGTGATCAAGGGAAATAGGGATTCATTTATACAGGGTGTATTGCAACTAATTAGCGATAATTAAAGGGATTATTTTATATTACCATAAAATATACCTAATTTTATCGACAAAAATACCCACATGTGGGGGTCTAGCCATCTTAGTTTTTTTTTTCAATGTAGCACTTAGCTACGCAAAAAATATGTGATACTCGCATAATGCTCATATTCAAACAGCAATAACTCACCAGTCTTTCAACTTAGAACAATGATTTAGATGTCGTTTTGTACATAAAATCCTTGTTAAAGAATGTAATTACAAAAAAGTATGATAATTGACTAGTTTTTGAAGTATAACAGAAAAAGTAAAAAAAATACTGAAATTTTTGACTACATTGAAACTCAGTCTTTTAATGACATTTTTAACTTAAAAGTATATTCAATCTTTTGTGTGATAAATAGATGGTACCTTTCAAATAATATTTTTTTCACATCTATGGGACTTTTAAGTCCAGAGAAATTGAAATTTTTCGGTAGAGACATCTAACATAATAAAAAATGGCAGCCATTCCAAAAGGAAGAGGGCTAAACCCCCACATCTGGGTATTTTTGTCGATAAAATGAGGTTTATTTTATGACTTTAAATTATCGAATATTTATCACATATTTTTAATTTCCCTCTGGACATAATTCTGGACTAATTATATCCCATTATAGAATTCAGTCTATAGCATATTGACAAAGAATATTGACACGAAGCATAATAATACCATAGAAACAAAAACCAAGTTACTTTATCTGTTACAGAAATGTCTGTCTCGGACGGGAAAATAACGGGAATTTATACATTGATACAAGTAAATCATTTATTGTGAAACATGATGTAGGTGGGTAGTTTTAATGATATACTATTACATTGTTTCAGATATATTTACGTGCGGCGTCCATCGAATATCAGTTTTCATTACGCTACTATTGTACAACATACGGTAGTTCATTTGTGTCTCTATTTTGTTATATTGTATTATGTAAGTACAAAGTTAATTTTAAGGATTGAATTTTTACAACGATTCTCATTTTAGAACGATTTCACACTGTGCAAAACTTTAAAAACATATCCGTTTTGCTTCTTATATTAAGTAATGTAGATATGTATAGTATAATATGCTCATTGATTTATTTGACCAAAGTTTAGTCCTTATACCTGAAAACAGGCCAAATTATTTAATAATATTTTAAGAGATAAATAAGATTAGCGATATTATTTCTAAATGACCTGGAATTTTTAAGTACCTAATCAAGGATTTCTTCTTAATGTAAAAAAATAATACGGGGCCGCGGGGTATCGAATAACTGAAGTAAGTAGAGATTAAATATTTATTATTTACTTTAATTTACCTTTTAGAAAAACCTATTTATATAATAAGTAGGTTCTATAAGTAAAATGTGATAAGGTTATTGAATACATTTCTGAATAAACAATGAAATACTTGTAATAAATATAGATTATCTACTGTACTAAATTATAATTTCATCAAATTGCAACAGCTCCCGTAGAGTTTGCTACGAAGGTTAGCAAAATATAATGTATAGATTATCTTCTAATATTTAAATGTAACCTTGTGGAAGACTGATCACTTATTATTAAAAAACATATTATTTAAAAAGATTATACCACTTCGTTCTTGCCAAATGAATTTTCTATACAGTTTTATACGTTTGAGTCAAAATTGTATTTTTATTGTTTATGTTATTATAAATCACAGTTAACACAATTGTTTTGAAGTAGATTATCATGTAGATTGTAATTAAAATTTTAAACTCAAGGTCTTTAAATGGGTCATTAAATTTGGTAATAGATATTTGTAAATAGATTTAAAAACCCGTATTGAATCTGTATTATCTATTACAATGAATAGAATAAAATAAAGATGTTGATATTGTCATTGTTGTATTTTTATTTCTATTCTTCGCAAATAGTTACGTTTGGAATACAATTCATTTAGTATTGATTTTTACAAATAATTTTCTAAAATTTGTTAATAATGTGTAGCTACTTTTCTAATAATCTGCAGGTGTAGTCACAGGGACCTTTTTTAAGAAAACTTGCTTTTTTGTCAAGGTACCTATATTAAGAAAATTATTAAACTTTACAGGGGTTTTGTTTTGAGGCCTATCCCAAACTCAGTATTAGATTTATTTGATTTCATAGTCCAGAATTATTCGTTAGGGTAACGTGTCATAAAACTCTAGACTATAAAAAATATAATTCCGGGTTAGAATTTATTTTTTATACATTTTTGAAGCCTATCTCCTACTTTTCGAGAAATCATTAAAAATTAACAAATCTCTGAAATGGTAGGATTTTAGACAAAACTTTATCGAGATTTTATGTAGAGCATGACGTATCCTACTAAGAAAAATATCGCGGATAAGTTTTCTTTAGTAGTTAATGAGCAAAAGTCGATGAACTTACAACTACGGAACCTTACGTTGCACGTGCCCTGACACTCACGTGGTCAGCTTTTTTACTTAAAAAGTCATTTAATTAAAAAAATATAGCGCTGAATTTTCCGCACAAATACAGCTTATCAAAAATACTTGTGAAAATTTAACTATTGTACCCATATAGACAAGTAAAATCTATGTAAAAACTAAAGTCTTAGTTTGGTTTTTTACAGCAGTCTGTTTTCAGCAGAAGTTAGACCTGTAGCGAGGTCTAGACACGCGGAGCGTGTCAAGTCAATTTCTTAGCTAACAGAATTGACGAGCAGCACCGTGTGTAATATTACACGAACCATTTGGAGCCACTTTTGACCACCTCATAACTCAAAAACTATTCAACATAAACCTGTCAAATTTGGCTCATTTATTAAGACTTGCGAAATACATACGTCTTTCAAATTTCATAAACACATCTCAAACGGTTATTTAGATATTAACGTCCAAAAATCGAGAAATTTAACACTGACTGACCTATAGATCAAAACTATATCCAACTTCCAGGTGACCTAGAAAGTTAAAATTTGGCATGCAGATAGGTAGTCGGGTGAATACAAAGGAATAAATCTGAAAGTAGTAAATTTTTATCAATTTATGATAATTTTTCAAAAAATTGATTCTATTAGGAACACTTACTTAAAATGACTGAAATTTAAGAGTAGCGATCAAAATTGATGACATCTGGTCATTATGTGGATTTCAAGGTGAATATATAACGAAACATATCAGTTTTAGTACTTTCTGAAGCTTTCAACGGGAGGAAGATGTTCAGTGTCCCAAGTGCCTGTGAGAAGTGCACGGCACATATACATTTACGAGAAGATCAGTGGTTCGTCAGGAGACGTTATTTCCAGTGTATTACGTCGTTTTATTTTTAATGTGTGGAAAATTATTTTTCTCTAATCTACAAGATTACACCACAAAATTTTGTATTATTTCCGTAATTATACCAGTTTAAAGTAATTCGAAGTATTGTTTCAAAATTTATTGTTGCACGAAGTCATCGAACATAAACAAATTATCTGTACTAATAGTATAAAGAGGTAAGATTTGATTGTTTGTTTGCATTGAATAGGCTCCGAAACTACTAAACCGATTTGAAAAATTCCTTCACTGTTGGAAAGCTACACTATCCCCGGGTGACATAGGCTATATTATATTTTCAATAAATTAGGGATCCTTAATAAAACTCCAATAACGTAACCCAAGGTGTAAAAAAATAAGAAAACCAAAGCAAAGCGAGGGCGGTCACTCGTAACTAATAAGAGTATAGTCGACTTTCGTATTTATTACGATAGTATAATTGGGATTTAGTATTAATTATTATTTCAATATTTAGCGGACATCAATAGTGGAAGATCATTACTTATAAATAATGAAATAATAGGTACCGTATTTCGGACCACGGCGCACTAACTACAGATTTAGTTGAAGAGCACTATAACAGTACATGTATTAAAATTAATCAGTAACGTTATGAATAAGTACTTACTAATAATTTCTATACAAAAAGTAATGATATCCCATCAAAAACATAAATGTAAAGTGAGAGTCAATTTCAAAAAAAAAGAATTGAGATCTAAATGGGTGCCAATTTCTGTGTAGAAAAGCCTAAAATTTTAGTCACAAGAACATGTAATTCAAGCTTTACATTTGACTTGGCTAGTTTTCTTTAGTTAGCAACCAACAAACCAAATTAGAGAAGAGTGTCTTAAGCCATCAACCTAACAGATTTGACGAAGCTAATTACATAGATATAATATAGCCTAGGTAGGTACTTGAAAACTAACCAAGTCAAATGTGGAGCTTGAATTACATGTTCTTGTGACTAAAATTTTAGGCTTTTCTACACAGAAATTGGCACCCATTTAGATCTCAATTCTTTTTTTTTTGAAATTGACTCTCACTTTACATTTATGTTTTTGATGGGATTACAAACTACAGTTAATAATTCCGTGATACATTGTTTTCGTATTCATCTAGGTATTGTAGGTAATACCATTTGTTTACGTCGCGCACGCCAGCAAAGCTCTGATAGACAGATGCGGCGCGCAGATGAATCGGTTCCCGAAACGCTATCCGAGCGTGAGGGTAAGTAAGCGGATTGCAATATACGAGTTGTAGCGCTGCAGCGCTGCTTGTGATATTATAAACGTGAAAGTTTGTATGGATGTTTCTCTTTCACGCAAAAACTACTGTACGGATTTTCATGAAAAGCATTCATGGACATGATCTGGAATAACACATAGGGTACCATTTAAGTATTATTACTAGCGTATAGAATAGACACCGGAAACACAATGTATGTTCCAATGAATTGGCGCCGCTTCAATTTCCAATGGATTCGTTCGATTTTGAAAGGAGAACAGGGGCTCAATTTTGAAAATAGAACCTCCCGGCGGGGACATACATTTTGTTCGAGATGTCTATTCTATGACATTATACTTCAATGTAGGGTACTTCTTATTCCGGAAAACACGAGCAAAGCCACGTAGCGCTAGTTACTATTAAAATTGGAAACGCTCATAGCCCGGCAGCTTATGCCGATCCTGGCACGGTCGGTAATAAGATGGATGACCGCTAGTGGCAATTTCTTGAGCATTTCAGTGCTTATGAGGGCATATTAAGCGGTCGGTAAGATAGCAGTCTTTATGCTATGTCGGAGGGCTTCGGGAGGCATGAAAAAATTCCTACACTTGGGCTGGCCACTAACCCTTCCACTAATCTATATATAATATATAGTATAGTATAGTAAGATAGTAGTTAAAGTAACTATGCTCTAGGCCTCATCATGAGGAGAGACTCGTGCTCAATAGTGGGTCGTTAATGGGTAAAATCAATATAGAAAAGTTACTAGAAATTACCCACCCTCATTTATAAATATATATAAATACTTATACATAAATAAATATTAGTTATGTGTATGATAACATACACTTAACTTCATTCAACACATTCAATCAAACTGTAATTTGTAATACTGCACATATAAATAAAATTTTATAACTTTATTGGAATAATCATTATAATATTGTATTATGTTATTCAACCACCGATTCATATTTTTACACATGACGCGTCCATGTTATAAGTAAATCATGTCAAAATACTCTTACTCAAACTAATACTCTTATCAAAAAAGATGGACTACTGTATAAAGTATTTCAACATGCCGTAAACGTATTATGTTTATACGATATTCCTTTGTTTAGACGCAAAATAGATCAAACGCACGAACCCTTTTATAAATTACAGATCAAATATCATATGGTTCTTGTCGCTAGTTGTAGTTTCACCCTCATGTCATCGAGTTTGCAAGCTAAGCCAGTAAAATGTATCCAACTCGCTTTTACTGAGAATTTTCAACAGTAAACATCACCAGATTACGTCAGACCCGGTTTCTGCCGGCGTGAATCACTAATTATTATCAATAAAATCATTAGATAACCAGTGGGCGAGATGGGTACATTATAAAGTTTATAGAATCGGACAGTTGTACCTTTTTTATTTACCTTAACCTACAAGAAGAACTTACCCTGCCCTAAGAGTCTCTGTCTCTAATACAATACTGAAGGCTTACGAACCTTCACAGTACTAATAAAAACACAACATAGGTATATTTTTATGGAACACTTCCTTTTTATTCACAAAGAATTGCATTTATTAAAATAGAATATATAACATTTTAAATTAAATAATCTAAATTTTACTAACAAAAAATAACCGACTTCAAAGTCTCAAAAACTACATAGTTGTCAGATCTCGTTTAAATTTATGTGAGATCGCATGACAAGCGCCTGCTTTCGATTAAAAAAAGAATCATCAAAATCGGTTGGCGTGATATTGAGTTATTCGTCAATTTGTCGCGCACATCTTAACACAAATTTACGACTTATGTGGTTTTCTCATGGATGCCATTGTCATATCTCAATAAAATTTATGTGGGACCACATGACAGCCACCAGCTTCCGATTAAAAAAAGAATCATCAAAATCGGTTCGCCCAGTCCAAAGTTCTGAGGTAACAAACATAAAAAAAAAAACAGTCGAATTGAGAACCTCCTCCTTTTTTGAAGTCGGATAAAAACTACAAAGAAACTCAAGTCGTCGTTTGATAAAATTAAAATACTGTCGACGGACAGCCCTAGCGCGCGGCTACTGTCCGCGCGGCTGTAGGCAAGTTTTTCGAGAATCGGCCCGAGTTACGTTACTGGTTAGATTCCTATATTGTGGACGCGGGCAATTTATTCCAGTCCTTCGCTGTACGTAGGTATAATAAATGACGAGGCGAAGCGCGCCGTCCGTACAGGGGGGATGTTTACGACGAAGGGATGGATACCCGCCGTGCGTTGGGACGTTCGATGATAGAAAGGGGATGGCGGAATCAAATTATGTAATTCCTGCGCACACTCTCCAAAATGTATCCTGTAGAACACCGAGAGGCTGGCAACTCAGCGCCTGTGCTCGAGGCTCTGAAGATTGGTCTCCACTAATTTACGGTCACCAATGAGCCTCTTAGCACGCCTCTCCATTGAATCCAATGCTGACATTGGCATTTGGCAGCACCAGCCCAAATGTGATAGCAGTACTCCACACAAGGCCGAACCTCTGCTTTATACAAGGTTAAAAGCTGTTGTGGTGTGAAGTACCGCCGCAAATTCACTAGGACTCCAAGCTTCCTAGCAGCTACTTTAGGTTTGGATTCAGTGAACCGCCCAAAGTTTTAAGGTTCGAGGATATCTCAATGCCCAGTAACTGAAGGCGGTCGGTGTAATCCAGGGATACATTCCGGAGAGTAGGAAAATTCCTAAAGCGATAAACATTTTAGGTCCTATTTAGTTTCATGAAGTAAAAACAATCCAGGTCTAATGTAAGGGCTGTTAAGAAAACTCGGCGATCACGTAACGATTTTATGAAATGAATATTGAATATTCTTTAAAACAGAGCTTACCTACCTACAAATCCAGGCTTGGTTCGGTGTTAAAAGCAAAGTTTGTTTGTAATCGCAACGGGTACGGCCAATATCGTCGGTACAAACTAATTTTCAACCGCAAAATAGAGAGCACCAATTTTACTCGAAGGACGTATACTCACTTATCTTTCATTTTATAGCATCTGCTTTAAATCCCAATTTATTTTATTTGTAACTTATGTTTTCTAGGATAAATTTGAAACCGAAAACTGGCTCATCTTGACACAATCTTGATAAGGTTGTGTCAAAAGTGTTACAAACCCCCCCCCCCCCCCCCCCCCGACCCCCCCCCCTGCTGTGCAACCAAAGCTACGATTTACTCCCATTAGAAAGGATAATCATAGAATTAGAGCAACAATAGGTACATAACCCTCTCTCCACTCCATCTTTAGTTACACTTAATGCCCTTAGCAATGAAAGAAAGAAAGAAAAATATTTATTTGGACAATATATGTATAGATACAATGGACAATAATTATTTGATTTTGATGAAGGCAGCACAGTCAGGTTCAGTAATCCTCAAATGTAGAAGAAAAATTATTATAAATCCTCATTTGTTATCTGTACACTTTTCAGAGAAGTTGGAACAATAGCACAGAATGACAGTCAGTTAAATCGTACACAAGCTTTGGACGTAACCATTTGGAAGATCTTGATGTGAAGTGGCAACTTTGCAAATCCCGTCTTAAGTCCTCCTACATCTACACGCCGTATATAATCAAGATGGGCAACTATACTGTTCCACTTACAACAAAACTTTCTTACAAAACTGAAGCATTAATAACCTCCTCCGTTTTAAAAGTCGGTTAAAAGTATGAAAGAAACTGCTACTGAGTATATGAATTGTCTGACTATTTTTAGTAATTCTGAAATCGTACAAGTTCGCTTCGACCTTCACCTATCTGTTTATAGGATGAAAAATGTTTTAGCTAACCCACTCGCGATCATTGACGTACTATACATAGACAGGCTATCTCAAACAAAATGTGTGTTCCACCGCCGGCTTGCCCTCCGTTCTCTTTTCAAACTAGAAGCCTCGTTTGCACACTTGCCATAGAGTAACTTTGTATATGACACTTGTCGAACCAAGACAAGCAGTCACCGACTCAAAATCTTTACAAGCTTTTACTCCAACTTTATTTAACGTGCAAAAGCGTTTAAACGATTTCAAACGTAATTACCGTTGATTCGTGTCAAAAAATCCAACACTTTAAATTGGTCACAAGCGTCGCGTCGGCAAGCTTATTTAGTCCATTAACACGCTAGTGGCTTGCCAAGTTCAAACGCTCCTTATGATTTTTTCATTCAAAATGGCGGGAACATTGCTCAATAATTTAATTAAATACGTTTTGTTGATTTAAGTTAAGATTTTGTTTTCTTACTGATGATAAAGTGATGACATTATCTTTTTTGTTTTTTGTCGTGCAATTGTGACACATTCTTATTATGCACGACGGCATTTTTTCAGTTTTTTCGTAAACAATTTTGACATGCGGCCGCAATGAGCGCAGCCGAGTGACAGCTGAGTGACAGAATGAAATGCAGCCGGCCGGCTGCAATGCACACCCCCGCATCCGATGTTCGCGGTGTCCCTTCTATACGCTAGTAATACTAATTCTATGCTCGCGATATATTTTTTTTTGTTATACTCAATTGGATACTAAACAGGTGGATGAAGATTGCTTTTAGCTCGGATCTTAGACCAGTAAGATACTTTTCATACGTAATTGATATAACATAAATAATTTGTATCAGAATGTAAAAAGGCTTACTTAATGGACCATAATTTTTTCACTGAAAGCTAATTTTTTTTAGTTTTTAGTGAAAAGTTAAAAAAAATCTCATATACATTGATCCCTTAAACTGGGATTTGTATGAAAGATGCTTAAAAAACTGGATAAGTGAGTGTCAAGCCACACGAAATGCGGGGTTCCGTAGTTGTAAATTCATGGACTATTACCAAACATAGCCGTGATGGTTTTCCTTTTAAATTCATCTTATATATGTAAAGGCTATGTATATCTTATATGCCGTGAATTTTTCCACATCTCCAACGCCTTCCATTATGCTGGCAGGGTCCCCCACATTTGACTTTAACCAAAATTAGTACTTTTAAGCCGAATATTTCGGAAACGAACCCCTGAATCGACAAATGGCTTATGAGATCCTATAATACTTTTTAATGATATCCCACAACATGAGGTAGACGTCAAAAAATTCTACACTTTACCTGTAGGAAGTAGGTACCCTGGAAAAAAATATTTTTTTCAACACCCTTGCTCATAAATTGGTTTTTATCACATGGCTTTTACACTCATAAACCATGGTATTAAACACTTGTGCTTTTTTTTCTTGATCGCACTAGTGTTTTATTTTATATTCCATCAAATTAAGTTTGTACCTTGCTGAAAGATATTATTTATGCATTCTATTTGCTCTTAATTTAGTCGGGTTATAGTTTTATTTTAAAATTTCGGAAAAAAGTTTTGACTTAGATTCGTTTCGTTTCAACATAAGACTAAAAATTACAAAAAAACATAATTAAAACACTATTTTTGTAAAAAAAAAGAAGTGTATGTACCACCTTGAATATGATAAATTTTCAACAACTTATTTACTTTAATTAATAATTCAACGTGAAACTAATTCATAAATACATAAATATTAGATTTTTTTACATTTTGCGTTTTGGCTGTTTAGCGTAATTGTTCGTGCCTACGCTCCAATCTGCGTGCGCATAACTAACACACCGCGCGTAGAAAAAAAAAATATCAGCGCGGAGCGCGCCATTTTTAATGAACTTTTCGTTTAATAACTATAAATTTTGTTTTTTTTACTCGTAAGTGTGTTGAAAAACGTCGTATGACACTCGTGAGGTTTGGTCATTACACTCTCGGTTTTCTTGCAGCACTCGCCTTCGGCTCGCGCTGTGCAATATCACCTCGAGTGTAATGACCAACATACCACACTTGTATCATAATGTACTATTAACATTTAATTGTCACTTTGGAGTTTTTATAAATGAGTATATCCAAGCCAAATTACAGCTTTCCGGGTCTCTACGCTATGCTGTTGATAGCTGTGGATAACGTGAATGCAGTGGATATGACGAATCTATGTGGATTACGTTTTGAATGCGGAACCCTAAAAAAGGTAAACGTTCTGTGAATGCGGTGGTCGAAAAGAATTCGTTTCTTGGTACCAATGAAAAATTCCAGACCAATTTCCAAATACAAAACAGGTGACATGAATCAGCTTCTGTCTTCGTTGTCCTAAAATCTCAAATTCTTCAAAGAAATCTCACGCAAAAGTCAAAATTAATCTGGAGAACTATACCAGGCAGAAACAAAGATGTAGGTAAAATCTCTGGGCGTTTCTCGAGTCAAACATGCGTTGACCAAACTGAATCTAAAGGATTATTAGGTAGTAAGTATTATTTCAGGTATTTCAGTAGTGTGAGGATGACGGACATCAGGATATTATAGAGATAACGAGACATCAAGCTAGCAGCTCTGTTCCCAATAACGACACGACAGCGACCGCTTTTCCTAAAGTATTATGGACTATTGGCTTCATTATGGACTATGAAGAATTATGTGATGTTACAGTAAATACTACATAACTGGTTTTGCGGGAGCAGTCAAATATTATTTTAGTATTGATTCTTCAATACAAGCTTTGTTCAGCACCGCTTTTATGGTCCTGAATTAAATTGCTAACATAATTACAAGTAGGTCAACAAGAGATGCTCGAGGGATGTTCCAACTTCCAAATAATCGTAAAGTAAATCTTTACTTTCGCAGGCCTTTGCATTAAAAGAAAGGGGCATTGATATATCTCGTTCAAATTAATGTAAGCTTTAACCAAAATCGTGCTGCTGTTAATTTAAAATAATTGAGGGGTTTGTTAAATATTGGTGTTTCTACGAATTGGTGCACCCTTTTTGTAAAGCTATTCAGAAGTTATTAATTCAGAAGTTATCGATGACGAAGAATCGGAAACTATGAGTAATGAATTGATCTAATAAGTAAATAACTCCAAGAAAAATGTTGTGTATTATAGGTACGAACTGAAACTTTTATTACAATATGTATTAAGGTATTTTCACATTGCAAGCTGTTTTTTGTAACTGTCTGAATTTTTTTTTACTTTTCGCCGATATGTGACAAATCCTGCACAGTAAACCTTATCTTAATCAGTCAAACCTTTTTGGAGATCAATGTGAGAGCAGACTAGATTTGAGTAGAGTAGTGTAGAGCGGATTAGAGCAGAACAGAGCAGAATGCAGAGCAGTAAGTGCATCGTCAATATAAAAGTTTCACTTCAGTAAAAAATATTGCAACCCACTATTTGAATTAATTTACACAAAAAGTCCCCAACAATTTGGTACTGCAGATTCGACCATAAAATTACACAAATAATGTAGGTAAGTTTGACCAATACCTACCCATAATGAAATCCTTATTAAAATAATACTCTACTATCTGTTCAAGGCAACCTATCAAAACACTCGCTTGTTTATGAAATGGTTTTGTTATGAAGTGACTAGGGCGTTGATAACTAGTTCATAACTTCAGGGCAAGGTTTATGTATCGGAAATATCGGTCAAAAAGAGGAAGCGAAATTATAAACAAGTATCGGAAACAACTTTCGTTTAAACTTGGGCGTAATTTTAACTTGTAATACGAATTTAATCGTGAAACTTTATCTATTAAACAGACACTCGAAACTCTCAAGACTCGGTTAGTAAAACTTATTTTTTAAATGAAGTTTTTATAATAACAATTTTATAAAGTATTATGATATTTTTTTTACAATTAAAAAAGAAGCATTTGCGTTTTTCTCAAAAAAGGATTGTAGCAATCAATCATTTACAAATTTAAATTCGATTTCGATAATTTGAGTGGCTTGACATTTTCCAAACTGATCTTGACTGCTACTTATAGCAAAGTTAGTAGGTACTACCACAAAGGTTTCGGATGACACAAAACTAAGAACCCTTCTCTAACCCCTTTTTCCTCCAATCTACAAGTGTAAGGATTCATGTGAAAGCCACTAGTGGAGAGCCAATCGCGACCTAGAATCAAACAAAAAGAAATGGAAGGTTTACACAAGTTAAGTTCCACTTCCCGGAAATTGCACCGTTAACACGTCTTGTCAAGGACTTGCACTTATGCACGTGTGTAGCTTTCTCAGTGCAGAGCAAAGTGTGTCACGAGGTAAGCAACATCTGATTACGTAACTTGACAGGCTCGTCTTTTGAACGCCATGACTGGAGCCTAAATGGTACTATTTTTATGCGCTACTTCGCAACGTTCGTCGAATCATTTATTATGGTACGGTTGTAGGTGTCCACCCTTTGCTTCGGTATCGTTTCCATAAACAAACTGATACATTCATTTAAATCTTTAAAAAAATGTACATGAAAAAGAAAAAATTAAACATTTTACAAATAACCCTCGGTCCGGACTTAAATTTGGCGTAGACAGACTTTATCAGTACCTTCGCAGGTCGGATTTCGGAATCCTTTGAATTTGGAACATGTTTATTTATTGCATTAGCTTGTAAAAGGACCCAACATATTTTTTATTAAGCCATTTAGACCCTTAACAGATTCTTTATAATCTTTATATACGTACGTACTTACCATCCGAATGTAAGGTATATAATATGTACATTATACATAAAGTACATACTGCTAAAAAATACTAATGTTGGGTAGGTAATAAATGTGCTACGAACTAAATTGGTATATTTTAGTTTAATGTGCTAACAGTTTTTTTAGTTGCATGGCTAAAGTAAGAGATATTTTAGACCTGAAAAAGCTATGCTATGTAAGGGCTAATCCTCACTTGGACCAATCGTTATATTTGCCGAATCGCGATTAAAACCGATTTATAATAAGACCATATTCATTCACTCTTGAATCGTAACAATTTATTGATAGGTAATCTGAATTTAACCAAGAAAAAAATAACAGACTTCAAAATACTTAATTCAAAAATTACTCACCAGATTTAGCTCAAATTTAATTGGGACCACATGACACAGCTTTCAATTAAAAAAAAACAATCATCAAAATCCGTTCACCCAGTCGAAAGTTCTGAGGTAACAAACATAAAAAAAATACAGTCGAATTGAATACCTCCTCCTTTTTTGAAGTGGGAAAGTAAAGATTATAATAAAAACGAATCCGTAATGATGAATTGTTATAGTCACGGTACTTATATAAAATTTTGATTTGGCTGAAATATGTCAACATCGTCTTCGATATTAAAACCGAATAGTATTAATTAGTGTAAGTACCTAATTGGTGTTTAAATGCTAATTAAAATAAATAAATAAATATAATTAAATAAATAAATGATGGTTGTATGAGAAAACGCGCTACAAGCTTATTAATCTGTAAACATGAATCCTAATCCTAAAATTCTGTTTCATGGTCAGTCAAAATGAAACTGGTGTCTGTATTAAGTTTGTATTGGCAGCCCGCAATATTGCATAATGGGTGCAGCCACAAAAGGAGATATTAATTTCCATTTTTCTGTCTTCGTGAATTTTAGAAAGATTTGTAATATGACACTTATCTTTTGCCTTTCGTAACCAGCTAATTTAAAGTAACTTACAATGTTACAGATTATATTATTTTTATTTATTTATTGCATCAACTAAAGTAAAAGCCACTTCAATTAAGGATGCAAATCTCATAATAATAATAGGTATATTTAATCAATAAATAAAATCTTATATGTCATTTAAATAACAAATTACAAGAAATATACTATTAATTAAATTAATGGACATAATTGTTGTTAAGTTATTGTGATGTAATTTTAATCTGATTTGTTTTATTGTAATATAATGCAATGGGCTCTTACTTTCCCTTTATGTTTTTAAAATTATAATATTAATTGTGTTAAGTATGGAATGTATTCTGAGGTAAATAAATAAAAAAAAAAAAAAAAAAAATAATTAACCGAAAACCAAACGGACGAGCCACCTGACGATCAGTGAACATCGTGAAAATACTTTTCCAAGTAACACCAAAGGTAGGCATCAAAATAGCTTCCTAGGTGAAAGAGAAGAGACAGACGAAAGAAAGAAAAAATAAAGAACTGGCTCACAAGCCCAGTCAGCTAACATTTTTCAAAATATCTATATTGGATGATTATTGTTGCTTCGAGAGCCAAGACCTCTCCTCGAGAACACTACGCTTTCAGGCAAGTGCGCTTCAAAGAGAATAAACCGATGAGCTTTCAGAACTCTGGAATAATTTGAATATCCTTACGATGACTGAAATACCAATTGTATTTAAATTTTTTTTTCAAAATAATAGTATACGACATAGTATTATGATTCTGTCTGTGTAATGCTGTTAAACCGCTAGGTCCAATAGCAACTGTCCATTCGAAACAAAAAATTTTTTTTTTTTTAATTTAAAAATAATCGAAAGTGCTGGCAGCGCATTGGTAACGCCCCCGACGTTGTTAATATAATCATGAGTGGCGGTGATTACTTACCATCAGATAACCCGTCTGCTCGTCTACCTGCTCAAGGCTTAAAAAAACAAAAAATCATTAGACTGTTGAGATCATCAGATTCCGTCACAGATGATGCAGAACAAACTTGTTCTGTAACGTCTCAATCGCCACTCATAACAATTAATTTGTCAACACCTGGTCCATCAATAACATCAACACAAAAAAAAACTGCGCTAATTTTAAGATCTGTACGCTTTAACTGGATTAGGCCGCCTATGGATTGATTACACCTAACGAGTACAGTGGCGAGTTAGTAAATGAGCTTTCGGCCGAGAGAGTCGCCAAACCAAGTTGGTGTTCACACATATTATTATAGTGGTGAGTCAGTCAACGTCACAGAGGAACTAGCTAGAGACTGTTCTAAGTGGCGTCTCTAGTGATTAAGTACTCTGTGACAAAAACAACGCTGCTTGGACGATTGGCGACGAGTGGCGAGTGGCCGAGTGACAAGCGAGTGCGTGTTCATGCGTGCCGAGCGGGATATCGAGTCGCTGTGGGGGCAGAAGAATGAAGCGGGGAGGTGGGTACTCGGCCTAGTAAACAGATTGGGATTCTAGTGACTCTCTCGCCTCTCTGCTCGACCTAGCACTCGGCCGAGCACTCGTTAAACTGTTTGTACCAACCGAGCGCTCGGCCGAGGACACTGACTCGCCACTGTACTCGTTAGGTGTGATCAAGGCACTACTGTGGGGAAACCACAATAAAAAAAACGTTCTGCGTACTCTACCTGAAGGTCACGTGGAAATTAGTTTTGAGCCGATGCGCATGTTGCACTTTGCGGCGCTCGTACGCCAAAACTATTAATCTTACAAAAACATTGTTGGACATAAATTGTAGGAAAATTTCTCAAGTTTAATTTGTACTTAGATGTTTTATCCAACAAGGCGGCGCAAGCGGCAAAGATACGAGGTGGCAAAGTTGAACATCGGAAAGAGCACATAAAAATCTGTAAAGATACCAATTTTTAAAACTCCCGGAAAACTTTCCAGGTAAAACTACCAGATGATCGGACTACACACACGATAACCCAACAGCTGTTCACACAGTTTGACGCATTGTTTACTGTGATATTCTGAAGAATTTAAATATTTTTTTATTACAAAAAATATACTTGTTGTAAAAGTTTTATTTAAATGTCATTAATTATAAATTATGGACACTCCAGCTTATAATTATTTAAGGGTTAGATGTGTAATACCTTAGTTCCGCGTCCAATAAAAATCATCTATACCTATATAGGCTTGCAATTAACAAAACAGTAATATTTAGCAACACTTATCATTATGTTTAATATTGATTATTATTTGCCATATTGCATTATATTATAATACATTATTAATAATTAAAATACATAGGATAATGATGATTATGATGGCGAACGAGACTTTTCTTCACTATGTAAAAGCTACATAATATCATGAGGAACTATTCACCAAGATTTCTTTATTCACATAAATATAATTATACGAATATTTTATTCCTAAAATGTCCTAAGTTTACTTAGAGAATGTAAGTACACACCTACAGTATCTGTGATAATATTTCATAGAAATGAATATAAGAGGTCTTTTAGGATTATATGCCATATAATTCTAAAAGTTAGGTAATATATCAGCCCTCGCGCACTCATAAAAATAACAAAGTAAGTGGCCTCTTGAAGTATTCTACGTAAGCCTCAATCAATCATAGTTTTAGTCTAAGTCTACCATAACGGTACCGTAAACGAATGTTATCGAGGTAACCAGAATATATCGTTTCTTGGAAGGATTTTTATGTCACAGGGCAGTAGTAATAGCATACAAAATGTAATAAGAATAAATTATGCTTTTACGTAGCGTAGCTCCGACTTTGTATTTATTTAAAGTTTCTTTTCTTAGGATATATTATAAGTTGACTGTAATTTAAAGCTATGCATTATGCAACTGTGTAGTGGTTTTATCTGTTCTATTTTTTATCAATGCTATTATTTTAAATAACCTGCTGTCAACATGGCCGACTTATTTTTTTGTGGCACATAGATAGGTAACATACCACCTATAAGTATGGAATACATATACCTACCTGTATAAAAATATCTATTAATCGAAAGAAATCCGGGTGTACATTCATTTCAAAATAATATATAACGACTTGAGGATCATTATTATTTTTACGTGTCGCGGTGATAAAATTTGAATATTTTAATTGCCTATACATATAAAATGAGGGCTTGATGCTTTACTTATATATTTTTTATTTAAGTCACTTCACATTTTCTACCTTTGTTATCAGAAACATCGTTTTACACCCTGTATATTTGATAGTCCTATAAACCTACTGCATTAAAATATATAATGTGGTAAGCCATTATATAATAACGATGATGATTCAGGTCTTTTAGTAATACACATAATAAAATTGTATCCATTTAATCACAATGATGTACAGTAATATAAAATTCCGCCTCGCATTCGAAAGACATGGAGCACTCACCTCCAAGCACTTATTACTAACTATATTTTATCACTTGGTACGGTTAAAGAAAAGATTTTGAGGTAATCTCTATAAACAGTCTCGGTAACATTCACAAAGGAATATAAATTCGTTTGGACCAAATTGGTCAACCTATTAACAAAAAAAGGTTTAATCCGGTTCAGACTCGCTGCTGTAAATGAATCTACGAATATTTTCCGTATCCTGGACCAATTTCCATGGTACGTAGTAACGTAGGCATAGATTACGTAAGTCACTCGATAAGTTTTGAGATGATGAATTTACAAATGGAACGCATCTGTATTACTTATATATTTTTAAAAAGCAAAATTTAAAACCAAATATTTTTAATAGTTGGCTTAGACGACTGGAACTTTGCATAGAGAATGAAGGAGAGTATTTCAAAAAAATGAAAAATAAATTTTGTTAATATCTTGTATAGTTTTTTCT